>JAVJGG010000090.1:36377472-36387842 GCA_035590195.1 Aviceda cuculoides
GCGGAGGCGGGGGGATCGCCGCTGGGCGACTAACGGGGCATCAATCGGCGGGTGGTGAGCAATTACACCATGCATCATTTGTACATTCCAATCCTTTTATTATTACTGTTGTCATTTTATTTGTGTTACCATTATCATTATCTTTATTAGTTTCTTCTTTTCTGTTCTATTAAACTGTTCTTATCTCAACCCACAAGTTTTACTTCTCTTCCCCGATTTTCTCCCCCATCCCACTGGGTGGGGGAGGAGTGAGTGAGCAGCTGGATGGTGCTTAGTTGCTGGCTGGGGTTAAACCACGACAGGCACCAATCATGGCTGCAGAGCCCTAGCAAGGAGGGCATCTCTAGCAGCCAGGGGGCTTTTAATCTCACAGCAAAGGCTTAACAAAATTCAGAGCCTTTCTGGCTGGCAATGAGGAAGATGTGAGCGTGCAAAAGCCTTTGGCTTTCCTATGCCCAGAGCCTGGCATCCATCCTGACCTCCTTGCAGATGCCCACAGAAAAGCTCATGTTTTATTTAGACCTCTTGGCCTACTGAAGCAGTATTTGCTACCCCCAGCTCCCTTCCCACCCAGCTGGTTCCCTCTCCCCTCCTCCAACACAGCCCGATGCTTCCCCGAGCACCTGCCCTTGGTTTCCAGCCTCTCCGCCGCAGGAACGCAGTGCTACAGGCAGCCTATCTCTGTCCTGCAAGTGCTGCTGAGTCTAGAGATTTTTTTTTTTTTTTCTTCCAAAAAAGATGAACTGTGCAATTATTATCCTAATGGATGTGACACGTTCTCCACGTACTGACACATAACATATGGCACAAGATTACATCCCTCTAAATGATTCATGCAGTTCAGCACCACCGTGATTATCTGCTCCTTTCCAGAGCTGTGTCTTCCCATGCAGCTACAATTCATGACCCCCCCTCCCCATGGCCCCTCCTCAGCTCCAGCTGCTGTGGTATTTTCGGCCTCAGGTAGACACTGGGCAGCTTTGCCCATCGTACCGGTTGTCTCCAGCCCACCTACTTGTGCAATGAACCCAGTCCACAGAGCGTGGATGGCTCGTCTTCACTCCTTGCCTTTTAATAGCACCCTTTGGCCGGGCCAGGGTTTCCCTGCCAGCACCTTCGTGATGAGGCTGTGGTGGCTGGAGACGCACGTCCCACAGGTGAGATGGTTGGAGCAGTTTACCCAGGAGAAGAATTTACTTCTCCTACAATGGAAAATTCCTTCAAGGAAAAAGCATTCATTGAGATGCAAATTCACCATCCTCTCCACAGAAAATGAAACCATTTTCCCTGCACAAAGCTCCAGTAACCTATTTGTAAGGGCACCACTCGACAGCGATATCTCCAGGTCCCCAGGAAAATTAGTGCGCATTAGCATGGAGCAGTGTATGGGAACAGAGAGCAGCATCCTGGGCTTGCTTATCCTTGGGACATTCAAGAAAGAATTAATACAATTTAACTTTTCTAATTCACACATTTTGCCAGGGAACTTTAAATGGGTTTTTAATATAGAAGCCTGGTCTGCAGCATGTGAATCAAGAGAGTCTCTTGGGGCATTTACCAACCAGTCTGCTTTAATAGAAAAACTGTACCATGGTGACATGCAAAGCCTCACATTGGGGGAGGAAAGGTAATGATGCTATATGCTGCTCACTTATAACCAAGAGCTAATTATCCGATTAATTCCGTGGGAATGGAACTCATACCAGATTATTTAAGATACTGCGGACAAAAAGCTCTGTTAAAAAAACATTGCTCAGGCAGCAAGTTAAGTACTCAAATGTTGGGAAAGGCCAGATTCGTGGTTCTTGCGCAACTTTAATTTTGCTCCACGTGCACTGGATTGAGAGAAAAGCCCCCGGAGAAAGGAGTAAGTGATCATTTAACTAAACACTGCATCGTAATGTAAATGGGGGCAGAATGAAGGTCAAACCGGCTACCATAAAACCAGCCTTGCCGAATTTCTGAAGCTTGAGCTTGCAGCCTTTTAATGGAGACTTTGGCAAGATTTTCCAACCTCTATTTTTTTTAAGTTTTCCAGTGACTTAAAAAAAAAACCAAGAGAAAGGAGGGATGATATGCAGAGCCTTCCCATGCCTTCGCCTCGCCAAGCTGGCGGACTTGCAGGGTGAGGTGCAAGGCCAGCAGCTCCGGTCCTTGATTGACTCGACAGCTTCAGCCGGGTTTTCGGATTAATAAATCTCAGCTGGCAGATCTATCTCATCAGACAGAGGTTCTTGTTATCCAAATTGCTCCTCTGCAGCTCTGGGCCTGCATTATTTGTCTCTTTCTAAAACGCACTGAAAGGTCATCCGTTGCCTCCAAAGCCATTTCTGGGCGGTTTGTCCTCCCGGGGCCATGCTGCTGCCTGCTGCCTGCCTGCCTGCTGCCTGCCCGCGACGGGCACGGTGCTGGAGTCATTACAGGGTGTGCCACCCCCCCTTTCCCCCGGCCTTCCTCCTGCCTGGGACCTCTCCTCCTCACTGTGCAAAGAAATCAGCAGCCCCCCAGCTTCTCCTGAAAAGCCCAGCAAGTGCCCATACACTGTTTGCAAAGAGCCTTAGATGTACCTCAGCTGTAGCCCTATTACCTCCCAGTCTGAAATCCTCCCAGAAATCAAACAGGAACCTTCCAGGCATTTGAAATTAAATATAACCCAACTTTGCAGCTGCCTGGGCTTCTGGGGGAGCCGTTGTCTGACCCACACGGTCTCCAGCTGTGCATTCCCTATACAGTCATTTGGTCTCCAACCATAAATTGCACAGTGAGACCGTGGCCTTGTCTCAGCCCTGACGGGTTTGGGTATGAGAGAGTATTTCAGGGTATCACCAGCCTCTGGTGAGAGCTGCAAGCCAAAGCAGCCACCAGAAGCCTGTCTAGAGCCACTAATTTAAAAAATTTGTCTCTAGTAAATACTGTTTATCATCCTTAACATCAGTTAAAAATGAACTGGGAAGTATTTTCCTCAGCAGAGAAGTAAGAAGAGTAATTAGCAATAAAAAGCAAAGTCCACCAACAGCCAGAATGGGAAAATAGACAGCAATCAATGTGAAATGGAGCAAATTGATCTGGGAAGCAAAAGCGATGAGGAGAACAAATCCCTGGTCCAAGGGGGCAAGAAAACAGCAAATGGGATTTTTCCGGCTCTGAAGGAAGCTGGGCGATGGGGAGCTGGGGACTGGAACCCAGAGCTATACGATGTGGAAAAGGCAGAGGTGGACAGTAACTATTCCTGATTTTCCTAGGAAGCACAGCCAGCTCAGGCATGTCCCAGCTCTGGCAGGAACAGCCTTGCCCCCCCCGGCCCCCCATCCCACCGCCTCCCAGGGGTGACCATTCCTGCGCAGCCGGCGGCCTGCCAGCTCCTCTACACCAGCTCCGTATAATTGCTCTTGCAGCTATAAATAATCTTTATCTCCCTCCCCGCTCTTCCCTGACGTTCCCTGGGACGCAGAGGCACGGCTTCCCCGTGACTCAGCCCCTCGGCGCTCCTCGGCCCCTGCCACCGTGGCTCTGCCTGTCCCCGGGGTGCTGGCGTGTCTCTGACGGGCGGCTGAGCAGCGAGGACGGGCTGGGGACGAGGAGGAGGTGGCTTTGTCCTGAGCCTTGTACCAGCCATCCACGGGGATGGATTTGGAGGAGGGGGAAGGAGTTTCAGGAAGGGAGACTCTTTTTAGTGAGTTTTGCTCGCGAAGGGGTAAAAAAAGAAGAAGGAAAGGGGAAAGAAAAAGACAAATGAAGGTTTTCTTTTCCCTCCTGCTGATGGAAGCAAGGAGAGCTTGCGGTGATTCGTCTCCACGTTTTGCTTGTCTAGAAGGAAAGCGCCAAGAAACTGCTGTGTTTTCACCAGCTCCTCCCCTTGCCACATGAAGGCATCACCCAACTCAAACAGTTGACGTCCCTCTGAGGGCAGTGCCTGCCTTCCCCTGGCACCAGCAGCAGCGGGAGGCACTGTGCTCCTTTTCCCGACGCGTGCCAGGTCTCGGCATCTCGGGGGCATTTCTTGGCCATGGCTGGGGCCGTGGCTGCAGGAGCAAGGAGCGTCGCTGGCATGAGTTCAGCCACCTCCTCGCCCCAGTCCTCGCTTGGGGCAAATTTGGACGTGGCTGCACCCCGGGGAGCCCACGGGGACAGGCAGCCGCTAACAGGCATAAAGGAACCGCTCGGTGGAAACATTGCTCTCCAGAGAACCACTTTTTCAGCAGCAGCTGTGAGATTCAAAGTCATTTTTTCCCCTTCCATTTAAGGAGATACCAATAAAAAACAAGCACAAAACCACATAGTAGCCACATTTTTCAGCTTAGAGGAAAGTGGGAATTACACCATTTCCTAGGAAAGTCACAGTCCAAACACCCAGGGTTTGAAAAAGAAATTTCTCCCTGAAAACAGCCACTTTCATCATTATCAACTGGGGGAAAAAACCCACAAGACTTTCCACAGACGATTTCCTGGCTCTTTGGGAGTACCAGCCCCCGTTGGGTGCCCAAGTGTGCTCAGTGTCACCCCACTCGAGGACATCACCCGCTGTGCCCTCTCCCTGGGCACTCAGCCCTGTGTGCTGCCCACCCAGCAGAGCAGCCCAAACTGCCTGGTAACTGGGAGCTAACTGAATCCATTCCCAATTACCTTCCCCCCCTCCTCCTCTCCCCCCGGGTTCTGTTTCCATCCTGGAAGGCTGTGCTGTTTCGGGCTGAGAGCAGCATCTGAAATTATCAGTGCTAATTCCCTATGGCTCTGTTTATTAGGCCAGAGGACTTCCCCAGAGTAATCAAACCCAGCCACAGATCGCATTAAACCCACAAAACAAACACTGGTGTTTGCAGCACAAAGCCCTTCCTGTCTCATTAAGATCAATTAGGTTGTCTTGAGCAAACTTTCCCCTTTCTTTCTGCTAAGCCTGGACCATTAAGCCCATCCTCCACCAAAACAAGCTCAACGGCAAACCTGAAGGTGAAAAATACTCATGCAGCACTGCCCTTACTTCCAGGCTGGCGCTCTCCAAAGCTGGTTGCAAAGATAAAGGCATCAAGGTAGGGTGGGCATCCCAGACATCTCTCTCCCCCCCTTTCTCCCTGGGGAAGGGACGCACACATGCGAGACATCTCCTCTCCGTTGCTCTCAGGACCACTCTGGCTCACCCGACCCCGGCACGACTGCGGGAGCCTCTGTGGGTGCGCGGGGTGGGCTGGCAGGCAGCTCAGCCCGGGTTGACACTCGTGGTATTTATCGGAGGCCACGACAAAGTCTTCCAGGGCCAAAAGTCCCAGCTGGCGCGGAGCAGTGTGGCTCATCTGCGGTGCTGATTTACACGGAGCATCTGCCGCGAGGGGAAGGGAGGAATACATTAAACCGCTGTAAATTCAGGTGGTGGAGCAGCCCTGGCAGCCCTGGCTCCCCCCAGCCAAGGTTAGCCGTCCCCGGCAGCGTGCAGAGTCCCGGGGGAGGATAGCCCCCAGAGAGTGAGAAGGAAAAAGAGAAGGGGTGCTGGCTGCTCCCTCGGCACCAGCCGTGAGTGGCCTGGAAGAGCTGCCATCCCGGGCTGCATCCCGACCCTCGTGGGCTCCACACAGCGACAGAGCTGCTGCAGCCCAGTGCTGGGGGATGCTCCGAGGCGCCAGGCAAACTGGGGTCCCAGACCCAGAGGACTGTGCACATCGCCTCTCTCTGGGCCATAAGGACTACGTGCAAACTCCCAGCCCAGCATCAGCGACCAGCGGCCGGAGGTAAGTGCCCAAAGCGGGGACTCGAGCTGCAAACCCTTAGATCTGCAGCCTCCGTCCCCCACCTCCCCGCTGTGTAACAAACCCACTTCCTCGCAGGCATGGCTGAGCATCGCGCAGAGCAGAGCAGAGCAGACGCGGCTTTGCTGAAAGCCAGCGGAAAAAAAAAAAAAAAGGAAAGACATAATTAAACTCCTGACTCTGGCTACAACCATCGCATAATGAAATTAGCCCCCCGGTCCCAGGCTGTGAACTTCCCGCAGAGCAGGCGGGCGCAGGCTGCAGCCGCAGCCCTCCGAGGCTACAGCAGCAGCGCCAGCTCACATTTAGGGCCGCTCACCGGCCCTGCCCGAGGCTGGGCATCCTCTGAGCTCTCCACAAAATCACTCCCCCAAACCGCTCAAGGCTTGCGGATGCCAGCACAAACTCGTGGGGTTCCCACAGGGAAGGAGCTCACTGCACCCGAATGGGGACAGCAAGCTCATGTGCTCAGGCAAGCGTCCTATTTCCATCAAACTTAAACACAGCGGGACTTCCGTAGGGGTTTCTAAATTGCCACAGGTTCAACTGGAAGACAATATTCTCGTTCCCAAATTAGAGCAGCCTGGCACGGGAGTGCACACATGCCAGGCAGCTCCTGGACCCTGCTGCTCAGTATCCCCAGCCACAGAGAGAACAAATTTGTGATTGCTTGTGAGCCCAAGAAGTCACTGGGAGAGGATGCTGCAGGGGAAAGATGATGTTAAGTCAATGGGGAGGGTGCCTGTGTGTTGCTCGGGGATAGAAAAGGAGGAGGGAGGGGAGCTGCCCCCACCAGATCTGGGAACCACAGGAGAATCTGATAAGATTTCTGCTAGAAGGCAAATCACATCAACCAGCCTCTAGAGATTGTTTGTTTTCTCAGAAATCTTAGCATGCAAGAACTGGAAAATAAATAGCAAGCCTAGAGAAACCCCAAAGCCTCTTCTTTTCCTCTTTTTTTTTGGAATCCAGAAGAGGTGGCTGTGCAGGTCTTGCCTGCTTACTGCGCTAGGTGCTGCAAAGGATGCCCGCAAAGGGACAACCAGGACTCATACAGATGCCGGAAAAAGGACAGGCTTATTGTCCTGCTTAAAGGTTTAAACGTAAAAACAGAATTGGAGCCTAGCTCTGCCCTGGCATGTCTGGAAGCCAATGTGGGATAGTCCTCCTCTGCTGTGCTTGCCCCAGCCCTCTGCTCCGTCCCTTCGGTGGCCCAGCCGTGCAGGCAAGGGGCAGCATCTCTGCCCTGAAGTTTGGATGCATAGGTCCCTTTATGGGACTAAACCAACACAGCAAAGTTGCCACTTGAAAAGAGCCAGAAGCAGATGGTGTCATGCACATATACGCTTGCATTTTCCCCTTCCACCAGCAAAGCTGCTAAAAGCCTTGATCCCGCATGGAGGATGTTTGCTGAATCCGACTTTGAAAGTTCGGTGCAACCCAGAGGGCCCATGCTTTCAAGGTCACGGGCAGGAAGGGGAAGCTTTGCAATGTGAGGATGAAGCAGAAAAGAGCTCCTGCCAGTGGCACGCGGAGTAGTAGATGAAGCAGAAGAGCCATGGTGAAGTACTCAGGCTGTTTTGAAGAGCAGCCTCTGCACTGAGCCCGGGAGAAATCCACAGGGAACAACACCGGGGGGTGAGAAGTGTGAGGTGTGTTTGCAAACAGAAAAAGCCATTGGCTGAAAAATGGAGTGTTTGCAACTAATTATTTTCAGTAACTGACCAGCTTTACGGATGGTTGAATAATATTTGTCAGATAAATTATTCATGATTTCTTTCCACTGATCAGCAAATCAATTAGCCACAAACCTCTCTTCAATTATTCATCCAGCTCCAGCAGAATAAGTGGGGAGATTTACGACATAGATAACCGACTAACGTATATTTCCAAACAGGGACCCTTAAAATCCTTAAACCTTGTTCTAAACTGGCTCAAATGACCCAGCACTTTGATTCACAGTTAAACTCTCTGAGCTCGTAACGTCTCCCGCCACCCAGCACACCTGGGAGGTAAGGCAGCGCGGACCTGAGGGCACAGGGCCTGGAGAGACACAGTCTCGGGAGGTTCAGCAGGGCTCGCAAGTGATCTGGAAACACAGATGTGCTCCACGATGAAGAAACAGGTAGATATGGCCAAGTCAAATACAAGACCTGGTGTAGAAGTAACTAGGTAAGCAGCCTGCAGTGTGCATGAGGTCCGGTGTGATGACGTACAAATCACTGCAGCTATAAATTCCATGGGTATGGGCCTGTTGGAAAGCTGCATTTCTGCAAATTAACCTCAACTGTTATTATTCACTGTAAAAGCACTCTCACACCAAAATTAAGGAGTGTTGACAATACTAAGCTGCACAGTAGATGCGAGTAAGAGTTATTAGACTAAAATAGTCAAATTAGAGCTGGCTTTGCCTCACTGGAGTAGCATCTTAGAGGTTGTGTAAGTGAAGCATAATTCAGCCTAAGTGTGATAAGTGACCAGGACTGCACAGAGAGATCTCTAAATTGCCCTGCTTTGCAGGACTTCACATCCCAGCTATACTGGTGCTTCAGCTCCGAAGTGAGGCCTTCCTGCCATACCTGGCATGACCACAGGTCCCTCATAGCAATCTATAGTATTGCTCGTTAACATGGTTGGAAACCAGGGTTGTGCCTGGCCTCCGTAGATAAAGCGGGTCCAGATGTAGGAGGGCAGCTGCTGTATATGGCAGGCAAAGCTGCTTTCCCTGCAGCGATGGAGGAACAGGCGCAGGAATAGCAAGGCACTCCAGGGGAAAAGCATCACTTGCAGCTTTGATTGATCTGGTTAGTGGATTAAGCTCATATTCATATAAACACACTTGCTGCCTTAATCTGCTTCCATTCAGCTGCCTGAGAGGGCCCCCTTCCCACATAGTCCCATCTGTAACTGCAGAGGGTTCATTCATTCCGAGCGGCTCTGGCTGCAGGCGAGAGGCTGCGAAGGCACCCCCTCTGCTGATGCTCACAGCCTCCCCTGGAGATGCGTGCCCAGCCCGGCATGGTGACCTGGTGCAGAGCGGCCTCCAGCCTTTCCCTCGAGAAATTGTTGGCTCTGGGTTCGATAATTTTCCCGTAGTTAGCATCCCAGTGCAGAGGAACAGTAGCCCCGGCGGGGAGCTAAGCCGGTCAGCCGTGTCAGGGGTAACTGCGGCTTGAGAGGCAGTGGGAGACTCTGGCCAGCCAATTCCACGTCTCACACGAGGGTCCCCCATTCATGCCACGAAGGGACGGTGATTTCCTTTGCAAAGAGTGAAGGTGCAACCGGTCCCTCTCTGCAAAGCGCTGTGAGCCTGCGGGTAGGAGGGGTGCGAGCAGGGCTGCAGGCTGGAGACCCTCTGCCCTTCACCTTTCAGCGCTGCGTGTCCTCGGTGATGAAGACAGCTAACCAAGGAGCCAGTTCTCCTGGATCACTGGTTCTGCACCCCGGGAAACACTCAAACTGGGGCTGGATGTCTAGGACAGGACTCACCACGCTTCAACCGCTGCTGTCAACAGCCAAGGTCTGTGGAGTTAAGAGGTTTCTAGAGGCATCGGTTCCCATCCCTGTCACCCACACACAATGCCCACCTACGGCAGGGTGCCTTCAGTGCCGTTGGGATCAGCGCTGCCACAGCGATGACCCCGCCGAAGCGTCACACCTGGGGCTGGGCAGGGCTGGGAGAGGTAGGAAGGCACAGCAGGGGCAGGAGCGGGACTGGAAAATTGATACTGAGACAGGGCACGTGCCCAGCCTGCGCTCCCGTGGGATGGTGTGGGACCTCTGCTGTGGGGGGACAGGCTGCAGGGTGGGGGAAAAGACTGGGCAGCCCCCTCCCCATTTTCCAGCAGAACAGCCGAGCCACCCCCGGGGCTTAAGGACAGCGTCCTGGGCGCTTTGGGACTGCTCACAGCTCCCCAGGATGGTGACAGGGAGTCCCGGGCTCTGGCACTGATGTCAGCTCCGGGGCTTGGGGCTGAGGGCTCCGGGGCTCTCGGACTGCCCGCAGCCCCCAGGGATGGGGATGGAGGCGGGGGGATGGAGGCAGGGGTTCTGGACTCTGGTGTCACTCTTAGGGACGGGGACAGGTGTACCAGTCCCGGCCCCCAGCGACACAGGGAGGGGATCCCGCAGGACGGGGCCGCGAACGGGGATGGGGATCCCCGGCCGCAGGATGGCGGTGGAGAAAACCCCAGCTCCCGGCAACGGGGAGCCCGGGCGGAAGCAGGAGGGCGGGGCGGAGCGGGCCCGCTACCGCATTTCGCCTGGAGGGGCGGAGCCGTTCAGCTGCCCTTCTCCCCGCGGGAGGGCGGGGCCTGGCGGGAGCGGGAAAATGCGCCCAGGGGAGTGGAGGGAGGCGGGGCGGCCACGCCCCCTCGAGCTGTCGGGCAGGAGGGCGCGGGTTTCGTTTCCTCAGCGCTGCCTGGAAGGGGAAGTCGGCGTGAGGCGAAAGGCGGGAAGCCGCGCCGCGGGGCCGGCGGTGAGGGAGCGGTGAGAGGCCATGGACGGCAGAGGGGAGCGGGGCGGCCGGAGACGGCGGCCCGCAGCCTCGCGGGGCCGGGGCGTGGCGAAGATGGCAGCCCGCGGCTCCTCGCTGGGCCGGGGCGCGGGCGGCCGGCCGGCCGGTGAGCGGGG
>JAVJGG010000090.1:36388205-36514573 GCA_035590195.1 Aviceda cuculoides
CGGGGGAGCGGTATGGGCCGGGGTCCCGCTCGGGCAGCGCCGAGCACCGTCCGGACGCAGTGGAGGGGGGGGGCTGCGGCCAACGCGCCCCCCCCCCCAGCAGGAGGGGGTGCGGCCAGGTGGCGAGGGGAAAGCAGGGCTGGCTGCTTGGGCTGATGCCGGAGAAGCCTCTGTTGCTTTTGGACCAAAGTTGGCCGCGGGCAACCCGCCCTCAGCCCCGGAGCCCCGCGGTGGGACCCGTGGGACGGGGGTGTCCCCGAGGGGCATGGCCAGAGCCTCCTGCTGCTCGGGGTGCTGGGCCCCTCGCTTCGGTGGGTGGCCGTCCCGGTCTCAGGGATGCTCCGGCTAGGCCTCAGCCGGAGGATGCGAGAGCTGTGCTCGGTCTCTGTCCTCCCCAGGGAACGGGAAATCCCTCCAGCCCTCCCCGCAAGCAGGGATGCTTGGTGGGCAGGGATGCTCCCTGTCTCCATGCTGGAAACCTTTCCCCTTTGCGGTCGACCTCAGAAAGCGAGCGTGGGAGAGGTGGCACAGCCCGTGGGAGACTTGGCACAGCCCGGTGGTCACCGCACACCCCGGGGCACGGGGAGGGACGGGGTGGGCCCTCCCCCGGGGATGCCGAACGTGTTTTGAGTGGGACCTTTCCCTCTCCCACCCCACTAGCAGAGGCGCTGCCCACCCGCGGGTCTGATGTGCACGGAAGGACGTGGGTACTGCTAGGGGTCCTGCCTCGCTGGTGCTGTCAGGTGTGGAATTTACTTGGGGGGGGGGCTTTCCTGTGCCTGGAATTCCTCTTTTTTCCTGCATGGTGGCAGACAGTCCCCATCCATCGGGCAGACAGGCTGTGCAGCTGAGCTGTGACTTCCCATGGGCATGGGGTATGGATCCGCGGCTCCACCGGAGCCTGTGCAGAGGCTGTGCTCAGCCCGGTGCATTACCTGGGGAGCCTGATCCAATGCTTCTGAGCCGGAGGTTGGTCGGATCCGGAGTCCTTACTCTGGATATGCCACTGTCATACTTTTCATCAGGCAGCAGGGCAGCTGGCACAAGGGTTTAGGTGTCCCATGGTGGTTTATGCCAGGGATCGGGGTGCCTCTTTAGCTGTGAGCTGCCTTCACCTGGGCCTACCATAATGCCCCATCCCGGTACCATCCCTTCCACCTCGGCCAAGCTTGCTGAGCCCCACGGGTAGCTCCTGGGTAGCTCCTTGATCTGCCCGCACTGACGCTGTGCCAGGCTGCATTCAGGCTGCGGGATGTCCACCCCATGGCCGCACACTTGCCTTCTCCCTGGGTGCAGAGGGTGCCCTGGGTTCGTCTGCAAGAATGGATGTGAGTGCAGGAGTCTGATCACTGCATGCAAAATCCTCCTCCAGAAATCCCCTTCTCCTGACCGTCGCCAGCGTAAGATGAAATAAGCACAGATCCTGCAATTTTAGGGCTCTCTGCAGGTTTTGCTGCAACCAACAGTAGACCGGGCAGAATATAAAATGGGGTTTTCTCTTGTTTCCCAATGCAAAGCTTTTGCCGTCAGAATGAAAACAGATGTTTGGCTGCCTGTTTAAGCCAGTTTTACAGAAAAGCGCCCCGGGTTAAGACACTAGCAATACTAGGATCTCCAGTCCTGTCCTGTTTACCTGCGTGGCTTCAAAGCCTGCCTGAGCGTAAGTGTTCTTAAACTCCCCTGGACCTGGCAGAGCCAGGGCTGCTGCCAGAGAGGTATCCCCCTGCTCCCTTTAAAAAATAATAAGGGAAATAAATACAAAACACCATGCAAATGCTGGAGGAGGGTTTCAGGGCGGTGAGCTGAGGAAGCAAGCGTGGCTTGGCACAGCATCGTGGTTGGAGCTCTCATCTGGAGCCAAGTCCCCGACGCCGCGTCCCCACGTCCCCGTCCGGCTCCAGGTGCCCTGCTGTGCACTGCAGGCGCTCCCAGGAGCTCTTCAAAGGAAACCCAGCGGAGGCCCAGCAACTCCCCAGCTCCTCTGCTGCCTTGCCGTGAAACGGCGGTGGCAGCAGCAGGTTATCCCCCAGGAGCGCCTTGTACACATACCAACCTGGGAGACAGCCCTGCTCGTTCAGTTATTTAGCACACAGAACCAGAGAGAGAGTGTTTTCCTGTGCCTGTTTTTTTCTACTTTAGCAAATTGACAGATTGCTGCTGCTGTTTTGCTATGGGCCACCTACAAGCACAGCCCGTGCACTGTGGTGGAGCTCATGGTCTTGCTGGTTTTCTTGTAGCTACTCAGATCGTAACGCTGCCCGGGGGCGGTGGCAGGAGGGGGGTACGGGTCCTGCCGCAGGCTCGGGGTGTCCCTGGTTGTGCACGGGGGACAGGAGCGAGCTTGAGCTGGCCCCAAGAGCCACGGCAGGGCTCTGCTGAATCACAGCTACCTGGGCGCTCCTTCTGCCTTCGCAGGTTGCTGCTGGTGCTCTGACAAGTAGCTTCGTGTGTAAACGGGGATTTCTTCAAAACTTCTGGGAAGAGCAGCTGGCAACGGAATAGCTCTGTGGCAAAAATGTGTGTGTGTGTGTGTGTGTGTAACTCCAGTCTTAACGGGAAAGGGAAAACATCCAGAGTTACAGAACTAATGCAAATGGAGTTGGCTTTCATCTCTCCCTGCAGCATCCTTTGTGGAAGGCATTTGCATTTCCCCAAAGTCAATTCCTCCCTACCTGTCCCTCAAGCAAACCCAGAGCTATAGAGCAGAGGAAAGCCTTTTTACAAGGTGAGGGGTGGCTCTCCAGCTCTGGAGAGAGGTGAACTCACAATATTTGAGAAGGAAAGCTCGTATTTTAAGGTAGCAACTCTGGACGCGGCAGAGTTGGGCTCCTTCCCAAGCCCAGACAGCCTGCGCTGTGCCCCCACTATTGAGCGCAGGGATGGGGACCGTTCCCAAGCTCCTACCCGGCCACCCCATGCGGGTGACCCATCCGGGAGGGGGACGGGGGGGCTCACACACACCTCTGACCTTGCCCCAGCACAACTCCGGGATGCCACCAGGACGTGGTCCTGCGAGCGGGTGCTCGGAGCGGTCCAGCATCACCCTGTTTAGATGTGCTGGGAGACCCCCGTGGCTCCCAACAGCCACCTGCCCTGGGGTCCCCAGGTGTCCTTCCCCCCCCCCCCAAGTGGTGCAGTGGGGGCTGCTGGGGCTGGGGGCTGCAAACAGCTCCAGGGTGGGCTGCTGCCATTTCGGAGGAAGCCAGCAGCTCAGCAGAGACACAAACAAAACAGGATTTCATGAGCACTCTAGCAATAGCTATTAGCTATGCTAAAAGGATTAACAGCTCTGCAGGACTCATCAAGTGTTTAAAACATAACTCAAGCATCAAAGGCGGCTCTTACAGGCTCACATTTTCACATCAAGTAACTCTGAAAATTCCTATCCAACTTAATTAAAACATCGACTAGGCTCGTTAAAAGCAAAAAAACAAAGGCCTTTTTTCCTTAAGCACCAAGCCACTTTGAAGAGAGGAGTTCACAGAAAAGTATGCAGACTTCTTTGTTAGAGAATCACCTTTGTGAAAGTCTCCTATCCCCAGACCACTGTGTCTGATTAATCTCAACTTTCCAAAAAGGAAATAAATATGGTTTTTGTTGTTTTGGGGTTGGTTTGGTTTTGGTTTTTTTTTCCGTGGCTAGGGACCACAGAAGAAAGATGAAAAAATGAGAAGAGCTTTGTAGATAAAGTTAGATAAGAGGGTGGGGGAGTGTCAAAACCAGACCTATAATAGGAAACAAGCCACTGAAGTGCTGGTGAAAGTACCTTTCATCTTGAAGGCTCCAAAGTGCTGTGCAGTGCATGAATACACACAAGAGGTGGAAAATAATTGACGACAACCAGCGTCATGAGATGAAGTCACCACCTTTGCTGGCAGCAGACTCACCACAGGCGGGTCACCGGCTCACTCGCCGTCAGTCCCCGACTGCCGCTCTGCTTGCTGGATTTGTCACCGGTGTCGTGAGCTGGCTCAGCCCAGCTATTCTGGAAGACCCCAGGCCAAAGTTTTAGATGCTACACTTGTGTGATGCTTACATGAGGACGTGTGGTCCTGAGCTGGTCTGGTGCTAATCAGCTCCTTCCCAAGCCCCTTCCCTCACATGCTTGGTCCTGGTCAGCATCACCATCATCTCCCTTAGGGCTGTGATTTAATTCTCCTTCCCCATGGTGTGCCCAGTCTCGGTGACGTTGGGTTGTCCCCAGGCTTGAGCATGTATCCTCCCTGACCACTCTCTGTCTGCCTTGGAGGCCTTTGTTATTTCAAGTGCCCTGGGGAGACTTAAAATAGGTAGAGAGGCTCCCTCTGTACAAGGTGTAACTGGAGTGATGTCACTGGAGCTATGGGTGCAATAAACACAATATTTAAACTTAGTAAATGCTTTTTTGACATCCATAGAAGCCTTGGAACATTTTAGGATTTCTTCCCGTTATGCTAATTTTGTTGGTTTTGATCAATAATAAATTAGCATCTCCCCAAAAAGGATTAAATAACTCCGCTCTTTCCTCTTGTTTACGGGTGCGTTTGATTTCTTCCTCTTCACACTGTCCTATGTGGCCAGAGGGTGCCTGGACGGGCAGTGCTGAGAAATGCCATCAGGAGCGGAGCTGCTCCTACCGCATCTTCCCTAGAAGATCTGCAGCACACCTTGCCTCTTTCCTTCCCACTTGGCCATTTTCTCAAGGCAGATTGTAGGACGCGAGCAAACAGCCTCCCACCCCCGGGGACCCTCTGGGCTGCCCCTGGGGACCCGCCACGCGCCGGTGCCGGGGACAGCAAGCTGCCGTCGTCATGCGGGGCTGGTGGATGGGAAGGTGTGTGAGCACAGACTTTACACCCATGCACTCAGTGCGCAGTTGGGATGTGAAATGCAGGAATTAGGAGGTAGACAGGGTTTTTACATCAAGTGTTTATAGCACCTTCCTCACTTTGTGTCTAGACATAGCTATAAATGAGGGAGAGGGCTATTACCTAGGAATGAAACTGCTGAAACCAGCCCTGGAGAGCTTGTCGCTATATTTCCAAGGAACTGGGAGATTCCTTATGATTAATGTAACAATATCAAAGGCTATAAACTCACCACAGTTGGTTACTGAGTCAGGGGACACACTTACAATGTACCTGCCACTTGCAGCTTAGACTAAGCATTAACTATGGTCTCTCACCAGCCCTTCCTTGGCCATTCCTAGGGCTGCTGCTTACTTACAGATCATGGGTTCGCTTCAACTGACTCCACCAACAGCAAAGACGTAATAAAACAGCCCAGCGATCACCGAGGTATAATTTCTCATTGCAGCATGGACCAGCGGTGGCATGGAGGAGAGGAGAGGCTATGAGCAGAGCCTGGACTGTGGAGCTGGCTGGGAAACCCTGCCTTCATGCCTGCTAACTTCAAGCAGGGAAAGCAGGAGCACATGGGTGGACAGCCTGTGCCACCGCTGACCACTTCGAGGGGGGCCGTCGGGGGGGGGGGGTAGCGTGGCGGGGGGCTTCCAGCGCCTGTGTGGATGGGAAACGCCTGGGATCTGAACCCAGAAACCCGTGCCAGGCCTGACTTGCAAGATCATGCCCAGTAAACAGTGGTGGGAGAAGTTAGACTGCAGGAATCTCATTTTTTTGGATGCAAATTCTTTCCTCTGATCTCTGCTTCTACCATGTCCAGCACAGTGGGGTCTCAGTCTCTGCCTAAGGCTTTGCAATACTGTTACAGCATCAGCAAAAGTAATAACGAAGAGGGTGGACTCCCTGGTAGAATACTAGGAAGCAAACCGCTGACATGCTCTTGACAGTGTCCACAGCCAGAGCACAAAGACTTATTTTTTCAGCTAAGAGGAACCTACCTGTACTAGGTCTGAATGATGGAGTGGAGTGGCAGAGGATGACTCTTGGGAGCCCTCCGTTGAGTGGCTGTCATTAGAGGACGAAAAAGGGGATGGAAAGGGTGACGCGGTGGTTGGGACCTGTTGGGACCTGCTACCCCACGGCTGACCTGCCGTCCGAGGGAGGAAGGATGGGAAGGAGCAGCAGCGCGAGGGGTTGGTGCAGGAGGCCGCAGGTGGGGAATTTGGGTCAGCACCTTTGTGTCTGCAGGAGATGCTCCCCAAGTTAGGTTTCCTCCCCCAGGTCAGGTTTCCTCCCCAGATTACGTGCCGTGTCCAGGCTTTGTCCCTCCTGGGAGTTTTCTTGTGCCACGTAGGAGGCACTTGGGTAAAACGGGCTTCCTGTGTACCTAAGTTCTATGACAAGCTGCTCTCATTTGACTCCATAAAGAATGCTGTTGGGAATACAGCACACTTCTTGGATGTGAGTAAATATTGGCCTTGAATGAAGTCGCTGATAATGGGAGATAAGTTATCAACAGCTGTTTAACCTAATATTACTTCCATACAAGATAACACTGAGCTTTTTCAAGAGGTTAATAACTAGATGCAGAATCCGTCACTGCATACAAAGACACCTGACAAACTGCAGCCTTAATTTTCCCCCTGGAGCTTTATTACGGCTGAAGGAGCACGCAGCAGACAAATGTGCTGGTGGGTCAGGCCCGGCTCCGGCAGCAGCCGAAGGCGATACTGTTGAGCACGCGGCTCTGTGCAGTGACCAGGGGTACAAGCGTGTTTCCCTGCAGGTCTAGCTCCTCCAGATCAGAGCGGCTGGGATGGCATCATTATATGGTTCTATCAGCGGAGCTTTCGCTGCTGCTGATCAGGCTCGAATCCCTGTGCTGGGCAGTGCCTGCATTGCACATCCGAGCACAGTGACCGCGGAGCAAAGAGTGAAGGAAGGTAGGTTATACCTGGCATTAATACAGATATTTGGGAGGCAGTGTCGAAACACAAAGTGTGCATAAGTTGCAGATCACAGGATTCCCACGAAAGGGAATGCAGCTGATCCTATACAAGATTTTAGCCCACAGTTACGAGTGTATTTTCCACATCGACTCAGATGACTACTGGTGTCTGGTATGTCTGTTACAGCCTGCTCTTGGACCTGTAATTCCACAGGGTTTTTAGAAAGAAGAGGTTGGCAAGGGCCAGAAGCACTCAGGGAGATTGGAAAGGCTCTGCTAGCGAGCAGCGCTTGGCTCTGCAGCCAGCCGCACGCACCAGACGTCTCCGCAGAAGGGCTTCTCCCTCAGCATTACCCAAAGTGTAGAGCCGAGGCAGAGGAGATGTCTCCAACCACCTCCCTGCCACCACGATGTAGGACTACACCGGCTGGTTTAATTACGTTCCTCTCAGTTGATCCCGGTAGCCTTTCAGCGTTCAGCTTCACAAGTCAGTGCCGTCTGCTAAGGGAAGGGCTGGGGTGGGATGGGGAGGGAGCGGACCACCGCCTGGCCTCCTCTGCCTGCGGGAGCCATGGGGTTCTCGGTGCTTTCCCTGAGCGTCAGGCAGACACGAGGTCACCGGTGTTAATGCCCGGCTGGGACGTGCCTTGGATGACTCCAAAGTCACTGATCAGCTCGACCGAGCCCTCGGTGGAGGCTCCTGGCTCCCAGCCCCTGCTTTATCCAGCAGACCACACTGCTATTTAACAAAGCTGGCTGCAGATGCTAGGACAGCAGCTGCAGTCCTATTGATCCCTGTGGGGATGATGAGCCCAAATGAAGACCCTTGGGAAATCAGCACAGAATATAAAAATCTGGCTGCAAAGCAGAGGCTCGGACTGTGACAGCTCTGCAGATAAACCCGTGTGAGAGCCCAGCTGTGCAGAGCACCCTCAGAGAGCCTGCTTTGAAGGTGGGTTTGATGCGCAAGATACGTAAGGAAATCTTCATCCCTTCCCACGAGCCCATCACACCTTTCCCTTCTCCCAGAGGAAGCATCTGGAAACGGATCCAGGTCCCTGCACCCATGGAGGGGACAGGTCTTAGGTTCCCCTGGGGCCAAGTGGTTCTTCCTCAGGTTGTGAGGCTGGAGGGAGCAAACAGACGAGCACTTTGGAAACATGTTCTCTCCAAACCTCCCACAGTCTCAGGGCTGGGAGGGTCAGAGAAACACTGTGGCCCCCCAAATGCAAGAAGCCTCTCCATTTCCTACCGCTGCAACAGCTGCTGCGCAAGTAGATGGGGACATGTGCGTTCGCAGGTCATGCTGCGTTCCTGGCATTTAACTCTTGGCAAGTGGAATCGCTGGGCACAGGGGCTATGTGCGCCTGAAGGCACTTTGGCCTTGCTCGGGTGAGTAGTAGAAAGCTGCTGCACTACCCAGCTTGTTACGAGCTCTGGGTAGTTGCTTTCGGGCTAGCCCCTTTACATAGTTTATACCTGCTTAGGCAAGCACACGTCTGGGGTCTCGCTAGTAACTCCAGTTAAGAAAGCTACTATTATTAATCCTTGTATGTGGCTGCCTTTTCCTAACTCAAGCATTTCAGCTGAACTTTTCCCACCCGTGCAGTTTGCAAACCACACAGCGTGCGAGCGTGCCCTCGCCCTTCCCACACACCAGACCGAGCAAGACAGCGAACAAGTGGCGGGTCCCTGGTTGGCCTTAGCAATTAGCAGGTAGCTCAGGCTGCCGGCTGCTGCTGCCCTGGGATGGCTTTTCTGTTCCCAGTGGATTCATTTCTGCAACAGCAGCAGAGCTGGGAGATTTAGGTTAGCTTTTCTATAGCCACCCCCTGCCCTTGTACGTCATTTACATGGTGAGGTTAAAGGGTAGTCTGATAGAAACTTTATTATTAAAGATCCTGAGTTCTTGCGTTATTAAAGTTAGGACAGCCTGGGTTGACCCCTGTGGACTTGTATGCCTGCATTTAAAAAGCACAAGGAATTCCTGTAGATCTACTGGCAGCACGTAAGCGATTTCCTCGCGCGAAGGCTGGGCGAGTTCTGCATCCAAGCAACTGCCCCCCGCTGCGGACTGCGACCTTGCGAGTCTCTTCCAGAGCTGGGTTTTAAGCTCCTGCTACAGTTTACCTCTGCGAGCAAGATCCTGGCTGGCAACAGCTTCCCTGGTTTTCTGCATTTCCAGGGGCACCTGCTGCATACTGGTTCTGCCCATCAGCACCTCCCCTTGTCCCGCGCAGGCTGCCTGCCTGCACTTCGGCTTCCCAGTCTGCTGGTGCCGCACACCAGTGGTGCTAACGAAACTTTCATTGCTGCTACATGTTCTTTTCCTGGGCAGCTTCTGCTGAATTAATTTACCTGTGGAGCCACTGGCTCCTAGTTTAAAGCTTTCTTTTAATCCCTTTGCAAAATATCCAGCTTCTGGGTTCCTCTTGTTTGAATTCCCTTGAGGTATCTTAAATTTTGGTGAGCATGACCGCTGGTTTTCAGTGTTTGGCACAGCAGTGAGCCACCTAGGGCTTCCTTCCACGCTTCCCCGTCCCTTCTGCAGTTACAGGAATATAATCACTGGTTTATTCAGTTCTTATTTCCCTGATAGAAATCAATCTCGTGTTGTCTTTGGTTTCTCCTTCCATTTTGTAGCTTTTCTGATCTTCCCATGTTTTCGGCAGCTACACAACTCATCCCACCTAATAGCCAGCACAATTTTTCGCCTCATGTAACATCATGTGCTGTTAGACTTTGGGCAGTGCTTGTGCCTCCCTGGCTCGGAGTGGAGGTCATGGTGGGGCTTAATCACCTCTTAATTAATTCTGTCCTCCTGTGTAACCAGGCTTTGGCAGTGAAGCCTCGCTGCCCCCACGGATCTTGCCTCAAATTCATGGGAAGAGAGGAGCGTTGCTTTGAACTCCCTCTTTACACCCAAGCCTAGCAGAGGGAGTAGAGGAAATTTATAGTTGCAAAAGAACTTTGCAAAGTTGCGCCGTGCTCTATTTCCTTGGCAAAGGCAAAATAAAACCATCCAGGGAAGAGGGAAAAAAGAGTAGAGGAAAATGCAGCAGACATCAAAGGAGAAAATGCTAAAGAAAAGGGGAGAACTGACACCCTGAATGTGAATTTGGGTGGAATTTATAAACCTGAAGTCAAATAATCCTAGAGCTCAGGTAGTTTAGGTCACGTTATTGGGATTCATTGCTCTTCATTAACCTTCCAGCCACCCGAGTTCAGGTGTCAGCTCAACATCAAACTGCAGCAGATCAAAACTTTTGCCATCTGAAAAATTGCTGGAAAATTGGGTTTTCAAGTGACTGAATGTGATTTTGTGAGGCACCTGCCATCCTTAATACTGTTAAATCATCCAAGATCAAAAATCTGAAAACGGATATTTGGGCCTGAAATCCAGTACTGGGCTCCAGCTGAGAAGAGCTGAGAAAATGCTGTTGCATTTATTTGTGAGGCATCTGTATTTTTCCCCACGTGCTATGGGGCCTTTCTTCCCCCCACCTCCCCGAGGAGGTGGGGCAGGATCCAGGCACTGTCTTGCCTGGAGAGCAAGACAGAAAGCAACTTTGATTATTTCCACAGTGAATAACCTTGTTTTTCAGCTGTCTCTGCTGGGGATGCTCTCCCGTGGCTTGGCAGCACAGGAATGTGCAGGGACGGAGTAAGAAAGACACCATCAAGCTGGGAAGGACGGCCGGCTCAAGCAGCTCTGGGATTAGGGATGTCCATCGTGGCTGTTTATTTGGTTGGGAGAAAAAATGGAAGCGGGTCTGGAGACTGAAAGAGGCTTTCCCAGAATAACTACGACTTACCAGGGGCTGAGAGAGACACGCCATGCAAGCCCCGGGTCTGCTGTTTCATTTCTGCCTCGCCCCTCTGGAATGGAGGAATTACTGCTGGAATGACAGAGGTATCAGATGAAAACTGCCAAGTGAGACACTACTTAGGGTGGATGCCGTGTGAGGAGTGCCCGTCTTGGAAGACGCGGTGGAGACCCGGGTGAGCAGCCCGGCTGCAGGCAAAGTGACTTGAGTTCGGATCAGCGGCGGATGCTGATGCCACCAAGGACCCCTGATCAAGGGCTTTCAGTTCCGCAGGGGCCTCCTACAACATTTGTAGCCATGGTACAGCCCAGGGTGGCCGACCACACCTTTGCAGTACGTTCATAGCAGAGCGACCTGCTCACATCAAGTCATAGCCAAACCCGCACGCAGTCAGATGTAGACATCCCAGGAGCTTGGTGGGACCCCGTCACTGAATGCTTGCCCGATGCGTGCAGTGGAGGGAGTTAAGGGTCCCTCCTAAAACCTGCAGCCTGGCGTTGTGCTGCTGCTCAGCGCCGAACGGGGCGAGCTCTGCCGGTCTCCTGCGGCGGGGGGGTCCGTTAGTGGCTGTTGCTGTAGAGATCGTAGGGGACCCTGCAGTGGTATCAGCAAGGACAAATGCGAAATCCCACCAGTAGGTTCTACTGGTCTTCTGCATCACGTTATCTGGTTTAATATAAAGTGTCTGCAAGCCGTCGCTGGGCATGAATTCGTTGTCAGCCAGCTGTCAAGCTTAATTGGGTTGTCCTGTAAAATATCTTGCATATAAGTAAATCAAAAAGAGTGGGGCCCATAAAAGGGCTGGCGTGTGGCACATTCACGTTATTTATAGGCTCCTCTGTGGTGCTCATCACCGTGGCAGCTATGAAGGTCGATGCTGACACTTGTAAGGAAATGCCACATGTTTTAAAAAAGCCACGTGTAAGAAACAAAGCCGGGCTTACGCATTCTGGTGGAGCTGGGAGGCCAGGGCGCGGTGTCCTGCGGGGACCCCCAGCCCCACCACAGGAGGCTGGGTGGGCAAGGGCACGTGGCAGGCGATAGCGGGTCCGTGGGCTGAGGGCTTCTGGGGTTGCAGAGCCCACAGCCCTGGCGCCTGGGTGCTGCATCCTGCCACCTCCTTGGAAAAGTTGGGAATAAAACCCGACTCCCATTCTCAGTGTCCTCTGCTGCGGGGCTAGCCCGAAGCTCCATCCTTCCTTCTTCCAGCCCGAGTCCATTCATCGCCAGTTTATCCCCATCTGTTCTTGCGACAGCATTGTCCTTTGGCTGAAGTAGCTCTGCTGCCTCGCTGGTGCTTAGGGCCCCGCTGCGTTCGGCGGTGCCGACCCTGTCCTGCCAGGCTGGCGAGCCGGGTTCACGCAGGGTGTGCTCCCCACGCAGCACAGCACGACATGGCACGGCACGGCACGGCACGGCACGGCACGGCACGGTGGCTCGGCAACCCCAGCCAGGATCGCTCCTGGGCTGGCTGGGGCTGCCAACAGCCCCTGCTGAAGCTGAGGCCAAAGGGCGCAAAAGTACCCGCGTGGAGGAGGCTGGAGATCCCTTCATCCAGTTTTTCCTCTTCAGGTTGAAGCCCTCGTTTACCAGCCTGTTTTTCATATCTTTCTGTTTAACTATACTGAAGCCGGTGCAGATTGCTCACTCCAAGCTTACTTTCTGCAGCCGACTTTTTTATAATGTTCTTTCTACTTAAAAAGCAAACAAAAGCAGCATCTCCTCGTGTCAGTTCTGTAATTGGCAGGTTAAAAGCCTGCTCCAGCCACATCCAAGCAGAATCAGTTTGAGCATCTGCGCCTCAGTCTCTGCCTGGAAAGCAAAACGATACCAGTCCCAGCAGTATCGCTGCCTCCAGCAGCGTTGCTCCAAAATGACTCCCAGGAGATGAATAGCAAAACCCTCAACGTGATCCTTTTATTCCAAAACTACCTGGTCTCTCAGCTGGCGCCAGCGATCCTAATTCCTCCGTATACCTGGTCAGGCTCTTTCTCTCGGTGGATACATTTCCATCTTCTTGCTTGCATCAAGTTGTTTCTTTCCCTCAGGGTGTCACAGCTCAGCGTTGACCCTAGAAACCCAGGACTTTAAACCAGTCCTGTATGGATATCTCTCTCCCTGTGAGAAGACCTTTCTATAAACCCAAATATTCCTTCTCCTTAGCTAGCTGTGGCTTTTCCATCTTTTGCCAGGGTTTTTTTGCTGTAAGGACTAGTGGAGGTCTCTTGAAGAGGGCTGTTGCTCAGCAGCTTCCCTGGTGCATGCAGTGCCTTTCCCATCACCCTTGCTCCTCTGCGACAGAAATCAAACCGTGCCCATTTTGCTCTCCGGTGGGGATAAGTGGGTGCTTCTTCCCCTCGTGTTCGTGTCTCCTCTCCTCACTCTCCGTGGGCGGCCTTAGTTCCCTGGCCCCTGTTGCCAATGGCCCTTTCGTTTCCATGAAATAAATGCCATATCCCCACGATGGCCACCTGCGGGCTTGGGTAACTGCTCCCAGCCCTGCACCTGAGCCGCAGCAAGGACACATTCCTCACGGGGTCAGGAAAGCTCCAGGGGACATAAAAGTCATTAAAATCACTGTTTCTGCCTGTTGATGCTAACCATATTTCTATTCCTGCAGGAGCACAGGGGTTCACAGGTATATGTTTGTAAGCATTCAATTTATGCTTTCTTAGTAACAGTAAAGTGCCTTTGCCAAAGGCATTTGGTTAGAGTTGAAGTAAATAAACACACTGGGAATTTTTTCTGGGGAAAGGAAAGTCACTGCTCCACTCTCTTTTACTGCCCTGTCTCCTACTGCTAGTCCCATGACACGATGGGTCCTGCTCTTAGAAATGAGTCCACGTGGGTAAGGAATGTTAGGCAGTTGGTGCAATGCTTTCTCTGGCTCCTACAACTCCACTCAAGAGCTCTTCCTGCAGAGCAAATACATCGGGACTCTTTTTGCTCTAAGACTTATATGCTTATTAAGCTTTCTGCAGTGGAAAAAAGATTGCAAGGCAATTCAGCTTGCTAGCTAGGTCATGAATCCGTGTATATGTTATGAATGGCAACGATATGCATGTGCCCTGGGCTTTACCCAATCATATCAAGCAGTAATACAAGTCAGGTTGAAAATAAATCTTAATACCAACTGCCCTACATGAAGCAAATACTTATTTTACATAAAACCAAATTTTAGAACATCAAGACTGTAGCCGATCCACTTTGTCTCACCATGACTTAGCATAATGACATACATATAGATATGCATACAGATATATAAATAGATATATTCGTAAACACACTCTTCTTTTTCTCCATTTCTTTTGCTGAATGCAAGTGCCCCAAGAGCCAGCCAGCACTTGCTCTCTGGGTGAGGAATCTCTCTCCACGCTAGCAATCCTTCTCGTCCTCGCCTGGGCACAGGGGAGGCAGCGTGGGCGCCCAGCCCTGCCCTGTTAACACGCCGTCAGCGTTAGTTCTTTGGGCAGCAGCGGCTGGGAAACGGCAAAGCGTGGCTTTAACGCCGACTTCCAGCGTCGCTGGGATCAACGTGCCGCCCTGGGTGAAACGAAACGCTGACGGGCGTCAGGCCCTGGGGATGCTGGCAGGGGGTGCTGCCTGCAGCTCTGCCTCCCTCGCCTGCCGCAGCTGGCCCCCGCGGTAGCGGTCTCAGCTCTGCCAAAACAGCAGCATCAAAATGTGCTGTAGCATGGGATTAAATGGTTTGCGTGCCCTTTGTCTGATACCCACGGGGAGAGCGTTAGGGGGAATGCCAGAGGTTTCGAGGGAATGCCCCGCGGGAGTCAGGGTGTGCTCAGGTTTTCAAGTGCTCTGGAAAAAGTAGCAGAGAGCTTTGCTTTTCAGCAAAAAAAAAAAAGTACTTTTCAGCATTACGTTTTCCTGCGTCTTCCTTGTACTGAGTGCCTGAGTTCATTTCTGCAGCTGCGTTAACTTTCACTTCACCTTTCAGTGGTGTTTCCTTCCCCTGGCACACTTTTTCCTACGCGCAGCCCAGGCTCCTCCAGCGGGGAGGCGGGGGTGCGGGGCTGGGGACCCTTATGGTTGCATTAAGAGCCCTGCAGTCCTCCCCCCCGGGACGGCGGCAGGCTGCCGTGTGGCTGCAGGAGGTTTTTGGCTTGCCTGGGAAGCCAGCAGGAAGAGTCTAGCACTGGTGGCTGGAGAACAAGGCTCTACGCGTGAGCCAAGCGAGTCTTGCAGGCTCAGGAGCCAGAAAGCAAAGGGAAAGGCATGGCTTGGGATTCCTTTTTAAGGTATTGCCGTGATGGTGAAGCCACTCATGAAAAACCTGTTGTGGGAGGCCCAGATGCTTGGGACTGGCTCCCGGTGCTTGTGTGAGGCCACACGTCGCGGTGCGGAGGAGCTCTGAAGAAGCGAACGCCCGTGCAAATGTGTAGGGGTGTGCGGATCCCCAGAAGCTGCAGAAACGGGGCTGTGCTGGGGTGCTGCTTCCCCGGTGAAGGGGGTGAGGTCTGCCAGAGCCACCCCGAAAGGAACAGAGAGGGGCTGCCGCCCTGGGAAGGTGCAGTCCTACCTCTGCTGGAGGAGCAGAGCAGGTACAGGAGATGAAATGACCTGCTCCTCGCTGCGTACTAAAAGAAAATGGTGTTTCCTGGCAGCGCTACAGATATGACATCTTGATCCGTTGAAACGCTCTCAAAATAGAAATCAGGAGGCAAGTGATCAAACCCCCGGTGCGGGGAGAGGTTCTTCTCCTCCCTGCTGGCCTCTCCCGGGGGGGGTGAGCCCCGGTACCCCGCAGCGGGGTGGCTGTGGACGGGGGCACCCACCGCAGCATCAGTCTGTGGGGAGGTTTGACTGCGCGATGCTTCGCTGAGCCCATCGCTTCTGGCTCAGCCGGAGCGGGTCTGGAAGGAGAAACCGATTGTGATTTAAAGATGTCAGAATCAGGAAATCCATCATGTCCCTCACTAATCTGCGGCTGTGATTAATTACCCTCACCATTAACTGCCCGTTACAAATATACACCTTATTTCCAACCTAAATGAGTCCCCGGGCATGGCTGCGCCGCGCGATGGTGCGTGGAGGAGCGTGCAGGGGCTGGGCGGCAGTGGGGCAGCACGGGCTGCAGGCACAGACACCCACTGCCACGGGCGCGCGGCCGCTGCCAGCACCCACCCACGGGCCAGGAACAAGGGGGAGGGCGTCCCCGTGACGGACACCCCCAGAGTGGCTCTGCGAGGGGGATGGGACCCCCCGCCGAAGGGCTCGGGGACATTGCAGGGGTGGTGGGGGCTGCGGAGGGAGCAGGAGGGGGACGAGGGAGGGTACCCTGCCCCGGCGCCTCGCGGGAGCATCCTGAGGACCCGCTCGCAGAGCAGTCCATCACATACCGGTCCCCTTCCCACGCAGAAGGATCTTCCAGCAAATGCGCAGGAAGAGTCTTGCTCTGGCTCCGAACTAAATTGTGCAGTAAATTAAGCCTGATGTGCATGAAATTTCCTCCGCATGTACATTCCAGGGTGAACCTGGGAAGAGGTTTTATCCAAATACTCCTGTCTTTTGTCTTTAATTTAAAAAGTTAGAATCTCCTGTAATTGCTTCTGTGCTCGTGGAGAATTGGGGAATACTAAGAAACCCTCCGGTGGCTAATTGAATGCCTTATAAATGTTCTGACTGTAAGCAAAGTTCTCTGTCTTACATTATAAAGATATTTAGGTCCAATTCCGTGCTAGGGTGATAATTTTATGAGGGATTTTCATATCTTTTGGACACAATATGGGATGGATCATTACCTTTTTTTACACTTAATTGCTTTTATCATCCAGAAATATTCAGCGTTTAATGATAATAAAGCACTTCTGTGAAGGAGGCCAAACTCCATATACATTATTGCCGCGTGGCGCTACAGTGCACAGCTCCTCAGTACTGCATTTCTGCGTGTCATCCTCCCCCCTTGGCAGAGGGGGACGCTGCGTCCGGGGGAGCAGCAGCTCGCCCCAAATCACCCTTTGGCCAGGAGGTTAGAGCACTTTGGTTTCCAGAGGCACAGGCCAGAGCTCCACAAAATTGGGAAGTTTTCTGGGTTTCCCGAGCATCCCTATTTCCTGGCTTCTCAGTGCCTTCCCCGTGGCAGCCGGCGCACGGAGGATGCTTCTGCAGCAGCTGGGGATGAGGTGGCCAAGCTTCCCTGCGCGGGCACTGCTGCATCCCGCTGCCGGGCTCAAAGAGGGGATCGGGAGCGGTTCTGCCTTCCTCCAGCCCGTGGCAGGCTCAGAGTTTCTCTTGAATCAGCCGCATTTCTGCGAGCGAAGGAAATTTGCTGCTCTTCGGGCAGCTGGGTTGCCCACCGGGCTGGGCTGGCACGTCTCTGCCAGCTTTGCTCCTCGGAGGCAGGGATTCAAACTCAGGCAGAGAAGTTTGCTTACTGTGTTGCCCATAGCTTTCCAAGAATGCATTTTCTGATGACCTTCTACAGCTTTTAATTAAAGGCACTCGCATCATTTATTAATTATTTATTAACTCTTTACAGATGCTACAAGCTCATCACGGACATCAGTGGAGTCCTACTGCTGCTTACAAGCTCATCAGCAGACATTGTAATTGATGGCTATAAGCAATCTGCTGACCTGTTGGGCCCTGCAACAATTGATTAACTATTCATTAAAACATCTAGAAATCATTTATGAACCTTTTATAAACTATTTATAAGTGAGCAGGGACAGATTTATTCATTACTGTTCATGGGCTTGCAGTGGGAGGACGGAAGGAGCCCTGAGCTGAGACTCCAGCAGCCCAGCTCCAGGCAGCAGTACGTCTGTGGGAAAAATGCCCAATGTCACAAGAAAGCCTTCATCGCTCCACCCATTTTCCCAAATTACACTGGCTTCCTGCAGGCCCAGGGGGGTCAAGTTCCCTGATGGATGTGGGTCGTTCTCCCAAGGATCAGAAATGACATAGAATGGAGAATTTTCTGCCATTTTGCAGAGTCAGGTAGTTTAGCTAAGTAGGGGCTGGCGAGAATCCAGTAGCAGCTCTTTTATACAGTGTTGGGCTAAACTTAGACTCTGAGAGGATGAGCAGGCTTGTGTGTTGCTTTGCTTCTAGCGGGATAGGATTAAATTACCCATCCCATTTGCCTTTGTATTGGTATGCAGGGGTATAGAGAGCCAAAAGCAGCAGCTGCCAGTAAAACCCTGTCGGCTGCTGGGCGCTCTCAGGTGGGGAGCTGATTCCTGGTTAAATTGGGGATGGAGTGTGAGGCTCAGGTTCAGGGTTCGCATCCGAATGTGACCCAAGCATGGATTGTTTAGGTTTTGGGGTTTTTTTTCCCCCAAGCGGATGAATTTCCAAATGAATAATGAAAAAAACAAATCTCTTTTCTACTACTAGGGGAATGGAAGGTGGGGTGGCCTTGCTCAGCTTAGACTTCATGAATCTTTTCCATGTTCCTGATATGTAGCATTTGTACCAAAAAATGGAGACTTTCCCTGGTGAGCACTGCCCAAAACAAATAATGCTGTTTCTCGCTGCAGAGTCCCAAAATACTTACTGTCACTCTGGGTTATCTCCAGCCCACGGAAATGTGTATCGCTTGACACCAAGGAGCCTCTTTGTCTCTGGGAGCTCACCATCACCGAACAGAAGTTGCAGATATAAACTCCCCATGTGTTGACAGAAGAAATGACACCTGTAATGGGATCTTAGCATCTACTATCACTTCTAACAGTCCATCTATAATCTCGCCTGCAGCGCATGCTGTCTAGCAAGGCACGGGGATAAGTGATGACTTCCTAGGAGCTGGTGTTTGGTGTAGCATGTCTGTCAGCTAGCAGAAAGGGGACAGATGTGCCCTGTGTTTGTTTTAAGAAAGACGTTCATTCCTTCCTTCCTCACCTGCATTGTTTTCTTACTGAAGATGCTCAGCCGACTGCTGTAGGCCAAACCGTGTATGAACTGGAGGGATGAGTCCTTGCTCAGTGGAGAAGGGGATCCCAGCATTAGTGGCAATCTGACAGTGGCAGATTTGTATGGTGATAAATGGTTAGTTGTGTTTCAAGACCTTGTTTGAATGTACAGAAGGGGTATATTTATGCACATGTAATTCATTCAACGGGAAGCGGTGTATAGTTATTATTTAGTTATGAACTGGACTAGTTCAGGATTTGCACTGGGTGTGCCCTAATCAGTTTAAAGCTGACCTGAGGTCAAATTAGTGCAAGCCGGAATCTGGCTGTGTCTCCCAATGCTGCCATTGCTCAGGGCCAGAGTCTTATAGGGTATCCTGTAGGATGCAGCTCACACGAACATCATGCAGAATGGCACTTGTATTTCAGCTCGGAGGAAAGAAAAGGCAGCTCTCCACAGTCTCTTCTACAAGTACACTTGAGCTATTTTGGAGTGCGGCACAAAGAAATCGGCTTTCAATGGGAAGGAAACACGAAGATGCACCCAAAGAGCCATAGATGGCTCAGTATTCATGTAAGACCACTCAAATCAGCGTGCTCCTCATCCAGCTCAGTCCCAGGACCAGGGGAGGCTTGGAGGGTCCGGGGACCCACCACCCCACCCAGGAAGCATTGCTGAGCGCTGCAGGGGGTTGCACAGACCCCCACCCCTCACCGCGAGCTGGAGCTGCCCTTATTTCTGGGGAGCAAAGTCGTACAGGAGGCAGGGACCACGTCCTGCCTGGGCAAGCTCAATGTAGTCTTGCAGCAGGACGTCAGGGTTTAGCTACGTGGTTAGAAACACTTGGCTGTCACTACGGGCAAGGTGGCCAGCCACCAGCCCCAGCATGTCCCACAGGAGGAGGGTGACGGCTGTGACACGCAAATGGGGCTGGGAAGAGGGTTTGGGAAAGAAGGGAGGTCAGGAAAGGGCTGTGGTGCTCCCAAGGTGGGAAGAAACCCCCCAAAATTGAGCTGAAGCAAAACGCGGGGGGAAACAGCCCAAAGAGCATCTCACAGAAGCAGGGATACGTCCCCGCTGGCCAAGAGCTCCTCTGAGCAATGTCCCCTCCCTGGGCCAGCGCTCGTCAGGGAGAGCAGCAGAGCGGGACGGAGCTAATGGCACTAATGGCTGTCCCCAGGGGAGGAAGCACGAGTGCCGTGGTGTCTGCCAAGCGCAGCCCGGGAGGCCAGTCCCTGCTTTGGCAGGAGCCCGCAGCTGAGTAAGCAGAACGTTGAGCTAAGCGATGAACGGCTCGAGCCATGCTTTTGTCAGGAGGGGGTCAGGGTTCTGTAGGGCACACCCCAAGGTGAACAGGAGGGTCCCACCATCCCCGGGTCCTACAGCAATGTGTTGGTGGTTCACCAGAGCCTGAAATAGCAGAAATAATCGCATTGCAATCAGCCCCCAGGGTGCTAGAGCTGCTCCGTGCCTGGGGAGAGTAGGGAGCTGCTGCTGTTTCCCCTGGAAGAGCTCAGCTGCAGTGGCCTTTATGTCTGAAAGCTATTCCCCAGCTGCACAGATCCAAGTCCTTAGCACCTCCTGTTCTCAGGGTGGGAACGCTTGGCAGCTGGTTTTGGGATGAGCTAAGTCTTTGCCTGGTGCCTGCTCCATCGGGAGAGAGGGGCCAGCCAGGCACTGAGCGAGGATTGGGAGGTGCGAGGACCCCCCCAGTCTCAATTGCACATTTCTGCTGCATCCCTCGGACAACAGAAATTTGTGATTTTCTGTCCAACGGTTGTCCTCCATGCTCACACCCAGTCCCTCTGGGCTGCTTGTGCCCAGAGGCTGCACGGGACACGAGGATGTCCCTGCGGGCAGGAGCTGGGCGCGGTGGGAGCTACAAGGCGTGGGCTTCGTGGTGCTGCTGCGACAGATGTTAGCTACCTGATTACACAGGAATTAAGTACCCAGAGCAGGAGACAGCTTGTTTCATGCAAATATGTTAATACAGGGAAGCGTTGTTGTAATGCACGGTGCTGCAGAGCAGACAAGCACCCCTGGTGCTGCGGTGGTGGAGAGTCCCCTGGGTACCCCCACGCTGGGAGGTGGGCTGCCAGGAATCCTAATGAGAAATGGCTGCCTAACAAGATAAATCAGGCAGGAGGGGTGGGCTGTGACTGTGGGGAACCCCAAGGGCGGGCAATGGTGTGCCCAGCCAGAGGGTGGCAAAGGGTAAGGCTGAGCAAGGGTGGGAGAGGGAAAATGATCATGCAAAAATCTGTGCGAAGTGTTCACGTAGTGCTTGGGAAGGTCAGGAGGGCCTCCAGAAGCAGGTTTCAGAATGCAAATTAAAATAAAAGCTGATTGCAAGTGCACCCGCTGTGCTTCTGCAGCCCGGTGGGCTTTGTGCCAGCTCAGCCATCACCCAGGCTGCAGCGACCCACCAGTCTCCCCCAGTCTCCCTGCTTTCTTAGCAGGGTTTCATCATTGCCCGTTTTGTACAGGAGGGATGCCTGTTGCTCTGCAAGCACCACTTTTGCCGTGCCTCTTAGAGTTGAAAATTCAGTGAGAAATACCTGCCAGAAAGGCATTTACCACATTTTCATGTTTTCTCTGAAAAACTGGGAAATGTCTGATCTGTTCCACACTTTCTTGCCACTTGCCCAGGGATGAGCTCCCCTTCTGCCGAGGGAGAAGGAGCAAAGGTGCGTGATGGCTCTGTGGCTCTTAGTGGATAGAAAGAGGTTTTACTGCTCTTTCCCTTGCCTGACATTACTTGGGAATGAGGTTTGAATCCTCTTCCCCTGGAACTATGTTTTCTAGCAAACCACACAACATGGTGTTTATCTTCTTTATTGTTCCTGAAAAGTCCAAACAGTTTACTACTTGAAAGTAAATCTAAAGTTAGCAGCAGAGAGGAGGGGGAGAATGGTAAAATAACCCCAGTGAGAAAGGGCATCTTTCTGAACAAAACAGCACAGGTTGACTCCTAACCATTCCTCACGTTTTTTTATTTCGCTCAAAAACCCAAGTGAAAATAATTTAAATGGCGGTCAAACAGAAATAATTTATATTGGATTTTCAGCCTGGCTGCTGGACCAAAACTGACTTGTCATTCAGACACCCCTAATGGAGACGTGACCCCCAGGAGGAGAGCTGCTCTCCCTGCCCTCCCTGGGGATGCCCTGCACCCTCCCCGCTCCCCTGCCTCCGTCCTCCCCGCTGGGGCTCCCGCCTCTGCAGCTGCCACAGTTTTCAGGTGCCTGGGGGCTGCGTAGCACGGGGAGAGTTGCACACCCGGGCACGGCAAGCCTGGAAGTGATGCACATTAATAACTCCGTGGCTGTGACCGTGCAAGGTCAGTGTTGTGATGTGGAGCTGCTTAACGTAGTCACCGCAGTGGGCTGATGCAGTTGTTCCTGCGTCCCGCGTGCGAGACGTGGCGTTAGCTGCCGTGCGTTTGCTTGGCTGTGATCAGCAGCAAGAGGGCTTTCCAGGCGCATTTCGATTTAAAATGTGAAAAAAGAGAATGAAAAATTAGTCTGCTCTGAGCACAGTTAGAAAGAAACGACTTCAAAAGTTGACAATTTGGGGCAAGTCTCCCTTCTTAAAAGATGTTTCTAAATTAGCCATTTTGGGTCAGCCTCCGTCTCTCATCCTCTGAATGTCCCTTGTCCCTCCCATTTCACAGGGGGAAGAAAAACAGAGCAGTTCCCCGCTCCTAAATAGCATCTTTCCGCAGCTGGCTAAGCTGCAAAACGGATTAGCTTTGCCTTCCAGCTCTGTACACAACAATTTCAGGCTTGCACAGAAGTTGCATAGCCTTTCCAAACAAAACATTTCCCATGAAGCCCCTTCTGGGGATACCAGGAGCTAGAAACGAGACTCTGGGGCAGCAGCATGCTGGAAATCGGGGAGCGGAGAACACCAGGCAGGTGGGAGAGCTGCTGTCGCAGACAAAAGCTAGCACTGAACTTGGGCAGGGCGCGCTTTCCTATCGTCGGAAACCGGGAGGCAAGGAATCAGCCCGCAGCCTGGCAGGGACCCTGGTGCTGGGAGCCTGGAGCCAGGCTGGAGGAGAAACCTTGGGCAAGCGTCTCCTCTGTCCTCAGGCACCTGCGGGCGCGGGGACAGGGGTGTCGGAGGGGCCGGCGGCAGGTCGTAGCCCGTGGCCAGCTGGCCCATGGGACAGCACTGGGGGGGGTTACTCAAGCCCTAGCAATGTGTCAAGGCAAGGTAGGCGCTGCCTCCAGGGATGCTGCGTCCGAGCACTTCAGCCCTGCTTTCTTCCCTTGTCCAAGCACGGGCTTTTAAGCCTGCCAGCCTCCCCTTCTGCAGGGGACCTGACCCGGCCGCGTCCCTGCTGGCAGGACCTAAATTGCCCTTTTTATGGTCGGAATTAGCTCCCGTCGCCTGCTCTGGTTACGCTGTCCCGTGCTCGGCGCGGCTGGGAAGCGGGCGCAGCGGGAGGCCTGTGGACGCGCCGGCCGGGAGGCAGCCTCGGCGAGGATGGCCGGCAGCCTCTGCCCGCCGCCGCCGGGCAGGGAATCCGTGTGTCGGCCACGGCCTGAGCCCGGGGACGCTTAATGCCAGCGCAGATGGCGGCGGCACAGGCCACGCAGGCTCAGCCAGTCGTTTTGCGGCCAAAGCGCATTCATCGTCCGCCCTCTCTCCCTCTCTCCCTTCCTCCCTCCGCAGAGATACCCGAATAGCGAGAGCCTGCTTTTGAGGTTGGAAGTCAGGTTTAGAATTTTAATGATATCCTGTATCCCACAACCTTTCATTTGGGGAGAAACCGCTCTAAATGACCCATTTTTCTTAGTATAATGATAATCATTACCAAGAGGAAAATGAGCACTGAAGCTGGGGACAAATGCGGGCACAGAGTAGATGGGGTAGCCAATTCTGACTGGCAAAACGCTACATGGAGAAATAAACCTTTTGTACTTAGAAGGAATGTAAAGATGTCTTTAAACACGTATGTAAATTTGTAACAAATAAGTCACCGCGGCTTGAAACGGGAAGCAAGAGAGAGCAGCCATAAATATTTTATATCCTTGGCAATGAGCTCCAGCACAGCAAATTGTCACATCCTCCTGGGGGCGAGGACGCCTGCTCACGCTGTTGCATGGGGAAGCCACAGCATCTTCCGATTTCCGTGCAGCCTCTGCGCTGAGCGCCCTTTTTGCCTGGGACCCGGCAGCGAGGAGCCCGGGAGCTTTCCCACTGCCGGGGACAGGGCTCCTGCCCCTGCCTGCTCACCCTCCCCGGCTCACCTTGCTCCACGGGCCAGCCTGACACCCGGGTCCTTATGAGCACGGATCCTCAACAAGGATCGATGACTTCATTTTTTTATTTTTTTATGAAGAGTTTTTTTGCAGGAGGGAAAGAATTTTCATTAGCAAAGAAAGCCCAAAAAACTAACAGTTCATGCAAATGAACAGCTAAGTCCAAACAGACCCCGGGCCAGACAAGCAGCATACTCCTCTCGCAGGATGGGGTGCTGCCTAACCAGCAGCTCAGACCCCTGCGGGGGCACCACACGGGTGTTTTGGCTGGGTGACTGGTGGTCTGAGCTGCCCGAGGCGTACAAAGTGTCCCCGACTGGCTGGCACTGCGGGATGGATGTAAAGGAGAGGGTACCGGAGATCCTGACCAGGATGCACTGGTTGTTATTTCACATCCCCCAGCGCATGCTCGCCCCGGCCGCCCCGACCCCTTACCGGCTGCGTGCGCGCCGGTGCCTGTACAAGGGGCTGCGGCGATTCCCAGCACCTCTCCGGGCTGGCCCCTGGGCGGCTTGGAGCATCGCTGTGTCGCTGCCTGGGAAGCGGGTGGAGGACCTTTGGGAGGGCAGCACTGTGGGGACGCAAATCCCTCCGGTTGGGAGCTGCGTGCTAGTTTATCAGCAGCACATGATGCAGCACAGGTGATCCTCCTTTCGAAGATGATGAGACCAGAAGCCTTTGTCAGACACGTTCCTGGGAGCTCAGAAGAGTGCAAATCAGTCTGTCTGAGCCACGTATCGTCTGCCTCTGTGCTTACGTTCCCAGAAGGAGAAACTGCCTCCCCCAGAGGAGGCAAAGCTGCTGAAGGTCAGGGCATTTGCAGCCCTGGCTCTGTGAGCCTTCAAGCTTTGCTGAGTTGTGACCCTGCAGCCACTGGGGCCAGGGACCAGAGGATGCTCCATGGAGCAGAGCCACCTTCCTGCCTCTGCGCTTCCAGGTGCCAGAGCAAATCCGGGGAACTAGGCTTGGTCACAACTCTCCATACGACCTTGGAAATCCTTTGCCTCTAGAGCAGAAGTCAAAGCCCAGCTGCTTGCTGGAGATGGTGTTAGACTGAATACACTGCAGATTGCCAAGTGCTGCATGAGGGTATAAACAGGAGGTGCTGTGGAGAGTTGTCCTCAAGATGAAGTAAAAGGCACCTTATTTAGCACCCAGACTTCAGGCTAGAAGTTGTCAACTGCTTCTGACCATGGTGTTCAAGCATCTAAATAATTCAGTTAGGTGTGACCCAAGGAGAACCTATGAACATATAATTGATTGGGAGAGCGAGTTCTGATCCCAGGTAATTGCTCTCTTCTGGAGTAGCCCGCAGCAGCCCCTTGGTCTGGCTGGTATGCCAAGGATGTAGCTGGTTAGGTCTATGAGTGATATAAGAAGTCTGGTCTCTGGATGCCGGAATTGAATTAGACACCAGCAAGACAGATTTTATTAGATTTATTAGATGGCTGGCAGAAGGAAGGCTGGAAACCAGAGGAAGAGAAATGTCTCCTGGTGACCTCTGGGACTGGCATTATTTTTCTTGCACTGCATCAAGATGGGTGCACTGTTTATCTCCCAAATGATGTCAGAGCAGCCGATGCCAGCATCGCCCCCACCCCAGAGGCTGAGGCACACAGAGGGTGGGGAGGGTGACCCTGAGCTTGGTGCATACACAGAGAGCCAGCCACATCTGCCTGCTGCCTTCCTGACCCTAACAAGCACTGCGACCCACCAGCACACCATCCTGCAGAGCAGCTTTTCCAGAAGGATCTGGTGGTAGCATGGACTTAAATGCTAGAGAGCAAACATAGAGCAGAGTCCAGTGAGGCCCAATTGCAGCTCTGCAGTGTCACCAGCACCCTACCATGACTCAACTGTGATTGAAGACCAGGCAAGTTAATAGCTGCCTCCTGGAGGATGTGCCACTGGGAGTTCTTGTCCTGCAAGGATTTCATGACGACCAGCAGTGAGCTATTGCCATCAATAATTAACATTGGACCAGCCTTGCCAAAATAAATTCACCAAGTGCACGGCAAGGCAAAGGTTTCTTGATTTTGCGTATCACTCACCAGTTTTCTCTTGCTTGCTGTCCCTGCGTTGCTAAGGTTTGAGGTGAGCTTTGCTGCACAAGTCACTTCACTAGGGATCAAAAATAGCTGAGATGCCCTCTTAGCTTGTGGCAAACTGGCCCAGCTGCAAACACCTCAGGCCGAGCAGCTCCACGCCTGTTCTTGGGGCAGCCCCTTGCCCCGTGCAGGGCAGATGGCTGCCTTAGACCTGGGTGGGCAGCAGCATGCCAGGAGTCACCACAGGATGAGACCTGTTGTCACAGGAGAGGCTCTGTCTCAGGAAGGTCTCCTCTGAGGAGTAGATGGAGGAATAAACCGTGTGGGAGCCAGCCAGGCATCATCAGCAACACCATCTCAAGGTAGTTTGGCAGAACAGACAGCAGCAAAATTACCCCAGGGGTTAACCAGATCCCCCATCTCTGCCACTGGTTCATACAGCAGCCGAATCCTGGCATCGCAGGAGGAGGAAAGCTCCCCAGCGAGGTTTGGAGGTGGCATCACACGCAGCCCAGGTGCATGGCAGGCGAGAGGGCAGCTTTGCCAGGCTCAGCGGGAGCCAGCAGACACGCTCTCCTTTTATCACCATCACTGGGCTCTGCTCCTTCATTCCACCAGAGTGGCCAGCAGCTGCCATGTGTTAATTAAGAGTAGAACAATCACTCTTAATCTAAGGCCAGACTGATGACAGCAGCAACAGCAGACTGCCCATCTCATGCTCTGCATCCTGCCTGGCTCATCCCACCTCCACTAAACCCGTGCTCAGGGCAGAGAGGAAATAACAGGGGCAGAATTGTTTCTCTCCCATTGCTGCCCAGCTGCAATATGCCACCACAGCCTGGCAGCTGGGATGAGCCTGAGGCAGCTCCCAGGGAGGGCAGAGATGACCCCTTGCTTTGTGCAGGAGCTGTCTCTGGGAGCTGGTGGGCCTCCAGAGGTGCCTCCCCACCTACGCGATGCTGAAGTTAACTCCTCTCCTCAAGCACCCAGGCCCTCTGCTCGCTTTGGGAGACAAGGTGGGGAGCTTTCTCATGGCAGCGGGACACACATGGTTGTTCTTGCTGTCCTTTCACCCCAGCACAGAGCTCCCTCTGGGAGCTGGCACAGCACCTCCCAAAAGCCATTGAGCGCAGAAAATGCTCAATACCTTCAGCATCAAGTAGCAGATGTCTCCAGGATCACAGTTTGAGAGGCAGACCCCTCTGTCCTCCCAGCTCTTCCCTTTTAAGCTTGCCCTGTTTTATATACATTACCCACTTGCTGCCCATAACCTTTCCTTGTGCTGTGTGGCAGAATGATTCCCACCAAAATGCTGTCTCAGATAAGTAGGAGATACCTGCAGAGCTCAGATCCATCTTCCCTGGGAGGTTTCTGGAGTTCCACCCCAAAGCCCAGAACTCTCAGCAACCCCCTCCTCTACAAGCATGCTTTTAGCACTGGGAAACTCCCAGCACTCTCCTATTTATAGCTTCACACACCAGCTTCCATTTTCTTTTAATTAGCTGACTCCCTCTCGATCATGCCTAGATGAGGTGAGGGGCAGCCAGAGCCGCTTGGCTCTCAGGCACCTGATGCTGCCAGCACGGCACCGAGAGCACTCTGGTGTGTTGGGTGAGGGTGCTGGGAGCAGCATTCCCAGGAAAATTTGTGCCTCCCTGCCAGCACCCAGGAGAGTGAGGACACTTGAGCAAGAGCAGGGAGCTTTTCTGTCCTCATCTGTGGGGATTTCCAGCAGGCAGTGGGGGAAAGTGTCGATGAGGACTGTGCGGTGGCTCTGTGTTTTCCTTTCACCTAATACTGACAATGTGAGGTTATTTCAGGACCTGGCAGTGATTCACACAGAAAAGTACAGCCTCAAGCTACCAAAATCAGATCTAAGTTTTACGCTCCTGGCCTGGCTTGGTCCTGGTGTTTGCATTTATGCCTGTTTGTAGGACAGAGAATATCAAAAGCTCCGTGCTTTGCTTGCAGGTGAAACTTGGTGACCAGCTGTGTTAGGCCTATCTATCCAGGAAGGTACCAGCAGAGGTCAAAGTTGTCGGCGTATTGCTGTATTTTAGTTAGATGACTTGTGCGAATGCAAGTTGGCGGTGTACTGTCAGCCCTGCAGTGCCGGGGGGAGGAGGGCTCCTGTGCACCGAGTGCCTCGTCCCCTGCGTGCTGTGCTTTGCCCCAGCACAAGGATGGCACAGCTCCTTTGGCCGGCAGCAAAATAGTTTCCCAGGCAGGGGACAGGTCCTGCTTGGGGAACTGGCACCGTCACGGGTGACGCGGCTAGGGGGGAGAGCGAGGGTGTTGGTTGTATCGACTGATGGCACACTGTGGGGTGGGCTGGGAGCGTGCTGGAGGCAACACTTAAAATCCAGCAGCATCTTGAAAAAGTGGAGAAACAGCCTGGAAAACAGAAAAAAGAAGAGTATAGTTGGGTCAAATTCCCCTGGCAGGGGCAAGTCATATCACCACTGGGAGAGCCAATGCTGAGCACGGTGTTTGTGGGAGCACTGGGGCGGGAGGGGAGCTGGGGAGGGCAAGGGCACGGGGAAGATGCTGATGGACTTTGGCAGAGGAGGAGCAGGTCCCTGCTCCCCCAGGACCAGTGGGGAAAGCCCTGCTGAAGGGTGGGCAGAGGGTGCTGGGAGCCTGCCGTAAGGCGAAGAGGACGGGGACACCTCCGCGACCAGGACCTGCACGCTGTGGGCACTGAGCTCCACGTGCATCTCCCACTGTGTGTGCACACGCAACCAGATGTTTGGCGAACGCACCCTGTTTTACACGCCCAAACCAACAAACCGTGGGGGATTTTGACACTTCTGAATCTGGAGTTTCTTCCAGCTGAGAATGAAATCTTGAAAATCTACCTGACTTGGAAACGCCAAGCAATTCCTCTACACAAACAGCACGTTTTGCTGGGAGAATGGTAAATTGTTTTGGTAGTGTCAAAACATAGTATGATAATTTAACATTTTATGTACAAGTCAAAATGAATCATTTACCTTCTTTAAACACTACGTTTAAACACCCAAAGTATCTGAAAAGCCTTTTTTTTTTTTTTGACACGGCTGTCAAATATCATCAAACTCGGCGTGTTTGTGAACGGAGACATGTTCCCGGCAGCTCCAGCGCCTGCATTGGTGGGAAAGCCCTGGCCAGGACGGCCGTGGGGGACAGGGCTGCGAACACAAAAGGCCAGCCGTGCCGCACAGGGCTCTGCTTCGGGCAAGCAGCGGTTCCCCACCTCATCATAAAAATGATGTGCTCGAGAGGGTAGTTTTATTTTTTTCCTACTCGGGCAACAGGTCTGATACTTTCCGCTTGGGTTTCTTTTTGGGAAAGGGAGGTGAAAGGAACCCCCTGAGGGAACTGAGGAGGTTTGCAGCATGAGAGCCCAGTGGATGCACCCACTGGTGTAAGCAGGAGCTGGTTTTGTCTGACAGCCCTGCTGCATTGTTTATTTTGGGCAGGTTCTGGGACCAGATTGCAGCTCTTTCCCTGTTTCTCGATGTGCCTACAGGCTAAATTATCTGTAATCATTAGCAAGCGGGCTGTTTCCTCCTTCAGACACAATTAGTGGGCAGGGTCCGGAAAAATCTTCCTCAATCTCATTTCCTTCACAGGATGCACTTGAGATGCCGGTACTGCCTTGGAGGAACAGGCAGGGCGCAGCCACTGCCCAGAAGTGACCTTCCCCATTCCCCAGGGTACAAGCATTCCCCCCCCCTTCCATCAGTCCCCAGGGACTGCCCTGGGCAGGGGGGGGCAGGTGAAACCCCAGCCTGCAGGTCACTGAGGCTGAACGAGACACCCACTGCCACCGATTTTCAGCAAGGCGAGGCGGGGAAATGCAGCGGCACGGGGACGACATGATTTATAGTTTCTCAGTCAGAGGAGAATTTGCTTTCCCCGTAAACCCTATCCTCGCAAATAATTCAGTGGGTTGCAAAAAGCATAAGCAATTAACGGCCGCTTCCCAGCCCCGACCTCTGCGGAGGGCAGGCCGCTTGGCTGTTAATTCGCTTGCTCCGAAGCACAGCCGGCTGCCGCTGAGCGATGCCATCGCCCCGGCGGCTCTGCCGCGGCCAACGTTTAGTCCCGGCAAAAGGTGGCCGTGCCCGTCGCCTCACCCTGCGCCACGCTGGGGACCGTGCCGTGACACAGGGCATGGCGGGGCGAGCGCTGCCGGCCGGGGAGAGGGCTTTGTGGAGCGGCAGCTCTTCAGAGGGCTGAAGGACTATGCGAAGGGGAGCTTTGGATTTACACTCGGGAAAGCCGGAATAAATCGAAGCAATTAAAGTGCAAATGAAGCTTTATGCAATGCGGCATCCTAACTACCTGGGAAGCACGTCGTGTATACTTTTGCCTTGCTCGCTCGCTCTTTTATTTATAGACAGAATTCAGATCACTTCAATAATTTAAGCTAATTTGCCAGGTAGAGCCAGGATTCGGGAAGTGCCTGCTGGCATTAACGAGGCTGTGTTTTGACAGTGGCTCCAGGCTTGTCTGCAGCCGCTTGCTCCCAGACCTGGGAGACGGGGATAATGTGGGTGCACGGGGATGCCGGGGCTCCCTGCGCCCGCGGGGCTCTTGGGTGCCGTGCCTGGTGCCATGCCAGGAGATGCCGGGCACGGGCAGCCAGCGGAGGCGGGAGAAGATGCAGGAGAGCACTGGTGTTGGGTGGCTGTGGGCCGCAGATGCCGGTAACGGCAGAGCTAGCGGTAATTAATCACACCGCAACGAGCCACCGGCGTTGCGGTGGAAAGCACAGTTTAATTTTCTTCCAAAATGCCTGGGCTGATGGGGAAGCAAGGCTGTGACTGCACGTTCTCAGGTAACCACGGGTGCCGTAGAGCAGCTGGGAGGGCTGGGAAAAACAGGTACAAGATCAGAAAATAACACCCCAGACAGAGCGGAGGCACCAGAGTAATAAGGGCAGGGGCTGGCTGCCCCTCTGCTGCTCGTTTTCCCTCGGGGCCGGAGGAAGCAGGGCAGAGATGAGGGTGCAAACCCTGCACTTCAGTTGGGTTTGGACCCACCGGCAGAATCCCGAGTCTCTCCGGGAAATCACAGCCCCCCCCATTCCCACCACAGCCTCTCCCACCCTGCAGGGATGCTGGGAAGGAGCAGGCTGGGCTGGGAAATGGGGTGTCCCCAAGCAAGCCCCGGAGATGGAGGGGGGACACGCTGCTACTGCCTGTCCCCGTGCCGTGCTGCCAGTCTTCACTGGTGCGGCTGGACACTGCCCTTGGGCTGCCTCTCGCCAGCTGATCACAAGCTGCTGAGGGTGTTATCGAGCGCATTTGCTCACTCCAGTGCAAGCAACGGAGCTGTTTGCATAGCGTAGTGGTAGAGGAGAATATGCAATTAGGGATTGAATTTTGTCCCGGTAAGGAGACCCGTGGTTGCCAAGACTGAAGCATCGCTGCAGTACCTGCTCGTGGGAGCCCTGGCACCAGGCGGGATGCGAAGGCTGCTAAATCCTTTCCCGTAGGAAGCTGCCAGCCTGGCTCACTGGCATCAGTAACACTGAGCTCATTACGTTCAGGTGAGCTGCCTTTTATTTACAAGAATTCCTGCAGGAAGAAAAATTTTGTGAATACTTGTCTAAACAAATATTTGCCTCAGGTATGCTCTTGTGGCTATCTGACATGCTCATTTTCTTGTTTAACCAGCACATTTCTCAAGCGGTTTCCGAATGTACTGTCAAATGCAGTCACTTAAAAAAGTATGAATCAGGATTTGCCGGAGTAATGGTTGTTTAAAAACTATCTGCATTTTTTAATAGCCCTCTGAGGAGAGTTTTACGTGTCCCCTCCCTGGTAGGATGGTCACACATCACTCAAATGGGCAAGCTCTGCTCCACAGATAGGCAGAGACCTCCGTATTTCCATACAGCACCGGGGCTGCAAGAGGTGGGGAAAATACCAGTTATTGCACAGCTGGAAAATAAGAAGAGCTTGCACTGCAGCGGATGCTTGGAAACTATTTGAAAAAGGCAAGAGAGATGCTCGCCCTGGGTAATACAGGATTTAACCCAAGAGAAAGCAGCGCTCGAGCCCTGTGATTCAGCTCAGCCTTGCGATCCCCTTCCTCCGCTCCGAAAGGTCACCATAATAAATGAACATATTTATCAAACCCATCCCAAGCTGCTGCGAATTGTTCAGGAGCAGACAGGAGGGAAGAATCCACCGTTTGAGCACAATTTTGCTGAAAACGTTCTGCTCGGCACCGGTGGTGAAAGACTTATTTGTTGCTGTTATAAACACCATGAATTAATATCGTCTGGTGCCCTGGGTATTCACCATGAGGCAGGTTAGGGTTTTTCTGTGTGCTTTCATGCAGGCATGAGAATAGTTTGGGCTGGGAGCGTGTGCCTTCCCCCGGCTTCCCAGACCACACATGTAATGCAGAGGGGCAGAGGGGCATGATTTACAAGTAAGCTGCTTCCTAACCTTAACGTGCTGTGATGCACCCACCGCCCTTTAAATAACCGCTGTCTTTTGAAGGCATAAATACTTAAGGGGGACAGAAAAAAACCACCATTCCCTTCTGAAAGACCTAATTTATCTGGAATTATCCATCCTTGGCTATAAATCCCCTGTAAAACTTGGCAAGAGTTTAAAAGCAGTTACAGCAATGACTGTATATTTTTATCCGAAACCTCAAGAAAGAACAAATTGAAGCCCTAAGCGGCAGCTACAAGACGTCGCAGAGAGCCATGCTGGTGAGAGCGGGGCTGCAGTGAGTGCCTTGCCTGGGAAGCACCATTTAGGGGTACACATGTACCCCCACCCCCATCTTTTTGGTTTCTTTCTAAGCAATTCGTGCTTGAGCAATTATTTTAACACACTGGTTTTCCCTGCTGTGCACGAGTCTAACAGTGGACTCAGAAGAGCAGCCTTGGGGTCCCGGCTGGTGCAGCAGTTTTTAAGTCCCCTGCTAACATTTGCTGAGCACCACATCCTTGCCTGCCACATCCTTTGGGATCCAGGGCACAGGTACATGCATCCCTGGTGTCCACCTACTCAAGCACACGTCGGGGCTGGCTCTGACTCATCTGGCTTCCCACTTTTTCTTCTTTGTTCTTCTTCTCTCCCTGAAGCAGGAGAGAATCCAGGTTTTATTTAAATGAGGCCCAATAAACATAAGCAGCTGCAATACACTTCCCTGTGCAAAGTAGGACAGGTTTTTAATGGCTTACAATTCCTTAGGCTCGGCTTCTTCCCTTCAACCTCCACTTCTGCCTCTCTCCCTAAGAGATGAGAGAGCCCAGGTTTGCCTGTGTCCTTGCTAAGCCAGCCGGTGGGGAGCAGAAGCAGTGCCACCAAGTCCCGGGTGGGCTCGGGCACCGAGTCCCTCTGACAGCTCCCAGGGCTCTTCCCGGTTCCTGGTCCCTCTCCTGCAAGCAGGGATGCCCCCTGGCCCCAGGGACGAGCAGCCAAACTGCATGCACGTACAGAGTTCAGCTCAGCACCTTCGCAGCCCTCCAAATCCAGGTCTAGGCTCAGCCTAACCCCGTCAGGCTGGGTAAGGAGTGCTGGCAGTCCCAGCAGCCCGGCTGCATCTCCCCGGAGACGTTATCTCCAGGGCCATCGCCATTCCCACCCACCGGTGCCGAGGGCTGGCGAAGCGCGGGTTGCGTGAGAGACGAGGATCCGTGGGCAGACGTGACCGTGGTGGCCAAGCTCCGCAGGATGAGATGGGGTGATCTATAGGGGGGGTCTGTGGGGTCAAGCACTTTGCTCTCAGGGAGCTGCTATGGCATAGCTGTCACACGGCGCGCTGGGACCTCATGCCGCGCTGGGGACAGCTTTGCTTCCCGCTCCCCTGCCATGCTGGCGACAAGTCCAAGCCCCGCGTGCCAGCCCTAACCTCACCCCTACTCGAGGAGGGACGTGCCCCACACCCTGCGAGCTGCTTTACCCCCTCCCCTGCTGCAGCCATGGGCAGGGGGCTGGCAGCCCGTCACGCCGAGCGCCTCTTCACACCCTGTCAGGTGGCTGCTCGAGCGGTGAGGAAAATAAACTCAGAGCCCTCTCCGGAGAGCTCACCTTTATTTATTCCTCGCTGGAAGCTGAGCGCTTTTCTCCTCAGTAACTGGTAAAGCCCCACGGCCATAATTTAGCAGAACTGCCCCCAGGCTGGGACCTCCACAGAGCACGTGGGTCCCTCTCCCCGCTGCCGCCGGGACACAGCCGGGCAGGGATCCCCGGAGCTGGGGGTGCCGCAGCCCCAATGGGAATTCGCAGCGTTAGGGGACACTTGTTGACCTGCCTGCCTCCACCCGGGTTGTACTCCTGCTTTCTCTGCAGGAGCACCCAGGGCGTGAGCTTGCCGAGGAGTTTTGGACGGAGAGTGCCTGAGTAAGGGCAGCACGCCGTGTTTCCCTGCAGGACGCCCTAGGCTGTGTTCATCCGTAATAAAAAGCTGTTCTGCATTAAGCCACGCACAGGGCATGGTGGTGGGTGCCCTGGCAGTGGGATGGTGCCTGGTGGGAGCCCAGCTTATGTTGCAGTGTGGTAGGAGCTGAGGGGGGCTGTCATCCCCGCCATCCCGCCACCAGCACATGGAGGGACCCTAACGCTCGTTCTCTGCTATCTCTTCCAGGGATGGAGGGATGCCTGTACAGCTGGGAGCAGCAGGAGCATGGCACGGCCCCGTGGGGATAGGTGTGAAGGTGGTTCCCCGTGAGGACACACTGCGACCCCCCCAGACCCCGGAGGACCGTGGGGTCTCGCTGAGAAGAGGAGAGCTCCCCTTCCTGCCCTGCCAGCCAGGTCCGCCAGCTGCCCAGGCGCCGACTGCGTTTCCAGAGATCGCTACCAGGATTTGGGGCTCGGAGCCCAGTGCTTTAGGATCACTGGAGACCCTGACAACAATGGGGGACCCGCCACGGAGGAGGGACATCCCTCGAGGAGGCCCCGCACCTCTGTGAGCCCTGGCTGCTGGTGGCAGAGGCTGCCTGGGGCCGGGGGCAGAGCCGTGGTGCTTGCAGGGCACGGCCAGCGAAGGGCGAAGAGCTGGGGACAGGGTCTGCAGGGGCACCCCAGAGCCCCGGGAGAGCGGGGCCGCCAGCCGAGCCGCTGCTCCTCTGGGGACCTCTTCCTGGGGCTAGGAGACGGAGCAGCCCTTGGTGCCCGGGCTCGCTGCAGATGTCTGCCCGTGGCCCGCCGGCAGGACTGCTCCCCTAGTGCCGGCGTGGAGGGAGGGCCGCTCGTCTCACCATGGTGCTGCCGCCGCCCGACAAGCGCCACGTCTGTCTGACCACCATCGTCATCATGACCAGCATGGCCTTTATGGATGCCTACCTGGTGGAGCAGAACCAGGGGCCCCGCAAGATCGGCGTCTGCATCATCGTGCTGGTGGGGGACATCTGCTTCCTCATCGTGCTGCGCTACGTGGCGGTGTGGGTGGGGGCGGAGGTGAAGACAGCCAAGAGGGGCTACGCCATGATCCTGTGGTTCCTCTACATCTTTGTGCTGGAGATCAAGCTGTACTTCATCTTTCAGAATTACAAAGCGGACAAGAAGAACCTGGAGACGGTGGCCAGGAAAGCCCTGACCCTGCTCCTCTCCATCTGCGTGCCGGGGCTCTACCTGGTGCTGGTGGCCTTGGACAGCATGGAGTACATACGGACCTTTCGGAAGAAAGAGGACTTGCGGGGTCGCCTCTTCTGGGTGGCTCTCGACCTGCTGGATATCTTGGACATCCAGGCCAACCTGTGGGAGCCGCACAGGACTGGCCTGCCCATCTGGGCAGAGGGGCTCATGTTCTTCTACTGCTACATACTCCTCCTGATCCTGCCTTGCGTGTCCCTCAGTGAGATCAGCATGCAAGGGGAGCACATTGCCCCGCAAAAAATGATGCTCTACCCTGTCCTCAGCCTGGTCACTATTAACATCGTCACCATCTTCATCCGGGCCATCAACATGGTCTTGTTCCAGGACAGCAGGGTCTCCACCATCTTTATCGGCAAGAACATCATCGCGATCGCCACCAAGGCGTGCACCTTCCTCGAGTACAAGCGGCAGGTGAAGGAGTTCCCCCAGAATGCCATCGCCCTGGAGCTCCAGCAGAACTCCCTCTCCCACAACCAGACCATCCACAGTGTGCAGGGCATCCCCCACGAGCCGTCGCCCACCAGCGAGATCCTCGACACATGAGGGATCACCCCCAGCCGAGCGTTGGTTCAGATAGCCCCGTGCCCAGCGGAGGAGGGGTGCTGCTCTCTTGCTGCGCGGGGCAAGCGTGACAGACAAATCCCGGCGGCGAGGGCTCTTCTAGGCACAAAACACCGACCATGTTTTAATTGAGCTATGGAGTGTCCCCTAGACGTCTTCATCTCAGGTATAACCCTAGGAGCCCTCCAAACAAACCAAATGAACTTGCAAAGGACCCGAACCAGCTAACCCTCTCTCTCCCTCCTGCCACCATCTCCCCTCCTGAGCAAAGACCACTAAGGTTGCAATGTCCCTTTTTACTCCTCGAGCATCTCACCTTTACTCCAAGCCTGGAACGAAGATTTTGTTACTGGAGACCTTTTTATGGAGTGGGGACAGGGTCATAGGTGTACGGGTTGGGGGGTGGGAAGGTGGGGCATTTGAACCAGTAAACCCCGTGATTGTAGATGTCTCTTATCTCCAATGGTTGTGTTTACAGTTTCCTATTTATAACGGCTCCCGGGAGCTCCCGGGCTGCCGCGGGGGCCGGTGTCCTTGTGGTCAGCGGTGGGCGAGAGCAGCGAGCCCTGCGGCGGGGAGCAGGGCCAGGGGCCGGCGTGGCCCCCCTGCCCCGCGACGAGGGGGACTGCGCCTCCGCCAGCGCGCTCCGCCGGCTCTGCTGGGAGTGAGATTTGGCAAGCTGAAGCTAACCTAATGCTGGTGTTTTATGTATTTCATTCACTCCAAACCACTCAGCACAATATTTCTATTTTTAGAAGGGTCTCTCTGTCTCTCTCCCTGCCGTTGCAAGCCTCCCTGCCTGCGGCAGCCGGTACAGCCACCCTGGCCCCACCGGCGCTGCTGCGGGCGGACGGGGGGCACCCAGGAGGGCTTAGTAATAAGGATGGCGACGATGCATTTCACTCCGGCATCGAGCGTTTATAAAGAGGGCTGCTTTCCACAGCTACTATATTTTTAAAATAAAATCTTTCCAAAAAAAAAAAAAAAAAAAAAAACCCAACCCAAAAAAGAGCCAGGAAGGATGTGCTGCCCCAGGCAGGCGGCTGGGCTCGGGGCTGGGCACGGGTCTCCTCTGCCGGCATGTGCGATGGCGAGGGGCTTGGCCGGCCGCGGGCAGCGGGGCGGGAGGCGAGGGTCAGCCGGACAATAAAAGCCCCGTGAGAGCAATGGCTTCTGGTGGTCTCTTTTCTGCCAGTGGGGAGGGAGGGGGGCAGCTTGGGGATCAGCTCCCATATGGCCCAAATCACTTCTCTCCTCCTATATCCACCTCCCCTGGACCCCCAAGTGCCTTCCTGAGGTGCTGCGCCCTGCACTCATCCAGCGGTGGGCACAGAAAGCAAATAAATCATTTTTCCAGCTGAAATGCTGCCCCAGGGGTTGGGCACCTCTCAGCTGCCTGCACCTGGGAGGCGGTGCGAAGAGACAAGCAGAAAAGCTGCATCTCAAACATGCTGAAATGGGATATTTTTGCTTTTTCTAAACCAAACATTTTGTTTTGCGGAGACAGAATAAAATGCCTGATGCTGTTTACATTTCTCTTCCACATTTTCTCCTGGCTCTGCTCACCGAATTTGACCTAAATCCGCAAATCGTTTTAGTCTCCATCTTTTCAGCCCATCATGATCTGTCTGAAACATTTCATCCAGCCCTGATCCAGCCTTCCAAATTTAGGACCAGGCTATCACAGCCCTACTTGGCCACTCTGTCACCCAGGGATGACCTTGGGGGATTTCTCTAGCGGGAATAAATCCGCTGAAAAATATAATGATATCTTTGCCAGCAAAAGTGAGTTTGCAATAGATTTAGCCAACTGGAAAAGTTTCTTCCTCCTCTCCCTCAGAGAACATGAGAGGAAGAGGGCAGGTGATTTAAGAAGTATTAGCAGAAATTAATTAAATTGCTAAATTATTCTGGAATACCTATGGAATTACATATTATATCTCTACTGGTGCCATGAAAATACATGCGATTACCATCAGTACAATTAACTCCCAAGCATCTAATAACATTCTGCCACTCTTTTAGGTAATTAATGTATGAGCCTTTGTTTTACAGCTCTTCCCCAGAACCGAGCGGAGGAAAACCTGCAGGCGCTGGCAGCACGGTGCGGCCGGCTCCGGCGCGGTGCTGCGCAGCCCGGGGCTGGGACGTGCCGGCTCAGGCAGCGCCCAGCAGCAGGCTGCACCCCCAGCGGTATTTTATCCTGGGGATAAAATAATCTGCCCGGGGGTTACTCTGACAGGTCGTTGTATTTTTGCTCTGTCGCAGCCTGCTAGCGAGCTCTGCGGCCATGCCTTACGTTGGAATAAGTTAATATTCCCTTGGGCCTGGTCTGTTGCTAAGGTTGCTTGGGGGGATGTCTGGCTGTGCTCCCTGGATGGAGCCTGCGTGGAGAGGGAATAGTGCTTTATCCTCCCGCTGCCGTAACCTCCAAGCAGGCTTAGGAGTCCCCGCAACCTTATCCCCAAGACCGCAAGACCCTGCTTTCCACTGCTGACAGGGGTTGTCGTCTTTGTGGAGAGGGGTGTCCTGGGGAAGGGATGCCCTCAGCCCCCGCCTTAGGAGCGGGAGTGGGAGGAGAGGTCCTGGAGGCGATGCTCACCTGGGACGTGGTGCGCTCCATCGTTCCCATAAAGGCACCCGAGCTCACTGGTGCTCCAAGCCCGCTCTGTGGCGAAGGGAGGGAGGAGAGGTTTTTCTCCTCTTCTGCTGTTCGACATGCCCCAGGGGCTCTGTGTGCATCACGGTTCTTACTCAGCAACACAACCCTTTTTCTTTTCAAAGCCATCTTGGAAGCAAGTGTTACTTGCTGGGCTGGGCAGGGAAGCAGCTGCTGGAGGGAGGCTGGGAAGCAGGGGAGAGGAGAGCTAGTTGGGAAAGGCAGCGTGGAGGGTGTCTGCGAGCAGAGGTGAGAGCCAGAGCAGCCAGCAAAGACCTCGGAGACACGGAGAGAGCGCAGCAATGGGAGCACTGCGACTGTTCCTTGCCACCGCCTCCTCCCTGGAATCCAGTCCTGCCCAGCAGAGACCAGACCCCTGGGAGCCGTGGGACTGGCAGGAGGGGCGGCACAGTGGCGGTGGCTGCACAGGGTGACTGGCTCCCAGCCTGGCTGTTTGTTAGGGCAAGGTGATATTTTGCCACGGGCAATGAGAACTAAAGGAAACAATTAAAACTAAATAGGCTGGAACTGAGCAATTTTTCAGCTTTCTGCTGAGAAGGTGTGTTGTCAAAAGAGCTCCTTTGTGAAATGTGAAATCCTCCTGGCAAGCTGTAGACTCCCACCTGCTGAATCGAAAGCAGCACAACAATAATGCGGAAGGGATGCAAATTCCCAACCCTCCAGTGGAAAACCCACGGGGGCGGCAGCCCTTGCTGCCATTTGAAAACAGGCCACAGGCACAAGGGAGCCCGTGCCCTTGGTGGGGAGAGGCTGGTGGTGCTTTGGGAACCCAGCTGGTGCTGTCCTACCAGTTACCAACCCACTGGGCTCTGCTGAGGTGAATGCCTCTTTCCAAACCAAGTGACAGCCTCCAGAGGAGCCAGGTCCACCCCATGGCTTGTGGGGGACACCGGAGCAATGGCACCCTCTGGAGATGCAAAACCTGAGCCTCTCTGAGCCTTCCTGTCAGGCTGGTCCCGAAGGGCAGCCAAATTATTCCAGTCCTCACAGCCACAGACTATCTGCGAGCGCTCCCCGGGCAGCGGGGATGGGCTGGGCTGAACCTACCCGCTTCCCAAGTGTTAGAGAACTGCAAAACAGGAGCTCACAAGTAAGCGGAGCAAAGCAAGATGTACCAGGCTGTTGCGAAGCATCGAGCCCAGACAAATCCATCTGTGCCCCGTCCCCCTGCCAAACGTTCGGATGAAGAGGGAGCAACAGGCTTGTGCTGCTGCTTGCCCCACACCATCTGTGAGAAGAGCATGGACCCAACTCTTCCTGGCTGTCCCAAAAGCCTCGTGGTACCCACGGTACCTCCACCCTTCTCCCTGCCTGGGGCTGAATCACCGGATATTTTATCCTCCTGGATGCTGGCATCCAGCACTCAGCAGCGCCGGCACCTTGCTGCTGCATTCACCTGTGTGCCAGTGAGCTCCACAGCCGAGGGCACCGGGAAGGCGAGCGGGGTGTGAGCTGCAGCGTTTCTTTCCTGGTGTCCCGGCAGCTCTCACGCGTCCTGCTTGTTCTCTCATGCTCTCCTTCTGGCAGGTGAAAAGATCTGATGCTGCGGCCCCTGTGCAAGGCTGGGAGGAGGGCGGCTGGCATCAGGTGCCAAGCCGAAAGCGCCCTGCAGTCCTGCAGCTGGATTCTCCATGTAACATGGCTCTGGTATCTTTGCAGGGTCCGAAAGTGCTTGGGAGGGCTCAGGAGAAGAAAGGCACCCACCAGGGCAATGCAACACAAGGATGGCCCTGCGGTCAGGCCGGCTCCCTGCAGTGCGAGACTTTGCAAACCACGTGCCAAGAGCGGGTGCCTGGGGCCAGGCTGCCCTTCCAGCCCAGCATCTCCTCCTTTTCCCTGAGGTTTAACTACTGCTCCCACCCTGGTACTTCCCAGAGCGCAGGCTCCCTCCCAGCCTCGGTGCACGGGCGGCACAGCGAGCCCCAGCCCCAGCCAAACACCCACTGCCGTTTTGCGGGTACGCGAGAGCATCACCTCCCAAAATAACCCCAGGAAGGTGCAGGGGGCAGAAGCTGCCTGGGCTGCGGGGAGGCTGTGGCTGGGTGCGGGGAGATGCTGTCCTGCAGGCAGCAGAGCAGCGGGATGCTTTGCCTCCTAACCTGCACCGCTCTGATTTCTTCCTCGAGCGCACCGTGTGCTTGTGCGCACAGCCTTGCTGCAGCAGGCGCCGCACCAAACGGTGGGGAGGGATTGAGGCCGTCAGGTTATATTTAACCGGGCAGGGCAAAAAGGCTCTCCATTCCCTCCCTTGTCAAACCCATATGCCCTCCCTGCGGGGTGCCGTGCATCCTGGTGCCACCCAATGCAGCCCCATGCACCGTCACCTCGGACCATACGCAAATAAGTAATGTTTTTTTTCTTTTGTTCAGTCTGGGTTAATTCATTGAGCGGAGGGAGACTGAACATTCGTGCCAATAACTGTTTTCCTCCTGCCTGTCCCGGATTCGCTGCACTTTTTTAGCTCAGGCCAATGCTGCAATAAAAAAACAAAGGGCAGGTGTCCAGAGCACCGTAACGGCAATTGCTGTCCTCCTAAATTCCTCCTGCCCAGGCTCTGTGGCAAAAGTTTGAGTTTCTCGTTAATTTAATTCTAACTTTGTATGCCCTGGATTTTTCAGCTGTGTCTGGTTTTTAAGTCTGGCATCCTTGAAGGATAATATCCATTTAAGTTACTGATTCAGGCTTGCTCATTTAATTTCACCTTAATAAAGATTTTATGTGGTTTTGACATGTTCAATGTCTCAAATGTATTGACACAGCAGCCTGAAGAAGCATTATGACCATAATGGCTCAGGAAGCATTAAAAAGACCCTGGCAAGGTATATTGATTGCCCTCTTTTACAGTTATTTGAAGACAAAGACCAGTCAAAGGGAAGAGCGAGTACCGTAGTTTGTTTTTATGTGAGCTTCCCTGATGTTACAGCATTTCACGTGTGCAAAAGGCATTTGCAAGCATATCTCTGCAATTCCTTAATCGGGATGTGAAGAAGTGGTGGTCCCATTGCTGGGATGCTGTCAGGAGGCGGAGTTTGGAGGAAAAATGCTGCAGATCACAGAAAAGTCACCTCCAAGAAAGGGGCATCAAAGTGTAAGTAAATAAATAAGTGAAGAAAATCCCCAGATCCTCCCCACTGGTGTATCCTGGAGGAGAAGCCCACAGGCTGGCCATGGCTCACTGGGGACTCGCTGTAACATGTTGAGGGAAATGCTAAATCATCTTCCAAAATCTGTCTTTACAGCTGTGGGTTTCCCCATTGACTATTCCCAGCTAATGTACCCTCAACATCAACGCATTAGGGGCATGGTACACTAAGTGCCACAGAGATAAAAATTAGTGGACAGATCGGTTGGCAGGGGTTGGAATGTGCTTGAGATGGGAGAGGAGCGTAATTAGCACCTCGTGGCCAATATTCGCGTACAAAGATACATCCGAGAGGCCCCTGTGCAGCCACCTGCCCAGTTGCAGGGAGGATTTTTTTAAAAGGCAATTTACCAATTGCAACCAATTTCCTCCAACCCAAGCAAGGGTGACTTCTGTTCAAAGGAGCCATGCACCAAGGAAGAAAACCAGCTGCAGCAAACCAGCAGGATCTCTAACCGTATGGCCACGCATTATTTTGCCGGGCGCTGCTGGTGCGGGCTCTGCCCTCTGCACCAGCCCAGTGTGCGGGTGCAGGAGCCAGCGCTGGGCTCCTGCTTGGCTTTTGGGTAGGGCAGAAGGAAGGAGGTTGTCCCAAGAAGCAGGTCAACAAGACACATGCAATGTGGGGACTGACCCAGATTGGGGTCCAAGGAAGGACCTTCCTTCTTCACCCCTAAAGCATAATGTGGCAGAAGAGCTACGACACCAAATCAATGTTTCAGGCCATAAGGCTAGCAGGCACGAGGTCTGCAGGGTGCCGTAGCCACAAACCCATTTCCTAGTGCCTTTACATTGCTGTAGCTGAGTGATCACCCCTGCGTCGGTCTCCAGGGCTCCCCTGCTTCTCCAAATCTGCCGTGAAATAATAACCCATCGCTCGTGGGAACTCACGAGGCTGAGGGTGCAGAGAAGCAGAGCGTGGGGCCTTGAGCATGCCAGGCACATCTTCCCACACCCCAGGTGGGCCGTGCCGGCAGGCATCTAATAACCCAGCATCTCCGCTCCCAGGGCTTTGCACATGAAGCCTGCTCTGCCCAGCAGAATAAATACCTCGAGCAGAAAAAGGCACTGTTTCCCTTTTTTGTGCTAGTGCCAGCGAGAACTTAGTATTCAAAAACTGTTTTCAGATGTTTCACTTCACAGCTGGTGAATGAACTCGGAGAACTCAATAAACCTCTTTGTAAGAAATTATCTCTCATTAATCTCTCCGGTGAGGCTGGCACCTGGAATAGCATAAATCTTTACCTGCACATACTAGGAGACAGGGGAATGGGCCATAGGCAGTAAGTGTGTTATACTGGGAGAGTCCCAAACGCCAAATAAAGAATAAATCCTCATAAAATTTTCCTTCTGATCTCCTCCTGGGAAGAGGACATCAGCGCCTGGAGGAGATGGATCCCTGCTAGAAGAGCTTTTAGCAGGAGATAGGGCAGCACAAGGGCCTCGAGAAGTCTGCAGGCGTTTTGGGGGAAACCTCTCCTCCTTTCCATCAGACGTTTCAGGAAATGTCCAAAAGCTTTAAATGGTGCTGCCCACTCAGGAACAAACTGCTCCACAAGGACTGCCAGCTCCCTGCCTCATCCCTACTAGCTGCTTTGGAGACCGCATGGTTTCTGCCTCGTGCTTATCCGCAGCAATAAGCTGGGCTGGCTGGGCTGGAGCACGCCGTGTGCCTCCAGCATGTACGATCAGACTCCTACAAGCCTCACAGCTACCAAACCTATCTCCCCGAGGCAGGACATCTCTGAAAAATGCTATGTTTGGAAGGGAGAAAGATGATTTGAGCAAGCCTTGAACAGCTTGCCATAGAAATAGCATCCAGAGTTTTCTCCCTCACAGGGGATTTTGAAGTTTATTTCGGTGTCCTTTGCTTTGGTGCAACAGATGGCAGGGAGATGTGGTGGCCCAGAATATTAATGCTTCTCTCCAGCATCCCTGTCCACAGAGCAACTGGCGTCTCCATGCTCTTGCTGAGCATCGTGCAGCCTCGTCTTCTGTCTCAGGGCCATGCTCGTCCCACATCAGCTAGGAATGAAAATGTGGGGCCCTGTCCACAGTGGCCCCCTCAGGGATGGAATATTTTGCATCAGGAAAGCTGAAGGGCAAAGGCTGGGGCTGGGAAGCAGGGATGTGGTTACGGCAGAGGTATGAGCCACCTTGCCTGAATGGGAAACAAATGAAAAAATAAAAATGCAGTGAAGCAAATCTGTTCTGTGACCGTAACCATCACACTGTGCTGGAAAGAGTATTCAGCCCATATTTTAAGAGTCGTCTTTTATTGATGCCTAATGTCCCATGACCAGTGTCCAATGAGGAGCAATTAAGCATTTGGTTAGATAAAATGTATGTCTTCAAGCGATAACTGGGCAAAGGATCTTCCACTATAGTGTCAATATGATTTTGTACCATGCAAATAAATGCGTCGTAAAAGTCCTGCTGCTCCCATCTAATGGCTGCCCTCTGCCTGTTCCCAGCATGTCACAGTGGCTCTCTATACGCCGGGGCTACCAGGGCTGTGAGCACTGAGTGGCTCAACTTCCCAGCTTGCTGGTAACCAGAGCCTGCCATGGTCCTTCAGACACCTCCGGCTGACAGGCTGTGGCAAAGGACTGTGAGCCGTTCAGAAAGGATAAAATTACACAGCTCCAAAGTTTAATAATACTAGACCCAGCAATCACACAGATAAATTTAACGGTGACCACTTAGAGACCTGCTGGCTGAACTGTAATATTTGATGAGGTTGCTGAATAATATGCCAGTCTTCCTCAGACCCAGGGAGGCTATAAAAGCCAGCAGGATGGAGACCAGAATTTCAGCCCCCTCCGGCTCTGTGTAGGAAGGAGCTGGCACTATGCTGCCCGTGAAGCATGGATGGCCATGAGTCTTACACTTCCCAAGCACGATGCTGTCAATGATCCAGGCGTTTTCTGCTGGGAACACGATGCTACCAGCCCAGTGGTACCCTGCAGCCTGTGCCACCCCTGCTTCGGGCTGTTGGGACTTCTGAGCATCGCTTCCTGTGGCTGGCTGTGCCCTGCAAGATCTCCTCTCTGCTGCCTCACACCTCTGCCGAGCACTTTTCAGGGGCTCTGCCTGATGGAGTTCTTCCTTTATTCATTTTTCTTAAAAGTAGAAAATTACATCCATACTATTATGTCCAAAGAACACAAGTGCTGCAGGGTTCAGGATTTAAAAGGCGGCGAGTGCTCATAGCAACTGTGCCTGTGCCATCCTAACACAAGCACTGTAAATGCTCTTTGATTTTAGTTTTAACAAGAGCAGTGCTGGGTTCAGGGCACACAGACTTGCAAGGGAAGGGATATGCTTTAACAGCTCGTTCTGTTCTTCTTCCAGGAGTTCACGTGGGATGCTGGAAAGGTTGCCAATGCCTGCGGTCAGCTAATATCGGGGGGCCTTGTGGAGAGATCAACGGTGGTGCTGGGAATGCCCCGGCTGCAGCAGGTCCCCTTGCTTACAAACCCAACCTTTCCAAAGCACCCTAGGCATTTGCTTTTGTCAGGATCAAGCTTATAACAGGTTTCTGCTTCTCTCTCTTTTCCCCAAACATCCCTCTGCAAACCACCCAATGGCCCATACCAGATTTCCAGTCTGTCCCTGGAAGAAATCCTGCCCCCGTCCTGCTTAAGCCTTGCCACAGCACCCATTTAATCACGGTGCCTCCTTTCCTGGGCTGAGCAGCTTGCTACACTCATGTCTTCCAGCTCAGGCCTTTGCAGGGCATGTTCCCAGCAGCATGCCGGCTCCAGGATGGGTGAGATGCACCTAGCGTGGTTCTCAGGAGCAGGGTAGCAAGCTTGGCATTTCATCTGCTGCAGCGCCAAGTGGGATTTAGCAAAGGATCTACCTGTAATCGTCAGTGCCTAAGGGACTTTTAAATATGTCCTTTAACTCACTCCTGAAGGACTCATACTATTTTAGTAAGCATCTCAGGAAAGAAAACTCTCTGTGGAGCATTAGCTTTGAGAACTGAAAGCAATCTCACCAACACACAATATCAAGTTTGACTGACAAGGCCAATACCCATAAACCATGCTGATTGACATTAATTAGTCTGCCAGCCTTTAATTGCTTCTGATCATGTCCTACATCACTCTGATTAAAAAATTAGTCCCATGCAAAAAAAATCAATGCAGCAGGGGGTGGTTTGAGAAGATCTAAACTGGGGCCTAGGATTTCACGCTCAATGCCTTCGCTCACGGCGCATGGACAGATCTTTTCAAAAGGACATCACGGAGCAGGGTCAGGCAGGCAGGGAAGAAGCCTTTCAGACTAACAGTTATAACAAACCTCTCCCGCTCAAGGTATTCTTTCTTTAGAGGAAGCCAAAGCCTAGAAGAAGAAGAAGAGAGCGGCAAGCCAGGCAAAGCAAAGCCATGCCAGCAGCCAGAGCTGCAGCGTTACGGGGCAGCAGGAGCAGGGATGCAGGCAGGACCCAGCTGAGCAGCCAGTGTCCCCCAGGTCACCCCCGGCCATGCACCATCACAACCCCTGCTCGGAGGCTGGCTCGGGTCTCTCGCCACAGAAGGACAGCCACACACTTGGCAGAGAAGCTCTCCTTTCGTCCAGGTCCCATCTGATCCCTGCAGGAGCCCATGTCCCTGCAGTTGCCCCCCATGCCCAGCCCAGCAGATGCGCACCCACCGTGCCACATTCTGACCTTCGGAAGCGCTGATGAGCTGGGGAGAGGCTGGGGAGGCACAGGGGAAGCTGATTGCTACTCCTTGTGGCACAGAGGGTGCGGGATGTCGGGCTGGGGGTCAGCTCACCTGGGCTCAGTTTAATAGCCAGCTTTTTGAGCTGGAGCCAGCTAGCTGGACGGACCCAGCCAAGATGTGCTCTAGCCCAGGACAGCATGGGTGCACCCAGAACCTGCAACCTCCTGCCAAGCTTGAAACTCTTAACGGTAGGCAGGACCAAGTCATCTTTCTCTCTTTCCATCTCTTCTTCCTTTGCCATTTGATTGCATTTGCGAACCCACGCTGCAGTGCACACAGGCAGGCTGAGGGAGGTGCAGGCTGCAGCTCCCACTCTCGCCTCCCCTCCCACCGCTGCCCACTTTGCCACACGGCATTTCGGGAACCTGGTGGCTGCGGGACGCGGGGGATGCCTCCCCTGTCCTACTTCTCTCACTCCCCTTGGATAACTTTCAGGAAGCCGCTGTTTTTCACATCCCGCAGAGGCACGGTCGGGGCTGTGGGGCTCAGCAGGGGAGTCCTCCCTTCTCTCGCTGCTTCCCTTCTCCGTCACTCTTGGTTTCGCCCAGCCCAGCCCCAGCAAGGGGGGCAGCGAGCAGTGGGGCGGGAGGCTGGGGGGCAGCAGTCTGCCAGGAGATGAAGGGCAATGCTGAAGAGCAGCCTTGGCCAAGAAAGAGGGGATGAAAGAGTCCCCACGGATGAGTCTCTGGAAAGAACAACTCCTCGGTTCTTTGCAAAGCGAGGACGTTTGGGAGGTTCATCACCTCTTCCCTTCCCTTCTTTTGATGCCTGCGAACCAGATCTAAGGAGCTGTGTGAAATACGCAGTTCCCATGGCAGCCAGCAGCAGCTCCCAGACCAATAAAAGCCAGGATACGATCACACTCTATTAGTTTGATAATATCATTTATAGTTGACTTAGAACTGCGTCCCATCTAATTAAAAGGGAGCTGTTTGTGAAAAGCGCAAGAGCAGAAAAAGGCAGAGAGGATCATTGCCCTGAGCCCCGTGCTTGTGCAGCTGTCTTGTCGGTGAATGGCTTTTTATTTCCCATTTCACATTGGAGCTAATTTTATCCATCACCAGAACCAATGCGACTTATGCCCCCAGCAAGAGACCCATGCAATGAGAAAGCACCGAGAGGGAGGAAAAAGCAGTGTTCTCTAGACCCAGTGTCATCTGGAGCTCCTCTTTTCCTTAATTACTCTGTTCTGTCTCCTGGGTTTTTCAGGGGCTTGTGTTTCTGCAAAGCCAGGGGAAAGCAGGCAGCGGAAACACAGAATCCAGCCCAAATCCTCCTCCTCTTCCTCATTGCAAGCAGGCAAGCGGAGGGAAGCAGGGATGGCAGAGGGCTGGCTCAAGATCACTGGTTAAAAGGGTTCAGGCTGGAGACATAGGAGAGGACAGGGATTCCTCAGTAATACATGTCTTCTTGGCAAACTATCGGATTTTGTGGAAAACAAAATGCTGAGTTTTCACTTACAGCCAAAATGCCAGAACTCCCCCAAATGCTCCCAGATTAGGAGAGCGAAGGGAGCAGTTGTGTATGCAAAGGAGGAAGAGCTGACCAGCTCCTATTTTCCGCCTGGCTGGCTGTGTTCCCGAGGCAGCTCTCGGCCGCCGGAGCAGTCTGGATGCTGCACGTGCTCCCTGAGCCACGCAGGTGCAGGGCGACGGACTGCGGCAGGGCTGTGATGCTCCGATACGGATCAGCCCGTGGGCTGGTAAATAGTCTCCCGCTCCCCCAGGGTTGTGGTGGGTGTCCTCCTGTGTCCTCCTGGAGGTGGCAAGGAGCTAAAACACACCTGGGAGTTCTCTGGAGCCCACCTTTGTTGGGCAGATGATGATCTCTTGTGTTTCACAGCAGGGCTCTGCAAGGCTTTGCCAGCGTGGAGCAACCCAGCTTCTCTACTAAGAAAATCATCCTGGGCAGAAGTGTTGCTTCTTTCACAGGCAACTAATTGCCAGAGCTGGCGAGGTGCTGGGAAATATTTGGAGGATGTAGGTCGTGCTGATGAAGAAAATGCAGCCAGACAGGACGCTGGTATCTCACGGCCCGATGGAGCCGCTGCAGCCATGGTGGCCTCTGCCTTGCCTTCCTCGCGAGGGGAAGGAGGAACGGCAGGCTCTGGAGGCTCTGCCGGCCCGTCACCGGCACTGTGGGCTCTTTGTACAACTGTGGGCGTCACGAGGACCGCCAAAGGCATGCAGGCTCCTAAGCTATTTAAGTGCTTTTGAAAGATGCATCCTCTGTCTCTGAGCAAAGGCCCCGAAAGATGCAGCAGCCCGGAGGATGCCGGAGCTGCCGCAGCAGCACTCACCCCTGGGGACCTCCTGATGCTGTAGCACCCGCAAGGAGCTTCTCTCCTTGCTCCCACCTCAGCATTTCCAGCACAAGCTGCTTTCCCAACTTGCCCCGGTGGGTTTGGGAAGGCCCTAGCAGCACTAATCACAGGTCTTCAAGATCAAGGGGGTATGAGCTGTTGCTTTCCTTAAAGACTCGTTAAGTGGAGCACTGTCCAGGGAGACGGCTGTGTGGGATGCTGAGCGCGGAGCATGGGCAGAGGGGCAGCTTTCACCGGGCTCGGGCTCAGGGGTCACACGAGGGGGCTGTTCACGCCGCGGGGAGACAAGAGAAGCCTTCATCTAATATCCACCCTGTGCAAGGACCCACGCAGGCCATGGTCCCTGCAGACTGGGCACAGGCTCTTCCTTGCTCACCCCCAGGCTGCCTCCTGTGGGAGGCTTTTCTCTGAGCAGGACTTTCCCCTGGTAAATTATGGAGTGCAGCAACCTGCTGTCCGTCCTTCAGGGTGATCACCAACACCTCGTGGCATCATTGCCTGGCCGCTCCTGCTGCACCTACACTTACGGGTGAGATTTTCTGGGCCATCAAAGCATGCAGGGCTGACCAGCAGTCCTCACGCAGAGAGCGGAGACCTGCTTGCCTTTCAGAGCGTGATAACAGAGCTGTGAAATTTCATCTGCCTTATTCTGCAGGCAGCCTCCAGTACACTGGTGTTCTCAGAGAGATTGCCAAGTTGTCTGTTCACACACCACATTAGCTGTGCTCGTTGCAGGCTCTCACCTCTCCTTGTGAACGCCAGCATCTCCCCGATGGATGCGAGGTCTGCTCCTCAGAAGCCCAGCTGCAAGCCTGGGGTGCTCAACCTCCAAGCTTCACCAAGTGCCTTTTTTCTAGATGCTAAGTCTTAATCTTGCGTACTTCACATCTATCTGAAATTCATGGCCCGATGTACATCTCCCTGTCGGAAAGATGCTGCCCACAGTCTCTGGCTTGTCCTCCACCGGGGAGCTTGGGGACCAGCTCCCAGCAGCGCTGCACAGGCATGGGGACACAGGCATGGGGACGCTGCCGTGGGAACCTGCCCCGCTACCTGGGCTGGTGCTTCTCCCCTTAAACTGATAACCTCTCTGTTGCATTAAACTTCTTAATTTAACATTCCATCTAATCCACGTATATATTGAGATCCAGGGCTATCTTTCCTCTTCATTTGAGGCCATCACCAGACTTCATCTCACAGCTTCCAAACACAGCCATTTATTCCCTCTACAAAACACCCCCTTCCTGGGCTTTCAGCATCATGCTGCTGGTCTCCAGCCCAGGAAGCAGAAACCTGAACAGGGAACCACTTTGCCTGCCGAGAAGGAAGGCAGTCTCCGCGGGGCTGGCTGAACTGTCCCCCAGTCACACCTCAAGCAGGCTGCAATTAACGGGTAGGATACTTTCCCTAAACCCTCCGCTTTTGCAGGCCACTTCTGCTAGCTTCACCGTGATGCTTCGAGGGGACACGCCGAGATCCTGAGTCACAGCAGGAAGCGGGTTGCAAGCAAATTATTTCACCTCTGTCCCTGGCAGTTCCTTTCCCCGGAGCCCGGTGGCAGGTCTGCCGATGGGGCATGGACCGCAAGCGGGGTTTTGCAGCTTAGGGCTGGTCTCTGCTGCCGCGTCCTCCCGTTGAGCACTGACATGAGGAGCACAGTCAATAATCGGAGCTGATGAGCTGTTTAAAGCAAAGACTCTGTCTCCGTGTTAACACACACCGCCAGGATGCGGGAAAATTAAGCAAACTCATGAAGCAGAAGCCGAATTATCTCCAAATGGGTTTTCTTTCCAGCGTTGCCTAAGAGATGTCAGTCACTTTTCAAATTATTTTCCCTAGCTGGGGATGATGAAGGAAGACGCCTGGGATAAAGGTGCCTTCTGCTGCTGTCACGCAGAGCGGCTGTGTGACAGCCTCTCCACCTGACAGGCCTGAGGAATCAGATCATTTCTCTGTAAATTCAGTTTCCACAGCGATGTCCCCGGGAGCCAGAGATGACAAGCTGGGAAGGAGCAAGTAGCCATGGCAGGATGAATGCCAGCGATGGGCAGAGCAGCTTGCAAAGCGTGTGAGAGCACCCCGGCCAGTGGTCCGTACACTTTAATGGAAAATTAATTCCAGTCCGTACACTTTAATGGAAAATGAATCTCGTCAAACCCCGTGTTTTGGGTTTTTTTTTTCCCGTGTAGTTACAAGCTTGATTGATAAAACTAAATGTGTTGACATTACACATAGGCAGCTGCCATGGTATCACCCATCAGCCTGATTAATGCACACGTGAGATACAGATGTGTGCAGTTTATAGACTGAAAATTGGCTCATAGATCTCAAAGTACCTGGAAATGGAAAGGTATCACCTGATGGTGGTAATTCTGGTGGCACCCCACAGATACCAGGCTTCTGTTATATTATTTTCTTATTGAGATGGCTCAAAGTGAGAAGGAACGTGATTTTAAATAATAAACGGATAGGGCTGGCAGCTGCTCTGTGCGGCTCCATGCTTATTCCCCCCCAGAGACGCTGCTAGCAGCATCCATTGCTTCACAGACAGGGAGCAGGTCGGGCCGTGCCGCGGGACACTGCTCTTCCCCTAAACCCCGTGTCCCTCCAGCCTGGAGGGCTCCGGTACAGCCTCGGCAGCGCAAATCAAAGCAACCGCATCAAAGGAGACAATGGCGGAGGAGAAAGGAGCCTTCAAAGGCAGCTGGGCATGGGGCCAAAGAGAATTTATCTTTTATCGCTTTCTCCTGAAAGGGTGAAAATCCTGCCCGTCGCACTGGGCTCTCCCTGCCGAAGGCGCAAAGCGAGTGGGGGCAACCTCTGCCGCTGCCGGAGCGAGCGAAGCGGGAGAGCAAGAGAAGTCTCCCAGGGCAAAGGACACGTGAGGAGGAGTTCGAACCCAGAAAGGTAAGGGACTTGTGAGCTGCCCCCATGCCGCAGAGCGCAGGCATAGGGCAGCTGGGGCCCTCCTGCCCGCTGCAGCCGTGCCCTGGGGCAGGAGGCTCCGGCATGTGGTGGGATGCTCCCTGCAGGGGATACCCAATGCATCACCCGGCCCTTCCGAAGCAGAGGCGGCAGCAAGATTTCCACCAGTCCCATCAGGAGGCTTTTCTGACCATGGCGTTTCCCCCTGGGAATTACTCCTGGCAGCTGGGTTCATTGCTTCTGAGGCTACTGTCCTGCTCCCCGTCCTCCTGCCCCGGCTCGAGTGCCTACAGTCTGCATCCCTCCAGCATTCGCCTGCATTTATGGGCTGCTTCTGAGATGTCATCTCCCTCTGCCATACATATTTAAGTCCTCTAAAAAACCTGCTCGGGACAAAACTCAGACGTGAGAAGACATCCAAGCCAGAAATCAAGATGCTCTCAAGCCGAACTGCCCCGAGGAGCCTTCACCTTCATCAAACGGGGTGAGTAAGATGAATGCATCTGCAAGATTATTGGAAATGAACCTGGCTGCTTTGCCTTTTCAGTATTTATGACCCTTTTTATTTGTAGATGTTCAAGAATATCAGCTTATGCTCACAAAACATCGGTGGAAAGAAAATGCATCACGTCTGTCTAAGAGCAGAAAATAGGGAAGGAATTTCCTTGCCATTTGAAATAGCTCCTTTTTTAATCTGTATAATAAATATACAGACTTCCAGCCTGCAGATAATTTGCAGAGGACAAGGTACTCTCGGTAAGGGTAAAAACTCATCTAAAATAAACCTCTTTTGCCAGAAAAGTATTTAATTTGGATTTGGGTCAGGGTTTCAAGCTCATGCTAAGTGCCTTTGCAAATTGCACCCCATGCACATGGTACCATCTTTCTGATGAGCACAATGAATAGGCCGTGAATGTCTGTATCTTGAGGGTTCAAAGGAATTCACAGTTTTCAACAGCAAAACATTTCCTGATGATTTTTCAGCTGAAATATACAGGTTCTTTGCAAAAGCTTGACCTCTTGAAGCACCACACCCTTTTGATAAACCCCGTGATTTCTTTCTGAATCTCTGCCATGCAAATTATGCCTGTGCATCCATGGGCCCGTACCTGAAAACACATCTGGGGACAATAATTGGCAGTGCCTTTACCAAGAAGGCAGCTCACAAGCTCCAGGTACTTTAGAAGATGGACACCACGCAGTCTGCCCGTGTCCACGTGGGTGCAAAGCCAGCTGGAAGCTGGTCTGCGTGCTAGGAGCTTGCTGGGCCAGCCTGGGCAATCCCACACTAACTGTCCCGCACACGGGGGGTGGTGGAGCATGCGGTCCTCGGTAAGCTTGGGCTGGCAGAAGGTCCCTTGGGTGCAGAGCTGCTGTCTTCTGGCTCAGAGAGACAAGCCAATGGAAATGTCCTCCGCTGCAGCCAGAAACGACCTGCGTTACGTCTGTTGTAATGCAGTTGTAACACGCAGGGTCATTTCTTAACCGCTCTCTGTTTCATATATAGACGTGTTTAAGGAGAACTTCCTACAGTATCCTGACACCAGAACTGCTGTGTAACGCAGGTATCCAGGGCCATCCTGGGCAAGGAGGGCACCCTGCCGCGGGCACGCGTGTGCTGCTCGCCTTGCACCCACCGCCGCTCTGCTCCCACCCTCCAAACGCCAGCCCTGGTTCCCCAAGGCCCCCACCAGCCAGCGGCTGTTTCCTTCCCTCTCCCGCTCCCAAATCGGTGTGAAGCGGAAAGCAGTGGGAAAGATTTCCATTTGAACGCTTTGAGGCTGATTACACTGGAAAAGCAACTGGGAATAGGGCAACCATAATCACAGGTGGTGATATTAGCATCACTAAATCAGGCTCTGAAAAAGCAGCCTCTTCCAAAAAGCTTCGTTTCCTTAAATTCCTGCCTTTCACTGGGCTGCCGAGGTGTTTATAGCACCTTGTTCAGCGCGGCATTAAAACCCCTGCTCAGTGCAAGCAGATGCTGTCCACAGAGCAGCACCCAGACTTGGCAGCTGATTGCTCACAGATTAACAGCCACCCGTCACCCACGTAATCTCCCCAGCCCTGACAAACTGGGCTCAGCCCCCACCGCTCCGCAGAGGGGACGGCGTCTAACAACTTCTCCCCAGCGGTGGTGTTTTGTCTATGTTTTCTCAATCGTATAATAGGTAAGGGAAATATTGTGGAGGCAATAAGCTTTCAGGAGCACAAAGCAAAGACTTTCTTCATCACAACACAGAGAATTCCTTACATACTGAAGTTGTCAGAAAGATAGCCTGAATTATTTAGGGAGAAGTCTGTGATGCCTTCACCCAGCGTGGCAAACTGCTGTACCTACAAGCTGTGTGGAAAGCTGCTGCACCGGCATCTGACACCTAACATCACGAGAGGGCCCGTACTGGCAGCATTGTTTTTACAGCATTAATTATGGATGCTGCTCCAAGCATCCCCTGGCAGATACCCTCTGCCTGGAGCTTCACTGCTCCATGAGCTACACTACAGCATCGTCTCGCTCCTGGGAAAGGCAGAGCCCCCTGAGCAGGTGGAGGGTTTCAGGGGCAGCGCGAGAGGTCTTTGGATGAGGCTGGCGGGCTCAGCTGTTACATGCATTTATTTTTCAGTTGCGAGCAGGGTTGCCCTCACGTAGGGCTGCACTAGCACAGCCAGGTAACAGGACCGCCTGCGCTCCCAGGTTTTGGTGGCTTTAATTTCCTTGAGTAGTTCAGACCATTCTTTTCTTTTTAAAATGTACGCTAAGCCCTCAGCAGATAGGATCTCTCCTACTTCAGCATTTTCTTGTAAGCTTAATTCTTGATTTTACTAGAAACTGGTGTTCTCTCCGGAGTTGCCATAGTTACTGATGCATGTGTTTCTGATTTCACACGCTAATGCCTGTCCCAACCTCTTGTTTGTGGAATAAACTCTGTAACCCTGAAAGCAACATAAAATGAAATACTAAAGCACTTATGGTTTAGAAAGCAGACATCATGAATCAGCGATCAGAATTAATCGCATTATCAAGCCTGAATGAAAATAGTCCAAGCCTTTAGGCCGAGCAAGAGAGCAGGACGGCCCCCAAAACAGATTTGTGGGGGCTGCTCCAAATCCAAGGGGCAGCGTGGCGTTCTGGGGAATATCACACCACTCCTGCACAGCAGGACTAGCCAGGCAGCAGCTCCAGCTTTGCCGCTCCGTGAAACGATGGTGGGAGAGACCCGCCAGCCCAGCACCGGAGGGGCAGGCGCAGAAGCCGTGCTCTGGAGCAGCCCAGCCTGAAGAGCAGCATCCCTACGTGAGATACCACCCCCACCTGCAATGTTTTTTCCCGAAGCAAAGGAAGAAGAGAAGTAGATATCTTCTGGATAGCATTCAGAGTGGCACTGGCCCTGGGGAGCGATGGACGGGCACAGGGAGAGCGCTGGTGTTGCAGCAAAGCCCAGGCTCTCACCTCCCTCTCCCGGTGTGTTTGCCGGGTTTCCAGGCCTGGGCTGTGAAGACACTTCTGGAGCGTGCCATTGCCTTGGGACAGCAGCAGCCTGCTCTGACAGACTGGCTCTGCCCTCGGGATCCCCACGAGAGCCCGTCCAGAGGCTCTCAGCCCCCTCCAGCACTTGACAGGGCATGCGAGAGCCCCGAAGGGCCATCACCACCCCGAAGGCTCTGTCTGGGGTTCGGAGTTTGACGAGGAGGGCTGCAGACCCCCCCCAGGGCGCATCCCCCAGGGAATGCAGCGTGGCTCTCGAGCATCCTGGCAGCTTCTGTAGCTCTGCTGGTCCCACTGCTTGCCTCCCGCCTGTAAGGGTGGTTGGCGAGATCCTACCACCCCCGGAGCTCCGGTCTCTGCCCGTTCCCACACCACGGCCATCCCCTGGGGACAGCCAGCAGATCTCACACATCCCTGTGCCGGCCCATCCAGCCCCAGGCCTGACGGCCAATGGCCCTGTCCTTAGAGAGGTCACCGAGCAGCAAGGTGTCCCCGTCAAGGACAGCCTTGTCACCCGAGGACACGTGGGGTGGGCGAGCAGCCAGTGACAGGCAGGAGCTGCATTTCCTTGTGCCGGCGCTGATACAACTCATTACGCACTTGGCTGGCTGGAGACTAAATTATAATAAATGCATAATGAAATATTTAAATTTCCAGCAACGGGATGGAAGTGCGGCATCGTTTGCCCTGCCGACACTGGGCTTTGCTAACGGCCACCCTTTCCCCCTGGCACCGTGGGGCCCATTGCCTTGTCCCACAGCACAGCCCCGTCCCCCAGCAGCTCATGGGGACCAGACCCCTGCCAGGCACGGCGGCTCTCGCTGGGAACTGGCTGTGGTGGGTTGACCTTGGCTGGCTGCCAGTTAAAATAGATTCGGTTAGTTGAATTTAAACCAAACACAAATTAAAACAGAGGCCAGGCTAGGGGAGCAGAAGCAGTGGCTTGCCCTCGACACTCACGCTGGCTCTGTTCGCACGTGCCGCCCGGAGAGCCGGGTCAGCGCTGCCTGCTCCATCCAACGGATGAGCACCCACATCCCGCGGCAGGAACAGAGCCTGCCAGCCCCGCATCATGGGATGAAATCTTGACCCCAGGGACCGATGATGGCAAATTCAAAAAAAACCCCTTCCAAAACCTTGCCTGGCCTCCCGTGCACACGCTCTCCCGCTCCATCGCTCGGGAGCACGGTCATGTTTTGCCTGGGAGCAGTTTCCAATCTCGGTCCTGCGGATGCAGGGTTATTTTTAACCCACTCTCCGCTCCGGCAGACGTTGGCTTTGGCAGGAGATTTTTGCAGTGTCACAATGCCAGGCTAAGCTTGGAAACATCCCGTCGGGACTGCTGGAGGGATGGATAAACGGCTGAGAGGCTCTCGCCGGCTGTGCTGTGGCAGACGTGAGCAGGGCAGCATCCCTCGGGGCAAGCAGGAGGTCTGAGCCAGGCTGCTCCTCTTTGCTGCCTCGCTAGCGCGGGCTGGGCAGCGCAAAGGGAAAGCGGCAAGGAGGTTCCTCCCTGAAGCTTTCCTCTCCCAGTTACAGGCCAGAGACCAAATGGAGATGACGCTGCGCTGCTGCAACCGGACCGCGGGGGTCCTTGGTGCACCAGGGCGAGGGGAGCATCTCCTCCGCCCCCCACCGCTGTTGGTCCTGCCGGAGCACCTAATCCTGGTCTTGGGCCAAGACAGCGGTGAAGTCAAGGGTCCTTCTGGTGGGGCTGAGACCCCGGTGGGTGCAATGGTGAGGAGGTTCATCCCGGAGCTGTGTTCTGCTCACTGCTGCAGACCCCTGCACAGTGCTGGCCTCGGCCCGGGGACCCCGCGGGGTGATCCGAGGAGGCTTCATCTTTTTGTCAAGGAGCTCTCCATAGCCAGGGCCGGCAGCCTGTCACGCTCCACGATGTGCTCATCTCAGGCTATTAATTCACGATCGATACCTGCCTCGGCAGGGTGCCCTTGCTTTGTCAGTACTGTGAGAGGCACACAATAAACCTGCGGTTAGCCACAGTAAGTGGGGCACAAAGGACCCCCCAGTTACAACCGGGAAGGTTACGACTGGCAGGTCCCCGCACCCAGGAGATTTCCAGCATGCATTTCCATGGCACTAAGTCCTTCTGATAAATAGGGTTGCAGCAGGCTGAGATGAGGAGGAGAGAATAGGATGAGACTGACAGACAGACAGACAAGCAATAGGCAAACAGCCCAGGTGCATGAGTGCCATTTTCCTCAGGAAGCCAGGCTAAAAGTCACTTCTGCCAAGCCATGTTCACGTTGCTTTGGCTCCTGAGCCTTGCCTCCGAGGTAATTAGCTCTTTAACTGCCTTTACAGCCATGAGTGATTTAAGGAGCGCAATCTGTTTAGCTTATTAAAGAGCTGGGTAAAGAAGAAACCTGACCACAGTCTTTAAGCACCTGTCCATGGAGATGATGTATGATATTAAATAGGTCTTTGCAATAGGTGATGAAGACACCACAATGTCCAGCGCTGAAAATTCAGCCAATTTCAAGCTGAAAATGCAATGAGAACTTTGCTTGTAGGAGCAGTTGGCTGTCCAGGAGATGACCGAGGCAAGTGGTGGGCTCAGTGCCACTCGGAGTCGGGTCACCCACAAATTGTTGGTGTCCTCTGTGAGTGAGCATGGAAACTCCCTTCGTTTGGACTTCTGCAGGTGCTCAAATGAGAAAACTTACACAAATCCTTCTAGCCCCCAAACCTGCACGTGGGGACGGCAGTGCATGAGGAGGGCTGTCCTGGTCAGGGAGTGGTGGATGGACAGACCTTTGGAGAAAGCAAGCAGTGCACGGAGCAGGAGCAAAACCTGGGAGTGAAGAGAATAGATAGAAGGGAACCAACACTAGAAGAAGTTGTTGAGCAGAAGTCCTTTAGAAAAGGCACAGGAGAAGGTGTGCTCCAGGCAGGGTTTCACAGCGCACTCTGGCACAGGTGTATTCCCTGCAAGTAAACAGAACTAATTGCTTTTCCTCATCACCTCTGTGGACACAGATGTGTGCTTTGTCTTCTCCCATCGTTTTCTCTTGGAATTCGTCAGCTTCCCTCTGAATCACAGCTTTACTTTATCTCTGTAAGTACGATAGAGGGAAGAAATTGCACATGGAGGAAAGCAATTAAAAATGTTCAGTTTTTGTTAAGTTGTTGAAAAGACAAAGCTGACATCATTTCTTAGCACAGCGTGTGCTCAGGGAAGACACAGTTCAGAGCAAGGATGTGGAAATACGTGATGGCTGCCTCCCCTTCAGGAGCAGTAGCATGGAGCTGGCCATGTTTTGCAGCTCCTGGCTCTTAGCTTTGTAGAAACCCAGAGGGCCACGACGCCGAAGGACCCTGAAGGAGATGTAAAGTGGCATATGGAGAAGATGCGTTTTGTGAGACAGCCCAAGCTGTGCCAGGCACTCGGTGCTCCTGCCAGCTCCTGCAGGTGACGGGGAGCTTGCAAGTCTCTGAGCTGGTCTGGCAGGGCCCTGCGGACGGTGGTGAGCACCAAAAGCATCCGGACACATTTTCTGCTCCGTGGCCCGTGAGCCTGCACGCCTGACTAGCCCCCCGGTCGGCGACTCAGTCCAGAGATTTCTCAGTAATTCTTGGAGGTGTTTACTTTACTGTCTCATGCTATGTATTTGCATACATCCAATTTACAGTTCCCGTCATCTAACTGCCTTGGTAATTGGGCAGCTGGTCTCAGAAATGCTGATTTACCGCTCTGCTGATGACATAATGTGTGTTTGCACTTGCAAGAGGCAGCCGTGAAATCCCTCCCTCCTGAACTGAATTCCACTATTGATTTTGCTTTATTGGATTAATATTACCATGACCTGCTGTTTTACTCAGCGCATTTAATACACTGGCAAGAACGTACCCGTGCTGCTCTTTAGCCACAAACTGCATTTCCCGCATGGGGCACGTGCATCTTCCCTGCCTTGGCACTCGTGCAAGGGAATAATAATCCCTGCCTGCTGGGAACGGCAACGAGACTGCAACTGGGAGTGCAAACAGTAAATGCCACCTCGAAATATTTCTGACCGGGTCGTGTTTCGCTCTGCCACCACCTGCCCAGGCTAGGAGCAACTTTGCTGCTGCCTCCCCACGTCTCCCCGTGCAGGACCCAGCACGGCGGCCACGCGAAGGGCTTTGCGGTGACACGTTCGGGTGGCCGCGTGCATCCCTGCCGAGCTCCACGCACCGGCCATCGCTCCGGCCACGCTCCGGCGCTGGCAGCGGCGAAGATGCCCAACCCACATTAGCGCAGCCGACTCAAGGAGGACAACGTGCAGGGCAAGGGAAAATGGTAATGAAGCGTTCCCGTCGGAGAGCCAGAGCGCTCGGAGCCAGCTTCCCACACAGCCAGCTGTCTCCTGTGCTTTTTATGTTTGGTTTCCCTCCAACCTGAAATAAGAGCAGTCTCCGATGAAGGCATTTGTCACCGCCCCAGAGGACTTGCAAGCGAGGTCAGTCCGGACGGCCGCGGCGCAGCTTGCCGGTGCCTTGCGCTGAAGAAGGGGGTGAACACGCCGTCCCCAAACCTCCGTCCGAAGAAGGAGGTGAACACGCCGTCCCCAAACCTCCGTCCGCATCCCCCCTCAGCTTCCAGGTGCGCAGCAAAGGAAACAGCTACAGCACAGGCTCGGTACAAATAAAAAGAGCAAGAAAGCAATTTTTGCTTATAGGCATCCTTATTCTTGCAGTCCAGCAAACCTGATTATTTTTTTTCCTGTAGCTGATAATTCTTGTATTTGTTTATTTCCTAAAGGAAAGCTTTCTCACTGAAACCAGAAATGACAAATGCCGGTGTTACATTCATACGGTGCTTCAGAGGCTTGCACATCCCAGTGCAGCCCGCCATGGCAGAGCTGGTACCTGGGGGACACGGTGTCACTTTGCATCACCGACTGGCTCAGGATGGCCAGTGACAGAGGGCAAGAAGCTTTTAAAATTTCTGTGCAGTCTTTGTGTACCGGGACTTACAGCGAGACCCTTTTTTTCCAGCACTGCACGACACGATTGACTCATACATTTCCCTTAACGTGCAATTTTGGGTAGCAGAAAACAGGCTCCAAAAGGATAATTTCAAGAGAGCAAACGATGAGGAGAATGTCACAAAAGTGAAAGGCACTGGAAGGAAAAATACTTGCAAAAAGCAAATTGAGGCTGCCTGGAGGGGACTGGGCAGCGGATCTCCACTTCTATGATGGATAATATAAACTTCTCTACTAGTTCTGGAGTTGCTTTTATTTCCATGGAGCAGCAGGAACAAGCCTGGACCATGCCCTCTACCTGTGCCCACCTCGCTTTTCCCCGAGCCCTCCGTTTGCCATGCCGGGACTCCTGCGGGAGGCAGCGGCAGCCGGGGGCTCGGGGGGGCCGGGAGCAGCCCCGCGCTGATGAGTCCCAATCACAAACTCCATGCAGCAGGTGGGCTTGAGTGTATTAATAAGCCAGTCTTCCAGCTTTGCCCATACTAATTTTGTCCTGTCTCTTAGTAACTGGCTGGTACAGGTTATGTTAATATGGATTTAAATTCTCCAAAGAGCAGAAAATTAAAGGAAATTATGAATCAATTTACATTTCATCTGATTCATAAACCTACACACTCTACAAAATGAGTTGATTTGAAATAATTAAGGTTAAGAATGTCCTCATCACCTCTTCAATAATCCTACTAGATGCGCTGCATTTTCTCTATCTTTATTCTTGCTCTCTTTAGCATTTCAAATTACACGTCCTCCTTTGTTTTTTTTTCAAGCTATCGCAAATTTAACAGGCAATTAAAAAGTTATACGTAATAATAATAACAGCAATAACAATAATAACAGCAATAGGCTGTGTTTGCAGCAGGAGGAGCAGAATGCCGAAGGAAGGGAGATGAGTGGGAAATTCCTGCTTAGCTATAGCCCTTTGCAGAGCAACCTCGGCTCATGCTATTTGTCGAGCATTGGAAATCAGATTATTTATAAGCCCTTTCGCACGTGAAAGGGGAGCATGGCAGCAGGACTCCTCCTCTGCAAGCAGGATCTACCTGCAACTTCAAAACCCTCCCCGGTGCAGCAGCCCTCGACTTTAGCAAATGTCTTCCTTTGCCTAGCAGATGCCCATGGTCCCCTATAAGAGTTTCTTCTGCAGAGCTGCGAGGACAATCATTTCAACCCTTCTGAGGCTTTCTTATTAAGGTAATTTTTTTTACCAGCAGGTTTTATTGTCAGGATGATACATTTAAATCAGCTCAACCCCAGTTGACTCACATGTGAATAGCCCCTAATGAGGAGCAGAACCCACTCGTCACATTGAAATTTTACAGGGAAATAGAGAAGGGATTTTTCCATCGCCTCAGACCTGGCATGACGTGCTCCCCAGGCCATTCGGATGGTAAGATGACCCAGCTGGGTCTGAGACCCCACGGTACAAATACGTGGCAGTTTTCTTTACCTATTGAAGGTAGAGGAGGGAGAATGGCTGTTTTCATGGACGTATTTCACAACAATGAGAGGCATCACTCCAGTAGTTGGTTGCTTCCATTGCTGCTTTTTCTTGGTGATTATATATTTGTCAGTGGTTACAGTAATGTTCATTATTGGGAAATAAACATCAGCTATATACAGCTACGTGAAGGCAGTGGTATTTTTCTCCACCAGACAACTGCTGTCTGTCCAGATCACTCCAGCGATAAAGCAGAAGGAAAATGTCATGCATGTCCAATACTGCTTCTGAAGGTCTCCAGGGAGCGACCACGTGTCCTTCCCCACCCGACCTCAGACAAGCATTACAGCAGGGATTTGTGAGCAGGAATTGCCACAGTCCTCTGCTCGGAGTCAGGACATAGCAGGCAGAAAAGCACCCAAGGAGCAGGGCCCGTTGCCACAAGAAGGCAGTGCCTGGTGCCAGCTGAAGGGCTCTGAGACTTTTCCAATGGAGCAGAAGGGCTCTGCAGGCACTGACGTGTGCTGTTAAATAGAAGTGAATCGTGTTTTTCCTAGGCTTGGCTTGCTGAACCCTTCACTGCTTTGCGTAGGAGAGGGTGTTTGACTGGATTTGGGGTGACACAGAAGCTCAGTCGCCTCCTTTGTGCGTTGATCCGGCTCCATCCACCGCGAGCCCCAGCATTTGCTCTGTGGTGGGTGACCCTGTGGTCGGTGGGCAGCTCTCTGTCATGTCAGGGAGGAGATGGATTTGTGTCATCCTCCCCAAAAACAGGCCCACAGGCATGCCGGTCTGCAGACACGCCGCAGGACAAGGCAACTGCATCCTGGGCTACTTTAGAAGGAGCAAGGACAAGAGATGGAGGGGAATTATTACCCCCCTCTGCTTGGTGTTGGCAAGGCTGCACCCAAAATAGAGCCCAGTCTGGGTCCCTGCCCCCAGTTCAGGAGAGACGAGGAGAAACCAAAGATGGTCAGGGCCAGATCTAGCACTGGCAATACTCCTGCCCTGAGCCAGGGGTTGGACTAGGGACCAAAGAGCAAACTTTGGGGTTTCTGGGGTTTGACATGCAAAGCCTTCCCTGCAAGGGAAGACAAGCATGTCACTTCCTGGCACACTTGCAGAAACAAGCTGAAGATACTGAACCCCCGTGAACCATAGTCTGAATTTCAGCTCTGCCAAACAGACTCGGCCACATTTGAATGGTGAGAGAAATGTCCGGGGGCGATGTCAGACCCTGGGAAATGGAGAGCAACTACAGCAACACCCGACTGGGCAAGCCTGTGGCTTAGGGGAGTAGCTGCGCTTTTCTCCTCAAGCCTTCCAGTTTGTACTGCATCTCAGGAGCTATTCCCCCTCTTCTTCCCCGCGGTGTGGACCGGCAGCTTGGATCCCACTTGTTGACACAGTTGTAAATCACTCTTGACAAATTTAACAATGACTCAAGGGCAGCGAAGAAACAGCAAAGAATGAATGTCATTCCTGCCAAAAACTGACGCGTGGCCCGGTGCCTCCTCCCCCAGCCACCCGCGCCTGCCTCCGTGGGGCCGGGAACACGCGCCGACCACAGCCGGAAAGGTCACTCATCCTCACTTAGAGATAAAACGCCAAATCACAGCTGACATTTAACTTAAACTCCCCTTGCCGAGTGTGCTGCAACAGGCACGGGAGCTGCTCCAGGCAGGTTTGTGGCAGCGAAGGCGAGAGAAGACCCCAAGGCCTTGGCAGGTGGGCTCGCCGCTGCAGCTGATGCTCGAGGCTGGGAGCGCTAAAGACCACGGGCAGCCCAGCTCCCTCTGCAACCTGCCCTGCGTGCTGCATCCTCTGCTCGGGCTCGGATGCTGCTGGCTGGGGCTTTTACCCACGCGCAATGCCATGCACCCTGCAGAAGAGCTTATCTCCCATTTCATGTTGCCAGAGAAGCGAAGGGCTGGGTTTTCCCCCTAGCAAAGGGGCTGGAAGCGGAGTCACGGCTCACAGTGCCGGTAGCTAATTCTGCTGCAGGGCTGCAGGCCACTACTTTCCTAAATAAAGCCATGGGGCATGGTCAAAAAGCCCAAGCCCTCAGCCTGGTAGCCAGGATAGCCCATGTCCTTTTTCTCCCTGCTCCAGTCCTCCCCAGCGCACGCAGAGAGCACAGGGAGCACCCAAGGGTGCAGCCCGGAGACCCACAGCCAGGTGGGTCTGTGATATCCCGCTCCAGCAGCACCAAAGCTGGCGCTTGTCTGCCAAGATGCCTGGCCCTAATTGCCCGTGCCCTGTAGCCACCCTTCCCCGCCAGCCCCAGTGCAGGGGTTTTCGGGCAGTGCACGAGGTTGTGGAGGGCTCCTGTCACTGCCGTGTCTCGCCTTGATTTGTGTCTCAGCCCTTCTGCTCTCCAGACTTCTGGGGCTTGGGTGCTCTGTCTGCTCCCAGCGGGACCGCGTCAGCCAGAGAAGAAGGCAAGGGTGGGAGAAGCCTGGCATCCTATTTGCATTGATAGCAGGAGATATGATGGGAGTGAATATCAAACTGTCATCTCCGTCATCTTGTGGCCAAGGTAACGGTGGGAAGTGGGTTCGCCTTGTTGAATCCCTCTTCAGATGAAAAATAGCTAGCATCAAGCTGCTCTCGTTCACAGATTCCTCCTGTTCGGTTTCTAATATAACGATCCAATTTGCTCAACACAGCTGCAGTTTTTGGGCTCTTTCCAGCTTCCATGTCTGATACAGAAATTCTGCCTCCTGCGCAGAAACGAGCTGTCCATCTGTATACAGGATCCGTCCCCTTCCCCCTGCAATGGTCTCCGAACATGCCGCAGCGTGCAGGACAGGAATCGGCACACACAGGAACCTTTCCTGCACTTTTAAGGTTTTACTGCCCGTGGCAAAGAGTTTGAAGAGTGCAGACCTGAGAGGGGACGCCCAAGCCCACAGTGTGCAGTCATGTCATCCCCTTCCCCTACCCACAGCTCTTTCCCGAAGGTGCTGGGGGCTCTGCCCTTAAGTGGGCTCTCCCTTTAACACAGGTAGTTTGCTCCTCGAATTCTTTTGTTGCAAGTTAAGGTGTATGGCAAAGAAGCAGAGCTGCCCAAATGGCATGGCTCTTGCTTGCTGGAAGTCTTCTGGGACCTGCGTGCCCGGGTGCAGGGGCAGCCAAGAGATCCCTATTTCTCACCTGACTGGGGGAAGCAAACATTCCCTGGCCTGCTCTGCTTCTCTGAATTACCCTAATCCGGCAGGCGAGGAGGATAACGTGGAAGGGGGTGCCCCCATGGTCCCTGCACAGCTCTGTGCAGCTAGGTCAGAGCTTATTATTCTTAATTCTTGCCTATTCTTAACCTGAGCAGTGTGGTTCCCCCCATGCTGGGGGTCAGCAGACCCCCACCCCATGCCATACAGCCTGAAGGTAGAACTGCTTTTCTGTCCGCCGCTTAGAGCCATAATCTGACACCGCTCCCGTGGAGAAGCCAGCGTGCTTGCAAATCTGACCATCTTCCCTCTGCTTAAACAAACACCATCCTAAATATAACCTTGCCCTGGGCAATGGCTCACCAAGCCTCCCACGTGCTGTGGGAGCCGTGCGGCTCCGAAAGCAGCGGTGTCTCGGAGGGAAGGCTGCCGGTCCCTCAGCACCCATGGCCAGGCAGGGACTGCTCAGACCCCTCAAACTTTCCCCATTTTGCAAAGCGGCCCTGGGAGAGGGACCAGACCTCAGCATCCCCCCCCCAGAAGGACAGCCACCTCTGCATCATCTCGTCCCCTGTCCATGCCAGGCACCGGGAGTGATGCCCGGGGAGCTCTGACCTTTTAAAAGGGGATATGCAGGTGGCAAAACAAGCCCCCCACCTCTGCTGCCAGGGGACAGGAGGGCACAGGGCACCCAGGGGAATGGCTGATGCCATCAAAGGCTCATTTCGGCTGCAGTGAGGGCGAGAGGAGAGCCACGCAGCGGGGCAAAAATCAGAGCAGGCAGAGGCGCGGCGCAGCTCTGGCCGGGCAGTTTGCTCATGCAGCTCCAATTCAACTTCTTGAAAATGTTGTCCTACTTATTTAATCTTTCAGAAAGATGCCTGACGGGTTTTATAAAGTGTATGAGTGCAGTTTATGCTCTTGGGTTGCAGGAAATTAAATGCCTTTCGGTTGTCTCTGAGGGTAGTAAAGAAAGAGTTCAGGAGCCTTATTAGACTTCATTTCCATTTCTCTCCATGTTGAAGGAATACTAAGTAACTCCATCTGGGTGGATCTGGAGTATCCATCATTTGGTTATTTGCAGGACAAGCAACAGTATAGATTATTACAAGTTCAAAACTGAAGAAAAATCTTACTCATTCTCTCATTTACTTTATTTTTTCAATTTTTTCCATACCTATCACCTCACAGTTGTAAACAGCTCGAGCAGCTGAACTATCGCTTCTCCCCAGTTTCACTGGCCCGATCCCAGACCCTAAGACTTTAAAGGCATGCTGAAATCCAGACAAGAAACTGCTCCCACACATTCTTACGCTAGGGTCACATTTCTGCAGCTCTAAGCCTCCAGGAATGAGTGCATCGTATTTCTTCTTTGTTCTGGGCTCTGAAGAGTTTTTCTCCCATGTGTTTTGGATCCATTTCTCTGAACGGAGCAGCCTGAGGAGGGCCAAGCACGACACAAGTGTAGGATGAGGCTCCGCAGTCCTCGAACCTGCCTTTAATTTGTCCCCTTAAGCTCCTCCACTGAGTCGTTGCACCCAAGGAGGCTGCAAGCCATCTGGACTCTAGAAATTGGGCACAAAGGGAATAACTGACTTTCAGTGAGGAAAGGCAGCTTTCCTTTAGACCACTGCCTGCTGCTACACCCCTGCTTGTACTGTCACTTCTCACCACACACCTGGCTACTGAGCAGGTTGCAAGGTGTAGGGTTAGTGGAGAGGAGGATGTAATTCGGGTCAGGGAATGAGGCTCCTGGGAACCTGGAGGGGGAGAGGGGTTTTTAGTCATTTTCCTAAAAACAGCACTTCCATCATGAAAAGCCACTTGGTTTGTTGCAAGTGGCGGAATTGATGCTCTTCAACATTTCTGTTTCCCTGGGACATTTCTCTTTTACATTCTGTATATTAAAATATATTTTAAATGATTGTTATGTCACAGGGAAATGGCATAGCTATTTTAGTAATTATCTGGTTTATAGATTCATAAGCTTTAGGGCCAGAAGGGACCATTATGATCTGCAGAGCTGCGGCCAGAAAAGCTGGCCTGATGATTTCTCCCTCAAGCCCAGCGTTTCTGGCCGAGCGACAATCCATCTTCGCACAGAGAGAAAACCAGTCATAACTAGAAAGCATCAAATGCTGGAGAATTTACATCACCTGTGGGCGCTCCGTACCTGTGCGGGGTGCTTGGCAGTTTTCCTCTCCAGTCATCCCAAAAGCATTAGTGGGGCAGCCCACGCTCCGCGGTGGCCAGCTCCCAGCTCCCTCTCACTAAGACGGAACTCGGTTTATACCAGAAAAAAACCCCTCTCCACTTCAACCACTTCCTTCCAAACGTCTGGAGCAATTGCCAGCCCCGGAGAGCCCAGCCAGGTGCGGTGCCCAGGCACCCACCTCCTCCCCCCCTCCATCGCCTCCCTTCTCCCAATGGGAGCCAGCGTCTGCAACATCCAGGAATTAAGTGGACTCTAATTTTATCGTCAGGGTTCATTAGGTTAATTAAATACTGTGGACGCACTCTGTTAATCAGCTTTGCAATGGGAGAGTGGTTTCAGCAGGAGTCGAGGAGCTGCTCAGAAGCCGCTCGACTAATGGTGCTAAATCCAATTTCATGCAACGGCACAGCGCCGGGGAGCTGATTAACGGGTTTCGTGTTTCCCCATCTGCGGGGGCTGTCCCCAGCCCCCCCCGGAGCCGGAGGGACCGGGCACTGGGCCAGCCCGCAGGCAGCTCGCTGCTGGCTCGCAGTGCGGCGGAGCCCGGCAAAGCTCCTTGCTCCTTGAGACAATCTTGGGATCTGGGCAAGGGAGAGAAGTTTCTCAGGGCTGGTATCAGCACCCCGATGCCAGGCAGGACCAGCCCGGGCATGCCGGCAGCGCCAGCCCCCGTGCCCGCCGAGGTTTCAGCCGGTGGGGAGATGCCGATTCGGAGCCGTCGCAGCAGAGAGCACTCCAGTGCTGCACTGAGGCAGGGCAATGACTTCAGGGACCGATAATAAATTGGCCATACAAATATATAGCTGGATGCAATGATCTCATGCCATTTGGAAAGGATTTGCTTTTTCATGTGTCTGAGAGGAAGATTAGAGACACCACCTTCAAAAAAGCTCTCACGGGCTATTCCCTCCTCTCTCCTCGGTACACAAGAAGTGACTTTGAAATATGAAATGGCATTGACTGCAAATTAGTTGAAAGAAAAGTTCTCGTTATGTGACCCAAAGGTTTTCCTGGTGGGGAAAATCATCCCCTGAACAAGTAGGAGGACGTGACTGGTGGTGGCTCGAGGTCTGGGCTCCACGCAGAGCAGTGACACAGGTGTGCCCATGCCAGGGGGTTGCCCCAGGCTGCTGAGCAAAAGCAGGAGAGGGGTGATCAGAAGTAAGTATATTTTCCCACATCGCGTGAGAGGGAGGAGAGAAGAGGTGGGCGTCGGAGCGAGCTGCAGCTGGGCATGTTAACCAAAGGACCATAAAGGAGCTGGTGGAGGGCTGGACTGAACCAGTGCTGGGGATGACATCCCTCATAACTTCACAGCAGCGAATAAAGGGCACGTTTACTGGGATTCAGTGATTTTAGAGCAGGCGATAGGAAGAAAATCCATCCCCATCCTCTGCCTTTTAAGGGGCCTCTGTGCTCATCAGATAATTCCAATTTTGCTCTTTGATGAGATTATGACTTTGGCTGGTAAAGGTAACGGCACAGATGTGACTGACATACTTGGGCTTTGCTGGCATTGGAGTCCGGACAGCGCGACAGTCTGATTTTAAAAGTTATCAGGAAAAGACACATTAGGTGAATTAAAACATAGCTGACAAGCTCGTTTTAAGAAGTCAGCGTGAGGCAGAAACCCTCAGCCGGTGGGCATCGCTGGGGTCTGTGGGGATCAGCGTTTGGCATTTCTGCCAGTAGCATCGCTGCCGGCAGCGTTCACCACTTGGCCAGGACCCCCGAACACAGGGCTGAGCTTTGCAGCCTGTGCCAAACGGGGAGCACGGGAGAGGAGGCTTTTCGGATGGCTCCCCTTCCCCGGGCTGAGCCAACGTAGCTCTCGGTTTCTCCTCGCACAGCCTGGGCTCCTGCCCCGGCCACTGCGGTGGCCTCACCGTCCTCGCTCCAGGATGTCACCGTCCTCGCTCCAGGATGTCACCGTCCTCGCTCCAGGATGTCACCGTCCTTGTGTCGGGGAGCCCAAGCCACCCCCAGCTCTGCAGCTGCAAACAGGCATTTTTTCCCCATCATCACATAAACTCCGGCGATGCTATTTTAAAAGCGTAAATACGTCCCTGTGCGCTTTTCTTACGGACAGCAATTTCAGCATCTGTTCGGGCTGCTGAAGCACCTTGTAGCACTGGAATCATGTGCTCCAATATTTGTTAAAGGACAGGATTATTTTCCATTGATTTCAGGCTAATCGCACAAAGAAAAGCAACATCTGCTGAGTGAATGGGCTCCCAAGGAGAATTAACCACTCTCACAAAGAAAAGAATGGGAAAGAGTTGAACCAGCAAGATTCTCTTTAGGAAGAAGAACATTTATTTTTAGACCCTTGTGTGGCCCCATCCACCCCTCCCTCTTTTCTGCCAGCACCATCAGAAGCAGGCAAATACCGCCGGCATTGCCTTTTCTCCTTCCTCCCCATCATCCCCATCCCCACATCTTGGCCCCTCACTGACTGAGCCCCTCAGAAAAAAATACAATTTCTAGTGTGCCATCCATCTATGGTGCACGTGAACTTATTTGCCAGCGAAATGAGTGCAACAGAGATTATCTGAATTCGTGCCAAGGTTACCCATAAAACAGAAGTCAGCTGCGCAAAGGTGGAGTGTGGAGCCCAGGCAATAAGATGGAAGCAATATAGGAAACTATCCTAACAAGAGTGCGGTAATTAGAATTGGGCTGTTTGTTTCCCATCGTATGAAGAGGCAAGCCATAAATCAGGAAGGCATCTGCCGTGCAGGATCCAAGGGCTCTCAAAGCAGTAGGAGAAAGCCATCCATCACCGTTAGCAGAAGGAGGATTTGAGTTTAAATTACAGATTCGCAAACTATGCATTTGCAATTGTTTGGAAACAAAGTCCTCTTTAATTTCTCCCTCGGTGCTGGGAGGGGGCTGAGCCAGCTACAGCAGGGTTCAGCGGATTCCTAATCAGGCCCCAAAAGGAGCAGAAAGGAAAAACTGAGGGGGCACCCAAGGGCTCCAGTCCATAACTGCTGCCCTCTCACTTGAACCCTCGCACCCACCCTCTTAGCCACCTTGCCTTCTTTCCTTTGTGAGCATTTTTCCACTTATGGCATGCTTCCAAAATAACCTGGTCCTTGAAACAGAGATAAGGCAAGAAAGGGACAAGCTCAAGAGCTTTTTTCTTCCTGAACGCTCCCACTGGCAGGTTGCCCTTCCCGCTGGCCTCTCTGTGCTTCCACCGGCACCAAAGCCTCCTGCAGGGAAGCAGATCCTGGGTGCCTGGGGGACGCAGGATCGCCTGTGGAGCCAGCAGCTTTGCACAGCCTCTAACAGACTCATTAGTTCATGTTTTGTTATTTTTTTTAATTTTTAATTCTCGTTTTCAAAGTCTTTTCTGTCTCAGAATCTCCGAATTTTAAAATTCTGAATAATGTCAGCATTTCTGCTCACCCAGAATTTAACAACTGGGATTTAAATACCCGTCTGTGCAGGATCCCGCACGGGCACTGGGTCTCGGCACGAGCAGCATGGCCCCTTCGCTGCGGAGCAGTTCCCTGCAGCTTGTGTCACCACAGCCCCATTTCTGCAGATTTCCAGGCAGGGCCTGATGCTGGTGCTGATGCTGGCATGTTCCCCTGCAGCTGGCTGGGCGAATCCCCCGGCACTCACTTACAGCCCAGGGCAAACCCCATGGCCCGCATTTTTGGACAGATGACCCTTCCCTGGGTGCCACCTTCAGCTGAGGCTGTGGAAACGGTTCCCTCTGGATCCCGACTCCCAGCTCCTCCTGCCAGGCTTGGTCACCCCCTCGTCCCCATCACGCAGCCAGCAGCCACATCCCCATGTCCTCCTCTGGCCCATTTGCTGTCACCCCGCTGGCCAGGGGGCTCTGAACACCCACCCACCCCTCCCCAGCACCCCACCAAGGAGCTGGCTGGGGCTCAGGGCACACCGCTCCCTGCACCTCCTTCCATCCATCCGTCTGTCTGTCTGTCCTAGCAGCAGCAAGCAGCCAAGCACCCAGGCACCCACCTGAGCTGCTCGTCCCTCCTTTCACCACTGTCCAGCCACAGTAAAATTATATAAATTCCGTAATGATGGCAGCCAGGGCTATTAACTGTGCTGCTTTAATTCTTCCCCACTATTTGCATCCACTGAGATTTGGGGGCTGATATATATTATTTTTTCATATGAATACATCTCCAGGCAAGAAAGTAGAGCGGCAAACACAGAAACGCTCATTGCCCAGATGTGAGAGGTCCCTTAGGAGAATATATCAAAGTTACGGCATTAGCATGTGAAATATGCGGGAGTGAGAGTGAAATATTGCCTTCGCAGGCCATCGCCTATCGACAGGCTGTGGGAAGACGGCTATGGGAGAAGGGCAGAGCTGGGAGAGGTTTTCCAGGTGAGGGGAGGGACCGGCACATGTCCCCAAGGGTGTACTTGAGCACCGAGGAAGGTGTTTGCCGTGGATTTTGCCCCGGCAGGGCTGGACGCAGGGAATGTTTCTGGGAACGCCGCAGCCACCGGCGGGTACCAGCCTGTGGGCGCAGCTACTGCACAGGCACAGCTGTGGTTTGGGCACCCACGGGATTTTCACATCCCCTTGCAGGGGGAAAGGTGGGCACCCTCTCATGTTTATCAAGGGTGAAGGACCAACTGCTTGCACCTCGTGGGAGAGATGCTCCCCCAACCTGGTGGGCTGGACAGGGGTGTCCCAGCCCCCGCCTCTCCACCCTTGTCAGTCACCACGTGTCAATCCCCAGATAAATGCAGGCTTGTGTCAGAATTAATCATTCTGGCAGTTTACAAGGCAATTAAAGGAAGGGGCCATGCATCTGACTATACATCAAATAAGCCTCGACAAATTACAAACATACCAAAAGTAGTTCCAATTAGCTGCAGCGATTCGGGGGGGAGAGCACCCAGGATACCGGCTCCTCCTCAGTTTGGTGTCTTGCACTCGGGAACTGAGCAATAACACGTCTGAAGATCATAAGCTGCATTCCCAAATGAAGAATGCCAAAAGTATTGTATTTATTTATCAGCTGCAAGTGAGGGATTGCTACAAGAAGCTTGACAGCTAGATGTGGCAATTAACATATCATTTGAATATGGCTACCTGCTCGTCACACAAATGAAGAAGATGCTCTCCTTCCTTGCTCCTTGGTATTGAAGCTGAGAATGGCCATATTCCTTCAGATTCCTTCTTGTCTCCAGTGCAACGTAAAAGCTAGGGCCAAAATCGTGCCCTCTGGACTGGGACCATAGGGCCAAGGCTGGTCTGGAGTCCCGGGTGCCCTGGGCTCTACCTGCAGAGGGGGGAGGTCTTGCTGTGTAAATCCCCTTGCGTCCAGACAAAACCAGCCTCAAGACCTTTCCTTCTGCAGCGGTTCTACCTTGGGAACAGCATCGTGCTAAACCGTGAGCGAATCTCAGGCCCACGTCTCGCAGAGCCGGTGTCGCACACCCAGCGCGGCTGCTTGCTGCCGCAGCCCTTCCCTGCCACCCCGCCGGGGGGTGGCCAGCACAGCTCCCTCCCGCTTCGGGTCCTCACCCTCCTTCTCTCGGGCATCTGCCCTCGGCAGTTTCCCATCCCCATTGCTGTGGGCAGCCCAAGCCTGGCGTGAGCAGGGGAACCTGCCAGCCACCCAGGAACAAGGCTGCTCGCTAGCTTCTTCCACTTTAGCGTGATTTTTTCCCCACTCTATGGTCTGGCAGGCAGCCTGGGGCAGCTTGTTCCACGGCTTGGGAGCACCTGGAGAAGTGGTGATTTAAGGATGTGACTCACCTTGCAGGGAGGTGGGCTGGGTAGGGCAGAGGGGATGGTTGGAGCTCTAGGGTGGGTGAAAAAAAAAAAAAAAAAAGGAAAAAAAAAAAAGAAGTGCTGTGCCCTGTGTGCAGCCCTTAGCAGCTTGCTGCAGATGTTTTCCAGCTGTGTCTAGATACAGCCTAAAGGTTCCAGGAGCTGGGGAAGGACCTGAGCCCTGGGGCTGTATGCTATGCTTGCTGTGGGGATGGGAAACACTGTATGTTGGGGAGGTAAGTAATGATTTTTATAATGAGCACCTATTAATACATTTATTAAGTTTACTGACAACTGTTACAACTGGTCATGCTGAGGATGGTTAAGAACCATTACGCAGTGTGTGCTTCTTACAATACCATTTAGGCATATTTATCATTAACGGGCCAGTGAGAATTAGAACAAGGGGAATTTTGTACGGGATGGCTCCTGCATGGCTGGGAAACCTTCAGTGGACGTGGGCATTGCTTCAGCCTCCTGTGGGAGTACTGGTCCTGGGCAGCTCCCATGTGTGGAGCCCTGTGGGAGGCTCTTAGGGATGGGCTCCCACCACCACCAGCTCCCTGCTGTGGCAATGGGACCCTGGGTACCCCAAACCTTCCAGGCTCTCACATCTTACTTGCAGACTATGGTGAGGCTGGCAGGGAGGAATGTTAATTTTAGCCGGCACCTGCTCCGCTCCAGGGAGTGTATTTATTTCAGAAGCACCATGTGTTTGTCTTTCTGAAACAAAAATGTTTCAAGACTTGGGGTTTGTGGAGAGCTTCCAAAAACCTGGGATAATTGCAAATTGAAAGGAAATCGTGGTGCAAAGAATTAAAATGTCTATGAAGACAAAATACGAGTTTTCAGGTGGTTCCATTAACAGTCTGTCCGCATCCCAGCGGATATCAGATGCGTCTGTGTTTTTAAAAACAGCACTGAATTTTTCTCAGTCCCACCTCTAAAATAAATAAATGCATACATAATTGTGTGCCTGATGAGAACGAGCTCTGCCAGCTCATCAGAATAAAATGTCAGCAAATGCCAGCAAGTTCCTGACCTTAATTCCAGCAGACTTGCCTTCCGCCCCTTTCTGAAGTTTTTTGCTTCCTTCCCAGCCCTTGTTATTTAGATGTTAAACACGAGGTTTTATTCAGCAGAAAAGGCATTTGCTTGCTGCGCTGACCCGTATGCAAGCCTTGCTTAGTGCTTCTTTCACCTGGGACTGTGTAGGTGACCGGAGGGACAAAGTGACTCCCTGCCCAAGCCCACCTTGGGTTCACAGACCGCGAGCTTTGGGATGCTCTGCTGTCACACAGGTGTATGCTCTAGTGCACTCCTTAACTGCAGGACCGTGACCCTAAAAGAATTTGCTGCTATAGGATTTTGTGGAAGGACCTTAAAGCAATCTGGAGCACCCAACTATGAGCTGGATCCTACCTTTCCTATCTGAATGCTTGCCTAAGGGCCAATTTGCTTTATAATTTATTGCTTGGAGCTGCAAAATCTGCCATCTGCTCCCTTCCTCTCATAGCCGTGCTCTGCGACGTTTCTCGTTCCCACTCGCATCCAGCACAATAAAAAAATATTTGCATACCTGGCCAAAAGCCCTTTTATTATTGCCCTCCAGAGGCAGGGCCTCCTGAGCACAAACAGTGGATTTTCCCCCAAACCGGTGCGCTGCACCGTTGCTGTGGAAGCAACACGTGCAACGGTGGCCGTGGGTACGTCGAATCTCTCGCTTTGGGAGCATTAGCAGCAAGGCGGGGGGGGGGGTGCTGGGAGTGTGCTCACCATTGCCTTGTTTGCCGATGGTCGTCCGCTCCTCCCGCAATGGTGTGGCACAAGAGTTGTGGGGAAAGTCGCAGCTTTGCCGTGCTGGCAGAAACAGCATTTGGGGTGCAAAGTGCCCTGCAAACGGTACGTTTCCCCATGTCTCCCAGGCTAGATGAAGGATTGCAGGTGGTTTCTGTTATAGGCTGTGGATGTTACACTAACAAATACATCTTTTTGCTGGAAATACTGCAGTATCTTCATAGTGGTGTTTTTTTAAGGGTGAGACTAGACAATGCACGCTGATGCTGGCAGGCCAGACTGCCTGTATAAAATATTTGCACAATATCAGCTCTTTTCTAGTCCTAAAACCTACCAAAGCTTTGTGATGCTTTGAAAACCACCGTGGGCGAACTTGGAAGGCTCCTGACCAACTCTTCCGGGCCCTTCGCTTTGGGGTACGTCGCTCGGTGCAGAACCAACGCGCGGGCGCGCTGCCAGCTGGGGTGACAGCCGGCTCCCCCCGCGGGTCCCGGGACACCCCAGCAGCCGCTGCCGGAGGACGTGGCGGAGCTGCGGGGCTCCTGCTGCCGGCCCTGCGCCGAGGGGTCTCCACAGTGGGCGCACGGTGACCTGCTTTTTTTGGTCCAGCTTTCACGTAAGTGTGAAACATCGTCTCATCTTCCCAGGACGTGAAAAGGAAGGCTGTGAATCACGGGTGGGGCGTGGGATCGGTTTCCCTGGGGTGCTGGGGCAGGAGCAAGGGCAGAACCCCCCAAAGCCCTGGGGGGCGGCACGGGGGAAGCCGGGGCAAGGCTGGATGAGACGACGGCCCCTCCGCTCGGGTCTGGGCTTTCTGTGCTGCATTTCACCGCCTTCCCGGGAGATGGCAGGCCAGCTTTATAAATCCCCAACCCGAGCCTGGCGGCAACCTGCGCCGGGAGAAGGGCTGGGAGAGAGCCCCGGGCGCTCGGGGAGCAGCGGGGGGGGGGACCCGCAGTGCTGCTCCCCTCCGCCGGCCGCTCGGAGGCTGTTCGAAACTCTCCTGCGAGGGGATGAGGCCCTCCCGATGTCCTCGTCCTTGGCTCATGATTGCCCGGCGCTGGTCCCCGACGGGAGGGCTCCCTGGCGGCGGTGAGGTCCCCCCTCCCGCTGGGGGGGCACACGGGACCTTTGTCCCCGGCCGCTGCGCAAAGGCGGGCGGTCCTGGCACCGGGTGGAAACGGACGGGGCTGCCAAACCGGTCGCACGACTTCAACGTGTAATTCCAGAGCTTCTAATTATTGATTTTGAAAGGGAGGAAACAGGTTCCGGACGTGCAGGACGGACACGAGGGTGAGAGTTTAATCCCATTCTTCTGGGATCTCCTCTACCTTCTGGTTATGGTGGTGGTGGACTACTCCTGGGATCAAAAGCCCGGAAAGGCTCTCCCAGGTGCAAGGGCAGGGAGACTTGGTCGCTGATCCCAGAGGGGGGGAAAAAAATAAATAAAAAGGACAGTTAATTTTTGGACCATCCCAGGAAGGTGGAATCATGTGAAATGCTGCAGGTGTCCTAAACTCCCTGCAGCCCCTTTGTGACTTGGTCTGGAGCGCTGCCCGGTGCTGCAAGTACCACTCAACCAGCACTTGGGGCAACAGGCGGGGGTGGGTTGGGACAAACCAGTCCGAGGAAGAGCTGCTGCCCCGCCAAGCCGCTGTTTCCATGCTGCTGCAGTACCGAGCCGCTGATCGGAGTGCCACGGGCCGAGAGTCCAGAAGCGACTGTGGGGTGAGGCTTGTCCCCAGTATTTGAAGAGCTGTCCCCAGGCCAGCCCTAGGTGCTGCAGCGGTCAGCGAGAACAGCCGCTGCGACCGTGGAGGAGGCCAGAGAAGCAGGGTATGGACTGCCCTGGGCATCCACCACCCACCAGGGCCTGCGAGCAGCCCCAGTGCTGCCAGGCAAACCCACTGGGATGAGCTGGTTTGTTCGTCAGGCTCTGAAGGCTTTCCATCAAACACCCATGTCTGTGCCTGGGGGAAAACCTCCCCGAAGGCACCATTCACTGAAGAGATGCTCGCCAGCCCTCCCACACAGGAATTCAGTTCTTCACCAAATCCACGGGGCTTTGCTAGTTGTGGAAAGCCAGCAGTCAGCAAGACTGTATGTCTTTAATTAAATTTAGCACAGGAACAGGGCTCCAGAGAAACTGTGGGATGTCTGTCCCTGGGGATACTTGCAACCCACCTAGACAGACTTGAGCTGCTGCTCTCATCTTGAACCTTGCCCTGCTTGGAGCAGGCGTTGGACTGGAGACCTCCAGGGGACTTCTCCACTGGCTGTATCATTCCCAGCACCTGGGACTTCAACGCTGTCAGCTAAACCTTGGCTAGAAGTAAACAGAAACCTTCAGCAAGAACCCAGAGCATCAAACACCACGGAGTGATCCAGGCTCAAGACAGTCCCACCACTTGCTTCTGCCTGTCACGGACTTAAGTGAGCTCAAGTGCCTTGTGGGTCTTCAGTTCTCTGCCCCCTTTTTCCCCAGGGATCTCTGCAAGTGTGGTCCCCAAGCTGCTGTGACACACGGCACTGATTCCCTGTCCCCTTCCAAAGGGAGGAGTAAAGGTTTTCAAGAGCCCAGGGTTTGCTGGCATCCCATTTCAGTGGGAAACCATCCCTCGATTCGCTTGTCCAAGTGCTGACAGCTCTGTGTGATCCCACTGTGAGCCCGGTGCAGGGAAGCTGGCAGCACAGCAGCTATTCCTGTTCACCTCTCGTGGGCACGGCTGAGCACGGGGATTTCTCAGCTGATGTCCTGTAATTGTCTGTGCCCAGCCTGTCATTATTGGAGCCTCTGGGGATGGTGGAAAGCCCATTCTACTTTGCAGTGAAACAATAATTTTTTCAGATGCTGCTGAAGCCCTGTGGCTGTGGCTGGCTCTGAACTATGTTATAAACTCAAAGGAAGTTTCACCACATTGATTCAGTCTGAAAAAATCGATGACCCTGAATCCGTTATGCCCAGGGAAGGGTCAACAGCTAGCACCGCTGTTCGCCTTGCAGTCATTTAGAAACCTGAGGCACACGAGGGAAATATGCTCGGCCGTGTAGGACCACGCAAGCAGAGCAAGGGAAGGGCTTTGGGAATTGTGGGTGTCCTGTGGAGCAGGGGGACATGTCTGCCCTGGGAAAGGCTTGTCCCAAGTGGTGCCTCCGGCATGTGCGAAGGCCTGTGTGAGCTCTTCAGCCGTGCTGCGGTGAGATGAGCTTCGCAGCTGCCGCGCAGCATCTGTGGGTATGAAAACACGTAGGGATGGAGCCCTACCTGAGGGTGTGCTATGTGTGCGAGGGTAAGGGGTGAAACAGCCTGGACTTGCAGACAGAGCTCCACGGGTGGGTCCCTGCACATCTGGAAAGCCACTCTGGGGTGCTTTCCGTGGGCGGGGGAGCACATTCACAGCCTTCAGGGCTTTGTAAGGTAGGGCACGGCAGGGTCTGCTCCGGTCGCAAGGACTGGCCTTTCATGAAGCCCAAGATGGAGATGTTTTTCACCTCCAGCTCACTGGATTTCCATCATGCCTGGTGTTGATATAAAGCGTCGCACACAGAGTTCGTTGACCTGAGCGTTTGCAGCAGCCCAGGCTCTCCCACCGCGGAGGGATGCGTTTCTCGGGCCCCACTCCCAGACCCCCGGCGCTCCCCCACCGCTCAGCGCAACCCGGGGGCTAAGCTGCCCCCCCTCACCGTGACCACTTGCGAGGCTTTTTTCATTTTATTTATTTCTCAAACTTCGGCGGGGCTGGGGCGCAGACGCGGCCCGGCGCACTAGGTGTCAGCGATACCTTCCCCAGCGCCCCTCTCGGGTGCTCCCTCCTTTCCGAACGCTTCCCTGCCCCTCCCCGCCGGCTGAAGGCGGGGGGAGCGCTGCGGAGACCCGCTCCCACCGCCGCCCCCCTCCCCTCCCCTCCCCGCCCTTCCTCCGCGCTCCGCGGCGGCGCGTCCCCGCCCCGGGGCCGGCGGGGGGCGGAGGTTGNNNNCTGGCTTTCCCCCGGCGGGAACGGCCCCTCGAAGGAAGAGGGGCAGCCCGGCCGGCGCGGGGCCGCCATGCCCGCCAAGTCCAAGTATAACCTGGTGGACGATCGGCACGACCTCCGCATCCCCCTGCACAACGAGGACGCCTTCCAGCACGGCATCTGCTTCGAGGCCAAGGTGGGCAGCGGGGGGGGGGGATCCCTGCCCCGGCGCTCGCACCCCCAACCCCCCGGGGTTCCCTGTTTTTCGGCTCGCTTTTCGCCTAGCCGAGGGTTTTCTGCCCTTTCCCCGGGAGCCCTTCCCGTTGGCGTTGCCTGCTCTCCCCCAAACTCAACTGCAAAGAGTTGGGTGAGGCTTCCCGCCCGTCCCGTAAGGATGTCCAAGCTGGTGGGATGAGGGAGGCTGGAGCGGGGTCACCCTGCTGCTTCACCCGAGCATCCCTCCCTGGTCCTGCATCCCTTCGTGGCTCTGCGCGGTGTCGCTTGGGGACGTTGGCCCCGGAGAGCCAGGGACTGCGTGCGTCTTCCTGGGAAAGAGAGGAGGGCTTGGGTTTTGCTCCACGTTTCCAGCGCTGTGGGTAATGCTGGGGTGCCGGTGTGATGGGAGCACGGGTGGTGTCTGCAGGATGCCTTGTACCCTGGTGCTGCTCTAGTGGGATAAAGTCGGGGGGTGAGCGGACGGAGGAACCGTGTGCTGTTTGGTGCGGTGCAAGAGGTCAGGGCCGCCTGCCTGAAATAAAAGCTTGCTATTTCTCCTTACAGATATAAACCATTTTTAGTAGTGCATTTGGCAGGAAGCGCTCTTTTTTTTTTTTTTTTTTTCCTTCTGTTGGGACCTCTTAGTCTCTTACTCTGCTTAGGCTGTGGCTTCCCACAGGCTGAGTGTTTGCGATCTCGCAGCAGTCTGGGAAAAAGCCAAGTTACCCATTCTCGTTGCCCAGCCCTGAGCAGGTAGCGCTGGTCGGCAGTGCACTGGGAAGTAGCTGGCCATGAAATCTGAAAAGGGGAAACATAAAATCCTGCCCCTTTTGCTGTTCCTGGAGATACAGTCACCACACTGACCAGACGCTCAGGTGAGGTCGACTTGGAAAAAAAACCTGGCGTAAAACAGTTCTGAGTGGCAGGGAGGCGGGCATGTGTCGCACGCCCTTGTCCTCGGAGCGCATGTGCTGGCAGGGGAAAAAAAAATCACAGATTTGGCATCTAATTGTGTGCAGTGCCCTGGGGGCAAGGCTGCTGCTCCTTGGAGGGTGTCAAAGTGTTATTTTCCCCCTTTTCTCAGGGCTGGGAGGGTTTCTCTGCAGAGGCCATCGCCTGCCCAATGGCAGGCACCGTGCTGCAGAGAGCAAAACAGCAGAGGAGTTGTTTATGGAGCAAACTTAAACCTGCTTTGCAACTGTTTCCTGGGAGAGACCGTTCAAATTCAGCTTTGCAGCCTTTTGCTCCTGGATTATTGGAGCTGACTGCTGTTTTACTGCCAGCACCTGCTCACCCCTCACCTGCGGGGAGGCTACAAAGCATCTCCCCTTCTAAATCCCATGTGCCCTTTCCATGCCAGGTTTGGGTGGCCCAGCTTTTGGGGGGTGAGGAGTGGGATAGGGCTTCAGTTGCCCCTCGGTCTGCTGACAGCTCATCTCTTTTCCATGCTGCTGGTCTGGCTGCATTAATGGGGTGGTCCATATTAGTCTTTGTTAGCTCCTCTTTCTCTTATTTTGTATCCTGTAGGACGCGTTAACGCCAAGCAGAATCCATACAAAACCCAGCTTCCAAATTTGTGGGTTTCTCCAGCAGCCCCTGATGCCAGATGCAGAATGCAGATGGCTTAGGCAATTACTCCATCCTTTTATTAGATTGCGAGAGATTAATTAAATGCTTACACTCCTTTAGTTCCTTTTATCTCCAAGAATCCTGAGAGCTTAAACCCGCACGGCTCTTGTTTCGGCCAGGCACCCAGCGCGAGTCACAAAAATGAGGAACTCTGATTTAGAGTGGAACTTTGGGGGAAGATTAAAGAAGAAAAATGCTCATCTGAGGCGCCGGGACTCGTGTGCCTGTCTCCTAAAAGCTTCCTGGGATTGCTGATAGCGCGGGCGGTGGGGATCCCGGTGTTACAGCCCTCGGCAGTTGGATCAGTGCTCTTTGCTCCGGCAGCCTGGGATTCCTGACGAGCTTGCTTGGGGCTCACTGCAGGGGGGTAATGTGAACCTGGGTCGGTATGTGCTGATGTATTCTTTTAATTTTTAATTTTATTTTTACACTCAGACCTACACTGTCTGCTGCCGTCTTTAAATGGCACGTGTAGTGGATGTAGCGCATGTTTTGGTTCATCGGTAGCTGCCGGCATCTGTGCTGCTGTTCCCCTTGTCTCTCTCCCCAGGGAGTCCCGGCATCCCAGGGTGGACGTCCATGGGCAGTCAGGATTTGCGCCCTTTTCAAGCACAGAGCGATGGGCTCGCTCTGAAGCAAGCGGTGCTGTCACATGCGATGCTGTCAGGGGACTTGTGTTGCTCATCCCCACTGAAGCCACTTGCAGCCATATGCTCTGGCACGGGGGACACCGAGTCCAAGCAAAGTGTCCTCTAAGGATTATGTTAATCCATTTTCTGGAGATAAATCCAATAGTTGGAAAATCCCACTCCATCTTCTTAGGAATAGTAATACATTTCACACTTTTGGATCTGTTTTCATTGGCCACTCTCTTGGCACCAAACCCCTCTGTGTCCCGGAGGCGCCTCGGCCAGGCTGCTGGGAATCGGAGGAGCTGGCTCCGTGGGGAGACAGGGCATTTGTTTTCTTCTGCGTCTTGTGGTCTGAATTGTTGAATAAAATCAAAAGCCTGGCCTTTTGGGTTAGCTGAAGCGTTTGGATGAAAGAGCTGGGAGCTGCAGCATGGCGCAGGGGAGCGGCCAGAAGTTCCCCCTTGTGCGGTGGTGTTCTGGTTAAATAAATGAGTATGTGGAGAGTAAAGACACCTCCTGCCTCCCTCCACCTCTCCACCCAGCACAGCTCCTCCAGTCGGGGCGAGGAGGAGGGGATACGAGCTTAATCCTTATCTTCCCAAAAGCCTTGGTGCTGCAGGACAAAACCCAAGGGCCACCTTGCGCAACACCAGCGATTCTGCACAATCAGAAATCATGACTCAGGCTACTCCAACGCCTCTGGAGAGGTCAGCACGTAGAGGGAATTAAACGGGGTGGTGGAGCCTGCATTGGAGTGCCAGACCCCCCCCATCTGTTTGAGTGCAGGATTTGCACAGGGAAGCCCGTTCCGGGCCCCTGTCGTTAAAGCCTCTCTCGGGAGCTCGCTGGGCTGGGCTCTCCTCCTGCCCTGGGGGTCTTGTGCTCCAGAGCAAGGTCCCACCTACCAAATTACCATTATTTGGAAAAAGCTGTTAATCCTTCAGTCCCGAGACTCGTTAATCCATTCGCGGTGCCCTAATGTACGTGGTTCCCAACGAAGGGGCAGATGGGTGCAAGGACCCTCTCTGCTGCTCCCTCATCTGCAGGCGAGGGGAGGAGGGGCTGTCCAAGCAAACCTTGCTCCTCGGGCAGACCCACCGCCTGTGGTCCAGCACTGCCGTGGGCTGGGACAAGAAACCCGGTGTTCCTCACACCGGACCCGTTTGCGGATAAATGCGGGACTGGAGGTTTGGGAGGATTGCTGTTCTTCTGGGCAGCAGGTGGTTTTTTTGGGTTTGGGTGGTGGGTTTGGTTTTTTTTTTCCCTTAAGGGATCTTGGCAAGCAGGCACTTTTTTTTCATGTTTGTCAGTACTTTTCTCTGCTTTTGTGCGTGGGAAACTGAAGTTGAACCGAGCATCTGCTGCTGTCTATGTTTGGAGATGGGACATGAAGGAGATTTTAGTCTGATCCAGTATGTCCCTTCCTGTGAACCCCTCCAGCTCACCTGCCCACCACCCTCCCAAGGCTGCGAGCACTGGCAGAGCCTGCTGGTTGCTGCAATGGTAAATCCTTTATCAGGAAAAGGATTATAGCCTCAGGTGACCACTAAGCAGCAAATGCATGTGTGTTTCCACTCTTGTGTATATTTTTCTGTATTTAGGGGCCGTACGTAAAAGCATTTGAGGTGAGTTGAGTTGCAGGCAGCTCCAATCAAGACCTTCAGTTTCCCCTCCTCTGCTTCAGGCTCCCTTCCCAGCAAGGTTCCCTTTTCTGGAGGGCTGCAAAGCCAGAGACAGGTTGTGTGAAGCTCTGCACCTCTTCAGCTGGCTGGGAGAGACTTGGCAGCTTTGTTTGGGGGCTGTTTGTACTGGCAGCTCTGGAGTACGGTGTGCTCCGTCAGGGCTGCTCAGACCGGAGCAAAGCTGCAGTGTGATGTAGCCCAGGATTGCTTGCTCAAGGCTATAAATAACCTTCCCAAGTACCACAAAAGTTCTCGTCTGAAACGGTGGCATATTTCTGCCATGCTTGTGAAGTCTGTTCACAGGCTGCTTAGCGAAGCTCTTAGCAAAAAAAAAAAAAACCAAACCACCTCTACTGGGATTTGGCAAAGCCATGTGTGCCCAGACTGTGGGTACCAGCCAGGCAGCTCACGGGCTCGGCAGATGCCAGAAGGTCCCGAGGAAGAGGCGACGGGGTTGGGATGCTCCCAGCCCTGCTTTCTGCCTGCTGAAGCGCTCCGGTCTCACACATCCCATGCAGGAACGCCTGTTAAGGCTGCAAGTGCAGGAAGCTCAGCCCTGCGTGGGGGGCAGCTGTGGGCGGTGTGGCTGGGTGGGATATGGAAACGGGAGCGAGTGGACAGCCCGGCTTCCTTGGCATGGGAAAACTTCAGCTCTCCTGCTGCACCCGCTTGCTCTGCGTCCCAGTGGCCCCGCTGCAGGACCGCGTGCTGCTGCAAAGAGGTGTCTCCCCTTATTGCAACGAGTCCCATTTTGGCTGGTGAGAGGGGAGGGTGCGTGTGGTGCACGTGGCTCTGGTGGGTGCTGGGGTCTTCTCTTGGGACCCCCAGAGCTGCGTGTTGAGTCCCCGCGTAGCTCGTAGGCAACGCAAGCATTTCTAGGATCAGCAGGCAGGAAAGCAGGAATATCCTTAGGGCATCAGCTTGACGGGTGCTGCCTGGCGTGAGGTGCCCCTATATTGATGCCCGCTGTCTGGTTACGGAGCTCTGGACGGTTCCGACGTGCTGCCTTAAGCTACCTGGCTTCCAGGGCTGGATGCACCCTGGTGTCCTCAGGGTGCAGAGCCCCGTTGAGGGAGGACTGGGCAGGGCTGGAGCCCTCCAGCTCAGCAGAGAGCCCGCTGCACCCGCCTGCTGGGCTCAGGCTGGAAAGCCAAGGCTTTTTTCCATGGAAGTCAGCTGGCATCCTGACTTTTCCTTCCTTTTTGGCCTCTAAGCCCACACCACCACAGTCTGAGTAAACTTCCCCCTTTCCTTCCAGCAAGGCTGGGTGTTCCTGGGGTGCAGGGCAGAGCTGGGGCCGTGCCAGCCCACCCCCGTGGCTCCCCGGGTGGAGGCTGTGCGTGGGAGAGTGGGAGCACTGGGACAGCGAAGTCCCAGGAACTGGGTTTCTCCTTGCTTTCCCTGACCACAGCAGCCCTGGGAGAAGCCCTTATCAGCCAGGCTGCAGAGCGGCTGGGTGTTTCCCCAGGCACTGGGGAAATAACAGATTTCAAATCTCTGGGCCCCGGGTGCCAGGCTGGGCACTGGTGCCCGAGCACTTTGGCCCTTGCTTCGTGGCACAGCCGTGTGTCATGGGGCCGATGTCCCAGTACCCGGCGTGGCCTCCTGCCACCCTGGCCTCTTCAGAAATCTCGGGACCCTCACACCCCGTATCTGATGCCTCCCACGCGGCTGCCAGTACCCCCAGTGCCCCCTCCCCAGCCCGGGCGCAGGATCCCCCGTTCCAGCGAGGCTCTCCCGGCCCCGAGGACGGCTGCGTAGCCCGGGGTGCGATGCCCCAGCCTGGGGCTGGTGCCAGCGTGTCTCCTCCGCCTGCAGCCCCTCCGCAGAAGCGCTGGCTCTTCATCCGTGGCAAGCTCTCTAACTCGGGGCGGCTTTCGAAGCTGGAAACCCGGCAGCCAGCCGATCTAGGCTCCACCGTTACTTGGGTATGATTCAGCCCCGACCTGCGCACGCCGTAAGGGGCTGGCAGAGCAGTGGCGTGCCCCCCCCCGGGGAAGGCAGCAGCTCCTCTCCGGGAAGGTTTTCACTGCCCGCCGCTGCCCGCCACCCACAAGGGATCTCATCAACACCCCTTGGAAGGGGTGCCCCTGTTAGGGATGCGATCGGCCTTCGGTTTTCTGAAAATATCTGCCACCTGCTGCTACAGAAAAAGCACCTTTCTCCAGAACATTCATTTCTGACAGAGCAGAAAATGAGCAATATTAAACAACCTCAAGGCAAAAGGAGAAACTGAGTGACTTGTGCAAACATGGCTTTGGCAAAATGCTCTCCTTTGTTTTCCCGTTTTTTTCCTCTGGCCTGGGGAGGACTGGTATTTCCCTGAATTGGACAAGTCTTTCGTGAGCCACGGGCAGAGGCCGCGTGGTGTGGGCTGTGCCCGGAGGCCCCTTCCAGCCATGCCTGGGACAGACAGGGGAGCCTGTTTGCATGGGAGGGGGACAGTAAGTGCCGAGAAGCCCGATGGGTGACGGCCACCAAGTCCGTGCCACGGCAAGGAGAGGGGCTGCCCTTTCCAGGGGCCCGGGACGGACCGATGGAAGACCGGGTCCCACACACGGGGAATGAGGAGCAGCAAGGCGTGCGGGGGACCGAAAGCACCCTGCAAAATGGGTGCTTCTTGCTGCTGGGTGACGTGGCCCCGTTTGCAATGCGAGGGCAGCCTTCGTGGGGCTGCCAGAGAGCCTCCTTACAGCAGGGACCCCCTTGGCTGCCCATTCACCGGCGCTCCGCGCGGGTGGCCTTTCTCCTTCTAATTGGGCTGAGGAGGGGGGGGCTGCCTGGGACTGCCCTCCCCACCGAGCCCAGCGTGTCCCCCACCTTCAGAGCGCAGGGATTGGTGACCCCCTAATCCCACCTGGCTCTCGGGTGCAGGTGGGGGGCTCCCCTCTGCCCCCTGGCCGCTTGCAGGGTGGTGGGGCTACGGATCTGGAGGCGATTATTTGGGAAAGCTGCATCCTGCGTGTGTGCATGTGGTTTCTTCCTCCTCCTCCTTGGCTCCCGGGGGCTTGGGGAGGGTGGGTTCTTTCATGGGTTTATTTTCTTTGTCAGCTCTCTTTCACACAGCTTTATTTTCCTTCCTTTTGTCTTGGGCGCCTTCCTTTCTCCTCCCCGGGCTGAGCCCCGGCCCCACTGCCTCCTTTTCCTGGGGGGGTCGACCTGCTGGCATGGGTGCTGGCACAGATGCTGGTCCAAGCCCCGGGAGCTGGGACATCGGCCGCCGCGGGGACCAGGGCCACCGCCGCGCCTGGCACCTCGCCTGGGGCACGTGGATTTTAAAGGAAGACAAAAGTCTATGCCTGGCTCTGAGAACCCCCATGCTTGGGGGTCCCTGGGGCTCCTGCCCTGGGAGGGGGGAGCTGGGTCTCAGCGTTGGGGTGGGATGATGAGGAACCCCTGCACCCCGGAGGCTCCAGCTGCTTTGCTGATGCTCGCCTCTGCCTCGCCTGCTTTTTCCCCAGACCTCTTCCCAAAATGAAAGTTGCTGCTGTGAGTAGGGGGGCTGGAGGAGAGCGGAGAGGCAGTGGCCCTCGGTGCACTTATTGCCTGCAAATCACTAGTAAATATGGGTGGTTTCTCAGGCCATCCCCACTCCTTGCCTGGGAAATAGTAGTTTAGCTGAAAGGCTGACCTCCAAGTCCACATTTTTGGGGGATGCTCATCACATGGTGAAGTGTTCCTGCTCTGCAGTGCAGTTCCTACATGTGATTTTTTTGCCCTGAAGGCAAAAATAATCTGGGGAGACTTTGTCCATCTGTTGAGTTTTATGAAACGTGCAAAAAATACCTGCCTCCAGAGCGGAGGGAGAGGTGGGTGTTATCGGAGCTGTGAGCACAGTAATTGTGTGAAGTGAGCCCACGTCAGGGCTGGAGGTGCCGTGGGCTCTGGTGGGGGCATGCTCCCACGGGATGGGGGGTGCCGGCAGGATGCCATGGAGCCTGGGTTTGGGAGCAGAGGCGAATCCTGCATGGTTTGTGACCTGAGCCCCTCGGTTTGGCTGCTCACAAGCATGGACTGGAGGGGAACAGCTGAGTAGATAGATAGGGCATAGGTAGGACAGCGTCAAGACACTTCCTATTGCTGGGGCAGTTTTCCAGGAGGGCCGTCCAAAGAGGTCCAACGTGGTGTCTGGTTTCTGCTCCATCGCTTGCTTACGGGGCAGCCCAGCCCTGACGGTCTCGCACACACAATTACGGGCATGACTGAGCGTTGCTGCTGGCCAAGGTTGTGGTCATCAGCCAGGGGGTTGGCGTTGCTCGCATTCAGGTGGCCGTGGGAGCCAGCTGTGGACGGGGCTGTCTCCTGCCCAGCTGAGAGATGCCACCGCTCGCCCTGTCCTCGCACGTGGCTGTACTCCGCGCTCGCTTGTGCAAGGAAAAGGCAGGGAGAAGGACCACGATTACCCCTCCGGTGGCAGTGACCTCATGCCGTTGGGAATAACTGGAAGAAGATAGAAGAGGGATAGTCTGTCCCTCTTACAATTCAAGCTAAAAAGTCTCCCTCGCAGGTGAGTGGGAAGCAGTGCTGGGGGTCCCCGGCAGAAGAGCAGCGTGGGGAGGCTTGGTGGGAGAGGTGCTGTGCAGCTGAGACATCTGCCTGCCGGGGGAAGATGGGGAAAGGTTTCCTCCTTATGTGCTGCACGGTGACCGCGTGCCCAGGGCTCTGGCTGCCTCAGCCCTCCTCCTTGTCTCCTCCTTTTTACTGGTGGTTTCCAGACTTTATATAAGAAAAGGGAATCGATCGATGTCAAAGATGCCTCTATTAGTGTGACCTGAACCTTTGAAGGGAGTGGAAAGGCTGTGTTTAGGGGATGCGACTGAAAACTTACCAAGACCTGTGCTTTTGCAGTTGGGCATTCAGCGGCTGGGGTCTGGGCAGCTAATGCCCCCTGCGCCGGCGGCGTTCATCGTGGGCTTTAATTCCCAGTTACATAAAGCTGCCCTGCACCGTGGCAGCCTGCTCGGCACGTGACGATCACGCCAGCTGTTTGGTGTTTATTTTTATATCCTCTCTCTTCACATCTACTCTCGGCACGGACTGCCCGGTGCCGGTCGCTGGACGCCTGCCTCCGCCTGCACCCGGGGCGGGAGCCGTGCCGCTGGGGACGGTCTCGCCGAGCGGGTGGGCTTGTGGAGTTTGGGGTGCGGGCGCAGAGGGCTAACAAGGAGGGCTCTGTGGGACAGCATGCCCACGCAAAGCCCAGGCACGGTCGTGCAGCCCCCGCGCTGTGCCCTCCATAGAGGTGACAGCAGCATCCCAGCAGAGAGGAGCCGGGAGTCCCGCAGCGGTGCTGGGTGAGAAATAACCCCTCTCCGCGGCCTCTGCCTGTACGGAGACCCTTAGCACATGTTCAGCTGTTTAAGCACCCGTCCCGGCGCTGGTGCTTGAAACCAGTGACCTGGGTTTTCATGTTGTTGGCGAAGGTTATGGCCGTATTCACAGGAACACGTAGCCCTGCCGAGTTCGGTGCCTGTGCTGCGCTGCCGAGGCTTACGTCAGCGCTCATGTTGAGATGAAGCGTGGGAGCACAGGGGGCTAGTAAATAGACTCAAAATGCTTTTCTTCTAACTACATGTTTTTAGTGCTCAGCATTGACTCTTCGTTGCTTGTCTGTTTTGTGATCCTTCTTCTGAATCTGCCCTCTTCCATTTCATTTTTAAAAAGGTTTTTGTTCGGCATCTCTCCGTGCTGGGTCACAGTGGCGCTGCCTTTGGTCCCCTTTGAATAGCAAAGCGGCTCCTTTATTCTGGAGGCTTGGCCTGGAGGCTCAGCATCACTGCAAAAACAGCCGAGGGCTTGGCAGGGCTGTAATTAAGCAGCGAAGGGCCTGTCACAGGACAGGTTGCCCAAGCTATTTTAGGGATATTCCAGTATCTAGGTCTATAATAGATGACTCAGTGCAGCCGAGGGGATATTGGCTTATACCTACGTACTTTGATCACAGCATAGATGAATGAGGCCAGCAAATAAGGGCTGCTGAATCCTTGAAACATTGTGGTGAGGGAGCAGCTTCATGGTGGGAGGCGTGCAAGGCTTCAGGTGCAGTGGGCAAAACGCCGCCTGTTCCCCAAAAGTGACCCTGGGTTCCCTCCAGCGATGCCATCGAGGCCGTGGTGGGACCATGAGGTTTCCAGTGCCATGGAAAGTCGACTAATCTGCTCTTTCTTTCCCTCCAGTACATCGGGAGCCTGGATGTGCCACGGCCAAACAGCCGGGTGGAGATCGTGACGGCCATGCGGCGGATCAGGGTGAGCGTGGCGAGGATTCTGTGTTGGGGTGGCGGGACCAGCACTCCTCCATCTCTGCTTACAGCCTTCTCTTGCATAAGTCCTGTCCTTCAGGTTATTCATAACTCTCTATTTTCCACCATCCCTCTCTCCATTGAGATCTCCATGTAACCCAGGCGCGATGCCTGCAAGCTTCACGTGCCGCACCGTCACGTTTGCAGCATCCCCAGCGCTGGCTGTCCCCCGTGGTACCCAGGCATCCCGTGTGCCGTGGCCGGGGTTAGCCGCAGCCCGAGCCGTGGCAGGGCCGTCTCCGTGCTCGCGGTGCTGCGTCCTGCGCAGGAGCGCGGGGTGGAAGGTGGGTGCGGGACGTGGGGCTGCCGGCACCGGGTGGAAACTGTAGCGTGTCTGCGATTCAGAGGATGTCCTTGTGTGTCAGTCCCGATTCAAAAGCCACAGCAAACTACTCGTGGAAGAGGTACGTTTGTGTTTTACTGCTCGCATAAGCGCTTCAGCTGTGCGAAAATTCAGGTGCTGCCTGGATATGCCAGCAGGTTAGTGCCCAGTAAATTGCAACGTGCAAATTAAAGTGTTGAGTAACGAGCTCTGGGGCCGGCCAGCAGCGAGCTTGTTTGACAGTGAGTCGGTCAGGGGATGTCAGCTGGTAATGAAGTCATCTGGCTTCCCAAACTACTTATAGTCAGGATACGGGGTGCTCTCGCCATATAATGCTTGGCCGATAGCCAGGAGAGGAGCTTTTCTTCTGCTCCCTGGCCTCTCGCCGGCGCAACTGGAAGGTGTTCAAGGGCAGGCTGGGACGTGAGCAAACCACACACCCGGCGAGCTCGCTGCCCCCGGGCTGAAAACAGCAGGAGCCTGACTGCTCCTCAGTGCACACGACAGCCCTTTGGGCGGTGGTTGGACCTTGGTCTGACGTACGTGGCCGGTGTGGCCACAGCCGCCGGTAATTTGGTCTGCTCCGTGGGTCACAGCAAGGGGTCTGCCCTGTCTTCCAGGGATGGCTCTCTCCTGGAAGTAACGCTCTTAACTGGAAGGAGCTGAGGACGCTGGCAGGGACGTTGAGTAATGGTTGAGCTGTCATTCTGGTGGCCTCGTGGCATCCCGTAAGCACCGGACCTGCTCGTGTGGCTGAGCAGCCCTGCCCAGGCTTGGCTGTTGCCCTGCTCCTCTCTCAGCCCCTCCTGCGGACTCTTGCTATAATCTCGTTTTCTCTTTTCTCATTGCCAAAGGAGGAGAGGAGTATCATAGCCCAAGGACACGGATTGCAAGGCTCTTCTGTTTCAAACTTTCAGGGTGTAAATAGTTTGTGGGTTTTTCTCAACAGCTTTCCTACCTGCTTCCCTGTCCTCTCGGTGGTGTTTAATGTTGTGGCTGGTGCACAAGTTGAAAAGTCCTTTATGGCATTAGGTTTGCTCACCTTGGTTCCCAGTGAGGTTTGGGACAGAACAACTGTTAAGCTGTCAAGAGCTCTTATAAACAGCTGTTTCCTCTCCTGCCTTTCAAGATAAGACTTTTGAAAGAATGCAGCTCCAGCCCCAGAATCACGTAACTCCACATCAGTATGGGAGGACTGGCACAGCTCCGAGGGCTTAAATAAACCCTAGGAAAAAAACAACACTGAAACTTCCTTGTTGACCAATATAAATAAATTTTCTAGACTACGCTTAAGTTTATGAAGCTCTGAATGGTGGGGAAAGGTAGGGTAAAATACTGATTTCTCATGGTAAATGATGTGCTTGAAACGTGTGCTCAGGCTTCCTTGATCTAGTGTAAGACAGGAGAGATGCAAGTCATGGAAAGGCTATGATTTTGCAGATCAGATCTGCCAGAGAGACTTTTACTGTCTCTTTATTTGTCATGGGGTGTTGTTTGTGAAGAGGATGCCAGGATGGTTTGTTTGACGGGAGTTTACATGTATAGCCCTTCCCTGGTTTCCCATGTTTTGCACTGGCCTTGCACCCAGCAGCAAGTCATTACTGTGGCATTGCAAGGGCATTTGCTGGCTGGGCTGGGTGCTGGAGGCTGGTTTCAGTTTGGCTGGAGGTCAAGGAATGCGTGACCTTCTTAAAGCAGAGGAGAATTTGTGTTCTTTAAGGAACGGAGTAATCCCAAAATATTGGCGTGGGGAAACCAGAGGAAGAAAAAGCTTTTTTAGGCACAGAAACCAAGCGATGGGAGACCTTCAAGTGCAAGCTGCAGCGGTTCTGCCTGTGGTGTGCGAAGCAGCTGCTGACCCTGAGGTTTGTGTGGTTTTTATTGCAGTCCCTCATTTAGGGGGAAAGTGCTGTGTCCCAGTTGGTTCTGAATTAGTCGCTGCTGGTGAGGGAGGGGGACCGTTGCTGTCCCCCTTGCCACGACAACTCCCCTTTCTCAGTGCTGCCTTCGCCCTAGCTGCTCACTGGGCTTTGCCTCTATTTACTAAATGATTTAAAAAAAAAAGATCCTGCAAAGAAGTGAGAAAGCACCCTGCCCGACAGTGGGGGTCCCAAGGGGGAGGGTGTCCTGGAAGCCCCCCATAAGTGCCTGCGCTGGGCTGGGAGTGAGGAGGGATGGGGCTACGAGCAGCGGCAGCTCCTGCAGCGCTGTCTCCCCGATCCTCCCCAGCAGTTGGGGCTTGGAGGGCGAGCGCCGTGGACCTGGCTGATCCCGGCTCCCTGTTTTGATGGAGACCTGACCCTTTGGGGGCAAAGAGGAGGACACGGCATAGCCGGCATTGCTGGGATTCCTGCCCTGGCTGGGCTCTGCCGCCCTGGTGCTGCTCTCCTGAGAGCAGAGCAGAGCAACAGCTGTGGGCAGAACGGCTCCACCAGACCGAGATGTATATATTAAGCCTGAATCTGGTCCCTTTTGTGGATCTAGGTGGAGAGGGACTTTATACAGGGAGTCGGTGTTGCAGGGCAGGGATGCCATCCCCTTCCTCCCGCCCTGCTGAAGGGCTGGCGGTGGCATGGCCGTCCTCACGGTGCTGGCCGGAGGGAGGGTTTCTGTCCAAAAGCAGGAGGATGTTGGAGAATTCCCGGGATTCTCACAACTCGGGGCGAGGAGGGAAGGGGAGGTGCTCAGCCGGCTGCCTCTGCCTTCCTGCTTTTCCTGCCGGTGTCGGCTGGGCTTGCTGGGGACACGGCCCCGTCTTGCTCTGCGTCTTAGTGCAGATCCCGGGCCGCGAAAGGACTCGGTGGAACAGGACATTAGCCATGCCAAGGATGCACTTGGGCAGCAATTTTATGAGCGTTTGCTGCAGCTTTCCTCCAAAGCCTACGTCTCCTGGCTTTCCTGCAGAGCACCAATGGCCACGTCAGTACTAATAACTGCAATAGGCCAGGGCTTGTTTTCTTGGCAAGCGGCTGGGCTTGTGTTCGTACAACTGAACCCCTTCTCCTCCTCGTCCCAAAACAGGGTGACCCAGTCCGTGTTGCTTCGTGCCTTAAGCTGCTGGGGTAGGTTGGCCTTCAAAATGCTCCTTGGCTCATCTGGATGCAAGGTGTGAGAAACCGATCTGTAAGTCCAGAGAGTTACCCGTGGGCACCTGAACATCAAAAAGTCCCAAGCTCAACAGTAATTAAATGGTTGTTAAAGCTGCAGCCAGCCTGTCCTGTTCGGGTGAGCCCAGGGGACGTTCCTTGCCCTGGCTCTCCTGGGAAGCAGCAGCCCAGAGGCCACAGTGCTCTTCTGCTCTGCGCCGGTCACGGGCAAAGCTTGAGAAATTCAGATGGGACCTTGTGAGACTGGTCTGGGGTGGATCACACACAGTAACCAAGGAGGGGGTTACGGTACTGGAGAGCAAGAGCCCAAGTGATGCATCTTCCCAACCATAAGGACTGAGTTGTTGAAGATTTCAGTTTAAAGTGCCTGAGCTAGCTGCAGAGCATCCTTTCTTCTCTTTTTTTTTTTTTTTTTTTTTTTTTTAACCCCCTGGAATGGCTGAGCACATGGGGCCCTAAATGACAATGATAACTCTATGTTTTTTATGTTGTCGTGATGTAAATATATGCAAATGCTTTCCTCTTTGTGCTCCTGGCATGTCTCCAGCACAGCCACTCCATGGGCTGGGGCTTGGTGCGGTCGTTCTAGAGAATTTGGAATTATCCTTTTTTTGCTACTTGGATTGCTGAGTGCAGCTTTAATCCAGGTTTTCTTTGGTGCCAGAAGGGATGAAATCCTATATAGGCACTTCTTAAACGCTGCTTCTGTGGAAGTCTTCTGCAAGCCTGTTTCTGGGAAGTGTCCAGCTATGTTTTGCAGGCTCAAAACAAGGAGACATTTCAAGCACTTTAAAATCTAGCTCCTCTACACCTCCTACTCTGTCAGGTACATCTGATTTTGTGGGACTTCTGCTGCTTTGCATAGCTGAGCTCTATTTTAGCAAATTGGCAAAATTGCTGAATTTCAACAAGCTAATTTAAAGCTAGATTTTGCATCCTCTGCAAGCCACATGCACAGTCGGACTGGTGTGAAAAATGGATGCATTTGGCCAGTTATTTGTGTAGAGTGTCTGGTGTAATTTTGAGCTCATTTAATTAAAATATTTCTGAGAGTGCATAAGCCCTGCCTGGGGGCAGCCCAGCCCCGGCTGCCCACGGGGGACCTGCGTGGCGGGCAGCGGGCTGGCCAGGAGATGCTCAGGCTTTGGCCACCTGAAGAGCGCAGCCTGCTCTTTGCCAAGTCACGGCACTCGGCGCGAGGTGAATTATTGGCAAGCTAATGACTTGACGTGATTATCTGAGATGAACGAGATTACGTTGTATTAGATCTGGGAGGGATATCTGTAATAATTTCAATTGCTCTTTCGGTGCTCTGACAACCGCGGTACAAAGGGTGAAGGCTTCTGGGCAAGTTCATTGCATTTCTCCTGGCACCACCAATGCCACTTAACTCCGTAATAAAATAACGCCTAGTCCCGTAGTGCTACCAACATGCCGCCTACTCGATTGCACGAAATAGGTCAGGGTCTCATCCTGTAGTTAGTGTTTAATCAACAAACTGGTTAGATTAGTACCCAGATTCACTTGATCTTTTGACCAAGACTGCCCATAGGAGAGGGATGGTTCCCGGGAGAATTGGCTGAAGCGTGGTGGCTCTGGCTTTGCTGTTTTGATACCACAGCCAGGATGCAGCGAGCGCTTTCCAGCGAAGCTTTGGAGGTTACTGGCAGCGTTAAGTAGCGTGGGTTGTACATGCACTCTGTCGAATGCACATGTAGTAAAATTACAAGTTTAAGGAGGTAAATAACTCCACGTGGCAGAGGGCAGGCATCTGAACTGGTAAGAAGGTGTAAAGTATGAGCCGTTAACGCCAGAAAGCCAGGTCTGAGCCTTGGAGGAAGCAGGGTAGGGACGGGGCTTTGGGCAGCGCTTGCCAGAGGGACTTCGGGAAGGCGCTCCCGGGCAGACGTGAGCAAGTCCTGCCTGTGCCGGCTGTCTGCCGGGCTTGCTGGGTCAGGCGGTGGCAGGAATGACTGGGCTCAGCCAGACGTGCAGCCTGATGGGTCTCGAGGAGACGAGGAACAGGCACGCTCCTCTTCCCTCCGTAGCTGGCCTCTTAAATAAGTCATGACAAGCTCGTTTGCCTTTCGGCTTCCAGCAATGCCCTAGCTAAGAGTTCTCTGCCGGGCAGAGCTGGGGCAGCAGCACGTCCCTTGTGGCCAGGCTCCAAACCGTGGTGGTGGCGGAGGGCTTGGTGGTAGGGGGTCTAGCCTGGGAAAGAGCAGGGGGTTCCCAGCTGGACAGAGAGCTTGGTTGTGGAGCCAGCGAGGGTGAAGGAAACCATAACCCGGATGGGGGAACATGCTTCGGGAAAGCTAATGAGCCAGGAGGTGCGTGCCGGTGCACGGTCTTCCCCACACCTCCCGTCTGTCTGAGGAGCTCAGCACTTCTGCTCTGGGCAAGCGTCCCACGGGCAGGCGGTGCTCAGGGCTCCGGCAGGAACCCATCAACTGACGCTGGGCATGCCAGCGCGAGCAGCGACGTCCCTGGTGGGTGACGCTGGCCCGCAGCCAGGCAAATGCCTTTGAGAGGGCTGGGAGCCGTGTAGGCACTGAGCCCGGGGCAGGCCCGGAGCTGCTGGCAAAAAGCTGGGAGGCAGCAGCGCCTCGTGTCCCCGACGTCCTCGTCGCGCACCCTTGCCCTGCGTTTGCTTGGGTTGGCCTTTCCTCGGTTGGGCTTTCTTCCTTCTCTGAGAGCCGACGGCGTCTCCCCGTGACTCATCTGGCTCCCCGGCTGGGGGCTTTCCCCGCCGGCGCTCGCGCTGAGTCACGTTACCCGCTCGCCGATGCCGTCGTCTGAGCCATCGGCAAATATCTGCCGGGAGCTCGAGGGAGAGGAGGGGGAATAACGTCTGCCAGGCTGCCTGAACGTGGGGGAGAGGGCAGACCTTCAGCGTTGCTCCTTCCCAGCCCGGGAGTGCTCTGCCGGCTCCCACCCCCTCTCTAAATTCACGGAGAGCCTGTCGAGTCATTTCACAAATGTTTGTGCCCTTGTGCTTCCCTCCTCTTCCTCCTGCTCTACGTTTGTTCTTCCTCGGCCACGTTTCTTCAAGCGGGCTTTACGCATTGCACTGATGGGTCGCGTTATCCCTCGGGCTCAGCAGAGCACGTGTTGGTGCACGCTGGAGGGGTGTCCCCGGCTTTCCGTGGCTGCTTCCTTCGAGGCTCCCCGTGTTGCACGCGGGGTTTTGGTAGCGCAGCGAGCCAAGTTCGGTGCCAGGGCTCAGCTGCGCTAGAAGCGGGGCAATCCGGCGCTGCAAACCTGGCTTTCCGCAGGAACGGGGCGCAGCTGGAGGACTGCTGCACATAACGTCTGCGGTACTGCAAATGCCACGGAAGGTGCTGGTGGTGCTGAGGGGGCTCTCCTGCTCTCCGTGTGCCGGCTCTGGCTTTCCCTCCTGCCTAGAAGGGAGTGATCTGTGGCACGCTCTGGCTCACGGGCATGGATGGATTTAGCCTGGCTGTCGAGGGGGAGGTCTGCAGCTTGTTCTGGGAGATTTGAGGTCCTGAGAGCACTGGTAATTGCTGTTTGTGAGAATTTGAAGAGTTCTTACAGAAACCATTGTCCTTTGATAGCTCTCTGCTCCTTCTGCGAGGTGACAGAGCTGCCTTTGATGGCCTGACCTTCTAACTTGCATAAACCTCTGCAGAAAGTACTGTTCTTGAGGGAAAGGGCTGTGTTCAGCGTCGCCAGCCATAACACCCCCAGCTCGGTGTTCTCCAGCCCCACCGCGGTCACGAAGAGCTGACAGTCTCTGCTGCTGCTAGAAACTTGCTAGCAAAGATAACCATCTCCACATATCTGCATTTTAGAGTAAATTCCTAATGGTGCATAGGAATAACCTCCTGGCAGAGCTGAGAGGTTGTTGAGAGGAGAAAATGGGTTTGAGAGGGGTATGCTGAGGTGTGGCTGATTTCAGGGTCAGCAACCCATCCTGGCATCTCCCAGCACTTTCCTGGTCAGCACAGTGGAGAGCTGGACCCGTCCCCCTTTTCCAATCCCCTTGAGTTTGTGTCTCCTCACACCCTTGGCGTTGCGTTTATTTGGAGGTTTTTTTCTTCTGGTTTACTGCAACATGGAGTTTTCCTGTGTTTTTTAATCGGGGCTTTCATCAGTTTGCTGTCTTCATGGCAGCATTTTACTCTCGGGATGGAGTGGGCTCCAAGCACTGCCTTGTGCTGACCGCCGAAGGTGATGTTGTGTGGACCCGAGCAGGAGAGTCACGGGCGGCTGTGTCCTGGGCAGCCGCCTCTTCCAGCCAGGCACGAGTGTGTCCAGAGATGATAGCTGGCTCTTGCTCTGTGATTCAGGGGAGAAATAGCTTAGGAAAAGGAGAGCAAAGAGTAAAAAAACCTCAAAAGCAGGGGGTCAGGGGTCAAGCAATATTTAATATCTGTTTTATGGATGAGGAACTGAGACACAGGGAGACTAAGTGACTTGTGAGACTCCTCTCGAGGGAGACATCCCCGTGCAGGGAACCAGACCGAATTAAAATCAAACCAAGCTGAAGTCAGCACTTTAAATGCGACTCTTGTGTATGATCATTTCTGCTCTTGTGCTTCTCTGCTGGTTCTCAAAGGCCAAGGACCCCTTGATTTAATTTCTCGAAGTGTTGTCCTCTGCTGCATCACCTCAGAAAAGAGGCAAGGCGCGGAGCTGCAGCCTTGCAAAAAAGTGCCACATGCCCTAGTTTCTTCACTGCTAAAATTAATTCTTGGTGGTTTTGGCTTGGTGCAGCAGGAAGATGTTCCAGGGGATGCTGTACACCAAATAGCCAAGGGGGAAGAGCAGCGTCAGAGCCTGCCTCGCAGCCCATGGCAAGGTGAGAAGGATTTTGGCGCGGGGTTTTGTGGCTGTGAGAGCTGTAAGGGTGGGTGAGTTACGGCGTGTTCCTGCGGCGCGCGGGAGCGGAGGAAAGGATCGCATCTGTTTCAGAGGAGAGGCTGCAAAAACTATTGTGTGAGCTGGTCTGTGGAATGTGTCTCGTTTAATTAGGGAGCTGGAGGAGAGGATGCATCTATTGTAGGACAGCAGCACAACGAGCACAGCCAAGAACAAGATAAAGGAGCCGAGCCCTCTCCCAGTCCCAGCGGAGAAGGGCCATAGCGTGCAAAGCGCGATGAAAGCCCTGCAGGTCCCCTGCCTCCTCCTGCCTGTGTCCTGCCCAGTGTCCCTGTAGACAATAGTCGGGGTGTGATGTGCTTCAAATGGGATTTTTGGGGGCATTGGACTTTCCTAGGCTGCAGCGAAGTCTACCCAGGGCAAAGACTCTAGAGGAAGAATGTAGCCCAATTTGGATGAATTTTCAGAGAAGGAAATGTTTCCTTATTGGGCCAGGCTTCTCTGATGGAGAATCCTAGTTTTTCTTAATCTGTCGCTTGGTGTTCACCAGCATGAGTTTAACATGGTGGGGAAAAAACCCCCAGCCAAACCAGTTCTCCTTGTCATATGCTTGCCTATGGAAACTGCTGATCCGCTTCAGTGGAAACTGCAAAAATCGGCCTGAAGTGGGTATTTGCCGCAGGAAACCAGCAAAGACGGTTAAATTTCAGCTTAACTCTTTAACTGAACACAGCCCCGCCTGTTGATGTTTTACAGTGTTGTTCTTGGATTGCAATAGTGATATGCATTATAGAGAGCCATCTCTTTCTTTTTCCCTCCAAGGCCTCCAGTTTTGTTTTGGCATTTTGCTCCGATGACATTTTCTTACTCCCTCTTAACATGATGGATGGGACTGGTCTGGACTCCTTCAAACACTCCCTGATCCCCAGGAATTTCAGGGATATGTGTGTATCTCTCCAGTACTGGAAACACAAAGAGCACATTTCTGCTGACCTCTCCATACAGGCTAAGAAATCCTTAATATCTGAAAAAGAGAAATCCGGGGTAATTGGCCCAAAGCTGGTGGTGAGTGTGATTTGGGGTGCAGGTCCTGTTGAGCTTTCTATGAAAAAAGACGTGTCTTTCCGTGGTTTAAATGGATCAACTTCAACTCCCAGCTAGCTGATCTTCTGCATTTGCCTAAAGTCAAAGAGCCTTCGATGTGAGGAAGCTCTCCCCAAGCTTTATTTGGGGTTCCACCGGTGAGGTGGATTTCAGCCCCTTAATCTGGTCTGTGTCGTCACTTTAGGTAACATTTTTGTCAAAATGCATGTAAAGGGGGAAACAGCCATGTATTCTCCAAGTTTCTTAGCCAGCCTAATAGCTTTGTGAAATACACTTTTAATTTCATCGAGATAGTTTAGGATTTCAGCTTGCATAGAATTAGTGCTGTGCCGAGTTGTACTGCAATCCTTTTGCTTGATATCAAGTCCTATATTGGCTGTTTTCTAACTCCATCTGAAATCTTGGAACTTTTATTAGCTTGGAATTTTCTCTGTAATTCTTTCTAAAGCTCTCTAAAGGACATGATTCTGACTTGTTGACTTTAATGTGTAGAATTTAGTGATTTTTAATACCTGCATTAGTTATTGCTGAAATAGGAACCATGAAACAAGTGTGATATGAATAATTACCTCTTTTCTCCAGTTACAACCTAGAAACATGGTTGAGCACTGCCAGCATCTAATGAGCCCCACAGGGCTGGCTTGTTTCTGATGCACTAAGCGTTTAATGCTGCTGCTCGTTCATTCTTTATTAATTGTCTGAATTTCATAATTGCTGATTTAGTTACAGTATTACCAGCCTGCCTGCCTTCAGTTTGTCACTGCTCTTCTGCCTGGCTATTCTCATCGGCCTTCTCAACTGGTCTTACTCAAGCTTTTTATGCAACTGTGGGAGAGCAGCTCTTCGGTGAGCAGTAAAGAATTACCAAAATAAATCCTGTATTTCACAACTCGGGGCGTAAATCTTGCCGTGCTCTGATTCAGCTGGCTTTGCTGAGCTGACCACTTTCTGAAGCGCTGCGTGGGTATGTTCTTATGGTGCCCCTCAACTTTGTCACCTGCCCTTGGGGTGGGTTTGGGGTGACTCTGCGCTCTTCCGCGGTGTGTCGGCCCTGCCTCTGGCCCCCTCCACGCAGCGGGGGATGACCTCAGCTGCCTTGAGTAAGGATCTGTTTTGGAAAGAAAGCATTTGGGGAAAAAAGCTAATCTTGAATACAGAACTTTTGTTTTCCTGCTGGGGAGGGTGGCTGGCCGGGCACTACCTGCACTGCTCAGCACCCAGCGCGCCCCGGGGTCCCCCACGGCCTCGGGTCTTGCCAGTGCCGGAAAGAAGCAGGAGTTTAGTCAGGGATTAGAGCAAACGGGCATGACTAAACTGCTGCAAATGGGAGTGCTTTCCTTTAAGCCAAGCTCATTCTAGCACATGGCTTCAAACGCGCTGTAGCCTGGATGAGTAGAGGCCATTTCTAGGCTCTTGTAGCTTCTTACCTTCTTCAAAGAGCGATTGCAAGGAGCCGTCACCAAGCGGCTTGTGCACTCGCTGCCTTTGCCTGCCTAGGTCGAACCAATGCATATCTAATTAAAAATACCACAAATTCCAGTCAGATGTGGGGTTTCCAAGGAATGTGCTTCTGCTTATTTTAGCAACAGGTGGTAAGTATTAAAACATGTACAGCTCATCTCTAGTTTTCTATCTCCAGGGCTGCGAAAAGCAGGGCGAAAGCGGTGCCTGCAGATGCACGCAGAGCCCGCTCCTTGTTTTCATTAACCGAAAGGAGCAGCTCAAAGCCTGCTTATTTTGCAACCAGTTCGACCAGTATCCCATACGCGCCCACGCACCGATTAATTTGCATGCGCTACGCTTGGTCATCAGAGATGGCAGCATGTGAAGGCAGGTGGGAGCTTGCTGCCTCCCACGCAGGTCCGGTCCGCGCTGTTATCACTTCCTTGGATTTCTGAAAGGGGCTTAGAGATGTTTTCAAGGCTGGGGGGTAGCCTGTGGTACGGTCTGCGCTGACCTTCACACCTGGCTGAGAAACGCTGCTTTTCCCAGCCCGGGAGCAGTTGCTCCCACTCGGAGCCATCACCACGTGTGCCCAAGCTGGGGGAGAAACGATATGGCTGTGCCGGGATGGGGTCCCCAGCTTTCTCTTCTAAGCTCGGTATTCGTTAAGCCCCAATGAAGTGAACAATGACACGTGCACAGGGACCTGCTGGTGGCTTTGATGAGCTGCTGGCTGGAGCTGAGGGATGTTGCTGGGAAGTGTGCTCCTGCCCCGCCGGCCGCACGGCTGCATCCCTCGCGTCACCCTGCTGCTGCCTCCCCCTGCCCAGCGCTGGGCTTCCTCGGCACGCAGAGCACCTGCGGGCTGCCTTGGCACGGGGAGATACGCTGATGTGCCTCAGGTCTCCTTTGAAACTCTGGTTTTAAGGGTTAAAAAAAAAAACAAACCAAACAAACCTTAAGATTGGGACAGGGAAGTGTGGATCCCCTAAGGGTTTCTTATAAGGGAGCTAAATAATCTTGTAAATGGAAGTCCGCAAAAGAGAGGGTGAGAATAAGCTGTTACCTAGAGGAACTTTCTCCATTTTAACCCTATGATTGCTATTGATTTAATTTTTACCAGTTTTGATTTCTCTGAGATTCCTGTGAAACTGCTTAGACTGAAGACAGCTTGTGTACGTGTCCCAGTTTGCCACCTCAACTCATGAAACTTGGAGGTAGTGAGAGGAGGTTGGAGGAAGTGGATCGAGGCAGCTATCTGCTATCTGGTAGGAAATAGCAAACCGAGCAGAAGGAATTATTGTGAAGTATTCAATGTTATTGGAAAATATATTTTGCATGATAAACGGGTATGCTCTGATCCGGGGATTGTTTCAAAGCAGCAACCTTAACTCTGCTCCGCTGCTCTCACAGCATGGGTATTTTTAGATTGCTTCCCATTTATACCCATCAGTACTCGCGACCGTCACAGACGGTTGCCAAAATTAAACCTGGAGTTGGATAGGAAAATAGGCACTGACCTTGTCAGTACAAACCAAAATCATATCTTATTTCAGACAAACACATGCACCTCAGAGCCACATTTCCCATATGTGCAAATGCAAACTCTGTGGAACCGTGGGAGAGTTTTTAAAAGCATCGTTAATCCCAAGAACGAGTATCCAATACTTCATTACTCCTCCCCTCCTTCCAAATTACTGTGCCCTTTAATCGAAGTCTAGCTACTGGCAAAACCACCAGCACTGGGGTGTAGAAAGGGTGAAATTTAAGCCTGAGGAGCAGCTCAAACCTGAGCTGGCAGGATGGCAGAGGCGTCCGGCACATTTTCCCATGCCGTGCCGGCGGTTTGCCGATGGAGCCAGTGGGAACCTTAGCCTAGCCCCCAAATGTCTCAGTGACTCCGTGCCCTGCGATGGGACCCGTCCCCACTGCAGGTGCGAGTGCTGCAGGCTGGTGTGTCCCAGGTTTTGGTGACAGGAGAAGGGAGCACAAGCAAAGCGACCGCACCGAGGGGATCCCCGGATCTCCCTGCTGTCCTTGCCTCTTTGTTTCCCAGCCTGGGAGGGAGTGGGGAGGTGCTGCTGGCATCCCACGGGCGAGCACCCTGCTGGTGTGTGGGGCATGGGCACGGGCAGGTACTTTACAGCTGCACGTGGGAATCGGGGTGGTAAGACATCCTCACCGAAGCTGCAATGGGATCGCATGCCCATGGCGAGGGGTCAGGGGAGTCCTCGACAGACACGGGCAGCAGCCCGGCACTTTGGTAGGGTGGCTTAAGGCAGTCTTCTAAAAATGGTGTTTACTCCATTTATTGCTGATCAGATTAGTAGGCTAAGCAGGTATTCCAGTGTACTCCCTTCCAGCAAGCTTGAGGAGTCCCCTGTGGGCTTAAAGCGCAGCCAGAAAAGTGGACTGTCAGGTATTTCGAAGCCTTTTTCAGAAATGCCTCTTGGATGAAGCCGACCACCCCCCAGGGAGGTATTGTGCTTTCCAGCCACTTTATCCAGAGCTGGGGCAATGCATGAGGGAGACGTGGGCCAGGGCAGGCTGGCGGGTGCCTTTCTGCTCTCGGGGCAGCAACCGCAGCAGAAGGGAGAGATGCTCCATGCCTGGGTACCCGCCGGCAGGACCCCTGGCTCTCTGCTGCCCTATCCGTCCGACAGCCGGGCTCTGGGGAGAGGCAGTGCTGCCTCCGCTCCCTGCCGTGGGGCAGACCCTGCCCAGCTGTCCGCTGGACATCACCCCGCTATTCCCAGACCCATGTGCGGCTGGGATGGTCGGGGACTTTTCTGATCCGCGAGGCTAGCCCTGGCCAGGTTGCATCTGTTTGCTACTGCGCCAAAGCCAGACGTATTTTAAATAATTCCCTTTTCCTCTCCAGCCCTCTTTTGTTTCTGCCACTGTTTAGAGATCCTGGTCGTGTTCTCTCGTTCAGCAGAAATGGTTAGGCTCCTCTTGGATGGCCAGTGCTCCCTGCTGAAACTCATCGGGAAGCCTTTCACGGTGCCTCTTCCTTGCCCACGTAAGTGTGCCTGGGCTTGTGCCGTGTGATTCTAGCGAGATCTCCAGCTCCTCCTGCACAATTGGCAGCTTGCTCGTCCTTATCAGGCACGGTTGCATTTGCTGCATCCCTTATGCGTGCAGCCAGTCCCAGCACACAGCACCTCTGCACCGGGCAAGGTGGGCGCAGCATGTGCCTTACCGACGCGGGGGCTTTCCCAGCCTTTTGGCCCAAGAAACCTTTGGTTGACAGGAGACACGGGCACGTCGAGGTCCTGTGCCCACCGTGCTGCCCGCCTCGGTGTGGTGCAGCCCCTCCAACGCTGGACGTCATGCTCCTCCTCCAGTTAACAAAGCACCAGAAGGAAAAAAAGAAGAGACGAGACGTTCCTGCCTGCGATCTGCTCCCAGCACTTCAGCAGGACCCCGGCACTGAGCTCTGGGTGTCGTTTACCCCACGAAGGGCTAGCGGGCAGCGGGTGCTGCCTTCCTGCTCCTTCTGCTTTCCGCGCCCATCCCCGGAGCAGCTTGGCACCCCGGCCAGGAAAGGGCCGTGTCCCTCCCAGGCTCCCAATCCCGCACAGCCCACGGGTGGCTGTGAGTCATCCGAGGGCACCGCTGCTGGTGCCATTTCCTTGTGTGGTTCGGCAAAGCGAAATCTTTGTCCCCTGCACGGTGCTGTTGTTTGCCGTTCCTCCCAATTACTGCTATTAGGATCCCAGCAAGGTTTCTCAGGCTTCCCCCCTGTGGGTTACGCCTGACGTCCTGTACGTTTCTGAGATTTACTTTCATTGCCTGTGTTTTCAGCAGCAGAAATTGCAAGGTATGTGGTTTTCCCCCCCGAGTTGTTAATTCTTGGAGCTGTGGAGCCTGTGCCGATTGAACTGGAGCTCAGCTGTCATTTTGTAGTAAGTTAATTCTTCATCAGGAGAACAGCACTGCTCCTCCCCCCAAAGTGCTGGGAAAGCCTTCGCTAGTCTGCCAGGTCTTTCATTAACCTGAGCTGACCTTGGGTTAAAGTCTAACTCTGAAGGTATTTTATTAGCTGCCGTACCAGCCAGCTGCAAGGAGGAGCTGCCGCGGGGTGCCGAGGGAGGTGGGCACCGGCTTCCAGCCCCCTGCCCCGCTCCCCTGCCAGCCCCGCGCTTGCGGTTTCATTCCCGCGATGAAGCGGGATGCCGGAGCCGCGGGAGAGCCCTTGCCAGCCAGCCCTTCGCGTTCAGCCGAGGTGGCTCTGTGGGATCCGGCTCTGCTCCGAGTTTCGTGTTCTTTCTGTATAAACACAAAGAAATACCGTTTTCTGGCAAAAAATACATCCTCTTCTAGGCTTTTACTTGTAGCAGATTTTTTTTTCTCCTGCTTCCCAGGCTAGCAGAGTAGCAATCAGTTTTGTGGAAATTGCTTTTTTCCCTATTAACTGAATTCTCAGACCACTGCTTTTTTTCCCCAGTACAAGCTTGTAAACCTTTTTTTTTTTTTTGAGGAGGAGGAGGAGATAGGGGATAGAGCATGGAAGAGAACAGGGACAGCTTGATGCATTTAGGGGAACTTTCATTCAAAAATTTTCTGTTTATTTGTATTCTGCTAGCACAATCTGACCATACAGCGTTCCTGGTACCTTCCCTTACCGATGGAGAGTGCTAGTGGGCAGACTTAAATCTGTACCTGCTGCAGTTTAGATGGGCTGGAATGAAATGAGGGCACTTTTATTCAGGTTAACCTTTTTCAGATGCTCGCGAATGTGGGGGGATGATGATCATCTCTCCTCTTTAGTGTCTGATCTGCCTAATCTCACATGCAGTGCGTGGTTGCAAGTTTTCTTACACTTTTCCTGTGTAGAAACAGTGCGGTAGGGATGGATAACATGTTTCTAAGGACGCTGAGTTTTCCCTGCTTTTCACACATACCCATCACACTTGGATTCATACATAATTTTACTCTAAGCTGACAGGGTTACATGCGCTCCCTATTAAGCAACATATGTTACTTCGTTCTCCAGAAAGGGCAATTTTAATACTCTGCCAGTTGGAATGTGTTGCGCAATGGTGCGTACACCAGCTGGCATTATTTTCCATCTGAAGTTATTTAAATAGTGAACTCTGCAGAAAAGACAGATGTTGAAAATAGACTCCCACTAACCTGAGGTCCATGGTAAGGCCCTTGTTGCTCTTACAAAATAGACGTTTCTTTTCTAATTGAGATGATGAACATATCTTTTTGTGGGCAGTGTAAAATGAAGGGATAGTCTTTATTCACTAATTAGCTGGAGTTTACAAGTGATCTAATACTTCTTTTTCATTTGTAAGACCATCTTTACTTTTTTTTCTTGAATACTTTTAAACTTTGGCATATCTGAAATGTTCATTTTAAATGTTTGCTTAAAAATTTTAAGAGAGTGCTTAGAGCTTCAGTTGGAGACCGACTATGGAGCTGTGCAAGTCCAGGAGCAGACGGGTTTCTCTGTTGCTCTTTCCATTTTTTGTTTCCCTTTCCCTGAAATAATTTCTTATCTATCTGCTGGGATTGCCACATTTCTGTAGTCAATAATTAATATAATTAACCCAGACTTGGAGTATTATTGCAGATATTTAAATATCCAGAATCACGCCCAGGGTGGGCAGATTATCTGGGTTGAAGGCCAAGAAAGCTCTTCTGACCATCACACCATTTAATTAGTTACGAGTAATACAGTGAAACGCTACCTGGTGTGAAACAAAGGGGATCATGGGGAAATTGCACAAATCCTCCTTCCTTCCTTGATCCCAACCTGGGTAATTATTTCTGTATCATTTCTTTATTAAACAGTAGACTGGGCTTCAGCAGTCCAAGCTGGAGCCGTGGGCAGCTGAGCTTATCATCCTGGTTCCCTCAATGGAGGGCGATGTGCTTTTCCTCCTGAAGTAGTCACCCAATATCAGAGTGTGGCATCCGGAGAGCACGGGGCGAATTGCTGTCACCCAGCTCCCCCCACCCGGTTACAGAGGTTGTTGCTCCTGTTGCAATGCGTAGCAAAGCATCCCCTGGGCATCCCTGTCCCCTCCTGGCAGCGGAGCGGGTCCCACGCTGGTGGGTTTGAGAAACCCCACTTCTGCTTTGATTTTTGTTTTGCAGTTTTGTATTGGCTTGGCGAGAAGCTCGTTAGCAGCGATGATGTGATTTTTAGTGCATCTTTGGAGATGCAGGGTGTATTTCCGGCAAGGGTTATACGGCATTGGTCCAACGTCCCTGGAAACGTGCAGGTTTTCTTCTCCTCCGGGTCAGCTGGTGCCCACAGGTTTTGGATGCAGCGGCAGTTGCTCTGGCTGTGCAGTCTCAGAGTCCCTTCGGTGGCATTTCCCACCCCACCATCACCCTGCTTTCCTCCCAGCAACAGCAATGCTAAAACCCTAATGCTTTGCATCACTCTTAAGCTTTCTCTCTCCATTCCACAGCAGAAGGAGGGATGTTGGCAAGTGTGGTCAGACTCAGCAGATCTCCATGCCCAGGGCTGACGGAGCTGTGGTCAAGAATAGCCCCAAGCCAGGGAGGTCCCGCTTGGTCATACGGAGAGAGGTTCCCCGTTGCCCAGTTAGTAAACAGGCTTACAGGGCAGGTATTTGCAAGGGCAGGTCCTGTTGCCGTGCAGCACGTCAGTGAGAACACCTGAGATGTCCAGCAGTCTTTGGGAACAAAAAGCCCATACTGGCGTCTGTAGTCTGCTAATAGAAAGGATTGGCCGTTGCCTGGGAGAGGTCCGAGGAGGCAGCGGAAGGCCAGCTAACCCTCACAGGCTGGGGAGAGTTCAGGTGCAGGCCGGGCACCCAGTCCAGCCCCCAGTACTGCTCCTGGGCTGGTGCCTTGGGCAGACCGCGACCATCGCCCACTGCCTTCCCAGGAGCTGCAGGGACTTGCTGGGGCAGCGCAAGGACCTGTGGTGAGACATGCCTTTCTCCTGCCGTAGCCAGCGAGCGGCATCCCGGCACGCAGGGCACTGCGCGGGGCTGGTCACGGCAGCGGCTGTCACTGCTAACGTGGACTGCTGCACCGTGAGCCGGCAGGTCTGAGCACGGGTTCTGCCCTGCACGTTTTTGGGTTCATCCCTTACAGTCTCTGTGGGTCAAATCCTACTTAGAGGAACTGTGCAAACCCAGTGCTCCCTTTGACCCTAGTCAGACCTGCTGCTTGGGGTGAAATCCCTCTGGTTTGCTGAATTAGCCTTGTGAGCAAGGCAGAGCAAATTGCGCGCTGCGGCTGTAAGCAGGGGGGTAGCAGCACACGAATGGTGTGCTGGGCTCTGCAGAGCAGGACGTGCTCCCTCTCGGTTTGGTCTGCTGCCTTCCTCTCCTGGGTGCTTTTCCTTCTTTCTTGCACCTATTTGCCCAAACTCAAATTTGAAAGTCTGGGAAAATCAGCAATGCATCTTCTGGCCCGGGGGACTCGGCGTGCCTGCCCCACGCAGCCCAGGGATGCGAGAAGCGGCTCGACTGAATTGCCATTTTATTGAATCCTCTTCCTCGCTAATTTGTTATTAAATTACGGTTAGTGTTTCATTAGAGCCCCAGTGGGCATGAGTTCATTAGCGTTTTATTGGCTAGAGCTGTGCTTTGTTGCACGGGAAATGTATCCCAAAGAGCGTCTGCGCTCATTGGAATGATTGTGCTAATGAGCTCTGGTTGGGGCAGGGTGTGTAACAGCTCTCTAAGCGCATGGCTCGGACTTGCAAAGGAGCTTGGCTCTCACCTCAGCGTAGGGATAAAGGCCTGGATTTATGCAAGAGCTTAACAAATCTGGCTGGTTGGCCGTTCTGAGAATTTGACTTCTTTACTCCCGGCGGCTCTTGCTGGAGTTTTGCTGTGAGCCATCAGTGCAAGGGGACTTCGGCTTCAGCGGGGCAGAGGCAAACAGCTTTCCCCATCGCACTCGCCTCTGCCAGGCTCGGGGCGAGCCCGGGCAGAATCCCTTGGCTGCAGCCAGGGATTGCGGAAGCCTCTCCGAGGAGCTCTGCGTTGATTCTGTCCCTGAAACGTATGCCGGGGCTGGGTAGCATCTTTGCTGAAACAGCCTGGCCTGTCTGCATTACTGTCCTGGGGCTGTTACTCACCCAAAAACCAGGCTAAAAATAGTCTCTCTAACCCTGAGATATTTTTCAGGGTTGCTGTCTCTTCCAAGCCCACATTAATTAGCACTTGGGAAGGCCTAGAATAGAAACTCCACGGCTCCAGCAGCTCCGAATTGCAACCTGATGTTTATAATCAATGATTGTTAGGACCAATAAATCAGGCTGCAGTTCCACAAGGTGCCGTGCAGTCACTCTGGGCGCTGAGAGCATCCAGCTCAGCCCTCAGCTCCTGGAAAAATCACATGCGGAGCTTCCGAAGGTGCTGCATTAATTACTGCAAGGTAGCCAGGCTGGTGCTCACCTTTTCAGGGCTAAATCAAGATGTTTCTTTAGTGTTAGGTACCAGACACACTGCTGTCACCTCGGTACTGGTTTGGTGTCTTAGCAAGGCACAGAGAAGGAATTTTCACCTCTGCTTGTAATGATGGGGAAGGGGAATATGAGAGATGGGACTTGGAAACCCACTCTGGTGAGACCCTTCTCCATGAGGAATAAGCCCTGTAAGCAGCATATGGGTATGTGCTGGGGATTTTGAGGCTGACTGTAGCCATGATGGGAGCCTGAGCTCCGCTTTCTTCAGTCCCTCACCATGGCTTCAGCCCTGGAGCAGGTGGGCTTGCACAGCTTGCCTGGTCTGTGTACTGGGGAGGGCAGAGCTGTGTTCCACCCCCACCGTTTTCCGAGTCATCTGTATCTCCCATCCCCGTCGGCGACTTTAAAATGGCTTTGAGGAATTTTATTTTCAGGTCTTTTTATCATGCGATCACAGGTCAGGGCCAGCAGCTTTTCCTGCCTGCTTGCTCCAGCTGCCAAAGTTAATACATCATGCAGTGCTGGAAATGTCACACCGAGGCTCGGCGCGGACCGGAGGCAGGGCTTTGCACTGGGGCGCCTACCCTGTGTTCCCTCTGCAGAGAGACTGGTGAAATAACGAGAGGATAAATGAAATTCCTCTTCCTCAAGCGTGTGAGATGCAGGATGCAGGGTTTTTCTGCCGCTGGGCAGGCGCAGAGGATCTGTCCCCACGGCTGTGCACAGCACCCTGTGTGAGACCAGCACATAGGGTACCAGATGTGGGTGCACCCGAGGCAGACTGGTTATGGCACTCCCCAAAAGTCCCACAGCAGGAGGCTGCTCAGCCTAAATGGCCTATTCCACCACCAGCCCCCTCCCTGCTTGTAAGACTTTAGATGCAAAAGTGGCTGGGTTTCGGGGGATCTTATTCTTTCCCCGGGCCAGACCAGAGCTTTGTGTTTAGTCACTGATCTTTGGAAGTTCCTGTTGGGTTTTTTTCCTGTCCAGTGACTTCCAATTGAAGTGGGTAATTACATTATCCCATCCCCCCTGGAGAGGTTCACAGAGTCCTCAGTAATCATCTTCAGTTTTATACTGAGCCCCCAAAAAACCCCACTTGAAATGCCATTTTCCTTAACCGGAGCTCAGCAATGGCCACAAGCCAGTGGGGCAAACGCGGCTGGGCTGTGGAGCCCCAGGGACTGGCAGGGCTGGGAAGGTGATGGTCCTTCTCTGGGGGAGGTACAGCCCTTCGGAGGGGCAGAGCAAGTGCCTTTGAAACACAGGTTAACATTTCCAGCAGCATCCTGGGCTGAGCAAAGCATCATCCACAGCCAGGGGCTGGATTGCTTTGGGGTGTGCTCCTCCAGATGCTGGGCACGGGGATACCGCAGGGCAAAAATGCCCCCTGTCCTGTCCTAGCAGGGATGTGCAGGCTGATGTGGGCATGTGCTCAGGGAGGCATGTGGGGTCAAGGAAACCTTTCCCTGTCCCTCTCGCCCCTTCCCCTCGGAGCCTGTTCAGCCCTCCCTGGGGCTTTCCTCGTGCAGGAAGGCTAATTCAGTGTTTTCTTCCATCCCCTACAGTATGAGTTTAAAGCCAAGAATATCAAGAAGAAGAAAGTGAGTCTCATCGTGTCAGTGGATGGTGTGAAGGTCATTCTGAAGAAGAAGAAGAAGGTAGGCAGCCCTGGTCCTGGTGCCTCGGCAGCAGAAGCCCTCCCCTCGCGGCGCAGGGACCTGCAGCATCCTTGAATTTCTGGGGAACTCTGGTGGGCTGGGAGAGGGAGGGATGGGCTGGGATCCGCCACAGATGAGCCGTGGTTTCCGCAGGGTGGCTGATCCAGTCCTGATGCGGGTGTAGAAGGGGCCCAGAGGGTCCCGTGGGAGGTGAGGTGGGACATCGCTGGTCCCCGGCAGGATCCGGCCCTCGGTGAAGGGTTGCAGGGGAGCAGCAGCAGAGCAGTGACAAGAGCTTCCCAGGTCTGTCCCTGGACTGTCTCTGCCCTGTCCTTGATCTCAAGAGCAGCATCTGACGTACTCATTTTCAGCTTCTTTTGTTGCAGAAAAAAGAATGGGCCTGGGATGAGAACAAGATGCTCGTCATGCACGATCCCATCTACAGGTAAGCCTGCTTGGTGGGGGGATGGAGACCTGGGCAGCTCTGTCATGACATTTACCCCACGCCACGCTGGCACCGTGCTGGGGACTGGCCATGGAGAGCCATCACCGTCCTGGTGGAGGGCAGCTCCCCTCGCTTGCCGTGCTCTCCAAAAGACCCCAGCTCTCTTCCTCTATCTCGTTGGCAAAAGCTAAGAGCGTGGGCCAGCTGTGTCCCAGGGAAGCCGAATGGGAGCGAGGAACAGCCCCAGCCATGCTGGGGAGGGGGCAGCAGGCACCTGAGGAGTGCCAGCTCTCTGAGGAGAGTGGCGAGGAGGCCAGCTCTCCGAGCAGGCAAGGAGGAAGACTGAGGTTTGCTTTCCTCGGTCCCTGGAGGGCTCCTGGGCTGCTAGCTCTGTCCCTGGGGGCTGAGCAGAGAAAGCGTCGTGCTGCCTTCGCAAAATGCTTGCTGCTGCTGAGTCAGCAGGCTAATTTTCCCAGCTGAGGCAAAACCACTGCCAAAAAAATTTCTGATGGGCTTTAGCAGAGGCGTGCTGCAGAGGCTGGGCATCTGCCAGCACCCCAGGACGTGCCCTGGGAAGTGCTGGCTGTGGCCTTGCCTGTCTCCTGGGCACCATGGGTAATATGGGTGTTGTAGACATTATCCTGCCCTCCTCTCTGTCTTTGCAGGATATTCTATGTGTCTCATGACTCCCAGGACCTAAAGATATTCAGCTACATTGCCAGGGATGGGTCTAGCAATGTCTTCAGGTGCAATGTCTTCAAATCCAAGAAGAAGGTAAAGATGCTGGGACGTGCAGCCCACCATCGCAGGGTCTTAGCGGGGCGGCTGGGGCAGGACCCCGTGGCACTGCGCCCGGGCTGGTGGCCCGGAGCACCCCGGTGATCTGAGCTCTGGTGCCTCAGTCCCTGCAGCAGCACGCAGAGACGCCCAAGAGCTGCACAAGGCTGGGGAGGTCAGCAGGCAGAGGCAGCCCAGCTGAGGTTACGGTCCCCCTCTCCCTCTGCAGAGCCAAGCCATGCGCATCGTCCGGACGGTGGGGCAGGCGTTTGAGGTCTGCCACAAGCTGAGCCTCCAGCACACCCAGCAAAACGCGGATGGGCAGGAGGACGGAGACAGTGAGAGGAACGGGGACGACCTGGATGTCCCAGGTACTCTGCAAGGGCGGAGGTGGGGGTGGGGGTGGGGTCCTGGAGCCTGGCAGACACCGTCTGCAGAGTCACCGTCTTCCCATACCACTCCTTGCTGCCTGACACCTGCGGGGAATGGATTTCCACAGCAATCTGGCCTGCGGTGCCTTAGGCTCAAGCCGCGCTCTTGCCCAGCAAGGAGCCTTCGCTAGGTGTTAGCCATCATCCTCGCAGACATCCCCCTTGCTGGGAGCCTATTAGCAGCGCCCCGGACTCTGCTGGGCGCCTAAATACTCTCCGTGCTCTGCTGCACACGCTGCAAACATTTCCTCGCTGCTTCCACAGAAGAGGCCCTAAGCACAGCCCTTCTCTGCGTCCCAAGGTGCTCGCAGGGCTGGGGTCGGCTCTCTGCTGTGGACCCAGCTCGCGGTCCATCGCCACCTCTGCAATTCCCTGCGTGTGCGAAGCCGCGCTCGGGATCTTGCATCGAGCTCCCAGGGCTGCAGGCAGCCCGTGGACCCTCTGCTCCCCTCGCAGCCCCGTGGGTGGAGGGTGCAGGGGTGCATGCTCCCGGGTGAGGGGCTGCTGGTCCAGCCCCGTCACCGCAGGCTCTGCGGGGCCCCCAGGAGCTGCCGTGCTCCGCAGTGCCAGTGGCTGTGCTGGAGGGGAGACAGATGTTTTGCAAGAGGTCGGTCAAACACCTCCAGTGTCTGTCAGGATGCTGGCGGGTCCTGCTACCCATTTGGGTGGGGGCTGCCTGCCCTGCCCTGCCGCCCCGTGATGGGTGCTAGATCCCCCTCATCCCAACAGGAGCAGCCTGGGCTGTGCTGCGGTTGCCTGCCTGCCTCTGCCACCAGCGTTGTCGTGATGACCTAATCGTTGGGCTGTCCTGGACCGCACATTGTTTGGTTTTCCTCCGCACAATATCCCGGCCACAATATGCAGTTCCCTGGGGATTTCTGAGCATCCATTTTTTGGGCTGGGTTTTTTTTTCCCCATAATCTCTTGTTTACCTTTCTCTAACTTTCCCTGTGTGTTCTGATGGCCCATTTCTCCCCTATCAGGGGTTTTGGCCGCTGTTCCCCAGGTTTGGGTGTGTTTTTGGCTGCAAGCCCCATCCCGAGCAGCAGCAGGAAGCGCAGCCCTGTCGCTCTGTACCTGCTTCCCCCCAGAGCTGGAGGGTGGGTGGCACGGGGCAGTGAGAACCAACCGGTGGGCGTCACTCGCCATACCGTGGCCATCACTCGCCATACCGTGGGCATCGCTCGCCATACCGTGGGCATCGCTCGCCATACTGTGGGCACACCGTAGCAAGCTCCTGCTCCAAGTGGGCTGTGCTCTGCTCTGACGCTGCTCCCTCAGCCTGCCGCCTCACCAGCGCGGAGAGGGTGGCCGCCTCAGCGGAGGAGACGGACATCGATGCCGTGGAGCTGCCGCTGCCCGGAGCTGACATCCTCGACTTCAGCCGCGGCGTGACCGACCTTGACGCCGTGGGCAAGGAGGCGAGCGCCTACGCCGATGCCAAGGTGCGTGGGTCCCTGCGTTCCGCTCTAGAGGCATGGGGTGGCCCTGGCCCTGCGGCTCTGATGTGCATCCCGGGGGCCCGGGGATCAGGAGGGATTGTGCAGCATTCTCTGGCTCCCGGATCAAAGCCATCTGCCGCTGCAGGGCTGCCCTTTGGCTGGGGGCCCGGGGCGCTCCTGGAGAGTGCTGTGCCGAGGCTCAGCTATGTGCAGCCACACGGAAAACATCTGGGCCAGAGCTGATAGGGATTTTTTTCCACAAAAAAAAAAAAAAAAACAACCAACTTTGATACAGGGGAAATTCCCATGGGAAGCATCAGCCTTTTTGGGAATTTTCTACAAAAGCATTTGGGCTGTTGTCAAAACTGAAAAAATACTGTCTTCAAAGTTTTCAACACCCCCAGCAAAGCATGCATTTGCTTTGAATGCAGTAGCTTCTTTCCTGGGTATTTTGGGGGGCTGCTCTCTGCCGCGGCCCATGTGTGCCAGGCGGCTCTCTGTGATGAGGGGCACAGGATCACACTTTCAGCATTGGTGTTTTGCAGGGCTGCCTTCACCCTGAAGATATCCTGACGGCGTCACCCAAGATGCTGCTGCCCTCGTCTGCCCAGCTGCCTGACCTGGGAACACCCCTCTCTGCCCACCACCAAATGCAGCTTCTCCAGCAGCTCCTGCAGCAGCAGCAGCAGCAGACGCAAGTGGCCGTGGCACAGGTTCTCCCCTCTGCTCTTTTCCGGGGGTGGCAGCAGGGCTGGGGCACGCTACCGAGCCCCTCGGTGCTGCCGGAGTATCCCCCTGCCTGGAGGCAGTGCCGAAGGCGGGCAGCTCCGCGGGGAGGGCATGGTGGTTGTGGGAGAAGCTGAGGCACAGGGGATGGGGACGGACCATCTCCTGGGCTGTGCAGCAAGGGGAGAGGAGTGGCAATTTGCCCTGGCTCCGTCACAGAAGATGAGGTGCTTATGTCCACACGCCGCCCGATTTCTTGGTCCTTTGGCCCCTGTCTGCTCGCCAATGCCCGGCCTCAGCGTTAGCCCCGGCTGACCGCTGCCTGGGCTGTGCAGCTGGCACCTCGTTCTCCATGCAGGTATTTCTCATTTAAGCAGCTCTGGCTGTTTATCCAAGTCATTACCTTAGCTTTACTTGTTCCCTGACCCCTGGCAGAGCTCTCTGCAATTGCTCGGCTTTCTTCCTGGCTTAAGCGATCAGCTCCAGCAGCCTTTCTGTGCTTTCCCCTGGCTTTCCTCTTCTCACATCAGAAAATCAGCATTGGTCCTCCTGGCCGAGCTGCTGCCCTGAGAGCCCACGTGCCTTCTGGGGTCACGGGTTCAGGAAGTTGCTTTCCCCTCTGGAAGAGGGACCTGCATCCTCAGGAGATCCTTTATGCCTGCCCAAGTATAGTGCTGCTACAGGCAAAACTTTCTAGGCAAAGCCGGGTCCTTGTGCGGTAGGGACTGCTCAGCTTTGGTAGTTCCCAGTCTTTGTGTACCTGCAGAGCCTTGCAGTGGCAATTTCTTTTTCCTTCTACTTCCAGGTAAAAAAAATCTAAAATAGTGTAATGCCATTTCTTGGATGGCTCCTGGGCTGGCAGCCAGTGGCCTCATCCTTCTCTCTCCAAAGGGCTGACGCCCTGCTCTGGACCTCTGCCCACTCCAGGGTGGTTCCTGTCCCAGGAGCTGTCACTTAGCTGCTCTCTAATGTGTGCGGTGGTGATTTTGTATCATTGTAATTTATTAATGAAAAAGTTGGGCCCTATCATGTCAAATGCCTTTCAGATGACCGCATGCATTACATCCATACCTCTATCAATGGCACTTGTTATCTTCTCTCAAAAAGTAGTGAATCAGTTTGTCTCTGAACACGTGGTGATGGGCACAGGCTTAATTCTTTACTAACAAAGCTGGGAGATCCACTGTGTTGACCAGGATCTGTGCTTGATCTATAGCTACAGGTACCATCCTGTAATTATCTAGGCCTCTAATTACTCGGCTGAGGATGAAACGCCTTTTAGTTCCCTCGTTGATTAGAGGCTTGCTTTTGCAAGCTGTTTCCAGATACCTGTGAAAGTTCCTTCTCTTGAATTAAGGTCAGGAGTCCTTCCTGGGTCTTGTCCCCAGGGGGCTGGTGGCACGAGCCACTGCCCCTCTGCAAGACGTGACATTCGGGCTCTGCTCGCATCTTCTCATGGCATTACCTGAGCATTTACCTGGCCCCAGCTGCAGGAGCCTGTGATGGAGACAAATGCTGACTGTGAGGAAGGACGAATTCCAGGCTGACGCTGCCAACGCTGAGCTTTGGCACCCACTTAGCATTTAAACATGATTCCACCTCTGCCAGCTCGGCCCGGGGTCTCTGCTTCACCCACCAGCATTTGGTAGAGGGTCCCTGTCCCACCTCACTGCTGTGCCCCACTGTCCCACCACTGGCAGAAGGAAGAGGTGACTGTGGCTCCTGCGGCTGTGGTGTGGGGTACCTCACTTGGCTGGGAGCCCGCAGGCAAACCAAAAGGGCTCTGTGCTGCCTGCTCGGAGAATAAGGTGTTGCACCCTCTTGCCCTTGGTCTGGCTTAACATGGACAGTTCCAAGTCTCAGCCCTTTGCCTGGCCTCCTGCCACCCCCCCCCGAACTCCCTGTACTTCAACTCTGCTCTGCCGAGGGCACTGCCCTGCCACCTTGCTGGCTGCATTTGGGAGCTCGGGACAAAGCAGGCAGCACCCGCCTGCCAGCAGACCCAGCGCTGCCTCCTGGTACCCATCCGGGAGGGCAGGTGACCCCCAGCTGTGCTGCTTTTGGGGCCCTGCAGCCGCAGCAGCAGCTCGCAGCTTTGGCAGGTACAGAGAGCTCCCCCCGTTTCCCCAAGGTCACTTTCTGGGCCAGGGTAAAATTGGGGGGTTTTGTGTGTTTGGGGTTTTTGTTTGTTTGTTTTTAAACCCGTGCTGTCCTGGTTCCACACGAGCCTGGCTGGCTCGGTCCTTGCTGGAGAGAGGAGCCCTTGTAGAGCCATGGGTGGGTGGCAGGAAGGGGTGCTGAGCCGCTGTGGCCCCCGGGTGGCTCTGCACTGCTGTCCCCTCGTCCGGAGTACGCTCCTGGGGCTCTCCTTGCTCGAGCTCAGATCGGAGAGCTGCCCCCGCTGTCACTGGGCAGGGGCTCCTGGCTGGTCTCACCCAGCAGCGTCCCACCCTCCCTGGAACGCGGTGCTGGTGGTACAGACGCTTGCATATGGGTAGTTCTGCTGAAATCAATGGGCTTCTTGCCCGCGGACTCCCCGCAGTCTGATGTCCAGGCATTGCTTCCCAGGGCCGGAATGAGCAGCCAGCTCGTGTCCCCAGAGCCACCACGTCTCAGCAGCGCTCTGCCATCTGCCTCGCTCCAGGCATGTCGTGCCTGTCACAGCCGGAGCCGCCTGCAGCTCCGGGGCAGCTCTGATGCCGAAGCCCCTGCTAGCGACAGACGCCGCTGGCAGGACCCTGTCTCTGGGAAACCTGCCCAGAAAGACAGCTCAGCCAGGGCTGGCTCGCAGAGCGTGGCTGCGCCTTCACGCACCCGCAGCCCCATCCAGTCGGTTGAGCGTGTCTGCTCTTCCGGATCCATCTGGCTTTCTCCTGAGCTGCCCTTTCGTCAGGCATTCACGACGCGCACGTGTGACTGATGGTTGGGTCAGTGCCACCTCCCTCTGCCTCGGGCTTTTCCGTCAGAGAGGCCAGGTGACCGGGCGCTGGATTTGCTGAGCGTGCCCTGGTGTGACGCTGCCGCCTGCCCCTGCTCTCCCCGCCACATCCGCGGGTACCCGCAGGGAACGGCTTCTTCATCGAATCGTTCGGTGGGATGCTGGTGAGCCCTGGCAGACGAGCAGGGGTGGCCGAAGTCGAAGCTCTCAGCTCCCAGTACGTCCCGCACGCTCACCCGGTCTCTCCTGTCACACAGGTCCACTTGCTGAAGGACCAGCTGGCCGCGGAGGCGGCGGCACGGCTGGAGGCCCAGGCTCGCGTGCACCAGCTCCTGCTCCAGAACAAGGACTTGCTGCAGCACATCTCGCTCCTGGTCAAACAGGTGCAGGAGCTGGAGCTGAAGCTGGCAGGGAACACCACCAGTAAGCGCTCCTGCCCCTTCCTCTCCCCTCGCAGCTAGCCGGGTCTGTGGAGGACATGAGTGTGGGTGTTTCTCTTGGGGTTTTTGTGCATTTCCAGTGGTTTTATGTAGGGGAATGTTAGTGCCCTTCTGGCCTGGCTTGTGCGTGTGCAGCAGGGTGCTTGCATGCAGCGTGGGAAGGGGCATGGGGAGGGCTGTATAGACAGGTAGTCACGTACGTCCATCAGCTGTATGTCCGCTTTCCCCAGTGGCTGCATGCTCTAGGCCAGCTTCTTACCTGCCCAAGAGCCCTTCCTTGACCTTCCTCTCCAGCAGACGTGGCCATCAGCTCCCTGCAGGAGCTGGGGTAGGAGACAGATAACTTTTTATCCTACAAAACTGGCCAGCAGCAGCTCCTGGCACCAGTGACACCAAATGAGCCCCCCCAAACAGTGGCGGTGGGGAGGTTGACAGCCGGACGGCCCCAGACTGTCCTCCTCTGGCCAGTTTGCAGCCAGCTGTGGTGGTCGGGGGATGCCCAGGCAAGCCGGGGTGGCACTGCCTGTCTCTCAGCCGTGCCCTTCTCTTGCAGCAGGCTCCCAGGACAGTCTGCTGGAGATCACCTTCCGCTCCAACGTCCTCCCCGTCCTCTGCGACCCAACCACCCCGCAGCCCGAGGACACCCACCCGCCGCCGCTGGGCCCCGGCTCGGGCTTCCCCAGCTCCCTGGGCAGCCCCATAGGTAGGAACGACTGTCTGGTGAAGCTGGAGTGCTACCGCTTTCTGCCGGGCTCAGGGCCACCCGCTCCGGAGCCAGCGCTGGGCAGCCTGGAGCTCATCAAGTTCCGCGAGTCGGGCATTGCCTCTGAGTACGAGTCCAACACGGACGAGAGCGAGGAGCGCGACTCCTGGTCCCAGGAGGAACCGCCGCGCCTGCTCCACGTCCAGCCCAGGCAGGACCTGGGCGACAGCCTGGAGGACGAGATTGCGGTGTAGGGGTCATCGGGAGGTGGTGTGGAGCTGCTGGGACCTGCCGGAGCTGGGGCGGACCCTGGCCGTAGCCCCCTGGCCCTGGCAGGGACGGGATGGCCCGGAGGGAGGGGGGGGCGGAGGAGGGAGCGCGAGGCTTCCAGAACACGTCCAGGAGGCGTGTGGAGGTGAGGACGGAGCCGTGCCGAGGGGCTGCGGTGCGCCAGGCGTGCTGTGCTCCAGCGTGCATGGGCTGTGTGCTGAGCTGGAGCATCCCCGCTTTGCATCGGACAGTGAGCTGACGGCTACCCCTGGTCCCCGTCCCCCTGCAAGCTGCGTTTCAAGGTCAGGCAGGAGCAAAGGACTCCCTGCCGGGTTAGCCACTGCTGCTGGTGGGGAAGCAGTAAAGCAGGTGAAGGTTTTTGCTGGGGGAATGAGAGAGCAGGCACAGGGCAGTGAGTGGGGACGAGGGACCGAGGAGGCAGCGCCGGGGCGGTGAGCAGGGACAGAGCCGCTGGCAGGGGGTCTGGCCCTCTGCGTGGTGGAGAGGGTGGGAGATACGTCCAGGGCCGTGCTGGCGGGGTGGTTAGTGTCGGTGGCGATGTACTGTCGGTGTGGGGGCGCGAGTGAGAGGTGAGGCAGAGGGAGACAGTGGGGACGAGCCTGGGAAGGAGCTGAAGGGGTGAGATGAGGTTGTGCAGGGTGGCCGGGTGCAGGCAGCTCCTGGCAGGGTGATGGTGTTTGTGGCACTTCCAGGACAGGGTTTGTCCCTGCCTGAGGCAGGTGGAGGGCGTGCGGGCGCTGCCTGCTCCTCTCTTGGGCTGTGGAGTGGAGAGGAAGACATGGCTCGGCACGGAGCAGGGAGCCAGGGCACGCAGCACGGGGCTGTGGAGTGTCCTTCCCCTCGTTGTCCGGTCCTTGGGCTCCTTGGCACGGCTGCCAGGTTTCAAACCCTTTATGGTGCTCTCAAGTCATGTTTTCAAGCACTTCCCTGCACCCCTCATCACCACAAACTCCCTGCTTTGCTTTATAGACAAGCCCTCCCATTTCCAAGCAGTCGTTTGCCTCCGGACCAGGGCTGGGGGATGCAGTGCTGGCATCGGCCATGTGCAGGGATGGGCATGCTTGCTGCCCCTCGATGGGGAGTGAAGTGCTGGTGTCTGCAGGGGGGGTCCTTCACATCTCTGGTTTGCACCCTCCAGAAAAGCGAATCCAAGATCTCAGGATCCCCCACCAGACCCCAAGACACCCATGGCTGAGAGCCGTCTGGGCGCCGCCTTGGGATCCAGAGCTTGTTTCTTTTCTGCAAGCCCATTTATCAGCTGCCTGTTGCTGCAGCCTCTAAGAGGCCATGGCTGAAGGGGTATGAACCAGAGTCCTGATGTCCCCCCTGTTCCTTGAGGAAACACTCAACGAGGTGGGGATTAGCACAGTTGTCTTCCTCCTCATCCACCTCCTGTCCTGCTTCTGCTTTGCTTTGTTGCTTCCCTGCTGCTCTCGCCTTCGCCAGCTCTGTCTCTGCTAGATCTGCCTGCAGCTATCCCCTAGCTGAGCATCTCCCAGACACGAGCTCTTGCCCTCCTCCAGGGCTTAGCTCGGCTTCTGAGGAAGGCCCATCACCTCTTTCTGCCCCAGTCCCTTTGGGACTGAAGGCTGCTGAGGAATGAGGTGTGGGTGAGACCCCCGGGGTCAGTACGAGCTGTGCTATGCACTCTCCGCTACAGGAGGAGGCTGGACACTGTGAGGAGCTAAAGAGTCCTAGTGGGAAGGAAGGACATGTTTCAGTGTCCCCAGCGTGGCCTGGTGTCCAGGGGAGCCCCTGCACCGGCCACAGAGGGGCCAGAGTGGGAGCCATCTGGGACATGAGTGCTCCTGTCCTCTGGCCACCGATACCTCCGTATGCCCTGTCCCGCACTGCTGTGGGCACAGCTGTGTGCCAGCCCCTCTGCTGGGGACCCTGACATCCCGCTGTCAGCTTGAAGCAGTCGGAGGTTAAAGCATGGGGTGGGAGGCTGGTCCTTGCCAGGAGGGAGAGGTGGAGGTGGCAGCACACACAGGACATGGCGCAGGCGGGGTGGGGATGCATGGGTGAGCTCAGAGAGGGATTTCCATGTGGGCAGACAGATCGTGCAGGAGAGGGGACAGCAGGAGCTTGGCCATACGCACAGGGAAGATGAAGAGAGAGCCTGGGAGGAGCAGCAGCAGGCAGGAGCTCTCTTCCAGGCTGGGCTGCCTCAGAAAGCCGGCAGGGCTGAGCCATCTCCCCACGCCACCGCTCCTGCCCGTCCCCGCTGCACACACGCAGCCCAGGCAGTGCCCCACGAGGAGCTGTTGGGACCAGCTGTGGGCTTGGGCTCCTGCCCGGCACTCTGCCTACAGAGGACGGTGGGGGGGTGGCCCGTGGGCTGGGGGGTGCTGCTGGAGCTGGGTCAGAGCCTGCCAGTGTCCTGCCGTACCATGGGTGTACATGTGTAAATGATCCTCCTCCTAACTCAGTGCTGCCTCCAAGACGCCTCTCTAGCCTCTTACTTTTGTTATGGACCTTGACCGGGGTTTTATAGCTATATTTTTTGTCCTTTCTTTTCCTACAACTGTTGTGTTACTAACTGTTGACTCAATCTATCTGGGAAACCAATCTGTCAATGTAAGTGCACTTAACCCTTGGGTGTTGTCATTAGTCGACTGGCTTTTGCTAAATAAATCTTTCTATTTCTCAAGGCTTTCTGTTGTCTCTTCCTTCTCGCTGACTCTCTTTCTGTACTTCTCTCTTCCTCCATGCTGGGAGCCAGCACCAACGGTGGCATCCCGTGGCCTTGCACAGACCCCCCGCAACCTAAGCATCCTCCCCTGCGGGACCCTTGCTTGTGGTGCCAGCCACAGGCTGCCCGTGGAAGCGAGGTGCCCCAAACATTGCTGGGAGTAGAGGGGTTTTGTCTTCCCCTTCAGCCACCACACAGCGCAGGCTCGTCTCAGGGCCGACCCAACAGCTGGAGGGTGCCGAGGGGTTCCCAACATCTGCAGAGTTCCCCGCAGAGATGCTAAGCAGCGCTTTCAGGCGCTCGGGAGATTTTTGGCTGCTAGGGAAGGAAAAGTCGGGAAGAGCCTCTCTTAAAGGATGGCAGAAGTGTTGTGTAGGCAAGAGCAGCAGGCAGATGGGGCCGGCTGCTCCTAAACCAATTTATTCTGCCGTTGGCAGGAGCGATGGAGCAGTGCCCTCCCGCGGCGGCTGTCCGGCTGGCGGGGCTACACGGGCACCCCGGGGGCTGCAGCCTCCTGCTCCTTGTGCTCCTTCTCCCGCAGGGCCTTGAGCCTGCGGTAGTACACCTTGCAGCTGTAGCCCTCCTGGGAGCTGTGCTGGATGTGGGCCTTGACCGACCACAGCGTGGGGAAGATGCGACAGCACGACATGCACTGGTAGCCGCGCTGGGGCACCGGCTGCCATTGGGAAGCGGCGAGGATGTCCCGGAATGTGATGCTGGCTCTGCTCCTGGTCGGCCTGTCCCTCTCAGTGGGCTGGAGCTCATCTGAGGAGCCAGAGGAGGAGCAGATGATCTCTGAGAGGTCATCAGGCTCCTCATGCTCCTGGGAGCTGGTGGCCAGGCTGGAGGAGAGGCTGCCCAGGTGCTGCTGGGCGGCTCCTTTGGTGCACATGAAGTAGCTGTAGGGCGAGAACCAGGGCCGGTAGATGGTGCAGGTGCGGGCAGGGAACTCGCTGTCAGGTGGGGCTGTGGGGCCACAAGCTGCGGAAGAAAGGGCCTGCCGTGAGTCAGGGGTCCCTGTAAGAGCCCAGCCCGCCACGGGGTTGGGGGCAGTGCTGGGGACCCTTCCTCTCTGTCTCTGTGGGATGCAGAGGTGGCTGGCTCTGTCCCAGTACATCCCCCCGGCATGGAGGGTGCCATCCCTCCCGCCATGGGACGCAGGGGTAGAGATGGGCACGGGATGCTGGTGGGCAGTGAGGCGTCAGCACAGCACAAGGCTCACACAGCAGCCCGCCGGAGGCATCCCACAGAGAGCTGCACTGGCATGGGGGCAGTGACGGGGGGGCCGAGCTGGTGCTCCTGGAGGCAGCACCCACAGCTTTGAGGATTCCTGCTGGGAAGACTTGGGGAAGAAACTGGTGTAGCTCAGAGATGGGGTGTGACTGCAGAACCCTGCCAGGTCCCCAGAAAGCGCCTGCTGCCACAGACCCACCCGGTCCCCTTTCCCCATCCACGCAGGAGGACATCCCCTGCCAAACCCCTCCACAACCTGTCTGCCCGCAGGCCCTCGCTGTGCCGGGGGAGGCCGAGCAGTGCCACGGCCGGGCCCAGGAGGTGCAAGGGGAGCCCACCCCACAGGCAGTGCCGGCTGCTTGCAGCCCCTGCCTGGCTGCAGCTGGCGGGTGCCAGGCTTACCAGGCAGGCTGGCAGGGCCACAGGGACACGGGGTCTCCGGGCTTCTTGTCCTGGTGCTGCGGGGCACAGCCCCGATGGGAGCGGTGGGCAGGACGAAGCTCTCCATCACCCTCGTGTAGCTGGCGTGTGGCTCCTGCGCCATGGTACCCGTGTTGTCATCGGCTGATGTTCCAAAGGGATGATGTCACACGTGTACGGTGCACAGCTGGGATGCTCCTGGGCAGTGGGCTCAGCCCCCGGGATCTCTGGGGACCTTGGCCAGCACAATGGGACAGCCAGCCTGGGCTGGAGAGGGTCCTTGGTGGGGTGGGCAGCGCAGAGCCCAGGCTGTGGGTGCCCCCAGAGAACCCCCTGCTGCTTCACGGGTGCCTGGCTGATAAGGGCCCCATGTGAGTCCCACCTTTGCAGGCAGCATGGCAGCTCTGGGCAGGGGGCCAGCAGCACACCTCACCCAGCAGCGTGGAAGGGACACGCCTGCTGTCCTTTTGCCGTTCCCTTGGTAAATCCTCTCTCTCTCTCTCTTTCTTTCCACAACCTGCTTTCCAAGTCACTTGGTATCAGGTAAGAGATGCTCTCGGTGTGTCAGCAGTGCCAGCGTGGAGCCCTGGGCTCACTGCTACCCCATCTCACTCCATGCTGTCCCCAGTGCATGCACCGCCCTGTGCAGTCCTGGCATGGCCCGGCTGCCCACAGCCTCCGCGGGGCTGCAGGAGCAGCCTCCCTGTCCCCCAAATTGTGTTCCCGTGCTGCTGGGTTGGGAGCTGACGGGCGGACCTGGGACATGCCGTCTCTGCCGGGGTCCGCCCTCCAGCCCGGCTCACGTCCCCTCTCTGTCCCTTTTCCCCCTCCAGTGGACCAGAGCATGTTTGAGAACGCCAGCGCGGCACCCACCCCACGGCCGCGGCACGTCCCCGCCGCAGCAGGCACCCTGCCACAGCCCTCCCGCCCCGCCGGCAGCCAGCACCTCCGCAACCTGGGCAAGGCCGTGGGGGCCAAGGTGAATGACCTCCTGCGCCGCAAGGAGCCGGCCGGCCTCCCCAGCGCGGGAGTGATGGAGGTGAACGCCAGCGCTGGGGCCATGCTGGGCACAGGACAGCCGGCTAGCGAGGACGGGTGAGTGTCCCCGCGGTGTGCACCCTGCGGCAGGGCCACTGGGACAGGCTGGAGAGGCCTCAGCGTGGGGCTGTATGTGACTTCTCCTCTGTGCTTGCAGGGCTGTGGGGCTGGATGCCTTTCCCCGGCTGGACCCCCCGCCCCCTGTTACCAAGAAGCGGACGCCGCGCGCCCTGAAGACCCCGCAGGACATGCTCATCGCGCCGCAGCCGGCGGGGACCAGCCTGAGGAGCAGCACAGAGGAGCTCCCCGAACCGCCTGCAGCCCACCCTGACCCTGCAGAGGAGCAGCCGGGGATGAGGGACCTGTCCCCTCCAGAATGCCCCGGCGTCCCCAGCATCACCAGCATCCCAGAGCCCAGTGGGAACCAGCCCACCAGTGCCCTCCCCGTGCCCGACCTCATCCATAAGGGCAGCCGGGAGAGCCAGTGGCGAGTGGGCGAGAGGGCTACCGAGACCTCACCCCACATGGAGAAGCCCCCCCGGAGACCAGGGCTGGAGCACGAGCCACTGGGGATCACGGGGCAGCCAGACCCACGTACCCCCAGCTGGGAGGTGGAGGGGCCCCATCCTGACCTACTGTCCTTCGAGTAGCAACCGGGGAGCAGCGACAGGGGCACCGTGGGGGCTGGCTCTCCCAAACATGTCTCTCACCGCCACTTGCCATTTTTGGGGTCATTATTTTGGAGATGGAGCCCTGGGGTGGCAGGAGACATTGCTGCCCCAGCGTGGTGTGTGGGGATCCATGACACCCCACTTCTCCCCGAATTCCCAGGGGGGGCTTAGCCTGTCCTGCTGTGGCTTCTGCAGCCCCATCCCGGGCCTATTCACCCTGGTCAGTGTAAAGCTCCCGTCCCACCATGGTGCCACCATTCTGTACACAGCCTGGGGCCATGCTGAGCTGGAGACCAAGGGTGGGCTCGCTCAGCAGCCCGGGTCCTTATGTCTGGGTGCAGAAGCACCAGCCTGCCCCCAACCCCATCAGCTCTGCCAGGGCAAGGGTCCCATGAGCATCCCACACTGTTCCCCACATCTGCCCTGGTCCGGAGGATTTCCCAGCTTATGCCATGTGCTTGCTGAGACACCCCATCCTGGGGTGCCAGCAGCCTCACCCAGCCCTAGTGCCAGGGAGTTGGGATGGCAGATGTGCCCAGGACCTTCCCCAGGTGCCAGCCCCTTGGTGTTAGTCTGCCCAGTGCCATCTCTTTGTAGTGGAGCCCCAGCTGCGGGAGACCCGCTCGTGACACAGGCTCTGGTGGGGAGCAGGGCTGGATGCCTGAGGCCACACAGCTGCTGGCCAGTGGGCTCTGGCAGGGAGGCGAGCTCCCCATCAGACCCCCCTCCAGCTCCCATTTGTTTCCTGGTCTTGCCCCAGCCACCATGGACCGGACCGACCTGCCCAGGCAGGCAGCCAGCCAAGTCCATGTGGGCTGGCGTCACCGCTCCTTTGTTTCCTGGGACAGTGACATCTTTGCGAGACTGGGACACAAGAAGCCACGTGGTCCTTTTATACTGCTCTATGATTGTTTCTCCACGAATTACAGGAGAGGTTAGCCAGCCTGTGGACCCCTGGGCCAGCGCAAGGAAGCAGCTGGGAGATGGCACTTTTCGCTTAGAGCTTTTTGCTTAGTCCATCCTCACCGCAAAGGTGTTTTTGAGAGGAAGAGCTCCAAAGACCAGATTTGGTCTGGAGGAGGCTAGGGGCTCATGGATGGGGCTCCTTGTGGGCCACACAGGGTGGCTGGGCTGAAGAAATGTCTTCCACCACCCAAAGCCATGTTGTGGTCCTGCTGAAGGAAGGAGGCTGTGAGCATGGATCCCTTTGCCCTGGGAGCAGCCACTGTGCCTCCTTGCCTGTCGGCATGGCGGGTGCCATGGCGGCACCGGGGCTCTGCAGCGCTCTGCCCCTGGGAAGGCCCCGCTGAAGAGCGAAGGAGATGCCAGAGATGCACGGAGCCTGCGGCCAGCTGGCGGTCGGTGCTGAGGTATAACACACCCTGTGTATAATGTGATTACGCCGTGCATGGCCAATGCGACCCCACAAACAGAAATCTATATGAGTATGTATATGTGTATGCTGCCTAGACCTGTGTTGCTTTGTATATGTTGATGGAAACAAGGGCTTGTAGCCCTGCTTTGAGGAACCAGCATCTTCCAACCCTGTCGATCACAAGGGAACCTCACTGCTGGTCCAGTCCCTCTATTTATGTTGTCTAGGGTGTGTGTGTGTAGTTTGGGACAAAAGATGCAGGTTGCACAATAAATTTTTTTTTCTTTTTTACCCACTGACACGTAGCAGTCCTTTGATGGGAGGGGACCGCCTGCACCAGCTCGGTATAGCCCCGAAGCCCCCCGATGAGGCCGGGGCCCCCCCGGATGCTCCTGCATGGGGGCTGCAGAGCGGAGGAGAGAGGCAGCGGTCGCAGCAGCCCCGTGTTGCTGAGGGGTGCCGGGGAAAGCCGCCCTCCAGCGCCGGGGTCTGCCGTGTTAAAGCCACGGGGTTAAGGGAAATACCCGCAAAAAGCGCCGCCGGGGGAGGCCCGACCCCTGCAAAGGGCAGTCCCACCCCGGGAGCCAGGCCCAGGGGAGCCGGGGGACGTCGGGGGCGTTTGGCCGCGCCCAGGCTGAGGGGGTGAGGTGACACGGCTGCCGCGCTGTGCTTGGCGCTGAGGGGATGGGACCCCCGGCTGGTGCCCGACCTGAGGAGACGGGACTCCCCCGGTCGGCGCCCGGGCTGAGGGGACGAGACCCGGGGGGGGCGCTGAGGGGACGGGGC
>JAVJGG010000090.1:36515511-36531568 GCA_035590195.1 Aviceda cuculoides
GTCTCCCTCAAGGCAAACGGGTGTCTCCAAACCACCCCCCCTGCAACCAGGGAGGGGAACCCCCAACCCCTTTGGGAATGTGGGTTCCCTCGCCCCCAGACTGACCCCCGCAGGCAGGGCTAGGGACCCCCAGACCAATGCGCCCCTTGGATTGGCACCCCTGGGCGGGCAGGTTTGAGGGCCCCTAGCCTGGGCACCCCAAAGCAGCGTCCCTGCTCTGGGTGCTTCCTTGTACCCCCGTGGGGCAGGTTCCTGGGTACCCCACCCCTTCCCTGGGCTGGGGGCCTGCAGGTCATCTCCCCTGCAGACAGGAGGTGGGCATCGCTCTTTGGGTAGGCAGAGTAGGTCGCCATAGGCAGGGTACCCCTAAGTCCTCTGTTGGGCAGGGCTGCCCCAGCCGCCCCGGCAAAGGCCCCGCTGCCTACAGGACAGCAGCGGGGCTGTGTCCACCTGCCCGGCTCTGGCAGGAGCCCCTGGGCTGCCTCTGTGGGTGGGAATGAGCCTGGGAAGGGAGGAAGCCTGCACATCGGAGGCAGCTGCTGGAAGCTCCAGGTTCTCCCAACACTAATTTTTTTGTCTGTGTGAAGCACTTTTTAAGGCTATAATATGCCTTGACACACACAGGAAAAGACTGGCAAATGTCCCAAAAAGAGCAGTACTACCTCCATTTTACTTTCTGGGACCTGCATATCCATATCCCAGAGATTCTCCTTCTGAGCAGGACTGCCCAGCCCGATCACTTTAGCAGAGCCTAGTGGGGTGTTGTGAGACCGGCCTGTCCTCCGAAGCCCGCAGGGGTGGTGTGGTTGGTTTTCCCTTGCTGCTTCCCTCTGAAGTCTGGTTCGCCATCTCTTTGAACATCACGCTCTGTAAAACAGATGAGCTGCCTCCTGCAGCTTTTGTGGTTTTCTGGGCAGTAGTGGAGAGCAGTGGAAGGTGGTGACAGTGTAATTGCTCGTTACCAATGCCTGTCAATGCGTCTCACCATAGTGACGCTGTACGGCGTGTTCACCAACCACTACTCTGCGAATGGCCCGTCTCGCTGTCTGCTGCTGGAGCTGCTGGACATCAGCGTGTCCGAGCTGCTGCTGCACTCCAGCAACCAGGGCTGCTCCATGTGGATGATCCAGCACTGCGCCCGAGATGTTCTCGAAGCCCTGGCTTTCCTGCACCACAAAGGCTACGTGCACGCAGACCTCAAGCCGCGCAACATCCTGTGGAGCGCAGAGGAGGAGTGCTTTAAGCTCATTGACTTTGGACTTAGCTTCAAAGAGGGGAATCAGGTTTGGAACGTGCTGCTCTCGAAGCAGTTGGCTCTGTGTTGAGTTGTGTGGGTCTGTGATGCTTTTGGCTCATGCGTGTAGGAGTTGACGTGACCTGATCAGAGTAGTAGCTGAGCTGGTGCTGAGGGTTTCCTGGAAAAGGCTGAAATGTTGTCTGGCCCTAGAAACAGAAGCTTGTGTTCCCATTCTCCTTGCATGTCTCTGGTTTCTGTTGTTGTCTTGGCCTTTGTGCTACACATGACCACAAATTCCAAAGTTAATGATGCACTGAAAAAAGTAGTTTCTCAGCTTCCTGGGAAATTTGCTAGTTTTCATGTGGTCAGATGAGTGGGAGCACCCAAATATGTAGAATTTCCTTTTATCATCCCGTATCGTATGTAGTAGTAATCCAGGCTTCACCATCAGCCTCCCCAGTCAATTACATTATCTCTGGCAGTGTCCTTGTGCTTGTCTTTACTTTCATCCTATCTTCAGCAGCTTCCCTTTTTCAGGAAGTCTGGATTTTTTTTTCCCATGTTGTTGTGTTGACAAAAGCCCATAGTCTGGCTGTGGGTAGGCAGTGTCCATTCTTTACTGACACGGACAGATAACTGCCTGTTCTGCTCTGCTTTTCCCATTTGCTGGGCTTTCACTCCCTCTTCGTGCTGTCACTTTTTTGTATTGGTGATACTGGATTTTGCAAGTTTGTCCTTGCCCTTTTTATTCTCTTCATGGCCTCTGATGAAAGCAGAGCGCCTCAGGAGGTTCTGTGGTTGGCTCCATAGAGCTTCCTTTCACCCCTCCCTCTCTCAGTAACTGTCTGTGAGGGGTATCAGTAAAGCTTTTTCATCAGGTAGCCTCTTAGTAAATTTGCCTTTAATCACAGGGTGATGGGCAGTAAGTCTAGTAAATGAGCTGTGATTTTTCTGTGCAGACATTGTCCTGGGTTGTCCCTACTCCATGCACTCTACTCATTTATAGTTTTTAAATTCATAAACTTTTTTTACTGGTTTACCTGGTATTGACGGTACAGACCACTGATCTGTGAATATCAGAGGATTGTGTGGGTGACTTGCCTCTGAATTCTTTGGTACAGGAGCTGTTTTTAATGTTTGTACTTCTTAACTCCTCCATGTTGTTCTTCAGTTCTCCCACGTTCTTGGCTGAACGCTGTTTTGTGGTGGTAATCTGTTGCTGTCTATCAGCAAAAAACATTCTCCTGGTGTCCTGTGTCCAATGCAGAATTTTTTTTTCTTCAGGTCAGTGTTTTGCTGCTTGCTCTGTGAGTTGTCTCATAATAGTTGATCAGGTGGTTTATTTGCTTCTATGGTTCCTTCCAATCTTTGGACTGAGTTTCTTTTGCCCGTTCTCAGAAATATGCTGGCTATATGGGTGAACCTTCTGACCCTGCTTTGAATGTGCACCTGGTGTCAGCTTCCCCTCACCACCCCTGCGTTGGGCAGCAGCGTATGTGCATGATTTCCTTATCTGAGTCAAGAGTACACTACTTTTATTTGTGACAACTCTGCCGAGCTTATCCTTGCATAACTTTCCCTGCCGTTACTGTTTAACAGAGAATGGCTGTACATAGAGCAAGGTCTCAGCCACTTACATCTCTCAAAATGCTTTAAATGGTAGGAATGAAATTCCATCTTGCAATTTTTGCTGGTGGCATTGACCATGGTGTTTTCTTTATCTCTAAATGTTGTTTGGTGGGGCTGCTAAGCTTCTGCTTTTGCCATGCTAGAGGTTCTGCTCTTTGCTGATAGGAGGAGGAATGCTGATAAGCAATTTGTGTATCAATTTTTTTTAAATTTAAGTTCATAAAACGCTTTTGAGCTCTGTTGCCTGAAGATTTATCTTGTGAACTTTATTTTCAATCAGGGAACCAGATAATTTTGGTTTGAAAATATTCCCCTGGTAAGAATTCCCAGTCCCTCCCAATCCAGGGAGTAGGCTTGCATATTCTTCTGTCATTCCTTGAGTCGCATCAGTGCGTCTAAAACAAGCCTTCCCATGTTAAAAAGACGCAGCATTCAGTTTGTCTTCGGACACTTACGAGACTTGGCTAGACAAAGCCACAGCTGACTGATCAGGTGTTGGCTGTGTGCAGGAGGCTGGACTAAAGACCTTCAGAGCAGGCCCTCCAGCCAGCACTTGTGTGATTCTATGATTTCCTGTTTTCTTTTAAGCAGGCAGTGTGTGGTCATTTTATTTTACTCTGCCAGCCATGGCAGCTGGGCAGGTATTGATTGCTGCAGCGCTTCTGGCTGAGAAAGGGAGAAGGAAGAGGTGTGTGGGAAGTGCCTTTGATAATTCCCTTGTCTGAGCGTTAGGGGCCTGCTTGATTCTTTTGATGTTTTGTTCCAGAGGACATCAGTACTTGAATAATGGCAGCTGTTACTGATCCTCACTGTTCAGACTGGGCTGTTTGTGCTCCTGCGTCAGCTGCGTGAGAGCACAGTTCTGGGTGTTTGACCCTTATTCTGAAACTTACAGCGTCTTCTGCGCTTATGAGGGGTTAATGGGCCAGTCCGCAGTGACATCCAGCCTCTTCCTCCCAGCAATGCTGTCTTTCAGAGAGATCAGATGTTAGTGGGATGTCTGCTGTTTTGCTGAGAGATGTTTTCTCTTCCAGAGAGTCTTGGGTTTTTTCCTCATCAACACAGCAGTATAGTGAGTTGAACTGCCTGCCTAATGCGACTGGCTGTACAATGCTTTCTGTCAATTTAGCAATAGTATTTCGGTGACCCATTTTGAAGGGCCTCTGTGAACTGATTTAAGGGTAGAGTGGAGAACCTCAATCTGGAAAATTAATTTTTTGTGTGTCTTTGATCTTCCATAGGATGTGAAATATATTCAAACAGACGGGTATCGGGCTCCAGAGGCAGAACTGCAGAACTGCCTGGCGCAGGCAGGGCTCCAGAGTGAGACGGAGTGTACCTCTGCTGTGGATCTGTGGAGTCTGGGAATTGTTTTACTGGAAATGTTCTCAGGAATGAAACTGAAACATACAGTCCAATCTCAGGAATGGAAGGTGAGTGAGAGCTGCTGCGGGCATTTTTCCTTGCACCAAACGAGTCCTCCTGCTTCTTGTTTGTAACCTGGATTTGTGAGGTAACACCCGGCAACTAGAGAGTGTTTCCAGGATGTTTCTCTAATCCTATTGCCTTGAGAATTAAGGTTCCAGAGCCTTAAAGACCCGCCTGCCCTGTGGGACTGGCATGTCTGAATGCTGCCTGTGTTCAGGTTACTGAAAGCTGAGGGTTCCAGGAGTCTGTGCTTGGAGCCTGTGTCTTGCCAAGATTTGAGAGTGAGTTGCGCTGGCTGTAGTGTGGCACAGAAGGAAGAACAAAATGGATGGCTGATGGCTGCCAGCTAGTTCAGCAGCACAATGACAGAGGAATTATTTGCTGGGTTTAGTCTAATGTTAGCTCTAATTTGGGGATATTCTTGTAACTCTATATGCTGAGAAAACAAGAGGAAGGCTCTGTGTTGTGAGCCTGGAGCCTCACTCTGTCTTATGTTCTGTATGAAATAATTTTGTTTTGTGTTCCCCTTCCCGGTAAGAGTATCCTTTCAGCATCATAACGTCCACAGTAACAGCAAATTTGCCTCCATGTGGGAATTTCCAGCTTTCACACAGGCAAATGAGAAAAACTTCATCTGATGTTGGCCTGCTGGTTTAACATGTGAGGCTGGAGCATTGGGGATCTTTCACAAAATGCTACAGTACCAGAGCCCTCTGCACCCAGGCCAAGAAATGATGGGATATTGTAAGCTTTGCACTGGTCTTTTTTTTGCTTCCCTAACCACTGTTTCTTTTTCTTTCCAGACAAACAGTTCTGCCATCATTGATCGCATATTTGCCAGTGAAGGGGTGGTCAATTCAGCCATTCCAGCTTATCACCTCAGAGACCTTATCAAAAGGTATCTTATCATATTTACTAACTGGCTTAAAGATGTGCTCTGTAAAGTCTCATGCCTTGTTCTTGGTAACTTACAGTTGACACCTAACACTTTTTTTTACAGGTTTGTTTGTTTGTTTAAATCTCCCTGCCACTGTGCTAGTAATAAGTGCAAGCATTAGCAGAGGTGCTTCAGCTCCTCTGATTTTGGCACAGTTTGGAGTAAGCACATAAAGAATATCAGTCATGATGTTCACCATTTGCTGTTTCAGTGCTTTGCACTTCCTGCCAATGAGATTATATTTGGCGAAAACTGGAGACTTTGCTGCTTTAGGGGAGTATTGCCAGAAATGAGGGAGGGGGGCAGACGGTGCTGCTTCTCCGCTGCTGTCAAGATTCAAATGCACTTGCACAGCACTCTACTGAGAGGTCTGCCGTGGGGATTGTTTTCGGTGTCCTGTGATTCTGCACTGAGGCTACAGAGTGAATGAGGACACAACTTGGCCACTGGTAAAGCTGAGTAGGGGATGTTCTCAGGCAAGCCCTGGGCTATTAGCTGCTTGAATCCTATTTGTGGAAAGATGTGGGAGCTCCCTGGAGTGCGATCACTTTCATGAGACTGCATGTGTGCCTGAGAGGTGGGCTGAATGGCCTGGGGAAGTGGAGCTGGAATGTGCTGTGTTCCTTTTGAACTTGTAAGTGAGCAACTTCCATCATTTGGTGCTGAGAGACATTAAGATGTCTGTACCAAGTACCCGAAATGCTTTCAGGGGATCCTTCTGGTGTGCTTCAGCTGCGAATTGGAAGATGTGCTTCTCACTCTTCTCTTTGTACCATAAGCACCCCAAAGATAGGGTATTCCTTTGTACTGGCTTCCAGCCTGAGTTGAATTTGTTGGTGCAGAAATGTTACATGCTATAGCATAAGGGTGTCTTCTCTTCCAGCATGCTTCATTGTGACCAAGGAAAGCGAGCCTCTGCTGAGAAGGCTTTATGCAGCCCGTTCTTCAGCATTCCCTTTGGTAAGCTGTGCGCATCGCCCCTGCTCGCGGCTTTCTCAGCATGTACTGGAAGCAGCACAGAGTGCAGTTAAATTGTGTCGTTTCTGGTTCTGGCCTTGTTGCTGCTCCTTTGCTCTTTGTGGTTCTCACCAGCCCTCTGTGGTACCTCGTCAGGCAGGTCAGAGTGATGCCTGTGCTCTCAGTGCTGCCCTGCCCCTCTAGCCTTGCGGGCTGTTGCTTTTCCCTGGTTGGACTCCCATTAAATTCTGCCCAGATCAAACTGACCAAGAGTGTGTTGGCAGCAGCATTCATCTGAGGGGACAGAAAAAAAACGAGGTATTTACCTAATATTGTGACTGTTAAGGTGCTTTTGAAGAGTGCAGTGATATTTATGGTGAGTGGATGGTTTTTCTTATGCCAAGTGTGTCCCAGTTCAGAAGCCAGGAATGTGAGTGACTAGGGCAGTGGCTGGTGGTAGCATCTGCTGCAGCCTCTTCTGCACAGGTCGAATAGTCCCAGTGCGTGTTCTCATGGTGTGAGCCTATTTTGGCAGTGACTGGCCTGCCTCTTCTGGTGCCTGTGTGGCATGTCACGGACAGATGTTACTGTCACTTTCATCTGGCACTTTCTCTTCAATTTAATAAAATGGTGGTGTTTCCCCAGGACCCACCTCATGTGGGTTGCAGGCTGTCAGCAAAAGATGGGCTGAGACTGCCCTGTTTAGGCTGGTATCCCTCCCTGTTTTCTGTTCCGAAAGCAAGACAGTAGCATTCTCCAGAGCCTGTCTGCTTTCAAGAACACCAGTGAAGAGTTCTGCATTCAGCTTTTCTGCAGCATAAATTAATGCTTGGGGCATGCAGCTTCTGGCTGGGCTAGCATTTTCCCTTGAATCTTAGCCCTGCTTTTCTTGAGCTGCTTGGTGTACCTTGCAGTGAAGGTTGTTAAGTATTGCCTCTTGAGGTCACCTCAAGATACTGGCATTCCTATGTATTAGGCAAAGGTAACAGTCTCGTTCCTGTTTTCAAACTTCTCTTGCATCTCAGAAACTGGGACTCTTGTAGTCAAAGCCACCTTCCGTGGCTGAACCTTGCAGCCAGTATTGCTTTAGAGCAGAGGGAGTAGTATATTGGCAGTGCTTTTTGGTCTGGTTTTAAACACACAGACCTCTAACTGTACGTAGGAAGGTGCTTCTGTGGTTAGTACTACAAGTTTACATAACAGCTTCAATTTTTCTTAGTTCTCTTTGCTGGTTCTCTTCTTTGCCAAACTTGTACATATGCTTGTCTGCACAAAGAAGCATTTACTGTTGCTTTCCTAGGAAGTCAGAAAATGATCTGTCATTGCCTTTCACTTGGACACAGTTTTTCTGTTTAGAGCAAAGACAGCTGAGAATGGCTTTCCTTGTCATTTACAGCCAAGTCTTGACTTTCCAGTTCATCAGCTTCTTTCCTGAGCTGCTTGCAGGCTCTGTGTTGTCAGTGTGGTTGGTATCACCTGGCACTTTGAAGAGGAGTGGAGGGACTGGGCAGAATGTACCTCCTAGGGCAGAAGGGTATTGCAAGAAATGCATTTGTCATTTGGTTACAGGAAGACCAGATGGCTCTGAGTCTTAGGGGTTGGTTCGTCTCCCTCTGAAAAAAGACATGTGAAATGAAGGACAGACTTACTTGAATAAAAGGGGCAGTATTTAAGACCGAGGCGACAGTTAAATGTTCTTTCAGTCCCCCATTCATCTAATGTTGTCTCTTGGTTGCTAACAGTCCTGTGGAAGAATGGTCCCAGAGGTTTACTTGGAGCTGGAACATGCCTGGTTATCTGAATGTGGCACCTTTCTTTGAAGGGCTGTCCCTGGGCATCGTCTAGACTGATAAGGCCTTTCATACTCTACGCTTTTCATAAGGACTCTTCCATGTCAGGCAGGAGGAGATTTATAGTGTGTGTGCTTGTCTATCATTTCCTCTTGCATTATGAAATGAAGACCTTCTGTCTGCACCTGGTAGAGACGTCAGCTCACTTACATGTGTTGCGTGCTTAGCTTGGAAAAGTAAGTATTTCCAAGGAAGTAATAGCCCGCTACCCTTGCAAACATAGTGAGAAGGCTCAGATTGGAGAATTGGAGCCACTTCTTCCCTTTTCTATCCCCTCCCTCACTGTCAAGTGGGAGAACTGTGAGGTACTGCTATTGTGTTCGGCTCCTGTAGCTGCCAATACAAATAAAAACACTAACACTCTCCAAATACTGCAGGTTGGGCTCCCAGATCTTAAATTCATGACTGGCCTGCCAGTCCCTTTCAGGAATATGAAATCAAGCTTTTGTCCATGGAGAAGTGACACTGTCCCTGCTGCTTTTTCTAGAGGTTGCTAGTTTCCAGAGGACTGCGTGTCCCCTCGGACGTGACTCTCAGTTTGGTGTTAGTCTGTCCAGCTTGGCTGTTTCCTTCTTCCATAGTGTCTATGGTACGCTGTTCCAGGCCATCGTGGAGCTGCCTTTTTCTAGAGCCAAGCGCCCCATGGTGGTGGGCTTTATTCTGCTCCTGTAAAGTTGTTCACAGGATCGCTGCTCACCCACCTTTTGGCCACCTTCTTGTGGCCATGCCTTATTCTATAGCACTGCATTGTTCAAGTAACTAAGTAGTTTTCCCCATTTCTGTTGCAAGATTGTATGATGATCTTCAAAACAGTGCATTGCAGTTAGATTTTGAAGGGGGAAAGGTTTGCATGGTGTTTAGGGAAGAACTGAAACATATCTTAGAGAGAGCTGAGGCTTGTGCGTTAGTATAGCTTAAGAACTGGAGTTACAGAAGCTGACTGGCTTGTTTCCAGCTTGTCTGGTGGCAGTAACAGGAGAGGCAGGTTGCAGGGTAATTCTTTCATCTTCTCACATCTCCATATATACAGGGCAGTTTGCTCAACTAGCATAGGTCTTGAGGTCACATCAGTTTCTGAATCTGAGCTAAGTAGACAATAATTCTAGTCTTAATTTCTGCTAGCTTTGTAATTTTAAAAGCAATTTCAGGTGCTGGCCTTAGTATAATTGCAGAGTGCACTGAACCCTTTGGAAGAGTCTCTCAGTGCACAGGTGAAGATAAGTTGGAAACAGGGAGAATACAGGCTGTAAATGCAGGTAATAGTGGAGAGAAGCAAAACTGTACTGCAAAGAGCGGTAAGTGCTTGTGTATGATAGTGCATGTTGAGTCAACTTCCTGTTTTCTTGCTCCTTTGGACTTTGATTTCTTTTCTCTAATTCTGTGGGTATCAAACAGCTCCCCATATCGAAGATTTGGTGATGCTCCCCACGCCTGTGCTGAGGCTGCTAAATGTTCTAAGCGATGCTTCTCTGCAGTGCGAAGAAGAATATGAAGGTTGGTGCAAGCTGTGCGATTTCCATATAGCAATGTCGTCTTACAGACTGTTTTGTTTGACTTTGGGGATGTGAGAGCAAGCAGAAGAGCAATTAATAGGCACAAGAGCAGCAAACAAAGAGCTGCGCAGCTGAGATTTGGTACCAAGTGGGTCAACTGCACCAACAGAGGATAGACTAAAAGACTGAGACAGAAAGCAGAGCTTGTAGTGAGTTCTTGAAGGATCCCAGATTTGAAAAAAAAAGAAAAAGTTTATTTTTATTTTCTTCTTTGGTTAAATGCCCACAGACCTCATAATGTGTTTGTGGCCCTGAGCTTCTGCTGGACGTGCACAGGACTCTGGAGCCCAGTAGGAGAGGTCCTTAAAAGTTTGCTAATGAACTTATCCAAGATCTCAGCAGAGAACTGAAATAATCTCGTTGGAGTTCTTAAACTGTAGCAAAAACTATACATGGTAGGTGGCAAGGCATGCTGGTGGAATTTGCATTTCTGCTTGCTCTCAAATCCACGTGAGTGGCAAAAGTTAGAGAGCTCTGGGGATATGAGTTTAAAAAGCTGGCTTCTGCTCACACAAAGAAGGGTTTGTGGCAGCTCCCTCCTTTAGTTCCCCTCCTCCAAGCACCATAACAAAAAAAAAAAAGAAAAAGAAAAAAAAAAAAAAGACACTCACAAATCCCATATGTTTTAACTACTGAAAGGCCAGGCTTTGTGTGCAAGGAAAGGCACTGTCCATGTGCTCCAAACCCTGCTGTTGGGAATTCACTGCCTGCAGGTCTGTGTTCCTGAGCCTCAGTTCAGACACTTCATCTCGTTATGTGGCCATTAAAGTGTCAGCTTCTGCCATGGCACCTCTCGACTTTTATTTTAAATTGAGAGGAAAAGGCTATATGTTGACTTAGTGTTCTTGATGTGTTCATCTGGCCTTCATTTGTTTCTTGGCTCATCCTAGTTTTCAAAGTGAAAGACAACCAGCTCTTTCCTTTCTCAGATATCCTGGAAGACATAAGGGAGGAGTGTCAGAAATACGGACCGGTGGTTTCCTTGCTTATTCCAAAGGAGAATCCTGGTAAAGGCCAAGTAAGTGAATGGAGGGAAGAGGCTATGTGTTCCCATGTACACTCCATGTGCTGCAGGACTGCTGCTAAGCTCCTGGCAATCTCCGGGCTGATGACAGTGCTATAAATAGCTGGTTATCTTGAAGGACAACACAGGTTCCTTCCTGGTTATGTAAGGTTGCCTAACCTGGGAGGTGCCCAAACAGCTGTAGCAGGGGAGCTGGGATACAGGAAGGAAGGGGAGAAGCCAATAGGAGAGGAAGCACTGAGGTTGTAGAGCATCATCATACTTTCTCCCACCTTACCAAACACTCTCCCCTTAGAAATGAGGAGCAAGAGATGAAAATCCAGTTCAGAGATACAGCCCCTTCCTTTTTAGCTCCACTGCTCTGAGCTCAACCAAGGATAGAGGGGAAAAATTCATTCAGGAACTGTTTCCCTGGTTGCAGGGGTGAGAGGGGGCAAGTGGCATGCTGCACTGGAAGTCCTATTTCTCCTCTGTTTCTTTCAGGTCTTTGTTGAATATGCAAATGCTGGTGATTCCAAAGCTGCCCAAAAAATGCTGACTGGAAAGATTTTTGATGGCAAGTTTGTTGTGGCTACGTTTTACCCACTGAGTGCCTATAAGAGAGGATATCTGTACCAAAACTTGCTGTAGGCAGTAGCAACAATCAGGAGAGTTGTCTTGTTCCTCTTCCTCACATGTTTTACAGTTGAATGTACAAAAGAGCTTCCTAGCCCTGCTTTTGAGTCATCTGTGAAGGAGAGATGCAAAGGACTTAACTGGGCTTTGAAACCTTTACTGCTGCTTTGTGATGTGCAGAGGAGGCCAGGATGGCTTTCAGCGTGTGCTTGTGTGTGTTGTGCTTGCTCGTTTACATTGGGTGTGTGGCTTTGCCCCGCGGGCACTCGGGTGGCAGGAGTGATGACTGTGGGAGCCTGGGAGACTGAGCAGATCTTGGCAAGTGTTTTTAAGTCATTTGAAGTGAGACCACTTAAAGTCTTGGCCTTAGCACTTGACTTTGCTCTAGGGAGAGGGTTTCTTTGGTGAGCTTTCCTATAACACATGTGCTCTTCTCCAGTGTGAGGGAGGAGGAGTAAGGCTTCCCTGCTTTTTGTTGATACCTGTAACAAATAAAGAAGTAGAAGCACCATCCTCTCTAAACCAGACCAGGAGGAGTTTTGAGTCTTCACATCATGTAGAGCAGAGGGAGACAGCGAAATCAGATCTGCTGAGCCTACAGCGTTACCCTGTCGCCTCCTCGTGACCCAAGAAGGGCTGTCCGTCTGGCCTGGCACAGATGGCATGCTGGGCTTAGGCAGCAAGGTGTGGGTGATGCTGCCTGCAGTGAGCTGAATTTGCTTGTATACCTGGGGTGGGCAGGGACTGATGATGATACATGTCATCAGAGCAGTACCAGCCTCAGTCCCGACACAACCTGTAAGCACTTTGTAGCCTGAGGTGATGTGAAAACCCTGTCGTGTGGAGTAATCTTTCTAGCATATACCCTGTGCTGGCACTGATGCTCCCCAGCTCTGATGCCAAATCATCTGTAATACATAAGCGTCTTTAGGTGATATTTTTGGAAAGGAGTGCTACAGCACGCCGTATTCTTTGTGTCTCAGCAGGACTCCTGTCCTGTGAGTCTTATAAGAAAGAACAAATATTTGTCTGTTGTAGGTCCCATGCTTGGCTTTTCTGTGTTGTGCATTTTGGTTTTGCATTAACCTGTTAGACTTGCAGATTAGAAGCACTGACACTTTTGGTCCTTCATAGGTTACACAAAGGGCCTGAGGCTATCCGAGATCCTGTATGGAGAGGGCTCAGTCAGTCATCAGACTTGACTGGCCAAGAGAAGGTCTTTTCCAGCGTCAGGGATAACAGCCACATGCTTTTGGGGGAAAAAAAATACCTGGGCGAGCACATCGCTGTTCCCCCCAGAGCATGCTCCCTGCTCAGGTGGCTTCAGTGCACAAGCAGAAGCTCGCTCACGCAGCTGCTGGCATGGGGTAGGCGGTGGCTGTTTCCCAGGGGTGTGCAAACCCATACAGCCAGCAGAGCCTCTCCCTGCAGGGGTGGGCACTTTGCTCCTGGTGAGCACAGCGTGAAACAGCCCTACTGAGAGGGGGACCAGCGTATTTTGGCTTGCGGCCCTGGTACCAGCTTTAGTGAGGGGGAGAGCCCTCATGAATTCTTTTTCCAGCTGAAATACTTGTGGACAGCTGCCCGAACCATCTCTGACCTTCCCTGGAATAATACCTGAATTACCTTGCAGTTTACTTTTTGCATCTTGCTGATGCTGGATGTGCTGGAATCCTGCACTTAAAGGTTCCTCTTGATTATTGCCCTGTGTGTGCGTGTGCGGTGTGTCAGGAGATCAATGTCTGTAGCATTTCACGAGTCTGCATTCCCCTCTGTGCTGGTGTAGAGTCCTGTCTACTGTGGCCCTTCCCAAACTCCCCCCAAAAGGACCAATCTCTTTGAATTTTTCTCTTGCCTTTGAGGTGGTAGGTTTTTCCAGGAGGGAAAAAAAAATCCCACAATGAGGTTTAAGGTATGATTTGCTGATCAGACTTTTTCTGGGAATTATGCTACTTTGGTGTACATAGCTGTAAAGCAGACTTGCATAGATGGGGTGTGTGATTCATTGCTTTTAATTTAACTGTCTTGCAGTGAAGCACCTTTAGTGTCTGGGAGGAATTGGATGATTAACTGGGTGAGGGGTTTTTCTATGTGAAGACCAGTGTTAAAGTACTTCAAGTATTGGTAGGTATTGACTGACATCCTCATCTCCTAGTTGTTGCTGTCCCTGGTGGGCTGAGCCAGGAGTGAGAGCACTTTGGCCCAGAAATTCACGTGTTGAATGCCGTCATGTCAGCAGCATTAAGCTGGTTCTGTGTGTGTGCTTGTCAGCTGGCACCCAAGAGCCCTTGTCCCACGGAGTGCCAGCCTGTGTGGGGACACAGGGAGCTCTCCGGGGTGTGGGGCGTGAGGTCTGTCACCTATAGCAGTATTGGGACAGGGAGATGCCAGGGTGCAGGTGCAGAACTTAAATGCATTTAAGTTCTCATATACATTTGTCTAGGACTGTGAGCTGCTCTGTCATCTTTCAAGCATATCTCTATTTCAGTCAGAATTATGCTTTGGATGTGCAACTAAAGATAAAGAGCGGTGCCAGGATTAATCTTTAGAGAGGAGCTACAACCTGTTCCTGCAGCATAGTAGAGCTGTGCCACCAGAGTTTGGCTGGGTTTTTTTGTTCAGCTGCTTTAACAGGAACTAAATAAATCTTGAGGATGCAAACTCCTGCTACCAGATTTTCTCTCCAGATGCTCATTGACCAGGCTTGAGCACTGAGCTGGGCAAAAACCCCAGAGCTGCTTGTTTGTTTATTTTCCTCCTGGCAAGAGTTGAAGATGCTGATCTCTGTCCTGTCACTGGATCCAGCCCCTTGCTTCCCTTCGCAGTCTGTGGGGTACAGGGAGGTTTAGAAGCTCCTTGGAGCAGAAGCATTTTATCATTATCCCTCACCCTCTGCCTTCAAAGCCTTTTTCTATCAATCTGAGCTCACTCTGGTGTCTCAGTGATCTATTGGTTGCTTGGCATAAGTTTCAGACCTGCTAAAACCTGTGAGTTTCTTAACTCTAGATTGTATCTGAAGTGTGCATGGTGATTGAATCCAAGGCATCTGTCCTGGTGTGTGCCTGGATGGGCCTGGCTTTCCTCATCTCCAAATTACTGCCTCCTTGAGTTACAGAAGTGTTGAGGTTTCCCACTCAGATGCTCACTGGGTTTCTTGGTCTGTGCTGCTGACACAGCTCCTTCCTGATAGCCTTCAGTGTAGCACCGACCTACGTAGTACTAGCTAGGCGACAGCTAGATGTGAAAATCCACAGGCTGACTTTGAGGGAGAGATCTGCTTTGGGGGGAAAGGGATGAAAGATGAAGCCTCTGGAGACAGCCAGGGAAGGCTGGCACTGCTCCAGCGGGGTGCCAGGGCAGGCATCTGTCCCTTCTCCCTGGGAGGAGGCTGTCCAAGGGGCTGCGTCCCCTTAGAGCGTGTATGTGAACAGGAAACACACTGACGCTCCACTGTTCCTTGGTGGTGGTTGGGTTTTGTAGCTGATCTGACACACAATGTCACTGCCCATCGAAGAATCGCTGTCCTTCCTCTGCCACCAATGTCTGTGTGGGAGCAATGAGGGAGAGAGGAAGTTCTGTGCACTTCCACCTGTTTACTATATGCAAGGAGGGTAACTGGTTTTTAAATCACTGGCCAAAGCACAAGTCAGCTCCAATCTCAGATGTATTCCTAATTTTATTCCCACTGGTCTCCAGCCTCCTAACAACATAGCCTGAGCACTGTGTTGCACCCGGGTTGTCTTTCCAGAGCGTTCAGTACACTTCCTCCCGCTGCGCCGGATCCTGTAACCACGTGCCTCCCGTCGGGTTAGATGTCAAACGTTGTATCCCATCACGCACCGTTGCTGAGCAGATGTGTGCTTGATACAGATGATTAATAAATGATGCTTCAAGTACGAAGCGGTTGTCCAGCATCATTTTCTTGTGAGACCGCCGGTGAAATGCCACCTAGCTGAGCAAGGTCTCCATCACCCTGCGCCGGGGTGTGCGTCCAGGAGGGCACAGGGCTGTGACCCAGCCGTGGTGGTGCTGGCATCTTATGCTTGGCACCCACAGCTGGGGGGGCTGAAAATCCCGGTGGGAGCACTGGGATGACCTTCGCCCGGCCAGAGCCTGCCATGTCCCCTCCTGCAGCAGCACCCCTTACTCACACTGCGGATGGGCGTTTTCCACGTTCCCTCTGATGTAACGGTTTCCGAAGTGACGTCATCGGGAGGGAAAATCTCCTCGGCTGACATGGGCTGCTCCCTCGGGAGATGCTGCGAGTTGCACAACGTTCTGCAGGCGTTGGCGGCTCCAGAGCCAGGAGGGGATGTGCGGGGTGAGGACCAGATTTTCGGCTACAGCCCACACGGGTGTTGCCACACGCTTCCCTAATGACGGGGCCAGGGATTTCTGCAGCGGGCTGAGGGGACTGATCTCTGGGGGGGTCCTCCTTTGCAGGGAGCTCGCCTGCCGGTTTTGGGGTGGGTTTGTTTTTTGGGTTTTTTTGTCCCCTGCACGCCTCTCCTCTCTTGCTGCAGGAGGGGGACCGCTGCCCCACGCCCCTGCCCGGGGGCTCCCCAGAGGACCCACCCTTCCCCTGCCCGGGAGCAGGCCGCGGCCGCAGCTCCCGCTTCACGCGTGGGCCGGGCGCGGGGAGGAACGGCTGGAAAAGGTGCGGCTCTTACGGGAGGCCCCGCTCCCCGCCCCGCCCGGAGGGCAGCGGGAGCGGGAACGGGGCGGAGGCCGCCTCGCCGCCGCTGGGGGACGGGGACCGGTTCCCGCCTCTCCCGCTGGCCGGGCCGCGCGCTGACGTGGCGGAGGTTGCCATGGCAGTCGCCGGCG
>JAVJGG010000090.1:36532320-36544144 GCA_035590195.1 Aviceda cuculoides
GGCGGGCAGGGCACCCGCCTCGGCGTCCCCTACCCCAAGGGCATGTGCGACGTGGGGCTGCCCTCCCGCAAGACCCTCTTCCACCTCCAGGCCGAGCGCCTGCGGCGGCTGCAGCAGCTGGCGGAGGAGCAGCACGGCACCCCCTGCCACATCCCCTGGTGAGCCCCGGGCCTGGGTGGGTCAGGGTGTCCGGCCGTCCCATCCCTCCCCGGGGGTGGCTGTGGCGGGACAAGGCTCGTGGGGTGCTGTCGGCATCGCCCCAGCTGCCGGCAGAGGGCTGAGGGCCCGCAGGTTGGTGTCGTTCCATCAGTGTTGGCTGGGTCAAAGCCCTGTTGCGTGGCCTTGGTGGGTCAAGGTCTTGCATGTCGGCACGGGCCCCGTTGGTGTCAGCGGGCCGAGGAGCCGTGGGTTGGTGTGGACCCCCTTGGCAGCCCCAGGGCCCATGGCTTGGCACTAACCCTCTTGATGCTAGCGCTGTTGCTATGGGTCGTAGCCTGCTGAAGTTGGTGGGTCAAGGCCCAGAGGGTGGCACTGGCAGGTTCCATGTTGTCAAACTCAACCCCACAGTCCTTGGGAACGTGTGTCATGTCACCTGTGGCCAGCCCACTGCGTGGGACGGCAGCCACGCAAGTCAGGGAGGTGAGGGGCTGCAGTGAGCAGGAGGTTGGTGTCGCGGCAGGAGCTGGCTGCTGCAGCTGGGTGTCCTGTCCCCCCTGCTGCAGGGGGTGCGGTAGGGTTTTGGAGACACATCTTGCAAGGAGGGGTGAAGCTCTTCGTTGGCTTGCTGAAGAGGTGGGACTGCAGAGGGTCAGATCCTCCTAAATGTTTGTAGAGTGGAAGAACCCTGTCCTGGGTGTTATAGGCTGAAGCGGTTCCCCACGTTTGGGACAAGGGGTGTGAGACCCTGTCTCTCCTCCCTGCTCATCGGGTCTCTTCTGTGCTGCGACAGGTACATCATGACAAGTGGCCGGACTATGGAGTCCACCAAGGAGTTCTTCTTGAAGCATCACTATTTTGGTTTGAAGAAGGAAAATGTCATCTTCTTCCAGCAGGGCATGCTGCCCGCCCTGGGCTTTGATGGGAAAATCCTGCTGGAGGAGAAGGGCAAGATTGCTATGGCCCCAGGTTGGTGGCCAGGAGCTGGCGGGAGGGCTGTGCGGGGGTGAGGCACGGTGCTGAGGACAAGCTTTGGGAGCTGGAGCCTGCGTAGGGCAGTCTCACACCATGACGTGGCCCACGGATGATGCAGGCTGGGAGGTGTCTGTCTTGGCGGGGAGGACGAGGGTGGAGTATGGCCAGGCTGGCGACCCTCCACCCTCGCTCTGTGGGGGAGGAGGATGAGTGTGAGCGGCTGACAGGACGGCCAGGTGTTGCTGCAGCCCCAACGGTTTGTTCCCTCCGCAGATGGCAACGGGGGCCTGTACCGGGCCCTGGGGGTGCACGGCATCGTGGATGACATGGAGCGGAGGGGTGTGCAGAGTGTCCATGTCTACTGCGTGGACAACATCCTGGTGAAGGTGGCCGACCCAAGGTTCATCGGCTTCTGCTTGGAGAAGGGAGCGGACTGCGGGGCCAAGGTATGGTTTCAAGGCCAGGCAGGCACTGCTTCCCTGGAGCAGGGTGGGGTCTGTCCTGCTCCTTGCCTGCTTCCCTGACTCCTCACCCTTTCTTCACTGGCTTGCTGCAGCCAGGAGGGATAGCTAAGCACTGGGAACTCGCTGGTGGAGTTGCACGTGCTGTCAGAGTCCTACCTGTCCCTCCAGTCTTGCATCCCAGGGTATGCGGGGTGTCACTGACCCCCTGCGTGGTGCTGCTCTCCTCCTGCCTTGCACAGGGACATGGCACCGACAGCCCCAGGGCTCTCAGGTCCCCTAGTCCCTGGGGCCAAGAGGTGCTGGGGAGCCCTGTGAGGCTGCCCGGTCCCCACCCAGATGCTGGGTGGCTGTTGTCCAGGCAGCTGTAGGGAGCACAGGCAGCCAGCATCCCTGCTGCAGGCTGCCAGCTGTCCCTGGCTATGACAACCTGGGTACCAAACCAGGATGTGGTGGGTGCAGATGACTGCTGACACTGAGCCCAGCCCCATGTCTCATGGGTAGGGTGTTGCACACCTGAAGGTTTACTTAAAGGCTAGATTAACAGCCAAAGGGGCTGTGTGATTGTGTTTGCATTGGACTTGGCTCTGGCAAACAAGTAGGCTTGCTGGCCTTGAAGCTTTCAGAGAGTGAGCTGGGAAAGGGAAAGCAGTTCTTCCTTCTGGCTGGAGCAAGAGAAGGAGGAAGTAGACCCTAGCATGCAGAAAGGAGAAAGCCCTGTTTATATGCACACTGCCCTTCTGTGGTGGCAGTGATGGGTAGGGATTTGCTGGGGGGGTCCCATGCCCAGAGGGAGGTGTGTGGGGTGTGAGGAAGAGGAGGGAGGTCAGGTGTAGAGGGATGGCTCTGCTGAGTCAGCAGCCTCCTGCTTGTGTATGGTAAGCTAGCTGTTCATGTGTGGGCTGGGTGCTAAAAATATCTGTGCCCTCTGCCAGCCACACATGGGGTTGGTGCCAGATCCTGCCTTGCCCTCTGGGTGTGCCTGTCACCCAGCCCTGCCATCTTGCCCTCCTCCAGTCACCGTCACTAGAAGCTCCTGGCAGGGGAGGGCTCCAACATCCCTGTCCCTGCACTATCCCTGCTGTCCTGCACAGGAAAATGCCTCCATGAGGGCTGCTAGGTACAAGGGAGTATATCTGAAGCGCAGAGCTTTGGGGGTCTTTCCCTGACAGTGCTTCCCTTGGGCAGGTGGTGGAGAAGACTAACCCCACGGAGCCGGTCGGCGTGGTGTGCCGAGTGGATGGTGTCTACCAGGTGGTAGAGTACAGCGAGATCTCCCTGGCCACTGCCCAGAAACGGGGCCCAGACGGGCGGCTGCTCTTCAATGCGGGCAACATCGCCAATCACTACTTCACCACCGCCTTCCTGAAAGATGTAGTCAAGTAAGGGCCTGCTGGGGTGCTGCCGGTGTGCTGGAGGAGGAGCGCCGGCACCGAGCAGAGTTGGTTGCCTGACCGCCTGTGCGTTGCTTTCTGCTGGTTGAGCTCCAGCTGTTTGCAGGCATGCTGGGATGAGGCCTGTGGGGTCTGGTCCCTGGCCCCTGCACACGTGGCCTGACCCCTGCTTCATTGCACAGTCCCTTCCTGGAGACAAGATTTCCTCTGGCCGTTGCTGGCTGCTGATCCTAGAGTGCAGATGTACAGGGCGGTCCTCTCCTGGCTGTCATGGGAATGAGCAGCCCGTGCCTCGGGGCAGCTGGGGGTCAGGGTAGAGCGGCCGTCCTGCCGCAGCGGTGTCTGAGCTAGGGGGCTGGAGACGTGGCTTGCTCAGACAAGTGACGGCTCTTTCTTGGCCTGTTGCAGCACTTATGAACCACGTCTGCAGCACCACGTAGCTGAGAAGAAGATCCCACATGTGGACATTGCTACAGGGCAGCTGATCCAACCCGAGAAGCCTAACGGGATCAAAATGGAAAAGTTCGTCTTTGACATCTTCCAGTTTTCCAAGTATGCCCTTTTCTCTCTGTGGGGACTATGCTGCTGGCTCTCCCTTGGGTAGCTCTGAGAGCCTCTGCGGGGGTGCCAGGGCTGTGCCCACTGGTGATGCCCCAGGGTCAGGACAGGATGCCAGGACCTGTGCTGTTTGGCAGCAGTGGGTGATTGTGCCCTGAGATGAGCAGGGATGTGAGCAGCAGGATGGACAGGCGCTGCATGCCCTTGCTTGTCTGAGCCCAGCTCCAGGGCCAGAGGAGCATCTGCTGACCCTAGAGCCAAGGTCCTCCCCTCCCTCCTTTGTGGCTGTGACTCCTTTGAGCCTGTGGGTGTGGGCTGCAGGGGGGGCCATGGTCCCAGCTCAGCCACCCTGGCAGGAGAGAAGCCAAAGCAACAGGGAGCAGCTACATTTCCCAGACCTGACCCTCCTGCACCCTGTTTGCTTCCAGGAAGTTCGTGGTGTACGAGGTGCTGCGTGAGGACGAGTTTTCTCCCCTGAAGAATGCGGACAGCCAGAACGGCAAGGACAACCCCACCACAGCCCGACACGCCTTGATGTCCCTGCACCACTGCTGGGTTCTCAATGCGGGAGGGCATTTCGTGGACGAAAATGGCACGCGCATCCCCGCCATCCCTCGGTGAGTTGCTGCTCCCAGCGCTCCTGCATCCTTTTTGTGTTGGGTATAAAGCACCAGGCAGTCCCCAGCCTTTCTCCATTTCAGCGCTCCTGAAAGCAGTGTTGCTAGAGTGACCAGCCGTGGGTCCCTTCTCCCAGGTGGTCCATAGGGCAGAGCTGGGTGCGGGCAGGGTGGTGGCTGCAGGAGGGGCACTCGCTCGGTCAGCAGGAATTTTCCTTCTTGATTCAACACCCGTGAACCAAATCCTGCTGGTCTCTGTTACACAGCCGAGGCTGCCCGTGCAGGGAGGAGGTGGCTCTCTAAAGCCCAAGCACATCAGCACATCCGTGCAGCACCCAGGCTGAGGTCGTGGCTTCCCTCGACCGAGAGACCTCCTGCCACCCCTGTTTGGAGAACAGCAAACCCCAGACTTGTTCTGCTCTGTTTTTTCCCCACCCTTGCTAACCCTTGTTTATTCCCACGTAGTGTCACAAACGGAAGGTCAGATGCCACCCCAGCAGCTGTCAATGACAAGTAACTATACCGTGCAGCGTGCATGGTGGCGGGGCTGTGCTTAGGTACTAACGGGCTGTAGGCAAAGCAGTGTGCCAGGCTGCGGTCGGTGCGATGGGTGCGTGCTGGTGAGCAGGCACCTGTAGTGACTAACGGGGGCCGGGGGGCTCGGGGCTGCATGCTGGGAGCGGGGCATGTCTCACTACAGGACCCCGCGGATGCCGCTTCTCAGGGTGGCGGGCAGTAGGCAGCGTCTGCTCCCTCCTGGGCTCCTTTCCGCAGAGGCAGGGATAACTGGAAGAGGCTTGTGCCATTGGTACGGGGGGGAGCCCCCACAGGTCACCCCGCAGGCGGGATGCTTTTGGGAAACACACTGGTGTGTCCCTTCAATGACACTCCCCTCTTTGTCACGCCACAGCGTAGCACAACCTGGACTGATCCCGACTGGTCCCATAGCTGGAGACAGCTGTTGTCTCCCAGTGTCTGCCAGGCGTCCAGGCGGATTGAAATGGGATTAAAAACATTAAGTAAACATCAAGCAGGCTTTGATGTAGCATGTGCAAATCTCAGTGTAGGCAGCCAGCTGTGCTTTGTGTGACTTCAGCTCTTGAGTTTTGAAGATGCAGACTCACACCAGGGACAGCCACTGGCTCAGTGCTTAAAAGTTTACAGAAGTAAACAGGGAAGTTGACAGAAGTGTTAAAGCAACTTTTCTAATAGCAATGTATTCTTCTGTAGGCACTGGGCACATCTGTACGGCTGGGACTTAGAGCTGGGGTGCGTAAATGACTTGAAGACTAAGCAAGCTTGTTACACTTCTCCCCTTCAGGAGAAGTTGTATCTTCTGGTACTTTCCAGCGGGATACGCCTAGGGTCTCTGTTTTTAATTCAAAACTCTAAGTGCTTTCAGGCTTATAACTAGGCCATCACACTAGTTATAATGTAGGCTAAAGGATGCACTTTATCCTATGTGTATCCTTCATTGCCAGTTAATGGCAATTTTTTTTTTTTTAAACAATTATCTTGAAATGAATCTGACTCTAAGGCAAACACAGGTGCAAGGGCTGGGTTAGGGTGGGTGAGTTTTATTTGCTCACAGCTGGGACAGGAGGGGGCTGAGTGAGTGCATGGCAGCAGGGACAAGTTTTGACCTGAGCAAAGGGAATGTTGTCACGGATGACAGCCTGCCATGCCTGTCTGGCTGCGGTGGCGAGTGGGAGTAAAGGGGCACCCTGGGGTGCTGCCGCGGTTCCTCGTTGGCTCTGCACAGCTGCCCCCTCCCCGGCCAGGCTTACATGCCAGCTGGATTCAGGCAGCATCCGGGGGGTCCTTCAAAAGCTGGTGGCAGCAGGAGTGGGGTCAGGGACCCCATGCAGACCCCTCCCCAGCAGTGCAGCTGCGGCTGAGCTGGCCTCACTAGCTCAGGCACGTGTCCAGAGCAGAGAAGCTGAGGCAGTTGATCTAAGAGGCAAAGGCAGGAGGAGCAGGCAGCGCTGCAGGGAGTATTCCTGAGCGAGCAGACAGGCTTACCCTGCGTCCTCCGGTTGCGCTTTAAACAAGGAACTTGTTTAAAAAAAAAAAAAAAAAACCTGTTGTGACCAGCCAAAAAGGAAGGTGTTGTGAGTGCATCTCTCATCACCCCAAGGATGCAGGAGAAGGAGGAGGAAGGAGTGAATAGCTTGCATGCAGCATCAAATATAGCGGGCTGTGGTCCAGGCTGGGGGCATAGGCACTGCTGTAGTTGCACACGTGGAAAGGCACATAGATCCTCATTAAAGCTGCATCTGAAATTCTCTTCCCTTTCAGTCGCTGCTGGTATCTAAACTTTAGCTCGCACCTCTGTGGAGAGCACGCAAGGCTTGACTAACCCAGGGCAGCTCTGCGCTGGCAGGGTCTGCGTGGGCCAGCAGCCACCGGTGCCCCGGACAGCCACTGACCCCCCCACGCTGGCATCTGCAAGATCTCTGGACCCCATCTGCATCCCCTGGCAGGATGTAGCTAACCCTCCTGCCTTTTTTTATTTTTTTTTTTTTTTTTTTTTTTTTTTTTCCCCCCTGCAGCTTGAAGGATGCAAACGACCTTCCAATCCAGTGTGAAATTTCTCCCCTCATCTCCTACGGAGGAGAAGTGAGTACTGCCTCTCCAGAGCTCGGGTGCCCTTGCAGATTAACTAGGTGGGTGGGGAGGCTGGTGGAGCATGTGTGCGAGCCCTGGCCAGGGAGGGTATAAGCCACAAAAGCGTGACTAGAATTCACAGCAGAGCTTTTCGAGGCAGTGTCCCTCAAGCTACTAGCACAGGAGGGGACCAGAGCCATCTGTGAGCAGCTCAGCAGGCCAACAGAGCATATAATGCGTGGTGCGTTCCTAATGAGCTGCTTCGTCCTCCCTTAGGGTCTGGAAAAGTACGTGAAGGATCGAGAGTTTCACACACCTTTGATTATCGACGAGGATGGGATCCACGAGCTGGTGAAGAACGGGATGTAGTGGCGGCACGGTGCCCAAGCCAGGCTGCCTGTCCCACCCGGTGCGCTGGGAGTTCGGACACATGAAGGTTTATAGCTGTAACTGTTAGGGGCTGATCCTGCTCACTCTAGCCCTGTGCAGAGGAGGATGTAACCCACTCAGTTCTTGGCATGTTGTACGCTTCTATTTATATTTTAATTTAAAAACCAAACACTTTATGGATTCCCCTGCCGCGAAGCACAGCTATGGCGCTGCTCTTTGCACTCCAGGCTGTGGGCATTTATTTTTAAACATGTATATAGTAATAGTCATTGTATATGCAGAGGATTTTTATGGTACGGGGCTGGGGTTAATCTTGAATTTTTATTTTTCTCAAATCTACATGACTATTTTTTTTTAATAGGGTCCTTGTCATTGCCCATGTCCTCCCTTTTGGTCATCCTTTATGTTGCACGACTGGAAGCATCTGATTAAACTCTGAGTCCCTCCTCTCTGTCATCTGGTGTTGTTTTAGTGACGGTGGCTTTCCACAGATACTCTGCTCATAGAGCAGAGGTCCAACTGCATCACACCAAGTGCCCCACTCTGTCCAGTGCAGCAGGGGTTGCTCTCTGAGGGGGGCCGCAGACAGATCCTCTGGCCTGTGATGCTTGTTTGGGGTGTTTCTGGAGAAAGCAGAGGGCTCTCCGCTCTTCAATTTCTGCAAACAGTGGCAAGCCTTGAGCAGGTAGGAACAGGCAGGTGTGCTGCACTGCTGGAGCGCTCAGGGTGAAACCAGCCCAGCACAGTGCCCTCCAGCAGCCCTCCCTTTTCTGGGGTGGGCTCTTTGACTCCTGCCAGAACCCACCACCCTGGAGCATGGTGTCCTGATGCCCTCGGGCAGAGTGGCTCTGCTGCTTCCCCTCCTGTTTGGGAGGGGAGATAGTGCTCAGCCAGCTTCTCTCCTGCTCCCAAGTCCCACCACAGCCCCCGCTGTGGAGGGGCACAGCTGCCCACTGCCCCACAGCTGCCTGGGGAGGGATTTTCCCTTTCAAGGCTGGGAGTGGGGTCCAAACTGCTCCCCCCAGGGGAAGTCATCAGGTCTCCTGAGTGTCAAGGTGGCTGTTGGGCACCCGGGGCTCAGCTGAGCACTCGGCTCCCTGGGCTGTGTGCCTGGGAAGCTGGGGCCATGCGGGGGGTCCCAGCCAGTACTGTGGCCGCCGGTGGCTCGCCGCTGGCCAGTCAGGCTGCGTGTGGCCAAGGCAGCCTGGCAGCCGCGGGTCCCAGGGGAGGCAGCCTGGGATGGGGGCCAGAGCGGGTGCGAGGAGCTGGTGCGGAGTGCTGCGGGTGGTCTGCACCACGACCTCCCCCCGCCTGCCGGCTCTGCCGGGCCCTGGGAACAGCTGCCCTGAGGAAGGGACATCTCTGCTCCCCGGGGAGCAGGCGGGCGCCCCTGAAGCTGCTCCTCCTTGGCGTGGGGTGGGCAGCAGCCAGAGCAGAGTGTGGCCCATCTCAGGGACACACGTGGCCCCAGGACCAGCGCCCAGCAGGAGCGAGAGGCTGCACGGTGAGCCGGGGGGGACCGCTGCTCCGGCTGGCTCCCCGGGCGCTGGGAGGGGTGGAGGGGAGGTGTTTGCTTTGGCTTTTTGTCTCCGTTTGCACACCAACACCTTTGCGTTAGGTCCTGGGATAGAGCGACGCGGCGCTGGCTGCTGCCAAGTTATTCGAGTGCCAATTCCAGGTAGCAGGAGGGCAGCGGGGTGGAGTGGAACCGGCCGGCATTTGTGCCGGCGTGCACGTAGGGCAGCCTGTGCTCCGGCGAGGGCTTCCCCACCGCCAGCTGATCTGGGGTGGCACGCCGGGGCACGGTGCAGAGCCCTGCAGCAGGCACAGCTCTAACCTGCTCCCTGCCTGCTCCTGCCTGCCCTCCCTGCCAGCCCAGAGGTAGCTGTGGCACTCTGCCGTGCCTGCGTCGCCCTGGGGCGTACCTCTTGCTGCACCCCTGGCTGGGCTGGCACCTCAGCCCCTGCCCGCTGGCAGCGGCGAAGGTGCCCGGCACGTCCCCGGCATCCTGCCAGGTGGTGCATGGTTTTCCCTGTGTGGGACTCGGGTTGGTTTGTCTGGAGAGCAGACGGCCCGGGAGTCTGATGAGGAGGGTGGTTTGGGAGCATGGCTGCATCCCTGGGGCAGGTGCCTTCTCCGGCGCGGGGTGCTCCGTGGGGCAGGAGTGCTTTTTGGGAGCTGCTGGCCTGCTGCCGGGGGTGCTGCTTCCCTCCTGTGGTAGTGTGGGTGCTGGCATAAAATACAACCAAAACTCTAGTGTGAAAGAATATTGGGGTTTGGGATTTTTTTTTTTAATTGCATTTTTAGCTTTTGCACAAAAATTAATGTGAGCCGATTATTATTATTATTATTTTCTCCCTGCCGTGTTGCGTAGTCGGTGGCTGCGGGGCCGAGCTAGTGCCTGGAAATGATGTAAAACCACGAGCTCAGCGTGCAGCCTTGGGGAGCCGGAGCGCTGCTTCCGCGCCACGTGCCAGGGCAGGTTGGCTCTCCGGCCGGTGTCCTGGCTCTGCATGCCTGTGTAGGAGCCCAGCACCCTTCCCACCAGGGGCCTGGAGCGGGGCAGCCCTCGTGGGACCCTCTGGGCCAGCACTGGGAACTCGTGGAGCACCTCCATCACCTGCATTTTGGGGGTGTCCTGGCTGGCCTCTACACTCCACATTGCGGGAGGAGGGTCCCAGACACATGTGCCATCCCACAGATGTGGGGGCGAGCGCCAGAAAGCAAAATGCTGCCTATTGCTTTAAGTTCCCTCGCTGGCCACGGGGATTTTTTTTTAATTTTTTTTTTTTTTTCTCGCGCGCTATGAATGGGTTTTGCTGTAAATTATAGCTTTGCACACATTCCCTCGGGCCGAGGAAAATAACCTCTGCCGAAAAGCCAGCCTGGATTGGTGACTGGCTCCCCCTCTCCGCTCCCTAATTGAAACCAAATGTGCAAGATGTAGGATTGTGGGATTTCTGGCCGGCTCCCAGGAATCCGCAGAATGCGAACGCGCTCCCAGAGGCATCTTGCATCAGCCCGGGGAAGTTCGCTCCTCGCCTGGCTCCCCTGGCCCAGGCGAGGGGCGAGGAGCCCGCCCGCCTGCCGCCGCATCCCCGCTCCGGTGAGTCGCTCTCGGGTGCGTGGGGAGGCGTTTTCCCCCACCTAGGCTTGTGATTTTGGGGGGACGTGGGGTCAGCTGTGTTCCGTGGCACAGCCCGGGCAGAGGGGCCGGGGTGAGGGTCTGCCCAGGAAGGGGCTGGGGCAGCAGCAGGGCAGCGTCCCCACCTGAGGAGGTGACATTTGGCCCCTTCTCTCCAGATTTCCCTCCCCTGCCAGCGTTTCCCCTCGTGCCGGGCCGGTGTCCCTCCTGGGCTCCTGCCTGTGTGCCTGTTGGCAGAGCCGGTGGCAGGGCTGGCCAGCTCGAGAGGCTCCGCTGTCCCCGTGGTCCTCCAGCCAGGCACCAAGTCACAGCGGGGAGGGGACACGGGGCCACCAGCCTGGGGCTCCTGAGCATCCTGCCCCCCCAGCCTGGTGCTGGGGACCCACCGGTGGCTTCCCAGCCCTGCGCCGCGGCGGAGCGATGCCGCGCAGCCCCGCGCCGTGGCAGGGTGGCGCGGAGCAGGGAGGAGGGCTGCCAGTTTTCAGCTGGCGGGGGGCGCCCGCTGGGTGCAGCACCCAGGGGACCCTGTCCCCAGGCCCCACGGCTGTGGGCTGCGCTGCCGGCCGGTCTCTCCAGGGCAGCCGCGGTGACCTGCTGGCTGCTCCTCGCACCCTGTTCGGCTGCGATGCCCCTGGCCGAGCCGGCCAGCCCGCGGCTGGGGAGGCACTTGCTGCTGCAGAAAATGGGGCTGCATCCAGCCCAGAGAAGGTCTAAAATGGCATTTTTGGAGGGGAGAAGGACTACGGGTCCCGGCATGCTGCACTGCGCTCCCGCCGAGGCTGCGCCGGCGGCACGGCATGCTGGGGGCTGTAGTGCCGGCTCGACTGGGGGTCCCGCACCCTCTTACTGAACCACCACGCGCCTTGGGTTGTGGTCCAGGGTCACAGGGAGCCTCTCGCCGCTCGGGGACGTTCCCTCCAGCGTGGCCTCGGCGTGTCCCACCTGCCCGCTATCCCGGCAGGAGGGGAGCCCCCGGGCCCGTGCGAGGATGGGGGCTCTGCAACGGGACCCCTGCGAGTCCCGTGTCCAGGACCTGGCGTGCACAGGGGGTGTGGGCTGCTGCTGTCCCCCCCCTCCCCACAAATGATGTTCCTCTGGTGCCGGTGAGGACGGTGGCACCCACCTGGGAAGCGCGCTAGGGACTTCACCAGCTGGCACAGGCTGGGGGCGAGAGGGATTGTGGCTTGGGTGGGTTTGTCTCTAAACAAATGTGGATTTCATTTTTTTTTTCCCTGCTAATTTTCCCTCGTGATTTCAGTAGAATAAGAAGGGGGGAGAATAAAAAGGGGAAAAAAAAAAAAGCAGTGACTGAGGGAAGCTCCCAAGCCTAAGTGACGCCAGGGAGGAGCTCCAAAAACTCTCAGCTCTAAAACTTTCCAGTGATTGAAAATTTTCAGCAAACATTTTCGGACAAAACGTTGCAAAGCCATCCCTTTTGCAGGGCTGGTGGAACAAAAATGGTTTCCAGCTGGGTTGCCAATACTGCTCGGCCGCTTTGACCGCGCGTCCCTTAGCCCCCAG
>JAVJGG010000090.1:36544154-36557308 GCA_035590195.1 Aviceda cuculoides
CGGCGGCGGGGCTGCACCTGCCTGAAGCTCCTGCCCCCCAGCCTCGGCGCCTGAGTCACTGTCTCCCACTGTCCCCCAGCCCCGCTCCCCCGAGGAGCGACGAGCACTTCACAAGGGCTGAGTGGGGATAATTTCCCTGTATTAGACTAAATGTAAATGCATTCCCTGTGGGAGATTACAGCATCTGGTATCCTGATGCTTAAAGAGTTTACTCAGCCTGAAAGAATAGTGGGAAAAAATATCCCTGGATGTTTTTTGGAATGCAGAAGGAAATTGAGATATTAATGTTGGGGGAACTGGCCATCATCAAACACAGGAACTTCGTGCGCGCCTCTCAGCAATGCAGTCGAAATTCCCAGTTGCAGCTAAGTTAGTTGCAACTAACTAAACTTTCCCAGCTGGGATTAGGAAAAAAAAAAAAAAGCAACCACATAGGTGCTTTTCCAAAAAAAAAAAAAATTGGAAAAAAAAGGGGAAAAAAAAAATCACCCTAAGTCGAGGTGTTTATTTGTACCTCCTGCAGAGCTCGTGGTGTTTACCAGAGACCCCCGGGACTCCAGCAGCACACTGCTGGGTGCAGAGACCCTCTAGCAGGGTGCGGGTGGCAGCTCCCCGGGGCTTTGCGCTCCCCTTGGGTGCTGGCATGTTCGCAGCAAGCCTGCCTCGCTCCTGCCGTGCCGAGCCCTGGCTTTGCTAGCAAACAGGGCCGTATCCAGCACCTCCCGGCTGGGCTTCGCAGGATGGGGGTATCTGCCATGTGGCGGCTGGTTCAGGTTGGGTTTGGGCTTTTTCTTAGCGGTGGGGACAAGGCTGTGGGTCCCCGCGTGGGGTGGGTGCAGGGACACAACCAGGGACCCACCTGCGGGGTCACTGGTGTTGGGCCAGCTGAGGGACCCGCCAGCCCGGTCCAGCCACCCCTGGTAAGGTAGGTCTTGGCTGGGATTTACCCCAGAACTCAAGTGCAGCCAGGTCCCATTTGGCCAGGAGCTACGGTCCCTTTAACCCCCAGGTTCGTTAATTATTCTGCAAAGGTTAATGTGCATGTAAACTAGATTAAAATAGCCTTTTTTAATAAAAAGAGGATAATGTGCATCCAGTGCTTGTGCGAAGGGTTGTCCCAGGAGGACAACTGTCCCCTTGGCAAATAAGGGGAGGGGGAGCCCAGGGAGCCTGGGGCAGGGCTGGTGACGTTTCGGGGTGTCCCTGGCGCATCTCCCGGCATGGTGCCGTGCCCCGCGGTGGTTCCCCAGAGGTGTGCGGGTGCGGCAGGAGCTGCTCGGGCTCTGGGGGTTCCTGGCAGCCGAGGGTTAGCCCGAGCCAGGGTGACTTTGCTGCCCTGCCAAGTGGCTGCGGCAGCAGCGCTGATCAGAGGGCAGGCGCATCCCGGGGCTGGGGCCGGGGGGGGATCCCCTTGTGCCATGGGCTGCACCCTGCTCCAAGGAGCCCCGCCAGCACTGGCCCTTTTTCTCCCCTTACTGTAGCCTAAGCCCTGTTGCCAGGACCTCCAGGTCCCCCCCAGCCCCATCCCACGCTCCCCAGGAGGCAGCGGGTGCAAGCTGGCTCCCATGCCCTCTGTCACACCTTTCTGTGTCACCCACGTCCCTGAGATCCGTTCTGCCATAGAGAACTGTCACAATAAATACACTGTAAATCTCGGGTGATTATCTGCTATTATCTCTCCCCAGCCAGAAGGCAGAGAAACCACGTGTTGCAACGTGCTATTATTTTGTTATATGACGAGGTTGTGCAACGCCTTGCTTCCAACGCCATCCAAGGGCGGGCGGCCCAGCCGGAGCCTTTCTGCCCATCGGTGGAGCCGGACGGCGCCGGCCCCGAGCGCAGCCCTGGGAGGTTCGTGTGGGTCCCGTGGCCGTTTCACGCGGTTGGCTCCAGGGACACGGCGCGGCCACGTTACCTGCCCGTGCCAGGGCTGTGTCGGCGTGGTGCCGTGGTGCCGTGGCTCCTGGGGAGGGGTTGTGGAGGGGATGGGACACCAGGACCCCTTTGACCGCCATCACAGATGTGAGGCTTGGGGCTCTGCTCCTCCTCCGAGGCTGAGGTGGGGACACAGGGTCTCGCGCAGGGGAAGCCCTCCCGTCCTCGGCCGGCCGACGCTAGCAGGGCTGGCGTTCCCATGCCTCAGCGTGACGAGCCCTGGCTGTGTCTCCGCAGGACTGCCGACATGTCAGCCACCCCCAGACCAGCCCTTCTGCTGCTGCTGCCGCTGCTGCTGCACGTCCCGTGGGCTGGGAGAGCCCAGGTGAACCCGGGTAAGTGAGACGGGGACCAGGCGGCTGCAGGAGCCGTGAGGTGTGTTTCCCTGGGCTGCGCTCCTGCCAGCGTCTCCGAGCTTGGGCTCACGTCATTTTTGCCATCTCCGGGACTTTCCCAGCTCTGGGAGCAGTCTGTAATGGCTGCCCAAGCCAGCTGTCCTGCGTGCGGCTCAGCCCTCACCAGCGACCCAGAAAACATCCTGCGTGTGCCATGGGTGCCCGTCCTGGCACCGACGGGCTGGTGGGGCGTTGGGATACAGGCAGAGCACTGCAGCCGGCGCGCTGGGCTCTGAGTGGGGGCCCTTCTCCATCGGGGGGCTCGTGGAGCCTGCCCAGTTTTGAAGCTGCGGCGTGCAGAAGGCAAGGTGCCGGGGTATTGTTTGCTGCCGCTGGGACGTGCTTTCTTTGGCGGTTTTGCAGCAAACCAAGGTTGGCTTTAGTAATGTGGCTTGACTAGGTGCCTGGCTTCTGCTCAGAAACCACAACACTGCGCTGGACATCAGCAAGGGAAGTGTGTTTAAATGGTTGTTTCTGCAGGGCACAGCCCCCTCCTGTACTGCAGGGATGTCCAGGCTCCTTCAGCATGTCAGGGTTTCCCCAGGGCATCCCTGTAACAAGTCCCTTCAAAGGCTTCTTCCATCCGTGGGAAGAGTTTGCCATGTCTTCCCCAGAGGTTGCATAGCGCTTAGGGAAGCAATCCTGTTTCTTCTGCAGTCATCCAGGGCTGGAAGTGCCAGCTTTGCCTGGCCAGGCTGGTTATTACCCAGGGCAAAGGAGCTGGGCTGGCTCTAGGTTCGGCAAGAATTAAATAGGAATTCAGTGGGAGCTGTGCTCTGCAGAGCGTCCCAAGTGGGAGAGCTGGAGACAAGAAGAGATGCTCCCCACTGTGCCAACACTCATGCTGAAGATGCCCCCATCCCTCTGTCAGATGCAGGAGATGGTCCCTGTGGCGTGGGGACCGGAGGACTGGAGCCGGCTGCCGGGCGGCACCGCGCACTGGGACGCGGGCTCCTTGCCGGCGCAGCACCGGGCGAGCCGGAGGCCGTGGGGGCAGGAGGTGGCACCGGCACCGGCACCGCATCCTCGCCGGGGCCCTGCCGCCTCGGTGCGGGTGTTTGCTCCGGGCGGCGTGCGGAGGGAGCGCTGTGGGCTGGAGCCGGAGGCCAGACAGTAAACATGGCCAAACAAGCCAGCCTTTCAGCAGCTCTCTTGGCAGCCAGGCGTGAAAAAATAACTCCTGGGAAGCGGCGTGGATGCAGTGCCGGGGGAGCCGGCTGCCGCTCGGGGACGCAGCACGCCTGCCACCCCGGGTACTTTTCCACTCGCGGCTGGGGCTGGCGTTGGGAGCTGGGGGGCCAGCGGGGAGGGCGAGCGCCCACCTTTCTCACTTGTTCCCCCAGGCAGGTGGGGGGGTGGCGGGGTGGCACGGCCTAGAACAGGTTGCTGCGGGTGGGGTTTTTGGGCGAGCGGCCTGTGGAGCGAGCCCTCTGGGTGCCCCCAGAACGAGGAGCGTGGGGACAGCAGTGCCAGCCCCCAGGCTCTCCCTCCACCGCAGCTGAAATGCTTGCCGGCAAGGCGGAGGGGGGATCTCTGGGGCCGGGGGCCGGGTACATCCAGCAGCCCTTGGAGTGCTGCCTCCTCTTGCTCCCGGCTTCACGTCAAGCTGGGCTGGCATCGGCTTCTGGCCAGCGGCTCCCTTTGCCCGGGCAGGTGTCTGCCTGTGCGGGACCATCCCATCGTGCTTCATCCCTGCTCTGTAAGCCAGAGGGATGGGGAGTGCTGTGCCAGAGCTGGCCGGGCTGCAGTCCCTGCGGCGCCGTGGCTATGCCCCAGCCCCGGCAGTGCCATGCCGTATTTCAGCGCGTATCTCAGCCGGGGAGGTGAGGAGGGATGCCCGCTCAGCACCCCGCCGGTCTCGTTGCAGCGGTGTGCCGGTACCCCTTGGGAATGTCGGGTGGGCACATCCCCGACGAGGACATCTCGGCCTCCAGCCAGTGGTCCGAGTCCACAGCCGCCAAGTACGGACGGTGAGTGCGGGGACCCTCCTGCGACAGCCACGGCAGGGGCAGAAGGCGGGGGGCCCGGGGCCAGCTTTGGCCGCCTGGGAACGGCTCCTCCGCTCTGGGTTCGCAGGCTGGACTCGGAAGACGGCGATGGCGCCTGGTGCCCCGAGATCCCGGTGGAGCCTGACGACCTGAAGGAGTTCCTGCAGATCGACCTGCGCGCCCTCCACTTCATCACGCTGGTGGGCACCCAGGGGCGACACGCTGGGGGCCACGGCAACGAGTTCGCCCCCATGTATAAGATCAACTACAGCCGGGACGGCACCCGTTGGATCTCCTGGAGGAACCGGCACGGGAAGCAGGTGAGGAGGCGGGTGGGGGGCTGCACTGGGTGGCGGGTGGGGGGCTGCGCCTGCCCGTCCCCACCGCGCTTCTCTCTCCCCAGGTGCTGGATGGAAACACCAACCCCTACGACATCGTCCTCAAGGACCTGGAGCCGCCCCTCATCGCCCGCTTCGTCCGCTTCATCCCCGTCACTGACCACTCCATGAACGTCTGCCTGCGCGTGGAGCTGTACGGCTGCGTCTGGCTGGGTGGGTGGTGCGGTCCCGTGCCCTTCCCGGCGTCCCCAGAGCCCGGTTGGGGGGCTGGCAGCACCCTGGGGCTGGCCGGGGCCCACCAGCAGCGGGGTGTCCGGCGTGGGTGGCCGCTCACCCTCCCCTCCCCGCAGACGGGCTGGTGTCCTACAACGCGCCGGCCGGGCAGCAGCTCGTCCTTCCCGGGGGCACCGTCATCTACCTGAACGACTCGGTGTACGACGGGGCGTTTGGGTACAGGTGAGGACCAGGCAGGCTCGCGCACGTCGTGGGCACCGCACCGGGCAGGAGGGGTTGGGGATGTTTCTTCCCTGCGTCTGCAGGCTGATGTGCTGATCCTCAGCAGAGCAAATACTTGGGGTCTCCCTGAAGTGGGGGACGTGGCCAGCTCTGGGAGGCTGCACATCATGATGGGGAAAGCACCCCCAGCCCTTCTCTTGGATTTACGCTAACCGTACTGCATCTTCAGCATCCCGCAGCCTTTTCTAGAGAGAACATCAAGAACAAAAGCCCCTCCTGAATTTCCCAGGAGCTGCTGGGGGGTGGGTGCTGGGTGGTGGCAGGTTTGCGGGGTTGGCAAGAGTCACGGTCCCTTCTCCCCCCTTGCACACGCCAGCATGACGGAGGGCCTGGGCCAGCTGACGGACGGGGTGTCGGGGCTGGACGACTTCACGCAGACCCACGAGTACCACGTCTGGCCGGGCTACGACTACGTCGGCTGGCGCAACGAGAGCACTGCCGGCGGCTACGTGGAGATCACCTTTGAGTTCGACCGCATCAGGAACTTCACCGCCATGAAGGTCCGCGCGCCCTCCGCCCTGGCCCCCGTCCCCGTGCCCCACCATGGCCGCGCTGACGGGCTGCCCCACAGGTCCACTGCAACAACATGTTCGCCAAAGGGGTGAAGATCTTCAAGGAGGTGCAGTGCTACTTCCGCGCCGACGCCAGCGAGTGGGAGCCCAGCGCCGTCTCCTCGGTGCTGGTGCTGGACGACGTGAACCCCAGCGCCCGCTTCGTCACCGTGCCCCTGCTCCACCGCATGGCCAGTGCCATCAAGTGCCAGTACTACTTTGCCGATGCCTGGATGATGTTCAGCGAGATCACCTTCCAGTCGGGTACCCGCTGCCATGAGCCCCGCAGGGACCAAACGCTGCTGGGGGGGGGTGGTCCAAGGAGGGAGTGGGGCTGTGGGGCACCCGCGCCCCCCACCTTCATGCTCTCCTCTTCTCCCTTGCCAGACGCAGCCATGTACAACAACTCGGCGGCCCCTCCCGAGGTACCTGTGGTCCCCACCACTTATGGTAAGGCATCGAAAAGCACGTCACCCTGAGCTGCGTGGGGAGATGCTCTGGGGGGCTCTGCCCCATCTGATGGCAGGGGCTCTCCCCACATCCCAGTGTGACCGGCTCTTGCTGTCCCCTTCTCCTGCCAGACCCCACGCTCAAGGTAGACGACAGCAACACGCGTATCCTGATCGGGTGCCTGGTGGCGATCATCTTCATCCTGGTGGCCATCATTGTCATCATACTGTGGCGGCAGTTCTGGCAGAAGATGCTGGAGAAGGTGGGCAAGCGTGGGGTGGCTGGCGAGGTGCCCTGGGGCGGTGGGCTCATTCTGGGCAGTTTCTTCTGGAAGGTCAGCACAGGGAAAGCAGACTCCACGCGGGGGCTGATGCTCCCTTCCCCTCCTCGGGAAGGTTGTGATTTGCACCCATTTCCCAAGCAAGGGGGTTTAGTTGAGCAGGGCGGTGACTTTGGGACCTGCCTGCCTGTCTATCCCTCCTGCCCCAAAACTGGGCTGGGGAAGAGGAGCCTGAGGGTGTCTCACTGCAGCCCCCGGCTAACCAAGGGCAGTCACAGAGGTGATGGAGCCAAACTCTTCTCCATGGAGGCAGACAATAGAAGGCAGGGGGGAACCTGAGGAAAAGTGTCTTCCCCAGGTGGGACAGGGCACGAGAGGGGGGCTCAGGGCTGGGCATGGCCACAGTGCCATGGAGCACAGGAGACCCTGTCCCACCAGTGTTGCGGGGACCCCCCGTCCCAGCTCTCTCCTCCCTTGCCCCCCTCTCACAGGCATCGCGGAGGATGCTGGATGACGAAATGACTGTCAGCCTCTCCCTGCCCAGCGAATCCAGCATGTTCAACCACAACCACTCCTCCTCCTCCAGCGAGCAGGAGTCCAGCTCCACCTACGACCGCATATTCCCCCTGGGACCTGACTACCAGGAGCCCTCCCGCCTGATCCGCAAGCTGCCCGAGTTCACCCCGGGGGAGGAGGACATGGGTGAGAGTCGGGACACCCTGCGTGCTTAGAGCCAGCTACCACGCATGGAGCCTGCTGCAGCCCCCTCTCCCCAGCCCCAGCTTCTTTTGGCATAGAGGGGTGGGGGGGAGGTCGCACGAGCTCCCACGCATCCCGCTCGGAGGTCACGCAAAGCCTGTGGCCGAGAGCCATGACTGGTGTCCACTGCCGGGCTGAGCTGTGTCCCCGCCACCGACCTTGGGATGCTCTGGCATCTCTTCCCTGGTGATCCGGAGGTTGGGCACTGATCCCTGCTCGTCTGGTGCTTGGGGCTGGGTGCGTGCATTTGTCAGCGGTGGGGAAGGAGCGGAGCAGCCTGCGATGTCTGCAGGAGCACAGCCGTGCCAGGGGCTGTGGGGAGGACGGGGACGGAGAAGCCAGAGCGTGAGCGGGTGCCAGGGAGCAGAGGGTGCGGGGCAGGACACCCACGGCAGGGCTGTCCCCGCTGTCCCCCCCCCCAGGTTGCAGCAGTGCCGTGAAGCCGTCCCAGGCCAGTGTCCCCGAGGGCGTCCCCCACTACGCCGAGGCCGACATCGTGAACCTGCAGGGCGTGACGGGCGGCAACACCTACTCAGTGCCAGCCCTCACCATGGACCTGCTCTCCGGCAAGGACGTGGCCGTCGAGGAGTTCCCCAGGAAGCTGCTGACCTTCAAGGAGAAGCTGGGGGAAGGCCAGTTTGGGGAGGTGAGTGGGAGCTGGATCTGCTCGGAGCCGGGCTCAGGCAAGGCTCTTCCCGGTTTGCGGGGGCCAGGGGAGGCTGTCAGTAGCCAGAGTTAATGGCTGCCCCTTGCCCCCCTGCAGGTTCATCTCTGTGAAGTGGAGGGGATGGAGAAGTTCACAGGCAAGGACTTCGCCCTGGAGGGCTTGGACGCCAGCTCCAAGAGCCCCGTGCTGGTGGCTGTGAAGATGCTGCGAGCAGATGCCAACAAGAACGCCAGGTACGGGGCCGGGGGGGGTGCACACGCCCTGGCATTGCCCCCCACATAGAGTCCCCCCAGGAGAGCCGGGACGCTCGGAAAGCATCCCCTGCCTCCAGCGGCCAGGTGCTTGGTGCACCCGCGAGGACTGTACGTCTGAGCTTTCTGGGGACGCTGGGCTGCCACGATTCAGGACTTTTGGTCCTTGCTGGTCCTAACCAGCTCCCCATCTACCCACCGAGTCTACTCCGCAGCCACGTGCGGATCAGCCCTGAGCTCCCTTTCATGGCCCCCAGTCCCAGGGGATGGGACCCGCAGGTCCCCCACAAGGCTCGGGAGGGTGGGTGGCACGCTCAGCCGGTCCGTGCGCACCTCTGTGCCCCTCCGGGTCTGTCTATCCGATCCGTGTGGTGTCTGTTCCGGAAAGGAATGATTTTCTGAAGGAAATCAAGATCATGTCGCGGCTGAAAGACCCCAACATCATCCGGCTGCTGGCAGTGTGCATCACGGACGACCCGCTGTGCATGATCACCGAGTACATGGAGAACGGAGACCTCAACCAATTCCTGTCCCGCCAGCAGGCAGGCAGCCCCCCCGCCGGCCACACGCCCACCGTCAGGTAGTGTCACCCGGGACAGCCAGGGACGGGCAGGGCTGCCTGCTCTAGGCACCCTGCCCGGCTGTGGGGGACCCCGCTCGGGGCCGCGTACCCCCTGGCTGCCATCCCTTCTTCTGGCACCTCAGTCCTCCCTTGTCCCCGCTCCGGCAGCTACAGCGACCTGCGGTTCATGGCCACCCAGATCGCCTCCGGCATGAAGTACCTCTCCTCCCTCAACTTCGTGCACCGAGACCTGGCCACGCGCAACTGCCTGGTGGGGAAGCAGTACACCATCAAGATAGCCGACTTCGGCATGAGCAGGAATCTCTACAGCGGGGACTACTACCGCATCCAGGGGCGGGCAGTGCTCCCCATCCGCTGGATGTCCTGGGAGAGCATCCTGCTGGTACGCGGGGGCTGGGGTCTTCTGGTGGACACTGACACGGCCCTGGGGCTGCTCACAGCCTCTTGGCCTCGGGCTGGGGGGTGCAGAAGGGACGGGGAAGCCTCTCCTCCCTGCAGCCCAGCTTTGGGGTGAAGCATGCAGAAAGCAGGAGTGATAGCAGCTTTTCAAGGCAGCATGGGGGGACTGTGGTGATCTTTGGTGGCCTGGTGTCCAGCCTTTGAGCGGGATGCTTGACATTTTCTCCTGGCCGTGGTCAGCCCTGGAAGAGGGAGCAGGGTTACCTTTTATCTTTGCAGGGAGCTGGGTCCTCACCAAGCCCCAGCTCTCAGAGCAGTCGCTGCAAGCTGAACCCGGAGCTCACCAGGCTCTGGCCCTGGGCAGAGAGCAGGTCTGTGGGTCCAAGCCCCACTCTGGGCCCAGATCTGGAAGCTGAAGCATCCAGAAAGAGGTTTTAAACCCTGGGCATGTAGAGCTTATGGAGCAGGATGGGGTAATGCCCATGCCCGACCCTGCTCTGCTCCTTCTGGCCAGGGCAAGTTCACAACGGCCAGTGATGTGTGGGCGTTCGGCGTGACGCTGTGGGAGACCTTCACACTCTGCCGGGAGCAGCCCTACTCCCAGCTGTCCGATGAGCAGGTCATCGAAAACACCGGCGAGTTTTTCCGGGACCAGGGCCGGCAGGTAGGGATGGGATGGGTTGGGATGGATGGGATGGGATGGGATGGGACAGGATGGGATGGGACAGGCAGTAGTGCGCCTGGGACGCTGGGGACCTGGGAAAAGACTTTAAGGTGACCAGATAGGGAGCTTGGCTATGGGGAAGTTATGGGACAGGAACTCCTCTGGGAAGGAGTCCTGGTGAAGGGCCCGGCATGGCAAACCCTGCGCTTTACACAGCCCCCCCAGTGTACCGTCTGGGGGTCCCCTTGGCCCTGAACACACAGCAGCACAGCCCCCTACCCCAGTGCACGGAGAAATGGGGCTCCCCAGGAGCATTTTGCTTTTTGGTTTCTGTGGCAGTAACTCTCTCCCTTTCTCATCTTTGCCTTTTGTTTTGAAGACCTACCTTCCTCAGCCTGCACTTTGCCCCGACTCAGTCTATAAGCTAATGCTCAGCTGCTGGAGACGGGACACTAAAGATCGTCCCTCATTCCAGGACATCCATCGCCTTCTCCAAGAGTCAGCCAATGAAGAATGACCCTTTGCTCCCCCCAGCCCAGTCCCCAGCCCTCCCCGTCCCCAGAGGAGCCCCATATGCAAACCGAAGCCACTTCACTCGGACTTAGCAATAAAACCCGGGCAGCTGGTCTTGTTCTCATTGTACGGTGAAGCCTCAGAGGAAAACCCCAAGGGTAGCAAGGAGAGCCACGGCGTGGGACGAATCGGACCTCCCGCTCGCTTGCTGACCCGAGCCCAGGAGCGACGCGGGCTGAGACGAGGGTTATTTATTGACACAGCATGTTCTTGGTGATGATGACCGGAACAGAGCAGCTTCTCTCCCCGGGTCAAAGGGGAGGAACATCAGCTGGACTTTCTCCATGAGGAAGCTCCCGGCCCATGCGTGAGGCAGGCGCCTGGGGAAGGGATGTGCGTGGGTACGTGCCCGCTGGAGCAGGGACCATCCGGCAGCCACTACCTGCTCAAGGAGGAGCTGGGAGTTGCCGCTAGCTCACAGGGGGCTGTGCAATTACAGGGCGAAAACAAAAACTCTCCGGACATTTTGGGCTTTGGACATGCCTCGCAGAGGAGCAGGAAGCCCCATCCCTGCCGGCCAGACCCCAGTTGCACAGGGAGAAGCCTGACGGCACTCCTGGCTCCTCACCCAGCTGCTGGAGAGGGCAGCGTGCTCAGCCGTGGCTCCTCTGTGTCAGCCGGGGAGGAGCGGGCATGCCAGCCCCGGTGAGAAGCATGCCAAGGGGACCTCCTCTCACCGACCACAGCCACTCCAGAGCTGCTCAACTGCCCACGAAATGCATTTTGGATGCCCCGCAGGTGCTGCATGGCAGCCGGCGGCGGGATGTTAGCACCTTTTACCTCCAAGGGGAAGTCTCCAGGTCCTCCTCTCCAAGGGTTAACCCACATCTTCACCTGCCATGAGAGGAATGCACATAGCAGAGCTTCTGCTGGCTGCTGCCTGATGCCCAAGCCTGCAGCAGCCCGTGGGCATGGAGCAGTGGGCACCCCGGCTCTCCCTGGCTCTCAGCCCGGGGATCGCAGCTCGGCTGGAGCACCTGGGCTGGACTCTGCTGCCCCAAGCATCCCATGGCAGTCTGGCACCAGCCCGTCCTCCCGGATCTGGCAGCTCCATGAGCAAACTGGGCAGGTGCCAAAGCCATGTGCCCGCCAGGAGCCCCGGCAGGTTACCCGTCGTGCCCCAAAATCGGATCCTCCTGTGGCTGGACAGGAGGAACTTTGTACTAAGAGGGTACATGGACCCCTCCATACTTTTATATGCATTTGTTCAGCACCATCAAGTCACGCGTGGCACAGTTTCCAGTATACTATTGCTAAGACATATATATATTCAGTAGATGCACCTATATATAGGGGCAAACCCGCTGAAGAGACACTTGCTACGTGAATCTGGTTGCATGGTTTTCTTGTGGCACTTCAGAAGGCATCTCGCCCCCTCCGTGGGCACCCTCGGGAGCCTGGCCAGTACCTGCCTGCTGGGGGGCTCTGGGGTTGCACTGCGTGCCCCAAGATGCTGTGTGGGGAGAGCTCGGGGGGGTGCCCATAGGTAACAACGTAAGAGAGGGGGGAAGGATGCTCAAGACACCTGCTGCTTGACCCACACCAGTTGCCCGTCTCCTTGGGTGACAGGGAGGGTGCTCTGAGGCTCAGCGCCCGCATCAGGAGATGTCCACCGGCAGGGACCGAGGTGGGATAGCGGGCCTGGGAGAGGGGAGGGCAGGGACAGGGGGCTGTGCTCTGCGGAGGGGGCGGCCGGACTCCCCAGTCCTGCTGGCTGCGGCAGAGGAGGTCTCATCCCGGTGGAGTGCGTAGCCTGCGGCGGCAGGGCTCTCCGTGGCTGAACCAGGAGCGAGGACAGGCTTTGTCCATGCTCCGTAACTGGTACCCGTCTGCCTCTGCCCTCGGATGCCCTCTTCCTGCTCAGGGTGTGTTGTGGCCTCTCCCAGCCCTGCCACAGCAAGCCAGGAGCTGGGAGCACTGGGTCAGGTAGGGGCACATGCACCCCATGGGCACTGCGGCTCCTGCTGACCCGAGCCCCTGGATGCCCTGCATGGGGTATGCACGGCCACGGGTTAAATAGCGTGTTAGGTCACCTGAGGGGCAGCCTCACCGCCCGGGGAGGTGCAGGGGGTCTGGTGTGCTCGTCCCCTGCTCCAACTGTGACACCGGCCCTGCCGGGAGCAGGGCTGCACCCGAGATCTCCGGTGGGACCCGCACGCCCAGACCTCTCCCTCTCGGCCACTCCAGCGCTGGGAAACAGAGACTTGGCGGCACTTCTGTTTGGCTGCAAAAGGTCTCTCTGCAGCAAAGGGTGGGAGGGCATGGCTGCCTGCGGAAAGCCTGCCTGCTGCAGCTGCGGAGCGCAAGGGGCTTGCCTTTGCCAGGCTGGCAAGGGAAGGGGAGGGAAGGGAAGGCAAGGGAAGGGAGGGCAAGGGAAGGCAAGGCAAGGGAAGGCAAGGGAAGGCAAGGGAAGGCAAGGGAGGGCAAGGCAAGGCAAGGCAAGGCAAGGGAAGGGAAGGCGAGAGAAGGCCGGCAGGGGGGACGCTACAGCTCAGCGGAGTAGGCGGGGCCTGCACTACAGGGGCGTGACGCGCACCACAGGGGCGTGGTCTGCACAACGGGGGCGTGGCCTGCACTCCGGGGGGCGGATCTAAGTGTGGGGGGCGTGTTCCAGCGCGCCCCCGCCCCCTCCGCTCGGCCCACCATCACGCCACCGGCGGCCGCGTCCCCGCCCCCTTCGCGCGTCCCGATTGACGGGGCGGCCGGGGCGGGGCGGGGCGGGACGTCACGTGCGGGCAGCGCTTATAGCGCGGGGAGGGGGCGGGGGCGGCCACGGGAGCGCAGGATGGAGCGAGTGGTGCTGGT
>JAVJGG010000090.1:36557769-36575202 GCA_035590195.1 Aviceda cuculoides
CGGGGGCGGGCGGGGCCGGGCTTGCCCCGGCCCGGCTCGCCCCAGCCCGCCAGCGTTGTGTCTGACACCGTACCGTTGCAGCGGCGTGGGGCTGGCCCTGTGCCGGCGGCTGCTGGAGGAGGATGGCCGCATCCATCTCTGCATCGCCTGCCGCAACGTCCAGAAGAGCGAGGCCACGCGAGACCTCATCCTGGCCACCCACCCCGCCGCCCGCGTCTCCACCGTGGAAGTGGACCTGGGTAACCTGGTTTCCGTCCTGCGCGTCGCCCGGGAGCTCCGCTGCAGGTATCGGATCTCCGTCCTCCGCCCCACCGGACCCCCCCCCCCCCACCTTGTCCACTCCCGTGGCCCTTCACCCACCCCTGTGCTCTTTACCCCACGCAGGTTTCAGCACCTGGACTTCATCTACCTCAACGCCGGGATCATGCCCAACCCACACGTGAACTTCAAGGCGCTCTGGCACGGTCTCCTCACCGGGTAGGAGGTGGGGAAGGCGGGGGGCTGGTCCACGGCTTGCAGGGAGCGTGGGGTGCCGGCAGCATCACCTCATGTCCGGGGCTGAAGACCCTATCCCCGTTCCCCAGGGTGACACGGAGCACGTCCCGGTGGGATGCGTGGCCTCGAGTGGGGCGGGCTTGGCAGCCGGGCGAAGTGCCGAGGTGCTCCGAGGCACCCTGTGATCTGATCCCTGATCCGTGCTGCGGGGCCCGCCGCCTGCCGAGGGTTCACCCAAAGGCTGCGGTGCCTGGCACTGGGGGCTGAGTGGAAGGCACTGGTGTGGTGTTGGGGAGGTGGTTTGCTCTTACTGGGTCTCCTTACTGTCGTTCTGGCTCCGCTGCAGGTTTTTGTAGTCGCTCTCGGCTGTGGGTCGTGGTGTTTTGTGAAGCTAATAGCTGATGCTTGTTCTATAAGCACCGTGGGGTTAAGCATCGTTATTCTGTAAGCAGCGTGGGGCAGCTGCGCTAGGGAGCAAGGTGACTTGTGTTGAGCCTGATACAGTTGTCGGGGTGTTGAATGTAGATGTTAGACTGCTTGTCTTATCTGAATTAGGCATGACCCTAGGGCTTAGTTCCACGCTGCAGCTTGATTTTGTTATCTGAAAGTGAAGTGGAAGCGCAAGACTTTTTTTTTTTTTTTTTAATGGTACTTTACTGTGGTGAAGTGAAGGAAGGGACAAATCTTCTCTGGTCTAGTCAGTATTGAGACACTTGCAAATAAAGGGGCTGGGGTACTCTGTGAACTTTTTCCAGCCTTTTTTTCACGAATTAATGGAGCCCCTGAAGGTGAAACTAGAGAGTCTGTCTGGAGCCTGTGAGGTGGGGGATACTTCTGAAGGACTGAAGTGGGGAAACCGTAGAGGCCTCCCGGCACTGTTCCTCTCTATCTCCTGTCCTTGGCTTCCAGGAAGGTGCTTCACATGCTGACCACTGCAGAAGGCATAATGACCCAGACGGACAGGCTTAATGGAGATGGACTGCAGGAGGTGTTTGCTACCAACCTCTTCGGACACTTTATCCTGGTAAGACTGCATATGAAGATGGAGCCCTTGGTGTGGCGGTTGACGTGGGTAGGGATGGGTGCAGGTGGTGCAGATGAATCAGTTCTGTCTTACAGGTTCGGACGCTGATGCGGGCTGTAGTCTGACAGATAAGGAATGATGGGACAAAGATATTGGGCTTTGTTAAAATAGCAATAAATAGTGATAGTCATTGTTGCAAGTGTTAATATAATCCTGAGGTTGCTCTAGTTAGTCAGTGAATGGAGGTATGCCATACGTAGTTCCTTCTGTCCAGGGTGAATACCAAGAGTTGGCTATATTAAATTCTGAGGTGCTCAACTGAACTGTGTGAGAGAATGGTGGCTGCTTGTAAATGCTCCTGGTGGACCTTGGGCTAGAAGTTATACCTGAGCAGCAGCTGCTTCTGGGTAGTCTAGTGAAGATTGGCCAGGGCTAGGAAAGCAGAGATAAGCTCATGGCTTTTAAGAACTGCAAAGCTACACTGCAAGACTTTAAAATTACTGCGTCAAATAAGTTAACAATTATTTTGCAGGTTCGTCAACTTGAGTGTCTACTCTGCGGTAACGAAAAGCCCTCACGACTCATCTGGACCTCTTCCAGCAATGCCAGGGAGTCTGCCTTCAGCCTTTCTGACTATCAGCATGCCAAGGGACGGGAATCATACAGTTCCTCCAAATATGCTACTGACCTGACAAGTGTGGTTCTGAACAGGAAATTTAATAAGCAGGTGATGATGGGGTTTGGATGTCTGAAGAAACCTAATGAGCTCCTACTATTTATAATTATCATTACATTGTTGTTACCTAGTTGCATTCATTCATAGCAATATGATAAGTTCCTTAATGCCCATGTAAGAACTAAACATGGCTGAGGTTCAACTGGTGGTGCGAGAATCTGCCAGAGATTGCTTCTGGGGTTCTTGTCAGAAAAACTTCTGAAAGCAGAAGATTTTAGGAGCGGTCCCTACCTTGCAAGCTCTAGCTGTCTCTTTAGACCAAAGAATTGATCTTAAAGAGCAAAGAACTGCTGCTCTTTTCAGGTGTACCTGCTTATGAGAACAAGGCTGCAAGCACTTGAGGTGCAGGCTCTGCTCTCTCTCCTGATGGCTCCATGCTGCTATTCAAGTTTGCCACACTAAGATGTGTGAGCAAACTGCCTCCCCTGTCACGGGGGATTGCCGGATTTTGTTGGCAAGCTGCAGCCCTAGTCCAGCGATAGCAATTGCACTCTTTTGAAATAATTCAGGAGAAAATGCTTTAGTCCTAGAAGGCTGAATTCGTCTCTTTCAAAGATGAGGTAGCCTTCGATCTGAGTGGGCTGTAATTTGTGGGATGACTGCTGTTGCTGCTGAGCTGCATGTGGACTGCAACATGAGGTTGTGATGCGTTGGGAGGCTGTGCCTTCTGTCTCATGAGCTTGCAGTGGGCACAGATTTAGCGTGAACATCTACGATTTAGACCTCTTGGAAGTCGCTACATCTAATCACTCTCTGGCTCTGGTAACTTCGGAGAGGAGAGCATCTACTATTAACTGTTGCCTATGCTCACCTTCATTTTCTTGCTGAGAAGTACTAAGAGGGAAGGAGTAGGATCCATTCTTTAACTGTTGCGTCTTTGCTCACTGACTTGGTTTCTTCTCTGCAGGGTCTGTATTCCAGTGTTGTTTGTCCTGGTCTCGTTATGTCTAACATGACCTACAGAATTTTGCCAGTTTTTCTCTGGAAGCTGCTAATGCCCATCATGTGGTTGGTAAGTGGATCTCCTGGCAGGTTTGGGGATGAGGTAGCCCTGCTGTGATATACTTCACTGCAAGTCATGTGCAGTGTGCTTCTGGCTGCTTGCTACCCACGCTGCCACACAGCTCTTCCTTTTCTTGGATTGGGCAGGTTGGCCCCTCTACAAACCTTCCCTTTGGCACCTTGGGGCCCCAATTTCCAAGCTGAGTTCAGAGCTTTGGTGCTGGGCAGCACTGTCCGTACAGCTGAAGGGATGAACCCTGGCTCTAGCAGTGCTTGTCAAGGCTCCCCTCAGAAGGTTTGCCAGCCTGCTGTGGGCTTGTGAAACCCTGTCATTTTGGTGGCAGCAGACCTCAGGACAAAACGTGGCCTCCGTGCTTTGAAATGCTGTTTGTTTCTAGAACAGACTCTATTTTTCAGTGTGTTTCTTTCCATCCCTCTGGAAGGCAGCATCTCCTGCTCTCTTCTTTCCATCCCTCTGGAAAGCAAAGCCTCCTGCTCTCTACTGCCTCTTCCCCTGCTTCCCCCAAACTTCCCTTGCCTTTCTTCCTGTGGGCTTCAGCTTTTCAGGCTCGCTACAGTTCTGTCCCTGAAGGCTGCCTGCTCTTGCTGCGAGATTGGCCTTTCTGCTTAAGCTGCCCCAGCTGGCAGCAGCTGGTCCTGACGGATCGCGTTTCTCCTGGCAGCGGAGAGGCAATACCTTCTCAGTTGTCCTCCACACTGGCAGTACTGCGGATCCTCTCAGTCTCCTGCCGTGCGTGCTTTTGAGACCATTCAAGAGGTGCCCACAAGGCATATGTGTGGCCTCTTGCCTCTTGCTTTGGGGTTAGCTCTGTGTGGGAGCATGGAGTGAGGCTTGCTGCTCTGGTGGGTGGCTCCAGAAAATAGTTTGTGGTGATAAAGGGATGCTTTAGTCGTAAGGGTGCAGTGTTACCTGTAGTCGACTTTGAGAAGCATTTCTACCTCTGGTAGATAGATTATCTAGTGGGGCTGGGCTCCAGAGGGCTTGCCAAAGAAACCTTGAGCCACAATACAGATTCTGTCACGTACTTCTTTTCCCCTCAGATCCGTTTTTTTGCCAAAACTTACACTCTGACACCGTATAATGGAGCAGAAGCTCATGTAAGTAGTTCACAACTTGATTTTAATATTCCTTCCTTCCAGGTAGCTCTTCCAGAGTCTGCTGGCTTGAACAAAGAGCTTCCCAGCAAGGCTGGTGGGTGGGTGCTGTATTTCGCCCCTAGGTAGCATACAGCAGTGAGTGCAGGGGGGCCAGCTGTGACCGGGGCTGATCTGCCAGGTGATGCTTTATGACCTTCATCAGGTACCCATAAAATAAACGATCTTGGAAAAACACTATTCCTTCCATCTCAGTCAGTGGTCTTCCCCTGCTTGGTGAAAGCGCCTGTGGTGTGTTCTCCTGTGCCCATGGCAGCTGGGTCCTTGACCGCAGGCTTGGCTGGGACAGTGTGCACTAGACTCGGACACGTTTGTGCTGTTCTTCCTAGGTGTGGCTGTTCAAACAGAAGCCTGAGCACCTGGATGCACTTGTCAAATACCACAGCTGTACTTCTGGACTGGGGAAGAGCTATGTGGAGCCCAGAAAGGTAAATGGAGCGGCAGCCTCCTGCTGCGGGGGACTTGGCTAGGGTTCTGCTGTCTGCCTTGCGTGAAAGGGTTGGTGCCAAGGGTGTCCTGTGGCTGGAATGGAAACAAGATGCATATTGAATGCTGAGCAGCAAGGAGGGATGTGGGGTTATCTGCGAGGTTTCCTAGAGTAACTCCTGGCTCACGCTGGAGTATGGAAGACCGTGGAGACGATGGTTAGAACAGGATGAGTATGTAATGATGCTTCCCCAAAATATGTTCTGGCTTGTGCCCTGGTGATAGGTGTCTTCAGTTGCCTCTCTGTAAATGTAGAAGCTCTGGAGATGCACCTTGCCCATACCCAGAGCTGCCCTCACCATCTGTGCTGGTTACCACCAAGGTGATGGTCTTACAGTGCTGTTCTTCTTGTCTTCCAGTTTGATGTGGATGAAGAAACCGCTGAGAAGTTTTACCAAAAGCTGTTGGAACTGGAGAAGGAGACTCTAGAGAAATACAGTGATCTCCTAGATTAAGGAAAGCCAGTCTCAGTGGGATAACAGTCTCATATCAGTAACATGGGCTTTCTTCATTCAGGTGCTACTTGTGTTGCCTGCTGTTCTGCAGGCACATGGTTTCAGACCCTATCTTCCTTCTTGACAGAAGATGACCAGTTCCTGAAAATGGAAACATGAAAACCGAGGAGAAATACTTAGTCTTTTTGGCATGGGATTTTTTTTCTGGCATAAAACTGGAGGCTTAAAGTAGGTGGAGACTGCCCTTAACACAGTTGCAAAGCAGTGTCTTCCAAAAGCATGACTGAACTGTGCCCAGTTCAGGAGCAGCCTCAAAACATGTGGTTTAAATCTGGCTTAGTGCAGGAAAGGCAACAGTCTGGGGTGCTGCCCTGCATCTTTGCTCTACCAGTCTTTCTAGATGGCTTGAATGCATTACCTGTGGCTGATCCTGAAATACTTGAAGGTTCATCTTCAGAAAGGCTGCTCTTAACACTTGTACACCAAAGCTGGGGCCAGCTTTCCAGATGTGCTCAACAAGATTGAATCTTACTGGAAGTCAGGTTCTGCACAGCGTCTGAAGCCGAGTTCCTGAAGAGCTGGCCTGAGAAGCACACCCCTTGCCTCAACTGTGAGGACAGATGCCTTGCTGTCCCTTGGGTATAGGGCCAAAAAGGTCGTAACCATGACCGGCTGGAAAGACTGAAGCTGTTGATGTTAACCTGGGCTCAAGGCTAGTCTGCTCTGTTTGTGGCAAGAGTGAGAGGTTACCATGTTATTTTATCTATTTAGCTCTCTTTTTATATAAATCCACTGTACCAAGTATTCTTCCTGTTGTCTATCTGGGGAGCTTCACCAAATACCCGGTATACTTCAAATGCTGCAATGAATAAATGACTGGAACTGACTTGTCTGTGCTGCGGTGGTGTTTTTACTCCAATAGCTGGCTGCTTTTGACTCGGAGGGCTGGAAGGGAGGTTGGTTTCTCGCCTTGCACAATAAGCCTGTGCATACCTGGGAAGTGCAGGGTCTCTTCTCCCCTGCCACAGGATTGCTGTTAGCTGTGAATGAAAGACATGAGTGACTTCTGAAGACTTCAGTGCGGTTTTGTGCGTTGAGCACCTGAGGGGCGTCTGAGGCTATTTCCCAGCCTTCGGCACCTGGGAAATGTAGATGTCTCCAGTGCTTGCTCACCCCAATGTGTCACATAATTACTAGTAAGGGATGCCCAGGCGCTACCCTGGGGCCTGGCAGGAGCCAGGTGAGGTTAGGAGGGAGGCTGTGCCGCTCAGCCCTGCACCACCCCGGCTGCGGCGGAGATTCCCTGAGCTCTGGACGTGCGGCTGCACTGGTGCATCCTGCTGGGGGAGACTGGAGTGCCCACAAGGAGGGCTGGCTCAGGGGTCTGTGTAGGAAACTGCAGAAACGGAGAACTGGCATCTGGGAGAAGCCGGGCTCTGCAGAGGCTCTTCATTGAGTTGGCTTGTAGCAACAGATTTAGAGTCTTGCTTTTATTTTTCCTTCTTTCTTCCCAGCCTCTGTTGTTTTTAAGCATCTCTGCAAAGTAGAGGGGTACTGCTAGCCTGGTGGTGTCTGCTGTAGAAATAGCTCAGTCCTGAGTCTGGGCTGAGCACCTCTCAGCTCAGCCCTCATGTGAATACCTGAGCTACCAGCACTGGCGTGGATGGGGATGTACCGCACTCTCTTTTGGCCTGACTTTGGGACAGAGTGAGAAGTTGGCCATTCTGGAGTGGTGCCTCCCTTGGCTAGAGCTGGGGCTCTTCAGGGGTTTGAAGTAGATCCGGGTGTGCTTATGAGGACCTTTATTTAAATGCGATGAAGTCTGTCCCAGCACCAGATCTGGGTGCTGTGTCTTTGTTCAGCTGCCTCCCGAACACCCCTGGGCCCAGACACCCCCGGGCCCAGACACCCCCACCCCCCACCCCTTTCTTGTGCTGTTTCTTCTCCACAGGGAAGGAGGCAGTGGCTGGCTGTCTCTTCAACTTGGTGTACTTGATCCCCACAGCATCCTCCGGAGGTATTTGGCTCCTTGTTCTGCAGAGTAATTAAGCATGTCGTCTTGATTGGGTTTAGATGAGCATCTTGAACTTTGCTGTGGTTCTGCCTTGGGCTGTAGTAGGTATCATTCACCTCTCCACCTTTAGGATTCGCCACCTACCCCAAAGCCAGAGGCACTCAGTCATTCCTTATCCCTGTTCTGACTGCTCTCTGATATTACCCCTGCCTTGTTTTATCTCAGGGGAGAGAGAAATGAAGTAGCAAATGCTACTCAAAACAGAGTCTGACACAACGCTTCATGAAATGAGTAAAACTCAGTGGGAGGTGGGAGGACAGGGCTCTTGCGCCAAGCTGATCGCCTGTATCGTCTGTACCAGCTGTGTTCTGGCACTGTAGATGTGACAGTCCGAGGACTTGAATGCAGTAAGGACTAGAGGTGCTAGAGGAGGTAGCTTTGAATAAGCTAGCACAGCTAGGAAAAATAAATGCTTTCTGATACACAAGGGTTTTTTTAAAGCCTGGAGTAAAGTGGCAAATATCTAGGCTGGGCAGAGATTGGTGGTCACAGGTAGGACCATAGGGTTTTTTCTTGAAGTGTGTGCTTGTGGGCTGAATTTGCCCAGTTATCAGGGGATGTTGTGCCTGATGAGATGGGTTGAGTGCTTTTAGCCTGTGGAACACGCGGAGGCTGGTGGGGGGAGAGGAGGCATGATATACCACCATCAGTCATCGAGTTATCCATGGCACTGGTGTCAAGTAGAGCTATGAATGGGTTTCTGGGCTCGTCTAAAAAGCACTTTGTAGCTCTCCCTTAAGGATTTGGGGCTCAGGGTTAGAAAAGAAGTGTGTTTCTATCCTGTTGTGTCTGAGTTCAGCCTGCTTCATGGTTTAATTTCACATGCTTAGTTGCTGTGAAGGCAGCTGGTATGCTGCAATGTATGTTATGTCCTGGGAGATGCAAATGTGGGATTCAGGAGTTGTGAGGGATCTGCCACAGCATGTGGTTGTGGTTGGGGTGGATGCAAAGTGGCCTCCGGAGTTCTCTATCTCAGCTTCCTGCTGGAACAGAGTTCCATGAAGGAGGAACAAAAGGCACTAAAGCACAATCTGAGCCCTGGAGAGGTGGGACAACCTGGAAAGGTGGGATAAAACTAGTGGTTTCCCATGAGTTTGGTGGTGCATGGAGCTGGAGATGCACAATAAGCCCAGGTGTCTCCAGAAGACTGCTCTTCAGTTGGAGGAGGTTCTCTAGTGTCCTACAGCACTTGTCACAGGGCCCCACTGCTCTGTAAGGGTTTCTGCCTGCTTTTGTGACCCCAGGCATCATTGTCCGTGCCCTTCTGTAGAAGGAAACTTGGCCATGCTCAACGTCGCCTTCTGCCCCTCGCTTCCGTGTTGTGAGAAGTTGGACGTCTCTGCACCCAAAGGGTGGGATTGTTCTGTGGGATGGGAACCATAATCCCCTCTCAGGTTTTGTCCTTCATCCTGAAAGCACAGGTAGGACCTGGTGCCTTGAAATGGAGACTGCCCAAAGGGTGGGGGGTGGCTCGGTTGTTTGTTGCCCTCCGTGAACTTTGCCTGGTGAATCCGGCCCAAGGGGTTTGGCTGCCCACCACCCAGGTGACTGTGAGCAGAGCTGGCCGATGCTGTGGCGCTGCCGGTCTGCAGGGGGGGATGGCTCCTCATGCTCTGCTCTTGGCTAATAGCCGCCTATGCGTGGAGCTTAATCCCCTAGCTAATCCCTTTTGGCCAGCAGGCGCATCCAGGCATGAAAGCAGTAGTGGAGAAATGGCAACTAGGTCAAGGAGAGCAGGCAGGTACGTGCGTCTGTCAACCTCTTCCCAATGCGCTTTTGTCCCCTCGTCTTCACTTGCTAAGGTAGCGGAGACACCGCTGATGCCATTGCATGAGTCAGGTGCCTCCATTGAGGTCGTGCACGTGGAGCTGTCGAGCCCTTTGTGCAATGAAAACAGGTCCTGCCCGGAGCGTGGGGCCCCATGTCAGAGCTGGGGGTGACGCAGGGCAGTGAGAAATGCCAGGCATGGGATGGGGGAAGAGCCGGCAGTGGCAACTGTGAGTCAGTGCAAAAACAGGAGTTTTCTGTTTGCGATCCTCGGGTACGGAGCTTTCCAGAGATGTTCTAGGGCAGGTCCCAAGTGTGAAAACTCATCGCGGTTGCTCTATGACGTCTTGTGCAGTTGGGCTGTGCAATCTAATATCTAATCATGATGCATCATCCCAAGTCACCGGTTTCTTATCTTCATGGGCCAATGCCTTGCCTTGCTCCAAACACAGTCCGAGTCCTGCTTTACAGCTCAGGCTGGGTACGGATACAGCAGGGTGAGTGGGAACTCCAGCGCAAGCTGTGGCCAGGGTTGGAGAAAGCTTGAAATCAGTGTGGCAGGGCTGAAATCCCCGCAGCTGGGTGACCTTTTCCCCTCCAGGAGGAGAAGGCAATGGGATTGAAGGAAACAACAAGGACCAGCGTGTGCCCCTGTAAACAGGGCTGGGCGTGATACAGCCAGCTTGTGTTGAAACATCCGTGGTTAACCTTTGAATGGGAACTTTGATGTTGAAAGCGCTCGGAGGGGAGCTGCCCAGAGGGGCTGGAGGGGAGAGGAGAGACGTAGCTCTGAAGAGCTGGGTGAGAAACAGGGAACAGAAACTCCTCTGGGAGTGTTGCAGGAGCGTGATGAGTCTGGCAGGGAAGAGCCAAGGGAGGCATGGATCCAGGTGGGTTTTGCTGAGAATGGGCAAATTGTAGAGTCCCAGGAAGTTTTTGGACAGGAGGGAGCTCTCACACCTCCAGCCAGCTCTGCTCTGGGCAGCGGTGGCCTCGCAGCTGGACCAGGGAGCTCAGGGATGTGTCCAGGTGATTTCCGAAGTCTCCAGGGATAAAGACCCCGCAGCCCTCCCAGGGCCTGTCCAGAGGCTGCTTCCACATACCACCCTGCTTCGCAGCTTCCCAGCGGAGGGTAAGGCTGGATTGCTTGAAGGATGTCGGAGGCTCGGGGCAGATGTGTGCCACATGGCCAAGGAAATGGGAGAGCCCAAAGAGAGCTAAGACTGCCTGCAGGGTCAGGGAGGTTTTTCAGTGTTGCTTTGCAAAACACGGACCTGTGCCCAAAGGAGAAACCTCAAAGGGGAACTGGTGGATGACTTCAGGAACAGCTTGTGAGAAGAATCAGAGTGAGTAGTAAATCCTTTATCTAGCTCCTCAATAGATGCTCCTGTGTAAGAGCAGACCTTGAAGATGCTGCGGTGCTGTAACTGACATTTTTGGCATTGGTGCTCGGTGAGAGGAGCCTGGGAAGGCTGCCCTGACAGAAACCCTCTTGCAGATACAAGGATTTCTATCAAACCAAAGTGCTAGCAGGAGAGACTACAGGGCAGGCAGATGACCGACCAGGGCTGGCTGACGTTCATATTGAGGCAAAGTAGCTGAACGGATCACTGTGCATTCATTTCTCCTTTAAAACTGCCTCAAGCAAAGCGAACAGGAGGAGGTGGCTGCATCCCCAGCCTGGGGTCAAGATGTGCAAGGTCTTGCTGCAAGGCAGCGCAGATGCTGAACGCTTATGTAGGATCCTCTTTCTCGAAAGAGAAGCTACTAAAGACAAAGATGGTCTCAGGGTGCACGGGGGAGGTACGTCTCCAGTCTTGCCCTGCTCTTTGTTTCCATCTGTCTCAGCAGAAGCTTTGGTCGGTTCAGTTTGGTTCAGCGTCCCCTGGAAGAACCTGTGTCTGCTCCTGCAGGGCAGTGACAGTGGGAGGAATGTGGGAGTCGGGCAGAGAGGAGGTGACAGGATGTTCAGGGCCCCCCCCCCAGGGCTGGTTGCATGGACAGAGCCCCCGTAACCCTACTTTGGTACCACAGCACTGAGACGGCACGTCGTGCCACCCCCAGCTCAGCATCGCAGGCTGAACACAGGCTCACCCTCAAGGGACAGCAGTGGCCCCAGGGGTGGGGGGGATCTAGCCGGTCTCTACAAGTGGCTGTGTGGGACAGGGCTGAGAGGACAGTCACGCTTTTTGAGCATCATATTCAGCTCTGGAGACCTAGGCATGCTCGCCCACAGCTCAGGTACTCCTGAGATTCACCTCTGAAGTAGCTCCATGAGTCACTGTGGCCTGCACCTCTCTGGGAAACACAAGGCAGGTGCAGCAATATCTCATGTCCTTGTCATCTGAATAGATGGTGGCTCATCCATGGTGAGCCAGCAAAGCCCAGACCTGCTGAGATGGTTTGGATAAGTCATTTCCAAGCAGCGGCTCGTGGAGGCTGCAGGGATGCTGCTCTGCACCTGCCAGCCCTGCAGAGCCCAGGAACACGTGCTGCGTGGCCTCCAGGCACCAGTGATTTATTAATGGCCTTAAAATGCAGTAACACCACTCAGGAGTGGAGCAGATCCTCACACTACCTACCCATGCTCCGTCTGTCAGCAGCTGCCACAGCTTAGGGGTCAGGAGACCTGCATCACATCCCTGCCTTGAATTCCCTGGATACCTTTCAGCAGGTCATGGCTTCCTTGGCCTTGGGCAGCTCTTGAGTTGACTCAGGCTCTTCGTGCTGTGCCCAGCAGCTCCCCAGACAGCTCGTGATAGGCATTCTTGTCTGAAGAGGGACATGTTGTCACCTGGGTCTGGGCTGTGTGGACGGGAGTGGACAGAACATGCTAGGAGGGGGATCACTTGGGTCCACGTGATAGCCGAGTTGTTGGCGAACAGAAAGGGTTAGAGGCCAGCTGTGAGGATGTCTCTGTCTCTGGGCTAGTGGCCAGGCAATGGCAGAGATTGGGGTCAGTGAAGTTACGGAGAGGAGGCTGCAGCATGCACACTGCCTCATGTTTAGGCTGGAAGGGAACACCAGGTCTAAGGTGAGAGAAGTTGGATTGGTGGAGGCAATGGGCAGTTTGGGCATTTCTCTGTATACAAGCAGTAGGTTGTGTCTCCAGATGTTTTGTTATAGACTCACTGGAGTGTTGATGACATGGGCTTCTGGAGGTCCCTTGTCGGGGATGTCCCTCTTGGAGCAGGACTAGCACCAGCACTAATAATCCACCTCTCTGTTCCCTGAAGGGCCCCACAGTGCTGGTCATGTCCTTGGGCCCTCCTGCTCTCCTCTTGTGCCCTCAGTCATGAGACTTTTGTATCCAGGGGTCTTATGTGCCGGCCTTGTAATTTGCACCTGAGATAAGAGGTCCATCCTCATGCCCAAACATCTCCTGTAGGGTGAGCTCTCTCCAAGGGCGAAGACGTGCCAGGGTAGCGTAGCCCCTGGGATGCTTGGCCATGCGGACGTCTGCGGTGGAGCTCCCTGCTGTGCACGGAGTGGGTGCTTTGGCAGCTTCCCTCTCGCATAGTGGGCCTTTCGGGGACCCCTCTGCCCTTTGCGGTGGGACCAGAAGTCAACAGAGGTCCCCTGGCTGTGGGGGGGCCCAGCCACTCACACGAGCAGTGCCTAGTTCGGCTCCCACAGCAGACATTGGGACAGAACTTTTGCCTTTCTGAAATCCAGCCCTTGGGCCCGTGAACCACCTGGCAGCGTGCCGACCTGGCAGGAAGCTCTCGCTGGATGCCAGAGAGCTGCCTCAGTCCCGTGGGCACCAGCGGCTTCCTCCCAGCCACGTGGTGATGGCCCTCGGCACTTCCTTCAACAACAAAGCCCTTGGCAGGTTTGGTGGCTCCTGTCAGGGCAGCTGAGGTCCCGGGCACAGCATTTAGGGAGAAGGGACCTTGAGGGCGGGACAAATCCTGCAGGAGATGTCACACCTCGGTGTGCACGGTCGTTCTCCAACGTGGCGACCGAGAGCTGGGTCTCTCTTCCCAGACTCGAGGACAACGCTGTTGGGGTGTAGAGCAGTAGCGTTGGTGAGGTTATAGGGGAGAAGGGTGAGCACGCAGTCAAGGTGGTGGAATGAGAAGCTGGTGGGATGGAGGTGTCTTCCCAAATGTCCCTTACGTCCTCCATGAGCCCACAGGATCCTCGGTGAGGCGTGGGCACTGACTGTGGTGGAACAAGATGCTTTTGTTATTCCAGGGCAAACAGGGAGCATGTCAGGACAGGCTTGGTGATGCTGGGGCTGTTTTGGTGATGCTGGGGCTGGTTCCATCTCCAGATATCCTGCCAGGGACACCTCACCGGCAGGTGCTGCTGGCATGTAGTGGCTAGAGAGACTTGCCCCAGCACATCCACCCTACCATTTCAATCACCTTCCCTGAATGCTGCAGACAGGGCTGATGCTCACTGCTTGACGAGCTGAGCTTTGTAATTAGTTGCAACAGGACCTGCCAACACTCCTTGTGACCCAGACATCTGCCAGGGAGAGGTCATACCTTTATCAGCCCTTGCCAATCCCTATTTTCTCCTCACCTTTTCCTCTCGACTGTGCCCACATCTCTCTGACACGTGACGCGTGACTCTCAGCAGTGGCATGATTGCTGCAAGACAAAGGTCGGTTTTGTGGCACTTAGCAGAGCACCGGTATGTGAGCTGTGGGTCCAACCACAGCATCCTGGACAACACGAAAGCGCTCCTCGGAGCAGGACAGGCAGTCCATCCTGGACCTTACCCACACTCGCTTTGCTGGCATTGCCAAATGCCGACCACCAGCAGCTTCTGCAGGAGCTGGCCAGGGTGTGAAACCTCTGCCCGGGTTTCCCCGCACAGCCCAGGTCCCCTGACCGCTCAGGTTGACGGTTCAGCTCAGGAGAGAGCAGAGCAGGGTATTAACAAGAGGGACATCCCAAGGCGGGTGCCAGACCAGCTGGGAGTTGTGCAGGAGAGCCAGGCTGGTTTCCCCGGAGCCAAAACGACTGAAGCCAACCAGTCCTCAGAGACTCACTTTCGTCCAAGTTGGAGGTTTCCAACAAAACAGAAGGTTTTGCTTCCCTGCTTCGCCCAGGTGTGAGCAGTACCCTACCCCAACCCAAGCCCCTCTTTCCCCTCTGGGCCCTGCTTGTCCCCGGCCCCTGTCTCTGCAGGGCTGCTCTAAGCGCAGCTGGGTCAGCGTGGAGGCAGGGCAGCTGGGGAGGGGGTCCAGGGGAGGTGAGAAGGTGTGAGTGCAAGATGCTGCAGTCAGGGCTGCGGGGAGAGATTGCTGACCTTCTGCACCAGCTTGTTAAATGATGGCTTTTGTCTAAAAATGCTCATTTTGTGTTTTCAGCTGAAAGTTCATCTTTAGAGGGGCTGCTTTTTGTGACCGTGCCGGGTTTTGGTGCCAGCTCGTGCGATGCGCGTGGGCGCAGACGGGTGCTCGTGGAGCCTCCCTGTGAAGGGGGGTGTGAGCACACGCGTGTGGCACCTGGGGATGCTGCTGCTGCTGTGAACCCACTGCGCATCCCTTCCCGTCACAGCCTCCCACCAAAGGGTGGGATGCACAGACATGAGAGGGGCAAGGGGGACGTGCTGATCCTCCTGAAATGGCCCAGAAGCCGAGGAGCAGCTCATATCCGTGCGTGTCTGGGTACTGACGGAGCGGCCACGGCAGTGTGTGGGTGTGCTGGAAGAGCGACAATGCAGCAGGGAATTGGCGTTAGCTAAGTGGCCTCAAAACCTGATGGTCTTACGCAGCCCCACGCAGCAGAGAGGGCATGTTGTGATGTGCACGCTCAAGGGGATTTATATTTTGAAACACAGCAAGGTGGAACCTCTCCTCCGTCACAGGGGCTCAGCCAGGTTTAATTACAGTGTGTGGTGGGGACGGGTACTAAGAGCTGGTATCTCAGGAAGGCGGGGTGTGTATAGCTGCATCCCTGCGCTGGGGAAGGCGGCGGTGGGTATGAGCTGGGGGGCAGGGGGATGGACACCCCCCTCTGTTACCCTCTGGCTTTTTTGTCATCTTTCGTGCTGCTCAAAGCCAGGTTCCTAGCCAGACCTGTTTTCCCAGCCATGCCATGCATGGGGTAACCACAGGGCAGGAGGTTCCCACAGATGAAGAGCAGGGCTGCAGGGTCTCCAAGGCTGCCACGGCAGCCGTGCTGCTTGCACCCCACAGGCACCAATGCCAGCACAGGACAGGCACCCACGGTGTGCAGAAAACCCCAGAGAGGTCCAAAAAGTCTCTGACACTGATGGGAAAATACCAGGCTCCAGGGTCTGGCACTGTGTGGTGAATGGGAATAGGAAGCCATGAATTTCAGCATAATATGATTATAAGGCAGAACTTGTATGAAGTCCCACTTTCCTTGTACTACAGTAACCTATCGTGAGCTTTGTACTTAGTGCCTATGCAGCTCAGCTTGGTGCAAGTTCTCCTAAACCCAGCTTTAAGCTGCTCTCATAAGCCCTCACCAGGTTGAACAAAGCCTGGGGCTTATCCCAGCCAGCTAATCTGCCACAGCACGACTCTCCTGGCCTGCTCCAGGTTTTAAAAAACACCCTTTTAAAGTTTTATTGTTACTATTTTTAAGACATATTTTTAAATTTGCCTCCTATTCTGGCTGGGACAGACCTCCTCTGGCTGCCTGGGCCTTTCTGAAGGAGGGATGCTGAAAGGTCAGACTTGATGCAGGCGTGCCTCTCGCAGGTGTCATGGGTTGGACAGCCTCAGAAAAACATGGTTTCCAAGGCATGTGCCTGTTCACCCACGTCTCGTTTGACTCACAGACATAAACACAAGTGTCACTGCTGAGGTCAGTAGGGAAATCTCTCAAATTGCTGTGCTACTCAGGGTCACGTTATGAGCTTTCCCGTCTAGCCAATTTGCTCCATGAGATGGATTTCCTCCTTCACGAATGGAGGTAGGAGGGAGCTCCCCTCATCCTGGACACCTGCAGCAAAGCTGTGTGGTGGAGCTGACGCATGAGGGACTGTCTCCGCTTGCCGCGGCCCCTCGCCAGGCTGTGTGTCCTCCGCCGTCCAACCACTTGCTGTCCCCGGATCAGTGGCATCTGTTGAGTCCATCTCTCACTTCAAATGCTCAGATATCTCGCTGCTGGCCCTTGGCAAGTACAGAAGCATTGCCTTCAAGAGCCCTTGGCTGCTGTTGGCAGCAGGCACGGAGCTGTAGAGCCCAGGGACATGATGGCATCCTCCACCAGCCTCTTTCTATGTACGACCTCTAGAAGGCACAGCTGGACTAGCTTATAGAGCCTTGCAAAATTCGGCATGGGAATGCTAATAAGGAGACCTGCCTCCTGCAGCTTTGGTCTCTCTCAGCAGGATGTGGTGCTGGCACCCGAGGCCAGGGGACCAAAGCCACAGGAGCTGGGGCCAAAGGGAGGTGCTGGGAAGAGCTACAACACGTATCACGAGTGTGCAAGGATCAACCACAGCCTCTAGCTCACCTTGGCCACCTCCGGGCCAGACAACGAGGAAGATGACGTGTCCCACTGGGGATGCTAGGTATCCCTCAGCTTTTGGCCCTAAGTTAGCCGGGGCGTGTCCTGCGCAGGTGTGTGTCCTTGCCGCCCTCACCACTGAAACAGGACTGGCAGGAGCGGCTGACAGGCCAGAGGGTCGTGCTGCCATCCAGAGACGGGCTGGAGAAATGGGCTGGCAGGGGCCTCATGCGGTTCAACGCAGGGGATTGCGAAGTCCTGCACCTGGGGAGGAACAACCCCCCACCCCAGTACATGCTGGGAGCCACCCAGCTGGAAAACGGCTTGGCAGAAAATGTGCTGGCGGACACCGAGTTGAACGTGAGCCGGCACCGCGTCCTCCCAGCAAAGGCGGCTGCCGGTGTCCTGGCCTGCACTGGGGGAGTGCTGCCAGCAGGTCAGAGGTGAGCCTTCCCCTCTGCTCAGCACTGGTGAGGCCACACCTGGAGCGCTGCGTCCAGTTCGGGGCTACCCAGTGCAGGAGAGACACGGACGTACTGGAGAGAGCCCAGCGCAGGGCCGCCGCGACGGTGAAGGCACCGGAGCACCTCTCCCGCAAGGCTGACCGAGCTGGGACTCTTGGGCCTGGAGAGGGCCCGGCGAGGCTCTCGGCCCGGCTCATTCATTCACATGGAGCATTTTACCGGCAAAGCCTTGTAACGAGCGGCAGCGGGGCCGGGGCTGCGGAGCCACGCGGTGGTGCTGCGCCCCCGCCCAGCGGGGCTGCGGCCGCCGGCGGG
>JAVJGG010000090.1:36578366-36593418 GCA_035590195.1 Aviceda cuculoides
GCCCTCCGCCGCCCGCCCATGGCTCGGCCGCTGCCGCCGCTGCTGCTCTGCCTGGCCGCGCTGGGCGCCGGCTGCCGGGCAGGGTCCCCCCCCAACCCCACCGGCACGGCCGGGCCCTCCGCCGAGCCGCTGCAGGACGAGGCGGATAACCAGGAGAACATCCTCTCCCAGGTACCTGCTGGGGAGCGGGGAGGGGTGGGGGGTGCTGGGTACCCCCCCCGCGGCGTGGGGCCGGGCAGTGCTGGGCGCAGGATGCTGGGCGCAGCCTGGGTGATGCTGGGCGGAGGCGCTCGGCGGTGCTGGGTGATGCTGGGCGCTCGCCCAGCGCTCGTCGCGGTGCTGGGGGAGCGCGGCTGCAGGGAGTTTTGTCGCCCGGGGTGCGGTGAACTAACTGCCCGAAGCCCCACGGGGAGCAGTTGCCAGCCTCCATCCTCTCATTTTCCTGGCGGGACTGGGAAATCGGGGAGCTCCTTGGGAGGGGAATCGGTGGAGCCTCTTTGTGTGCGGAGGGGAGGGATCCGGGCTCTTTCCCTGCCGGTGGGATGCGGTGGAGGTTTCTGTTAGATTTGGCCGATCAGACCGTGTGCTATTATCTGCCCTCGGAAATGGCTAACGCGGAGACTATTGGAAACATACCGTCAAAGTTATTTTTGTGCTTGCGCTTTCAGAAGTGCTGTCTGCAAATCTCCGTAAAGGAAATTCCTGGCGTTGTATGGGGCTAATCAGAAATACTGCTTTACCACCAGGTTATGCTGCTTATAGGGTGGCTTTTGGTCGCCCTTCCAGCGGACCCTTACCCTGTTTGCCCACATAAAAATATCTTGCGCAGGGTAGCAGGTGACTTATTGGGTCTATTGGACAAGGAGCATTAAAAGACAGCAGGATGGGGTTTGAATTTAAAATACTCGTGTTTAAAGTTCGAAGCGGCTAGGTCCATTTTACGCAAAATAGAATAAAAAATACCCTGTTGGAAGAAGCCAGCTTTTATTCCCCTTGTAGGTAGGGATCAGAAAGCTCTGCACTCTCTAGAAACCTTCTTGGTCAGCAGATTTCAGAAGAGCCGGCCAGTTTCCTGGAGGTTCAGGGTGTCCAAAGTGTCCTCCTTTGGATCTTGAGGTCCAGGGTGTCCTTGTCCCTTGCCGGGCAAGCAGAGGATGAGAAGTTTGCTAACTGCCGGTGACCTGTGCTCAGCTGTTAGGTGACTACGACAAGGTGAAGGCGGTGTCCGAAGGCTCCGACTGTCGGTGCAAATGCCTGGTCAGACCCCTCGGCCGCGGCGCCTGCCAAAGGATTAACGAAGGCGCTTTCAAGGCAGAGGATTTTTACACGGTGGAAACCATCACGTCGGGACCCAGCTGCAAGTGTGCGTGCGTGGCCCCCCCCTCGGCGCTCAATCCTTGCGAGGGGGACTTCAGGCTGAAGAAGCTGCGGGAGGCGGAGAGCAGCGACCTGAAGGTAGGAGAGCAGCTTGAATTCGGGGCTCTCTTGGGAAGGGCAGATCTTCTGAAGCCTTTTCTTTCGGCGCTTCTCCCAAAAAACTTTTTGCCTAAACTTTTTTGCTGAAATGTCTCCTTGTTACTTTTATATCTGCACGCGCGATACAAAAATCAAGCTCAGCTTAAGGGATTGATTCGAGTAGCTGCAGTCGATGATTCACTCGAATCATCCCGTGCTGCCTGGGGTCCACCATGGCTGCCTGCACTGGAAGGCCAGGAGGGACTGGGCTGCTCCCTGCCCTTTGTCCAGCTCTAAGTGTCCCCGGGAGGCAGCTCTTGCTCCACTTAGCAGCTGCCAGGTCTTTTCCCATCACCGAGAAGGGCTCCCGAGGACCCACGCAAAAAGCTGTTTTGGCTTCTGTGGGCTGAAAGCTGCTGATGCGTCAGTGTGAGGGTGTGTTACACAGCTGGCTGATGGCAGGATGGGTTTTGTTGTTTTAAATGCTGACACTTCTGTACTATTTAGTATTTTATCTCTTTAGTAGTATGTACCTCTTTTCCAAATGGGACCGTGTTGGTTCTGAGTACTCCTGACTTTTACTGGATGCTTACTCTAGCAACTGGCAGCACACCCTGCTGAGTTTCCCGGTTTGTCACCTGCGTCGGGCAGCAGAAATCCTCCCCCAAAGGGCCACTGGCTCGGTCCAGCCCTGGGAAGTCCCCAGAGTAGAAGGTTGAGTGGTAGTGGCACTCGTGTGGGTGGTGCTGGGATGTACCCCGGGGCGGTGCTGCTAGTCCCAGCTCAGGTGGGAAGGCAAGCGGTGTGCAGGCTGCTGCGGGGCAGCCGGCCGCCGCGGCCACCACGATGGGTTTGTTCTAATTAATTTGGAGCTCAAGGATGTGTTTCATCTTGTCCGACTGCAGACAGTTAGCAGCTTCTTGTCCAAGCTCCCTTGCAGCTAGGGAAGATAAACAGGCACAGGCAGACAATCCATCATTGCAGGGAAGGAGGAGTCCCAGTCTGGAGTAGTTCGGTGGTCCCTTGTCTGCAGGACGAGCCAGGATGTCCAACTTGGCCTTGGATGAGGAGCTGTGAGCTCTCTGCGGTTAGGGGAGAGGACACCCTCCGAGGTGACAGAGCCACCCCTGTAGTCCCTTGCCTGGAGGCAGGCAGAACTCCTCCACCAGCAGCTCACACCTCTCTCCCTGTCCTCTCCAGAGCCGGTCAGCCTCCAGGAGGAGCAGAGCGGCATGGCTAGCTGCGCCCTTGGCTCCGGCCGCCTCTTCCCACCGGGGAGCTGCTCACAGCCAGCTGTGGTGTGAAAGCTTGTCCTCTAGGAACTGGCCCAGGCTCCCCCGCTCATTTCGCAAGGATCCGCGGCCAAACGATTTCACAAGGTTTATCCAAATATACACACGTGGGGTTTTTCTTTGCTGTGAAAGTCAAACCCCAGGAGCTGTGAAAATAGACTTGCTTTCTCGCCGAGCGCAGAGCCCCTCCTGGGGTCGGGCTAGCTGGGGGCAGCCACCTCTCGTGGGAGAAGCTGGGAGGCAGGAGAGGACACAGCTCCAGTTCTTCTGTGCCTCATGAGAAGCAGCTCCCACACTCATCAGTGGGGGGGCAGAGGGATGGGGCAGGCCACTTCATTGCTCCTAAGAGCCCCAGGGGTTTTACTCTCCTTGTTGGTCTGAGGAGCATCATTCTGGCACACTCCGCATGTGTGAGAGCCGTGGGAAGTTCCCCAAAATGAGAGCCCTCCCTTAGGACAGGCAGGCTGGAGGATGCGTCCCCGAGGGAATGGCGAGCAAGGGAGTAGATAAGCCCAGGCAGCAGGAATGTATCCTCCCCCCCACCCCGGGCACCCCCACTCAGTTGAATGGCTGCACTGGGCATCCCACCTGAAGGTCCCATGGGAATTCAGGGACCATCAGACCAGTGAGAGCCAAGGTCGACAGTGGGTGAAGGGAAGGAAACAGCGAGCTCGCGTGTGCATCAGTATGGTCTTTCGGGGAGGGTCAGCTTGGTGCTGGCAGGGGGTAGCTAAATCTAAGATCTATTTTTGTGAAATCACAGCATGCTGCTCCTCTGCTTGTAGGCGCAGCGTGCGTTTTGGGGGTCTCAGGTGCAGAGTCGTCTGTGCAAGGACTCTGTGTTCAGGAAGATTTGGAAGGTGGTTAATAAAGTCTGCAACCTTTGTGCATTGATGGAAATTATCCAGCCTGGAGGGAAAGCGCATGTCTCCAGTGGCTGTCTGGCAGGTTGTGTGCATTGTATCGGTCGTCTCCATCCAGTTCTTGGTGGAAAGTGGATGCATAGCCATAAAACAGTCCTTGTCTCTTAATGCTGCCATTTTATCTGGCCCAAAAAATCTTTCCTTTGCTGTCAGCTCCACAGGGAGACTGCAGAGGCCGGGGTGGAAACTCAGAGTGCTGCCAGCAGTGCTGCCTGTACTTCTCCCATGTTTATGGAGCTCTGTCGACCAGTTTGTGGCTGCTGGGAGAAAATGTCACCGCCTTGTAGTAATTCCCATGCATTGAAAATACTTCTCAGCCATCGGGGCTGTAAGGTCTGCAGCACCATGCTGGACACATGGGACTGGAGGGAGCAGGCGCGCATGGGAGCTGAGGCCGGGAATGGCCTGGGAGCCCTTCTCACCAGCCTGTGCCTTGCTCAGCGCCGTCCTCTGCGGAGTGAGCACCAGGAACCGTACGAAATGCAGAACAAGGGTATTGCGGTCTGGATCCCCAGGATTGGTGAGCAAGTGCTGGTGCTGGGCAGGATGCAGGGACGCAACCCTTCCCGCTGCGGGAAGGGGGTGAGTTAAATACAGGGTGTCTCTGAAATGGGTGCTTGAAGGAGAAGGCAGCATCCCTCTGATAAAGTTGTTCTCCAGGGAAGCAAACTCTTACCAGGCTGGCACTGAACTTTGGTTGCTTCACTCTTGCATTTGTGAACGTTTTACTATTTTTTAACTAGTTTCTTCTTGTTCCAGGAAAAAAAAAAGCACAGGATGGCATGAACTCAGAGTCTGATCTCAAACTCACTTTTATTTGAGCTGCCATTCTCTTGTTGCCTCTTTTCCTGCCAGTCACGTCACTGGTGGAGTAGCTAAGCCTCTGGGCTTGTGAGCCTAGAGCTGACAAGGAAGGCAGTGCTTCTCCTTGCTCTGCTTACTAATCCCCAGAACCCAAAACAAGCTCCTGAACCCCCGAAGCTCTGCACGCTGCGCTCCTGACTGCAGCAGCGATGTGGCAGGGCTGCGTAAGGAAAAACTTGCCTTTTAAAAAACTTCTTGCACTCCGAAGCGTGCATTGCCCTTGACTTTTTGGCTGTAGAAACCACACAGGGTCCTTTACAGTAAGTGCCTCTGACTGACGGTGTGCTCCCTTTGCCTTGCAGCTCTCCTCCATCGTCGAGATGCTGGAAAGTGCCTTTTATGGCTTAGACCTTCTGAAGCTGCACTCGGTCACAACCAAGCTGGTGGGTCGGGTGGAAAAGCTCGAGGAGGTAAGATGAGTCCTGCTCTCCTTCGAGGTTGTTGCCTTCGGTGGGACTTGCCTCCAGTCAAGTTCTTGGTACCTTTGGTGCATGCAGAGCCTTGTTCCTTTTGGAAGAAATGTTAATTAACTATTTGGCTGAAACTAAACTAGATCAGACTAGACTCTTCACCATTCCTCATGGGCAGAGCCCACCGCATCACCACCCCGTCAGCCTCCCCTGACCCTCTCCAGTTCCCCCCATCCCTTGTGGTCCAAACTGGCTGTGGGATCCCTGCTGTGGCCTCACCAGGACCAGCATCTCCTTAGGGTCAGAAGGGCCTGCTGTTAAGTTTTTCCTCTTCTCAGCTCTACGTCTGTGCTGGTGTGATGACAGTTGCTCTCAACTGGATGCTTTTGTGCTGTTTGATGTGGGGGCGAGAGGTTCAGGGCTGGTGCTGGGGTACACGCACCACGACTGCCAAGGAGGTCAGATTCCTTAAGGACCGAGTTACATCTTGGCCTGTGTTAAAAAAGAGCTGAACCCTCCAAACTGCTAAAAAGGTAGATAGAATACCTTCCATTTTTTTGAGAGCAGACTTCCAGTGAAATCATTTTCACTTCCATACAGTTTAATATCGCTTTGGCTAGCACAACGTAGGGTTTGCAGTTTGTTAAGCTGTGCTCAGCTATGTAGCAAAAGGTTGCCAGATAAAATACTGGAGTTTTCTCCCGTGGTCCATATCTGGGACAGTAATTCCACATTCTTGTCAGAGTGGAGCAGTACCGTTTGTCTGCAGCCAGGAGCCGAGAGGCGATGATTTATAAAGCCAAAATTCCACTTGCAAAGTGTTTTGGAAAGGCACGGCATGCTCCGTCCCGGGGTCAGGAAGGAGACAGCCGAGAGGAACACACTTGCCTGGGGGGTTCTGGGTTTCCAAGCACAGTGTTTGACCCAAAAGGGGGAAAATGGGTTTAGAGGTCTAAAAATAACAAAGAACCAATATTTTTGTTTGTAATCCCACCCTCCTCCTGTGGTTTAGCGTGTTCTCCAAGTTGTAACTTGGGTTTGCTGCTGAGTCTTTGCTAATTAGGGGAGAGGAGCGAGGGAAGCGGGAGCCGCGCCGCCAGTCCCCGTGCCGCCAGTCCCTGTCGGGGACCTTCGCCGCTGCGGCACTGGTAGCCACGGGTCTGATGGGGGGTGAGCCCTGTCCCACGGCATGGTGAGCTGGGCTCGCCCAGAGCAGGGGAAGCTGCGGTGAATACGAAGGGCCCCATCAGGACCAATCGATGGTCTACTGCTATTTAACACCCACAGCTGCTGGATTAGGGATGACGGAGGGGGCAACCCTTTTTTGGTATCATTTATGGATCTGTGGTCCATGAATTTGTCTCACCCTGAAACTAGTCGACTGAAAATGGTGCTGTTAGATGCTGTCACCTTCGAACGGATCAGGGCAGATGACACAGCCCAGCAGGTCGGTGAGTGGGGAGCGCAGGTTCCCCAAAGACCTTGCTGATGGCTGAGTCGGAGGCTGAGGTAAGGCGAGCGTTAGGAGTTTGGGTGTTGACAAATGACACAAGTGATTACTTCATGTGTGGCTACCGCTGCACTCTTCTTCGGTACCGAAGTGGCCCTGTCTACCAGCCTGCTCCTGCGCAGGGGGTTCCGTGTGAGCGCTGCTGGTGGCACTTCTCTGTCTGGGCACGTCGGGGTGACCTTGCAGCGTGGCTGCTCTGCTCGCGGCCCATCGCGGTGAGGCAGATGGGCAGTAGTCGTCTGGTCTGGCTGAAGTAGTTTGGCCAGAGCTGGAGCAGTGAAGGTGTAGGAGGGGGGAATTCACAGATCTGGGTCTTCAGTTTCCCAGAAGCGGGGCTGTAGGATCATGTAACAAGCAGCTGAAGCTGCCCGCAGGCACTCGGAGGGGATGAAGGACAGGAGGGGTCTGGGTTAGACGGACGTTCCCCAGTGCCGCTGGGGAAGGGCTGGGCAGAGCTGGTGCAGGCAGCGCAGGCAGCAGGTGTGAAACGCTTCCTGCTGGCTTAGCACGTAAATGCCTGTTGAGAGGAGGATCGCACCCCGCATCGGCCGCAGGATCTGATACGACAGACAGCTGAGATGCTGAACAAGAGCCTGGCGTGGCTTCAAAGCATCGGCCTCCCGGGCCGGTGTGCTTTTGGCAGCTGCTCCCCGGTGAAGCAGCTGAGCGGCCTCAAGCAGCATCGCAGGCCAGGCTTTGGTGGTGCCTCCCCACGCAAAGGGGAGGCAGATTTTATCCCTAAGCAGGTCATAAACCAAACATTACACACAATAAGTGATAAGGGCACAAGGCTGTCGGAATCAGTCATCCTCCCAAAAGGAGGATTGTGTCGAAGCTGCTTCTGCTCCTGCGCTGCTTCTAGGAGAGCATCACGAGATCTTCTGTTCCTTTTCTTCCTGCGGCAAAATGCTTGCTGGAAAGTCCCTGCGTTACTGCACTCAGCCTCAAAATTGCATGAGAAATCTGTAACTCACAATTCCTGGGAAAAGACTGGGAATTCAGTTGCCCATGGAGTGGGTTGGGGGTTAACCGAGCTCAGGATGATATTTTTGCAGAGGTGAGAAGGTATTGCGAGTTGTTTCCAGGATTACAAGGTATTTGACACAAATGGTGCCGGTAAGGGGAAGAAACCCCCAAATACTTGGTCCTCTCCTAAGCGAGGCAGCTTCTCTCTTTTGTCTTTAGCTTGCAGCTGTTGCATCAGCTGGCGATTTTCAGGTCGCAGATGGAGGTCATGGTGGGTTTTAGGAGAAATTAATGTCAGGACAGATTGAACATGAAGGGTCAGGGGGAACCGCCCCCAGTCTTTTTGCAAAAACGCTTTGGTTGATGTGGCACCTATTCAAAGCAGTTGCCACTGAAGATGTGGAAGACCAGGGAGTGATGTGAAAGACCAAGGAGTGATAAGCAGAGACTGCAACAACCCCTTGGATACAAGGTGCGCCTACGGTTGCGGGGGCTGAGAAGGGCAAAGGGGTTTACCTGGGCTGCCCGGTGAGTCGCAGCCATCCCCAGCTCCCTCCCGCTCCCAGGACAGCTCTCGGAGGGTCACCGGCTCTCTTCCTCTCCCCAAATTCTCCCTCTCTTCTGTGGGAGCAGAGGGTGGTGGGGAGGAGCGGTCCTCGAGTGCCGGCGCTGCGTGGCCGGGCAGCGGGGCAGGACTGGGAGAACAGAAGCCAGACAAGTAGGACACCGGCCTCGAGGACTTGCCTCAGGGGTCAGGCAGGCAGCAGCCAGCCAGGACGGGACCCCGCTAGGAAAGTGGGATTAATAAGTGGGAGATGAACTCGCTGCCATAAGCAAAGGATGTGAGGCTGGGACTTTAGGTGTTTTAGCTTGTCTTTTCCTCTTCCTTCTATGAACCAGTGGGCATGGCTGAAGATGGGTGTTGAAGAACCTCAGGGCCACTCTCCCCCTCCATGGGGCTCTGTGCAAAGAGCGGATCTGGGATGTGCACACCAGGGATGGGGTTTCTGGATCCCACTGGAGTCGGGGTACCTTCTCAGCAGCCGAAGTGCCCAGCTCCATGGAGAAAACCAGCTGTGAGCCCAGGATGGGAGCACAGAGCTCGCTGGCTCCTGGACTGTGGTGCGGGGGCCACGGAGCATCCCTTGTCTTCACGGGGGGGTAAAGTCTCCTCTCTTGCTTTTCTAGGGCATGTCCGGGAACTTCATGCAGGAAGGCCACGGGACAGGAGCCAACGGGGAAGAAGGTGTGCAGGATCCCCTCCGCAGGGACAGGGAGAACTGCTCCAGCCTCATCACCAACAGCCTTGCCGACATTGAGAGCTCGCTGCAGCGGGACGCCGAGGCCGCCTACACACACGCGGAGGTATGACCGCCCAAGCGGGTTGCACGGCTCGAGCTCGCTGCCGCCGTTCAAGCCAGCCCAGAGGGTGTCTCCTGGATGTGGCCCCCGGCAGGCCACCGGCCCGGGGTTATTTTCTTCTCAGCTTGGCCAACCCCGTTTCCGTGCCTCCGGCTCCAGCCCGCTTCTCTCGGCGCAGACCAGCTGCCGCCGGGATGTAGGAGGGAACAGGAGCAGGCGGCTGCTGCCCGGGCCTCCCCCCTTCCCGTGGGGTTGTTGGTTTTCGAGGTCAGCGGCGGCCGTGCTGCTCGGAAAGAGTGATGTCATTGCGGGGCCGGCTGGGAAGCGCTGGGAAACTCGGAGCCTGTGATTAGCAGGGCTTGGGGGCTTGGTGGAGGGACAGTCTGTCGCCCCCCCCACCTCCCCGGCGATTATCCCTCCCCAGCCAGCCCCTGCACTGGGTGGGCTCCAGGCAGAGGCTTGGGCATCCCGCTGGCTCCGGTACTGGCGGGGTCTCTGCGGGGTCTGCCCGGCGTGGGGATGTCCTCTGCCTGGGGCAGCGGTTTCTGTGGAGCCCCAGAGAGGGGTGAGAAGGGTGCTTTGGGAAAAGGCCTGCCCAGGGTGTCCTGACCCCCTTGCTGCTTCGGTGATGCAATCTCGGGTGGCCTCGTGCTGCTCCGATCCATGCTGGCTGGCTCCTGGAGCATCCTGCCTTCACCCCAGGGTCCCCTCTCCAGGGCAAAAGGATGTGTCGGGGAGGGGGGGGAGCAGTCGCTGCGTCATTTCCAGCTCCAAACAGAGGTGCTCAGCTCCGGGCAGTGAGGACAGCCTGCACATGGCCCCCCTGACATGGAGAGCAGGCGTTAGCGGGTCCTACACAGGGGTGGGAGCCTTGGTGGGGAGAAGGGTGGGCTCCCACGCGTGCACTGTGGGTCGGCGGGTGGGCAAATGGCACCAACCGTGAGGTGCCAGCGCGCTCTGCTCCAGGGAGAGCTGTGCCGCAGGACAGAGGGTGTCCGGCAGCATTCCCAGCCCCTCTCCCCCTGCTCCCCGGGCCGTAACCTGAGCGGGGGCTCCGCTGCCCGCTGGAGAGGAGCCAGCCCCGGCCAGGCAGGAGAGCGAAGTGCAGGGCTTTTATTACCCTGAGTGACCTCATTTCCCAATGTTCCCCTTTTCTCGCCGTTAATTGCGGCAGGGCTGCGAAGGAACCCTGGGCCTGTCTTCTCAGCCAAATGGGCACCGCTTCAACCTTCGGGCTGTCTTTCCGATTTCCTTTAATGAGATGAAATCCTTCAGGCATGAGCTGCGGCAGCTGGTGGCTGCCTCAGCACGGGGTTCCCGGTCCCTGCCCCTGCCCGGGGGGGGGTTCCCGGCCCTGCTGGGAATGTGCCTTCAGCCTCTCTGCTCTACCAAAGCTCGGTGCACGTTGCGTGCCCTTTACGGATCAGCTGCCGGCACCGGTCCCTGGCGCGCGAGGGCTTGTCCGCTGAGTGGCCGTGAGAGCGGTTGCAGTGAGGGGTGTGCTCTGCTCATGCCGCCCCGGGGTCCCCCCACTCTGCCCGCACGTCCTGCGTCCCTCGGCCTGTGCCTTATTGAGCAGCGAGTCCTGGGTCGGCAGAGTGGCACCAAGGTCAGGCAGAAGCAATGCTGCTCTGCCAGCCCCGCTGTCTCCTGGAGTGTTTCCCACAGCAGAAGGGATGGAGAGTGACCCTGAGAAAGGAGGGAGGACAGAGCCTCCTACCCAACGCTCGGCTGGCCGGCCTGAGCTGCCCGGTCCCCCAAAATGCGGCTGCCCTGACCCATCCCCTAACAGCCTCCTGTGTCTCTTCCAGGGCAAATACGAAGAAAGATTCCTGAAAGATGAAACCATCTCCCAGCAGATCAACTCCGTCGAGTCCCTCCCGGAGCTGCACCTCTCTCCGGAGGACGAGAAGCCCAAGCAGCTCTTGCAGAGGAAGCTGCACGTGAGGAGCCGGCCGCCTTCCAAGCCCACCATCGTCCGAGGGGTCACCTACTACAAAGCCCAGTCCACCGAGTCGGAGAACGACATCGAGGAGCAGCGTGAGTTGGGTTTGCAGCCGCGTCCGGCGGGATGGCTGGCTGCATCCCTTAGCAAAGCCAGCGCCTGCCCCCGAGTCCTGCCTTGCCCCCCGGGAACCTGTGGGCAAAGCGTGTGGGGTCACGGTGGAGAGGAGGGCTTGGAGGCAGGAGGAGGTGGGACGATTGGTACCACATCGCTGGAAGCAGCGAGGCGGCATCCAGCCTTTGAGCCCTGCGCATGGGAGCAGTGTTATTCCATGGAAAATCCCTGGTAGCTAAGGAAATGGGTCACTGCTACAGTTTAAAACACCCAGCACCAACACCTTTCCAGAAAGCAAACGCAAGTTGATTGCACATGTTAGTCCTGCAGATCCGCTTGCCCGATGGCATCCCGGGAGGTTGGTGCAGTGGTCGGGGTGGTGGAAGGCGGCTCAGAGCCGTCGCTGAGTGCCCTGCAGCTCAGCAGGGTGCTGCTCGTGGCTCCGGCCACGGCGAGAGCAGGGACCGAGCCCCCAGGGACCGGCAGCGCGGGCGAACGAGGCAAGCGCCCTTTCTCTGCAAAGGCGGCTCAGCAGCCAGCTTGGCCAGCACAACCGTGCGTGGGCTCGTGAGATCCCCGAGACCAGGAGGACCAGAGGGCACCCGTGGTGGCCGGGGAGCCCACGTGGTCCCTGTGCCCTGGGTGAGGCACCCGCTTTGGCAGCCCGGGTTGGGGGGGGGGGTCTGGCTGGGCGCTGCAGCTGCGTCTCCATCCTGCCCCGTCTCTGGGAGCCGGCAGGACCGAATTGCTCGCCGTCACCTCCCCCTCTGCCCGGCCTGAGGTGGTGGACGTGGCTGCGACGGGGTCTCGCTGACCTCCTAACGTGGGCACCGGCAGCCCCTGCAGTTCACACAGCCCATCTCCAGCTGGAAATTGAGAGGGGAACCAGGTGGGTTTAGTACAAGGCAGCCTGGAGAAGCGGGCGGAGGAGGCAGAGCGGTGGGGCGAGCGCAGAAGGGCCGCAGGGGACCTGCTCCCGCTCGCTGCGGGGCTGACGCCCGTGCCTGTGTTTGGCAGCAGACGAGCTGTTCAGCGGGGACAACACGGTGGACCTGCTGATTGAGGACCAGCTCCTGAGACCCAGCAGCAGGGTGGGTGACGGCGTGAGGAAGCCCTCCCCGGTGGGATGGCCGCCCTCCCCGGTGGGATGGCCGCCCACCCCTGGGAGCGACCCCACCACCCCACCGGCCGCCGACGCTGCCGCGACGGCCACGGTGCCCTTGTCCCCTGCCACGTCCACGGGGCCCACGCCAGACCCCACCGCTGTGAGCCGGCTGACCCCCACCCCGGAGACCACGACTGCCCTGCCGGGGCTGGCGGAGGAGGGGACCCCGCAGCTACCGGCAGCCTTGGCCAGCACAGTGGTGGCCACGGCCATGGAGACCCTGCCCACAGCCACCACCACTGTCCCCAGCCCTGCTGTGGCCACCACCGCCGGGGCCTCGAGGGATGTGGGGACGAGCCCTGCCCCGGAGACCAGCCCAGGAACCTGGGGACGGGTGAGCACCCCTGCGACGCCACTCAGCCCCACTATCCCCGCCACCCCGAAGCAGGCCCTGGAGGAGGAGGACATCAGGAACATCATTGGTGAGTGCCTGCAGGTCCTGCACCCATCCAGCTGTGCGCATGGGGGCCGCTCATGCCTACAGTGTGTCCTGCTAAGTGCAGCACACCTGGATTTGGTCACAGGTGGGAGGTGTCATGGAGATGGTAGCTGGACAGCACTTTACTGGGGCGCCAGGTTTACTGGCTTGTTAACTCTGGAACCTACTGTAGTCTCCTCCCACTTTGAGGGGCTGGGCAGGGCAGACAGAGGCCTCCCTGGAGATGGATCCGAGACAGGCAGCAGCCTCAGCTCAGGCACGGACATGGCTGAGGCTGTGGGGAGCTGTTTGCAGAATCTGGCCAGCACTGGTGGGCCTCGTGAGGCTGAGCCCAGGCCGAGGCAGCCGGGGTACCTGCTGGGTGGGCAAGGGGCTGGAGGAGGTGGGGTGTGAGGCCCATAGACCCCCAGCAGGAGCAGGGAGAGCGTGTCTGCCTTGCCTCAAGCCTTGTGAGCCTTTCTCTGCCCACGCAGGGCGCTGCAAGGACACGCTGTCCACCATCTCGGGGCCCACCACCCAGAACACCTATGGGCGCAACGAGGGGGCCTGGATGAAGGACCCCCTGGCCCGGGAGGAGCGGATCTACGTCACCAACTACTACTATGGGAACACGCTGGTGGAGTTCAGGAACCTCGACAACTTCAAGCAAGGTGGGCTTGCACCATCCCTGATACTGGGCCACGTAGCATCCCTGTTCCCTGGGATGCTGCACCATGGGGGGATGCTCCGCCTGGGGACCCTCCCCTCTGGGGCACCGGTACCTGGCGTGTGGGGTTCAGAGCACAGGGAGGTCAGGCTGCCTCTGGTGGCTCTGGACTTGCTCGTCACCATGCCAGGCTACGGCTGGTGGCTGGGGCGGGAGCACAGGCAGGGCTGGGGGCAGAGGGTGCTGGGGGCCGCTGCGTCAGGGCCGCCAACCCCAAAGCAGTGGGAGGGTCTCGCCAGCAAAGCGTCTCTGCCCCGCAGGTCGCTGGAGCAACTCCTACAAGCTCCCGTACAGCTGGATTGGGACAGGGCACGTTGTCTACAACGGCTCCTTCTACTACAACCGGGCCTTCACGCGCAACATCATCAAATACGACCTGAAGCAGCGGTACGTGGCCGCCTGGGCCATGCTGCACGACGTGGCTTATGAGGAGTCCACCCCGTGGCGGTGGCGAGGCCACTCGGACGTGGACTTCGCTGTGGATGAGAACGGCCTGTGGGTCATCTACCCGGCCATCAGCTACGAGGGCTTCAACCAAGAGGTGATCGTGCTGAGCAAGCTGAACGCGGCCGACCTCAGCACCCAGAAGGAGACCACGTGGCGGACGGGACTGCGGAAGAACTTCTACGGGAACTGCTTTGTCATCTGCGGGGTGCTGTACGCGGTCGACAGCTACAACAAGAGGAACGCCAACATCTCCTACGCCTTTGACACGCACACCAACACGCAGATCATCCCCCGGCTGCTCTTTGAGAACGAGTATGCCTACACCACGCAGATAGACTATAACCCCAAGGACCGCCTGCTCTACGCCTGGGACAATGGGCACCAAGTCACCTACCACGTCATCTTTGCCTACTGAGACCCCCCCCCGCCACAGTGGGGCACTGCGAGCCAGGGGCCACCAGCACCTTTTTATTATTATTTTTATTGTTATTATTGTTATTTTGTACAAATCAAAGAGTAAATGATGGTTTTTGTTTCAAGCTGGTTTTTTTTATGGTGGATTGTAGATCAATCCCCAGGCCAGAACTACCCCCTTTGTCTTTGTTGTAACCTCGCTTCTGCTTTTCCTTCCCACGGCGAGGAGCTCTCCCTTTTGGGAGGGCAGACCCGGCTCTCCTGCCCGGGGAGGAGGAGGTGGCCCAGACGGGGTCCTCCTGATGAGAGCTTTTTTAGCTAAAGATGATCAGCAGGAGACCCCGAGCCAGTGCAAAGCTGGCCTTTCTGCTGCAGGCACCAGGTCCCAGCGGGACGCTGATGTCTGCTTGTCCTGGTGGAGGACACGCATGTCCTATGGGAACATCCCATCTCTTGGGCCCATCTTCCCAGCTGACGGCCAGCGGGCCCTTTGGAGATCCTGCTGTACAACGGGGCTGTGAGCGCAGCTCCAGCAGCCCCTGGTGCTGGCACTTACGCCGAGGACTGGCCCCTCCGGCCGGGGCTCTGCCCTTTGCAACCTGCTCTGGGGGGGCCGGGTGCACCCCGAGCCCCGACTTGACACCTGGAGCGAGCTGGCGGCGGGAGGGGGACGCTGTAAATATGTGTAGATGGCTTTTGTTTGTTCATGTTGTAACCCCAAATAGTCCCCTTTTTGGAATTTGCTGGGTGAAGACTCTGCTCGGCCGGGCGCTGGGCTGCCGGGGCTGGGGGAGCCCTCGGGGCTGGGGGAGCCCTGGCTCCCCATCCCGCTGCCGCTCCGTCCCCCGTGGGCTCTCGGCCCCCGTGCCCCCTCGCTGCTGCACTCGCCCCGGTCCCGGCTGTGGGCCAGCGGGAGCCCCTCGCAGAGGCACAGCCCCTGCCCCTCTGCCCGGCAGCATCTTGTATTTACCTGCTGTCAGTAATAAAAAGATCAAGTACCTTTGCAGCTGTTCGGGGCTTTCTTTGGGTCTAGTTCAGCC
>JAVJGG010000090.1:36593460-36623826 GCA_035590195.1 Aviceda cuculoides
AGTTTACACACTGAGTGGCAGCAAGGCGTGCTGGCTGGGGGGGGGCTCTGGGGGGGCTCTGGGCTGCTTGGGCCTGGCAGCAGGGCAGGGTGGTGTGGCCACATCCAGCCCTGAGAAGAGCTTGGCGCTGTCATGCCTGCGGTTGCCCTCAGGTCACCAAGGGCTGCAGTGAGACCCCCCCCTCCATGGTCTCCTCTTCCCCAGGCTCTGGGGGGGCAGCTCGGACAGGTTGCCCCCTCCCCAGGAGGAGAAGATGGGGGGGGGGGGGGGCTGGGTGCCCGTGTCTTGGGCAGTGCCAACGCTGGGCCGAGCAGAGCCACGCTGCAGCCTGCGAGATAAATTTGCTTAAGTAAAACAGTATCAACGACCAAAAGAACAATAACTATTAATAATAATAAATAAAAGAACCATTTTATTGCCTTCAGCGCTAGGGACACAGAGAACAGAACTACACCGGACGAGAGGTGCTCTCCACCACCGGAGCCCACAGGTGCTGGCTGAGGACGCGGTGCCGCAGCAGCCCCCGAGCCCCCGGCCCCCAGTAGCAGCCCTTTCCAATGTACTGGGCTGTGCCACGCTCAGCCACCACCACCGGGTCCCCCCCCCAAGAGCAGCTGGCTGCCCCTGCCTGGGGCTGCGGGGCAGCGGGGGGGAGTTGCGTGCCTCTGGCTGGGGCACTGCCGGGGTTTTTTATTTTTGACTATTGTGTGAGCTGGCCCACAGTCAGGTGGGGCCGGGGCCAGGAAAACGAACTGGTGCAAGGAGCGCAGCCAAACCCCTTGCCGAGCCCGGCTGCTTCCCAGCAGCGCGAGCGCCGAGGGGACGGGGGGCCTGTGCAGCTCACGCTGACTACGTGGCAAAGGGCAAAGCTTTTCCATCGTGTTGCAAGGCACATACTTTACAGGGGTGTATTGCTCCTCACCCTCCTCCTCGCCTCCCCCCAAGCTGTTTGTCTTGCTGCAGGATCAACCTTTATTTCCTAACAGCCACACAAAAAATAATAATAATAATAATAATGATAATAAAAACCCCACATCAGTCAGTCAGCAGTTCAGACAATGAAGGAAAGGCAGTTGGCTGGCAAACTGAAGCCCACCGTCTCCTGGGCTAACTGCAAAGGGGAAAAAAAAATAAATGTAACATGCTGAAGTCATTACGCAAAGCCGATGCTCTGCTGGTGTCTCATCCCAGCTGAGCACCGCAGTGCACCACGCGCTGGAGCCCCTCGGCCCACCTCTGGGTTGGCTGACAAACTCGGGACCAGTTATCAGAGCTCTGCAGCGGGCTTTGTAACGTCGACTGCAGCAAGAACCATGTCTAGTAGCTCAGTGCTTTGGGGCAAATGGCACGCTCCCCCGCTGCGTGACGGGTGGCTGTCGGTGCTGGCAAGGCAGAGACGGGAGGCGGGGGTGGGGGGGTGAGTGTGTGTGTGTGTGCATGTGTGCGTGGGTCTGTGTTTCAGGAGGAAGGTGCTGTGGCTGTGTCCCACTGAACTGAAGCAGCTCTTCCGCCCCGGCAGGGCCAACACCACTCCGTAGGCTGTTATCAGTGAAAAGCATTAAATATCACAAAAAAACCCCCAAACCCCAACAAACCACCTAACAAAAAACAAAGTGGGGGGGGGAACAACAAAACGAAGAACAGCAGTACAATCTTTAGAAATGCATGTGTGGCACTAAATCACCACCCTTGGGCCAAGCCCCAGCCTTTTGCCACGCGGCCGCGTGGGCTAAGGAAGACAGCGGCAGCGTGCGGGAGAGCGCACGCAGGTTCAGGGGGGCTGTGGGGGGGGGGTGTGCAGGCGTGTGTGTGTGTGTATACACTGCCTCGGAGGGCAGCCCAGGCCCCGTAGCACTGGGGCAGTGCGGGTTGTTCTGCTCGTAGTGCTTTGGCTCTAAGTGCTGGTTCCCACCACCCGGCTGGGTGGCTGGGCTGCTCCGTGGCACCGTTGCAACCCTGGGCAGCAGCCCAGGGCTTCCCGGCAAGGGAGGCTACACAGGCAGGGATTTGGGCAGGCGTGTGGGGTTGACGAGGATTTGGGCTGGCTAAGGCCAACAGAGCCGCTCTAGAAGAGGAGGGATGCTCTTGCTCCTAGGGTGCAGGGCCAGAGCTAGGGTGGCAAGCCCGGCGTGGGCTGCAGGGCTGCGGCTCTGCCTGCGCCCGCAGCTGGGAGCCGGACACTGCTTCCTCCTGCTGCCCCGAGCGGCTGCAGGGATGGAAGCCTGATCTCGAGCATGGGCCCCTGCAGCTGTGTCTCTGGGCCGGACCCCAGTGCTCAGCACGCCACCTCAGGCGGCAGTTTAACAGGAACAAAAAGAAAAAAAAAACAAACAATCAAAAAACCAAAAACAAACCAACCCACAATTTTGGACAGTGCGTAAGTAGCAAGGACGTCCCATGTCCCCTCCTGCACCAGCCCCAGGCACCAGCTGCTGACGCTGACACCAGAACCGCAGCAGCGTGCCTCACCCGCACCTTTGGCACCAGGCATCGCACGCCGCCTGCGCCCCCCAGGTCTGTCCCTGACAAGCGGCCAGATGAGCTGTATAATCCCTGGGCAGGATGCGGCCATCGGGTAGGGTCGGGCACAGGAATGGGCTAAGCGGGGTCTGTCCTTGCTGTGCCGATGTGCCAGAAGCCCCAGGGACCTGCCAGCGAAGGGGCTCCGTCTGGCAGCAGGACCTGCTGCATGCCGGGCGCACAGGCCGTGCCGCTACACCGCAGGAGCTACTGCAGGGATTTGACAATAGCCCTCAGGGTATGGGGTGTCTCCGAGACAGAGGGAGACGCGCTGTAGAAGGTGTCAGTGTGATTTCTGCGCTGCTCTCGGAGGTATGGAGGGACAGATGAACTTTTGATGTGGAGGATCCTGGTGTCCATCACTTCGCAGTCGATCTGCATCATCACTTCGTAGTCCTGCCCGTTGATCACATTCTCTGCAAAAGTAAATAAAAAAAAAAAAGTTAGAGCTAGCCCTGCAAGCTAGTGACCCAACACCACCAAAAGCAGAGCTTTCTGGACCTTGTTTTTGTCTGGAGCAGGAGCTGGAGAGGTGGGACCCCCTTCCTTTTTGCAGCTCCACACATGGAGCTCCATCTCACACAGCGCAGCCCCAGCCTGCTCGTGACACCTCAAAGGGTCCAGGCCGTGCTTAGCATGTGCAGTCACACCTAAAAATTAATTTAAGTCTTTTCTTTTCCCCTTCTTCACCTGCACATAATTACTGATGGAGTTTGCGCTGTATAACATTTATTACCGAACTGTTGTTCTTGAGCCACTAAAGTGTAAGGGTGACTGAAGATAGGGCTTACTTAAGCAAGCTGAATGTTTCAGTTTCTTTTTATTGGTTTAAGAATACTGTAACCCCCTTGACACTGAGGATCCAGAGGAATTTCTTCACCAGATTATTAATAAAAAAAGTTAAAATGCGACCTCTCGAAAGAATTAACTGTGCCTCATTACTGTGCTGACCTGGCTGTCGTACTTGCATGACGTTGTGGTGTGACATTGGAGAAGGCCATTAGAGACAGGGAGACCCAGGCCAGCACACGGGACCCCGGCGCAAGGGCATGCTGGGCTGCATCGCCCCAGCGCGGCCCCAGGCCAGGCACGTCTGCTGCCACAGAAGCTCCTGGGCTTACAGGCAAAGGCTGTGCACATGGCCAGCATCTGCTGCCTGGATTTAAAGGTGGGAGGCTATTCCCTGCATAGACAGTGTGTCCAGGAATGTGAGAGCCGAGATCGGATTTCCAGGCACGACCAATCCTTGCCTTTCAGAGTCAGAAATGCTGACTGCCATCGGCAGGGTTTTCTTTCTCTGCTGAAGAGGATGGAAGATCACCTAATGGAAAGCGTATGGATTGGAGGAATGCAATATACATTACTAATTTTTACTGTTTTCCTGGATTAACTCTGACTCTGGATGACAGCTGACAACTGTGGCCGGACCCTCTTGTACCCCACGCCACCTGTAGAAGCCATTAGATCAAATATGTCTGGTATAGTAATGAAAAGCAGGAGCAAACCCTTGCTAAGGGGGCTGAGAGCCTGCAAGGGAAATCAAAGCTCCCACCTGCAGAAACGAAATGGAAAAAGCTCTGTATGTGCCACCGAGTGACTGAGGCCAGGAGCAGCTGTGCATGTCTCTGTGTCACTGACCCAAACACCCCGACAAGCGCTTTGTCCCTCCCGGCTCCCGGTACTGCTGATAAAGCCCTGCCATAGCTTTGGGTGCTGTGTCCCCGGCTGAGACCCTTTTTGAGGCCATCCTGCCAGGTGACCCCTTCTCTCATGCTCTGGATGTGCTCTTGGTTCCCAGCCGGCAGGCTCAGGACCAGACGCCGGAGAGGGCTGTGCTGGTGGTGCTGCTCAGGACAGGGGGCTGCGCGGGGCAGCGAAGGGGCACAGGGGGAAGCTTGGCGGGGGGGGAGTGGGCAAAAAGCCTGGAGACAGCAAATGGGAACAGATCAGCTCCCTGTGGCACAGCAAGCTGAAAACAGAGCTCCTCAGGTCTCACGTTGTAGCCGACAGCTTGATAGGACCCCAGCTACGTGAGAAAATGTGCTGCGAAGCCACAAGTGGGTGAGGTGGGATGGGATGGCAGCCAGGGCCAGGAAAACCTCTCGGTAAGGCAGTAAGACTTTCCCGCGCCTGCCCGCAGCAGCCAGCACGGTGGGTTATCATTAGGTTCCCTGGCAGTGCACAACATGGAGGAGAGCAGCGATCCCAGAGAGCCGCCCGCGCGAGGGAGGGAGCTGCACTGCGTGGGTGGCAGCGGGGAGCATGGGAACTGGATCAGCCCAACGCAGCCAGCTGCGATCCTGCTTCTCCCAGTGCTGACACAGGCTCCTTCCGTGACTCAGTGGACCACGATTAAGTAAGCCACAGCTCTGCTACCCTGTGCAAGAGGTGCTGTGTCTCGAGGCCGCCATGGCTGAGATGAGAGCTGGGAGGAATCCCACTCACAGTAAGCCTCTCTGGGCCAGCAGGCATGGAGGGGTCTCACACACCCAGCTCAGACATTTGCAAAGTGCCCGAATCCTGCCCTGTGTCTATGAATCAGCCCAGGAGTGACACTTGGGTTTAGACAGCTATCCGATTCTTTCTCCATTGGGTTGAAGGTATTGTCGATGACGAATTGTTGCAGGGAGCCTCTGCGAAGGGTCTCGTCTCACAGGGATGAGGACAGTAGTGGGAATGGCTCAATTCCCACTACAGACATTTCTAGCAGCCTTCCTCATTACCATTAGCACCGAAGTGACTTAGAACAGGAAGCGGGATTTTTCCGCAAAGACAGCAGTTACCGCTCGCTGATGCTGCTGGGCGCCTGGACGAGCTGCGGTGAAAGGAGCAGTCCGAAAGCCACGGCAGCCCCGGGATGCCTGGCCACCACCGGAGAGCCCTGCCCGGCCCACCCCAGCCCAGAGGGTGGAGGGGTTGATGCTCTGTGTAAACCCACGTGATGCTCTCAGCAAAACAACAGGCAAACGTGACCTGACTGCGGTCGGCGCAGTCTGATGTTTGGAAAGACTAGCTCACTGTCAAAGGGGCAGGCATTGCAAAAATGATTCCACATGGCTCCGTCCTGAGCTCGATGCCATTAAACTGCTTCATGATCTGGATGAGGAATAGAGAGCATACTCATAAGATTTCTGGAAGATGCTAAACTGGAGAGATTTCAACCACCTTGGAGTACTGGATTAGATTGCAGTTTCGATAAAACAGAGAAGCTGTCCAAAATCTTCAGGATGCACTTCAACCAAGGCCAGAGTGAAGTACAATGCTCAGGAGAACTGGAAAACACGAGTACAAAATGGGGCTGGACAGAAGCGCTGCAGAAAAGGCTTGAGGACTGCAGAGGATCACTGCGGATAAGCCAACAGCATGACAGGACTAGAACTGATCAACCTGATTTCAAGAGAAACAGATTTATCTTTGACCAAGTTTCTAACGGTAATGAAGTACAAGCCCTGGATGAAGCTATTTCAGGAGACCAGAGGATCTCTGTGACTGGCAGTTTTTAAGGAAAGGCTGGATGACTGCCTGCCAAACAAGACCCAGGGTACCCGACCCTCGCTCCGCACAGGCACAGGCACTCACAGTCGCTCATGGTCCCTCCAGTCCTGCCTTTCTGTGAGCTGCAGGTGCTTGTTCATGACTGGAGGCCCTTAGGGTAGACTGAAACCTATCATTGAAGAGCCCAGGTCCACAAAGAAGTCAACATAGTCAACTGAGCTGAGCTGCGATGACTGTCCGTCTGCACTTTGCTCATGACAATGACAAGGCACTGCAACTTGGATTTGATTTGAGCTGATGTTTGCCACAGGGCAGGGATGCACACCTCCAGTGCCCACGGTTCAGACGGCAGTGAGAACTGTGCCATGTTTCCTTGATGGTCAGTTTAAATCCAATGGCTACGTAGCTGGACATGTTCAGCTGTTCTGTTCCTAATCCTTTGTCAGCAAGTGGGCTGGAGTAGGTTGTGGCTTCTCCACAGGACCCTGTGGTCTGACCTCTTTCACAGAACAGGCCAACAATTTTGCCTGGTGATTCCCATATCAGATCTTTTAAAACCAGCCCCGTCAGGCTTTCTTTCCTTACCCTTCCACGGGGCTGCCCAGCAGTACCAACATCTGGGAGACACCAGTGGAGCACAAGGTGGGTTTTCCAGAGAGGCCCTGACGAGTGTTGAGCTCACCAGTTGCGTATGGCTGATCTCTGGAGGGGTCAGTGTACATAACCAGCGCTTTCTCTCAACACTCAGGTCAGCGTGTACCGCACTGCCTGTGCACATACCCATCACACCTCACAGGGAGGCAAATGCAGGCAGAGGTGTCTGTGAAGGCAGGACTGACAGCCCAAAGTTGCTGCCCGTTGCTGCTGCGCATTTGCTGGCTGGAAGGTCAGCGCTGCCAACGTGCATTACACAGGGCTGCTGAATAGCCCAGAGCAACACCAACGCTGAATTATTTCTAAAGTTTATTGTGTTGAATTACCTATGACTGATGTTTTGTGGGATTACGTAAGTGAAAACACAGGAACGGATGTCCTGTAGAGGTGTCTGGATTTATAAATAGATTTATTGCTCCTCTTTGAAGTTCCGAACATACAGCCTCTCACACGGTACAGCCTCAGGCTTAAGAAGCTATCCTTCCCAGGCCAAAAGGCTGTGTTGCAGTTAATTATTTGTTAACAGGTTTAAAAGCTGTGCTTCAGATGATGGACTATTTCAAATTAACAGCAAAGGTAATTGTGCCAAGCGTTGCTGTTCTCTGGCGGCACCTTCTCAAAGAGCCTCACTGGCTCTCACGGGCTGTACCAAACTCCCAGCATGAGCTTGGTCTAGGGAACAGAAATCTAATTCCCCACTGCTGCTCTCTAGGGTTTATGGCAGCTCCTCTTAAAAACAAATATGTTGCAAGATCCAACTGACGAAAGCTGAAGTCTGCAGTCCAAACCAAAAACGTTTAGCAAATAAGGCTGAGGGTAATAACTACTGTTACAAATTACTGAAGATGATGGAAGATTGTCTTCATAATTGAAGCACTAAATTTTCAAAACTGGCTTATTAGAAAGACCATAAAACCAAAGTCCTCCTTCTCCCCTTAGTAGTACTGACACATATCAATCAGCTGAATGTTCAAATGTCTACCTTTGAGATCAGGCATCTACTTCTATAAAAGATGCTGTCTTAGAGAAAGGCAGAAGACAGACGGAGGGCTTGAGAGGCAGGCTATGAAAGTCTTAGTGTCTGTTCTGCAGTAAGTCAGAACAACCAGTGATGTCAATTGTCTCTCCAGACTTAAACTCGATACACATCAGTGGGCTGTTTGGCCCCATGGATGCAGTCACAGGGCAGGAACACGTTATTCTGGTAATTTACCCTTTCCCACTTATATGTACCCTCCCCAAAAAGCTTTGCTGCAGGAAAATGCTCGTCTTGAACACTGCACGGTTCACAGAGGGGCTACAACAGAGCTCCCCTGAAATGCCACCTGACCTTGCTGAAGTGTTTCAAGGCTGTAACCAAACACGGTGGAAGAGCTTCGCAGCTTTCTGAAGGTGTGCTCACACCTTAGGTACATTGATAGAGCCTTGTTCTACCAGATCAACGATGAATTTTACCTTACTCTGGGCAGTCCCACAGCGGACTACCCAAAAAATACTCTGAGACCAATACTGTATAATTCAGGGCCTGGGCCACTGATTTGACATCCCCAATCCTCAGACTCTTTTCTAAGGCCCCAATTGCCTTTGCGGTAGATAACCCACGTACCTACTGGCTGATTTCTTAGTAGGTGACTTGTTAAAGTGGTCAGAACCTGCCTGGCTCTACTCCCACTGTGCTCACTGAATACACAGTTAAGCTAGTGTCAACCACGTAGATCTGGACTACATGTCCTCACTTCTTCTGGTAAGATACAGGAAGGGAAATCACTTGCCCCATCTTTACTTTAACTACCTGTCTTTGTCAGTAAGGCTAAAGAATCATTCCCTCCTCGTGGACAATAGTGTAGAGGGAATTTGCTATCCATGGAATTAGTCTAGTTGATGTCCAGGTAGGTACCAGGGAATTATCTCTGCGCAAGCTGATACAAAACCACCAACTCTTTTAAAACCATTTTTGCTGAACAGCTACTCATGCTCTTTATACTTTCCACATTTCCTTCTAATGAGAAAGTTTGCTTTGCCACACCAGATTCCAAAGACAGTCTGTGTCAGTGTTAATTTACACTTGGAGCCCCTTCTGTAACCCCATGTATTACACCGGCAGGAACCAAAGCAGCTTGCAAAGAGCCACCAGATGTGTTCCAGTACCTGGTTGCTTTGTGCTACCTTTACCAAGCTGATGATGCTAAAGTTCGATTTAAAGAATGATTTACCACCCAACTACCCAAATAATTTATATTGCAACCTGCCCTGGCCCAAAACAGAGCTTATGTTTAGAGCAGCACAGAGTTCAGAAAGCGCAAGCTTCAGAAGATGAGGGCCCCGGCTGCACGCAGCTCTGGGGCTGGCCTGTTGAAGGGCTGCAGCTGTCCTCAGACATAATTCAGGGGGCTTTCTCTGCACTGCCACTTCTGCAATCTTCCATCTCGTCTCTGCTGAGCAGCCCTGACTGTCCTACCCAGCACATCTGCACAACGTTTCCATCTGAAGGGTTGGTATACACTACCAAATAAGTATATAAATGAAGCAGTGTTACTCTAACAGTTACACAGACTAAAAATACACTCACTGCAACAACGCAGCAGGGTTCCTAAAACATTTACAGATTTGCTTGTTAGGCAGGATTATTTGAGGCAAGGGAGAAAGTTATATTGTGACCCAAATAACTTCTCTTTTTGAAAGTAAATTCCTGCTTGGAACTACTTCCAAACAAACCAGTTGCAATGGTCTCTCCTCTGTGGACTCAGCTGTCCTCAGTCCCTGACACAGGTTAAGTGAGATCCTGGGCACTTCAGTTCTCCAGGTCTCTGCACACCTCTCAAACAGTGAGCCAGGCTGCTGGGTCTATACGCGTACAGGAACAGGGGCCACGGTCAGAAACGCTGCATCCACATCATCAAAGCCACTTTGACAAGCCACGAGCTGACAGCAAGGAGACAGGGTCTCTCCCCATGCCTAAGCTGTTGGAGCATTGGTGCCAGGGGCTATCCAAGGGGGATATAAACAGGCATGAGGGGTAAGCAGGAAAACTGGAGGAAACAAGCTCTCTGTGCCTTCCTAGGTAAATAATGGAGGCACAGGAGAGATCAGCACTGGCTGCGGACGAGGAGCACAGCATGCCCTTAGCTTACACCACTACGTGATTTTTGGAAAAGGCCAGCGCCTGTGGGCAACGCAGTCAGTGGCAGATCTGTGCCAGATAGTGCTTTGCAGTACCTGGTCCAGACTGGGAAGTGTCAGGGAGAGGGAAGGTTGGCTTTTCCCAGTGACCATTTCCCACCTGATCTCCCACCTCTCTTTCCAGTCTTCTTTCATGCTACACGGCCACTTCCCTCTAAGAGAAAGAGCATGAGCTCCAGAGGAGAGGGCCCAGTGTGGATCTACTGTGATTGCTCTTGTTTTGGAGAGGGAGCCAGTGGCCATCTCAAGAAGAGAAGATCAGAATCACCAGTGTTGACCCTCCCAGGCACATCATTTAAAGCTCCCTCAGGTGGAATATTTCTTGGAAATACTGAGACATTTTTGACAGCACTGGCTGTGCATATGTGTGTTGCTGGCAGGGTATCATTGCTGCAGGATGGCCATATTTGAAACCTAACCAGCTGTGGCAATGCTAATGACAAGGGAAAAAAAAAAGAAGAGAAAACAAAGACAAGGGGCAAAGCTGTTCTGCGGCACAGAAAACTCTCTTGGGAGTGAAGGAAAAAGGCTGGAGAAAGAGCAACTCTGTCAGGCACAGAACCATCCCATGCCTGCTTGGGAGGCACAAAAAGTATAAACAAACTCCCCACACAGCCTGCAAATCCAGACATACCCACTTACAAGACAAATAACTGTACACAGGAGAGTAGCCTAGAAAGGCATTCCAGTAAAGGCTTCTTTCAAGAACGAGGGCTGGAGGGCTTGTCCCAGGACAGCACATAGAGGAAAGCTCCCTCTGAGCACAGCAGGGAGGGACTGGGAGGCATGGGCACAGTCCCTTCAGTCCCTACCATGGGCCTAGCATCTTACAGATGCTGTTAGAGCTGAAAAACCTTTCTGGTCCAAAGCTACCTTTGGTTTTAAATGCCAGCAACTCCTCCTCTTCCTGCTGCGCCGGCAGACTGGCCCGTCTCCTTTTCTAGCCTTGGTACTGCCTGAGGACGGCTGCTCCGCACAGGCAGGAGAGCAAAGTCCTGGCAGCAACGTCCCACCCAGCCTGTACTTCTGCCTCTAACAGTGACCAGTAGCACAAGCAAAAGTCAGGGCAAGGCTGTACTTTTGGTGATACGTGAAATAGTAAATAACCCCTTCCTAGCTACCTTATCTACACTATTCCTGGTTCTTCAGGTTCTGTTATAACCCTTCCCTCGGCCATTGCCGCCAAATTCAGGAGTCGCTGAAGGGAAGCTGTTATCCTTAATGTTCATTTGCATTGCTTTTTTCCTGCATCTTTCGTTGTTTGATACATACCTATAAACATCTATGACCAAAAATGTATAGTGTTGAAGATGGGGATTCAGCAGGGCTGTAAAGATGGTTCATGTTTTGTTTTCTACTCCCTCTCTAATAAATTATAGTGCTCTTCTTCCTCAGCTAAGCCAACACTTCAGGGAAGGATGCGCAGTGGCTCCTCTGAGCAGTAACAGCTCGGTTAGAACCTGCCATTGTGTGTTTGGTCAGGAACATTTTTCCCACGCAAATTCTTCTGCATTTTTTTCACACCAAGTTTCACCTGCTGAACTTGAACCTGTTGTACTCCCTCCCAAGACCTTCTAGCCTGTGCCTGGAGATGCACGGGCATCTCCCCAGCACAGACCGCGTGGGAGTCCACTCGTAATAACCCCTTCACTGCAAAATTTGACCATTTGTTTCCACCTTTTATTTACACTTTTTAGAGAGATACTAATCCACAAGTGAGCCTTCCCTCCTGCCTCACAAAAGCTTGCTTTCTTTTAGCCTTCTCTGAAGAACTACCTTTTTCCAAGTTTTTTGAAAACTCAGGGATGTCACTGTGCTGAAGAGACCACCCTTATCCTCACACCCGCTGTTCCTCCCAGGCCTCCGGGGGAGCACTAAGGTAGCACTTTCCTCTGCAGAAGCTGCGCTCTCTCTTCCCAGTCTATCATCTGCAAAAGGGCATGCTCAACTCTCACAGATTCAGACACCTTGTGCAAAAGTGAGACTTCATTTTTTACAGTTCCTGAGGCCATTTTAAAAAAGTTTGTCTTATTTGTCACTCGCCATTCTCCTGATATTTATACAGCCTCAGTGGTTAACACCAGCACAATAAGTTTTTGCTCTTTCCTTCAACAGTGCTGACTTCAACTTTAAGTGCTCTTTGACACCTTGGTTCTCTACAGGCACTAGAGATTCCCTGGCAGGCTTCCTCTGAAAAATGTTTCTATTATTTTTTTTATGCCTCAGGCATGCTGTTCCTCAATGTCTTTTCCTGGCTTGACTTCTTATGGTTTGACATTTAGTCTGCCAGAAATTGTCCTCTTTTTTCTATTCCCTCATTTGGCTACAATGTCTATTGTTTAAAAGGTATCCTCTTACTTCTATGAATTGACTTTCATGTGTTACTTAAGCCCATTGGATTTTTTAGGGTCCTTTTAAAGACTTTTGCACTGAGCTTTTAATCTTTAATCAATCTTCGTAACATTTGCCAGCATTTTACCCTACAGGTTTTTCTTTTAATATGCTTTCCTATTCTTATTTAGCCCTTACCTTTGAACTGTAGTATGTACTTCACCATTTCAATTTACAAATTGGCCCTTACTGATAAAATTAATTTAAGTATTTGACTTAGGTTTTTTTCAAGAGACAGCATCACTTCTTCATTGAGATGGACCTTCTCTATCACTCAATATCATTTGTATCCTTGTGTTAAAGTGTCTCACTGATTTAAGAGTGAAGGCTGGTGAGAGCCTGTATTCACTTACAGTTGAAATGTCTTTATAGGTTGGATGGTATCCAAAGAGTGAGCTGAATTTTCCACCTGTCTCACTTGGATACATAAAATTACCTCATTTATTTAGATACTGCGATCAGCTCTTGCTCGCAGAAGAGTATTTTTAATACCATCTCTGTGAAGCTTCTGTCTGTGTGGGGCATTTATTCCACATGAGCTTCTCTGATTCAATGCATTTGCCAGTTAATTAACGAAGTCATACACAGATGCTGCAGAGTGCCTATCTGAATGCGGCATGCTAATAAAAGTGAGACGTCTGTTTCAAACATTTCTGTCTCCCAGCTACAGCAACAGCGGATTTACAGCTTTAATGTATGAGTCCTGCTCTGACGCAGAGGTGCCTCCTTTCTCACGGTGAGGGCAGCTTGGGCTGGCAATCGTTTCTTCATCCGCGTTCACCCAGAAGGCATTTGTGCTGTACAGGGATATGCCACGGTCCCTTCATCTGGGGCTACTACGGAGTAAGACAGGATGGAGGTAGATGATGTACAATGAAGTGGGAGATGACCAAAAATGTTCTTCAGATGCTCAGGACGTATTTTTCAAATGCTTTCCTACAGCAACCCTGCTCCAAAAGATGAAGCCCGGAGGACACCCAGGAAGCACACCAGGAAGCACCAGAGGTAAGGTGGACTGCGTGAGGAGGGCGAGAAAAGCTGCAGGATGGAGGACAGACCTGGGATATGAGAAGAAGGCAAAGGCCTCCCGGCCCCGCTGGCGGCAGTCTCCTTAGAGACCGCAATCCGAACACTGAAAAAGACCGTCTTGGACTGCTGTGTTTTTACTAATCTCTAGGTTTACTCCAGTGATGTTCTCAAGACAGAACTCATAAATGTGAACCTACTCGACCAGCTCTGCTGCAGTTTTTTATGTTTTTACAGGGTGAGCTCATTATGGATAATTATGTTTCAGATCACTGCAGAAATAAAGAGCTACCAGAGTTGGCCTATGTATCACAAACATAAAACTGTGTTTGCCACCTATAATTTAACACTAAGAGGAATTATGTAATCTTGAATTTACAACATTTGAAAATGTATTAAGGCAGATCAGCTGGGCTTGAGGCTAGAATTATGATGTGCTGCACAAACACAGTTCAATGTAGCCAAGATGGCGATGGTAATCTCACAGACTGGGATGAAAATCTTTTCTCTCCTTTGCAGCACAGCTCTCAGCACAGTGCACTCTGTGAAGCTTTGTGGGAGAGCATACCTACATGGCAGTATTAGCATCCAGGGTTAATGAACATCTAGAAGATAGGGTCTCTGCAGCGAGACGTGTACACCGTCAGTTCTAAATGGAATTTGGCTCCTCCTGCAACTCCATACTGGCATCCAATGTCACGGGTTTCTTTTTTCTTCTGCTTTGTGAATTTTATAGAAGTCTGTCTTTTATATGGAAAAAACAATCTGGTGTAATAACTCGACACTGGCATTGGAAATACTAAGTACAAAGTCCAATTAATTTATGACTCATTCTCTACCCCCCTTGTGAACAGCATGTTCCCAAGAAAATGCCATCTGTAGCATTTATCCTGTCTATACAGGGAAGACCAGTCACACTGGGGCTCCGTCTGCTCTACCACACAAAACCCAAGAGATATTCTTTTTTGTATTAACGAAGGGGCAAAAAGGCACAGAAGATCCTCTGAAATCATCATTCTGTTCTTTTGAATACATAAAAATAGGTTACTCATTTAGAAATTTAGGTAAACAGCTCGTTATGAAAAGTCATTGGGGAATAAGCCTTTATGATTTCATTTCTTGATCGTTTCCTGTCTAACTAAATAAACATGAACTCAAGTGACACAGATTCCATTAGTTTTGTGCACAGATTCTTGAATGATTTCTTTCATACTTTTTTGAATAATTTAATCTTCTCCTTCCTGTCAAAGACAACATATGTTAACAGGCAATGGTTGGGGAGAGCAGAGTCTCTCGAAGACAACAAAACCTGTTGAAAAGTTCTATTTAAGGTTGAATCTAGGCAATGATCAATTCCAATGTTCAAAGAAACGTAGGAAAGTTTCAGGGGGTATTCTGTTTTGGTAAACTGCACTTTTACATCACTTTGAAAAGAGAACTGAAGTGAGAATAACAGCATCTTACAATATAACTAAAATCTGTCGTTAAAATCCCTTGACAAAATATGTTCTGCTGTGATTTCAATCCTGACCTCTACAGCATAGCTTTACATGAGTACAAGAGCCGAAGCACATCTGTGACACTAGCAAACCATCCTAATTACAGCAGAACCACAGTAACCTGACAAGCTGCTTGTCCATGACTGCACACAGGAGACAGCAGACTCGCCCCATTTCTCAGTCTGGGCTCAGTAATCAGCTGTTGCAGCGAGGTCTAACCGAGAGCTATATTCCTCAGCTGGCAGCTCAAGAAGCAGAAAGGTGGCATTTTCAAAATAGCCTGTAGACTTACAGCATGGAGACACTCTCAGATATATTTTCCTATATCCTGGTTTAGAGGTCTTGATGCTTTGAAGGATTCTCAGTGACCTCCTTAAAAAACCTTAGCAGCCATGCTTCTTTCATCTCACAGATATGTTGTAATCCTACATATGCAACTTCCAGAGCCTTCTGCTCATACACTATAGCTTGTAAGGTTGTGCTGAATTCTCAGCACTTTCTGCTAAATCCAGATATAAAAGCAGAAACGATGATCATGCTTATGTGGCCAAGAGACGTGTCCTCTGTACCTACCGGAGTGGCACGAGCTTCTCAGTCTGGGACCAAGAACAGCAGCTGTGAGAGGGAGTCACAGGGACTACGACTCGGCTTCTAAGCATGAAGAGAAGAACGAACCAACAACAGATGGAGATAGCTGGGGCCATTGGCTTCCTGGAAACCATTCTGAAGCTATTCAAAGTGAGAGAGAAGGCTACCCAAAATGTTAAGCAGCAACCTTCAGCCAAGGCAGCTGCCATTAAGTGGTATGTATTGTTTTAGACCTTCCTCACTCAATGACTGACTGGGAACATTGCTTCTTGCTCTGAAAGACGGAAATGGCATCTTTTGTTTGCTTGACCCTGAAAGGCAGAGGAAGTTGGAGACTTTATTTATTCAATCCCAAGACATGGGAACTTACAGAACATTGTCACTTTCCAAAGAGCTTTTGTTTTTATTTTCCTTCTCAGCCTGTGTGGGTTCTATTTGCCTTATGGATTTTTCACAGACAGTTTGCTACCAGCCTTGGACATCTGTGAGTGGCTTGCACATGGCTGTCAGTTGAAAGAAAGTTCTTTGTAGCTGCATGGAAATAATCACGCTGCTTGATGGCAGAAATCGCTCCCGTTTTGATCAAAAAGCCTCACCACTAGATTTGTTATTGACCTTTTTAATTAGAATGTGTATTATTTCAGAGCACTTTTGAAGTCTGTTACATCAGTATGATGATGGATGCTAGGACGGAAGGCTGAGGGAAGTGGTCGCGATCAGAAGCTGGCCAACACAACGGAGCATATGGACTTTGCAAAACTCGCCATCCCGTTCACAGTAAATTTCTGCCTTTAGGAGACTATTTTGCTGTTGTTTCATGACAAAAAACAACTCTTAAAAGAGAACAGGACTCCTTAAGAACCCAGGAACATACAAGTTATAGAGGGTCAGGCACACAAACAGCTATCTCAAAGGAAGACTGAAGACAAGTGCCATCGTGTGCCATTAGACTAAGGACCTATGCAGAATATTTGTAAAAAATTCAAAACTCCCTTTGTCATGGCTGCCAATTCCCAGAAAATGAGTCTCAGATCTCACCAGGGGCTTTCCCATCAGGTCTCTCACTTTTGTTTGGCTGAGAGTGCAGACACCAACGCTCAATTTGGAGAGAGGAAATGATGGAAGGACTTCCACGCATGGGGAACTGTTTTGCACAGGGATCCTAAGAATAAAAAAGGCCTTTTTGGTCTTTGTGCTGCTGCTAAGGCCACCAGCACTCATGACAACTACACACCTGTGCAGATGTTTACAGCTGCTCCTACCAAATGGAAGTGCAAGCTGTGAGAGTACCTAACCTAATCCTAGGGAGAAATGTATTAATGAAAGTGGCTTCTTGGGCTAAATGTTGAATGCTGTCTCCTACACTGAATAACTGTACGTATGTTCTCACTTTTGTATGCTGCAAGGAGAGGACTACCAGTGGTGTGTGCTGTGCTGCAAAGCTGCAGGCATCCTGGAGAGACAAAAGGGTTGTGCTTGGGGTAGGAAGAGTGGCTTAGCTATGCTGTACTCTATAGATTATTTTGATCCAAAGATCAATGTTATAACCCGCTGCATTTTTTACAGCAGTTAAGTAAATAGAAGGCTAAGGGCAGATGTTTTCATTTAAACCTCAAGAAAGGCACTGCCTATATGTCAATTTGGAATTGGTGTAATGAGCCAACAAGACTCTGAATTACAATAAAAGCAAATTTAGGAATGAAATCTACTGGAGACTTAACTGGTCTCAAGTGCATAGTTAGATTTCTAAAATAATAGCTGCAATCCAGCATAACAAACATGACTTGCTTAAAAACAAAAGTCGGAGTTTAACTGTAAATTGCAGTTGGCTTTCATTCCCATGAGAAACTGCAAGATACTTCTTCTTGGAACAACTTCTCAGTAAAGGCACACTAATGGTGCCCCCCAAACCGTGTACAGTGGGACTAGGACTACCCCGTTCTGCCTTTTTCCCTCCAGGCTTACCAACCCTAAGGTCCATCAGGGAAATTTTCTGTGAGTACTACTTGTGCCCACAAATGCTGGGGCTCTGCTGTTGGGCAGAAGCAGGTCAAAACGTGGGCGTGGCTGGCTGCAGAGGCCGAGGGGAGAGCTGTACTGAGGGACAGCAGGCAGCAGGGAAACGGGAGAAGGGTGAAGGGCTGCAGGAGCATCTGGGGAGGCAGAAATGGAGGAGATGACAGCAAGTACTGGCTGTGAACTGTGGGGGTAGCCCAGTGAGGTTGGAAAGGGGTTTGGAACAGGGTGGGGAAGAAGGAAAAGAGGGTAAGAGAGGGAGGATTAACATGTACCAACATGTAACAAGTTACTCTACTTTCTTAAAAATTGTAATACTTAAAACATATCTAACATACCTTAACATATTAAAAATATTTAAACATATTTCTGTGCACCTGCACAGAAGCCCTCAGTGGGGATTTTGCTGGCTTATCCTCATGCTCAGAGAGGGGCAGGGGTGATTCAGGCTGACCAGAAGAAGGAGCACATAGGAGAAAGTTACAAGGTAATGGCCATTTTTACTCTTTCCCAAGATGCAAAACCTGAGTAATTTTTACCAAGCTTTTATCTTGCAAATGAATAACATACTGTTATTGCTTTGTACAATATTGCTCTCTGAAACTTCCATCTTACATGCGCACATACATGCACATGTCTACTACAAAATTTTCTGTTGAGATTTGCCATTAAATGCAAAGCACTAGGACTGCCACTGGCCGGACTTACCCCAACTCTTCACTCCAAGAAAAACTCTTCGAACTGTAAACTTGATTCTGCTTTGTACACTGGTGAAAACTGCCAGACCAATCTCACAGAACCATGTCATTAACCTCCATGCAGAGTCATGTAGGACAGTGACTGACAACTCATTTTACTTCCTAATCTTTTTCCATACCTGTTCTCTGTCCCTGCAGCGGGTGATGGGAATGGCACAAGCCAGCTAAAGGCAGAGTCTCTAGCAGAGCTCAGAAGGCACTCAAGCAATCAAAGTGCAATCAGAAAAGGATGACAGTCCTGCTGGGAAAAGACTGTCCAAGCAGTTCAAAGGGTTCTTGGCTGAACTGTAGGCTGTTTCATGTTTGGAAACAGTGTCATGGGTAAACTTTAGTATACAGACAAATAAAGATCCTGCAGAAGAAAGCAAGTGATGAAGTTCTGAAAAAGTTTCAAAGCCAAAGCCACTTCACTTGCATTCCCTTCATCTCCTCTGCCAGGGTTGTGGCAGCAAAACGGGCGGGCAAGTTAAGTGGCAGTGGAAAAGGTTTCCCTTCTTCCACAGAGATCTGGCTGAGGCATGAGAAAAGGCAGGAGGGGACAAGCTCTTTCACTGCAAGTTTTGCCAATTCCTCTCAGGGAGACCCGTCCTCTTCTAGCAGCCAACTCTCCGTAGGTGGACAAAGAATTAAGGTGGGCTTAAAAGAACAGCAGACAGCTGGGAGGAAAGCTTTGTTGTCAGCTAACTTCCAGATGCTTGTTCAGGACGTACTCAGTCCCTGTGGAGGCAGAATAGGGTGGAGGAGCAATGTTCTCAAAGGAAAGAAATGGGTTCTTTCCCAGGCAGCACTTTTTAGGGAATTATCACCTCCAGGTAATCTACTAATAATCAAATTAAAAATCAAGCCAAGTTACCTACTGGGTCTTGTGTATCTTGTAATTTTTTTCATAATACCTGGCTGAGTGTCACAGAGGAAGCAGTGTTTGATGCTGTTGTTTACTTAATGCTATCCTTGTGTCTCATCTGTTTCAACATCTCTGCCCAAATCCCTGGATGTTTTTTTATTTCCTGGATTATGCTGATGCTCTAAAGAAAAAGCCCAAAGAACTCAAGTAATTTCACAATGTTTCACTATTAATGAAGGATAAGATTTGTCACTGGGTTCTGATGTGTTTTTTCCAAATGATATTTACTCCAACAACTGAGAAGTTATTTCAAGTAAAACAAGACTCAGTAACATGTGAAGAAGAAATACTTTGTATTTAGAAATAGTGTTTGCTCTTCAAGTGATAAAGTGCCCATTTGCACACGTGATAATTCAGGTCAGCCAGAAAAGAATTTTGGTAATGGACATGAAAAGGGAGTTTCGGGCAGATAAATGCCAAAAAAAAATTCTGATACATCTAATAAAAATTCCCCTAAGATAGCTGCTTATAGATTATCACACTCGACTTACTGTACTGCATGGGAAAATGTAATTATCAAAATGTTGAAAGCCTGAGCTGATTTTTTTTTTCTTAGTTTATGGAAATTTGCATCATCAGATAATGTTTTCGGCATGCTTAATTTAACAAAAACATTTGGGTTTATGATTCACTTGTACTGTAAAACGTAAGTTTTAAAAAAGGATTACGTGCACAGATACTCAGAAAGTAAAGTTTACACTGTTACAGGGTTCACGATGCGTTTGATGACTGTAACACTGACCCTGTGCCCAAACATGTCCTAACTTGGCAGTTATTCACTGTATGAATTAATGATATATTTATACAGTTCATGTCCTGTCTCTTATGTGGGACTAAAATGCAGATCGAGAACATTTCTGTTCACTAATAAGCCTGCGCCCCTAGTGCAAAGCTGTTTTCTCTCCTGTCCTGCAGCACTGTAAGATGATGATTATTAATCCTGACCATGCAGTGCTGAGAAGGCCCACTCACACTGAGCGTTGTATAACAGAGTGGTAAACAGCTGAGCAAGCCAATGGAAGGCAGTCAGCATCCTAACAAACCAGTAAGGCCAAGGAATTTGCCCTGCTAAGCAGACATAGGAGGAACTCAAATGAGAGGATAAGGACCGTCTCCACACTCGATGGGATCTTTGTAGCCACCAAGTTAGAGAAGCCAGATCACATTCACGTAACCCTTAATCAGCCGTGTATAAATCACCAGGACTGGATGGCACCACCCCTGTCCTGGAAGGAGCTAGAATGAGATACTGCACAACTGCCAGCCAGGTCAGGCAGCCTCTCGTCACGGCCTCTGACCAGGCACTGGTGATTTGCCAGCACCCCAGCTCCAGCAGGGACCCGGCGGCTAAGGCCTAGCAATGACCAGCCTGACTTCTCCTCAAAGCTATAGCGATAGACATTTGGTCTAAGTTTGGTTTCAACGTACAAGTCAGGCACATCTCTTTGAAATTATTCTCCTATCATTTTCTTTCATGTTTTGGACTTACCATTGATGTTTACAGCTGGTAACACTATAGACATCTTTGGTCTTCTGGTCTTGTTATGTGTGGTGGCTGGTAATAACAGGTGGTCCTGGAAAATAGGGGAAAAGATGTGTTAAATCTACCCTGGAAATACAGAGCTGGGAAAATTCCTTTCCATTCTGTCTTACAGGCATTCCACATAAAACGATTTACGACAGCTTAGCAAATTGAAATTGTTGAGGGAGTCTTCCAAAAGTCACAGCAATTGTTCATGCTGTGTAACTGAGAAGAAATCCCTATCGCACGCAGGAGAATATAAAAAAGCCTTGATCATGTGGAAAGAGATGGAAACTACTATTAGGCCCTCGTTCAACAGAATACTTATGTATATGATTAAAGTAATTTAACTTGACTTCAATGATATTTAAACATGTGGTTAAGGGCTTTGCTGAATAGGAGCCTTTACTTGCAGTGCTGTCTGCTTTATATATAAATGTCATCTTGCTATATCTATGTCAAGCTCTACAACACATGCCTTGTGCAATAGGACTGTATCAGTCAGGGTTGTGACGGGGTGTGAAATATCAGCTCTGCTGACAAAACCTACTAGGGAAGTTTGACAGCAAAGCCGTGCTTTAGTAGCTTATCTCAACTGTGAGGTGGCCGGGTGCTGCTGCAAGACAGCAGTGTTCAAACTAATGACCCTGGGTTTTAGCAGTGGAAGCTGCATCTGCAGGAGATGCTCTGGATATGGACCTGACCTGCAAGAAAAAATGCAGCCTTTCTTCAGTTTTTTTTGCTGTTGCTTAACTCAAATTGCTCAACTTTCAGCCTGGGAACATATGGTTCTTCCCTTACCACCAGAAGTAACAGAACATAAAGCGCCAATCCAGGCATCTCCCACATTATTGTGCTACGCTGATCTAGAAAGACCACAGGACTACCAAGGGCAGGGGAAGCTTCCCAAGCCTTTCAAAGCTTAGCTTCCCTGACAGATGATTGCTTCACTGCACCATCTCAGTACGCAGTGGGCATTGAGGGAAGTATATTTGCTCTTAGTAATTAGGAACAAAAGACTGTGTTTATACGATTGACAAATTGCATTTAGATTTCTAACTCAGGCTCTAAGAGAAACAAAAACCTGCCAATCACTAAGTATCTTTTCCAGGTCCCAAAGAATTAATGGAAAGCTTTATTTTCCCAGCCCCTGTGTTTGTCCCTCTCCCAATCCCAGCAATGCCAAATTCCCTCCCAGTGTCTCCGAGAAGAACGAAAGCCGGCAGGTGCCACCATGTCAAACACGTGAAGACCAACTCATTAAGAAGTTTTTGAAACTGTAATGAAACCAGATCCGAACATCTGCCTTTCACTTTTCAAGAGCCAGCATCTATCTCACATGGTTAAAAGGCAGAAGCAAGTTTGATGCTCTCATCTCATTTCATGCCTTCCCTTTTGTAAAACTCCCACGATATTTTACAAACCCAGCACTCAGAAACTTTACATGCAGCTTTTCGGCTCCCTGCTTAAGGGTAAGAACAGGCACACAACCATCTCATGCTTTTGGCCAAGGTTATCTTTTTGGCAGACTGAATTAGTCTTCCTTCAGGACACAGTTGTTAACTCCTTAATGTCAGGGTAACTATTTTCCCCATTTTAATACCTAAACACTACACTGTTAGGTCTAAAATTCAGGGAACTGAGTTAGATGCAAAGTTAGGTGTTAAATATATCAAGATATTCTGCAGATACATTGCAGAAATATAGCTCTCTTTTTTTCCCACCAAAAAATCCCCACCAAAACCAAATGACTGACCACGAGAAGAAAACATTACTTCAATAAATGACTGTAATTAAAAACATCTTGGTACCAAAATTGTAAAACCACTCTGGTATAATTCTCAGACTACATATGTAATTCCCATTTCATTTTTGAACCACTGAGATTAAGACAACACTCAGTAAGACAATGAACTTTACAGAAAAACTGTTCTTGAAATTCAGTGTTCCCAAGGGAACAGCCCAAAGATAAGATGTCCATTAAAACTACATTTTGTAACCATGTCCCTGTCATGATTTGACGACTATTTTTAACATCGCTTAAAAAATGCTTATCCTGTTTTTTTTTTCCTTTTTCAATACTTCTCAGAGTCCACAACATCATTACCTAGCAAAACACAAGTACTGCATAGATGATCACCTGTGAATCATTACAAGTTGACTACTATTTTTTGCTAACATATCTGAAGATAGGTACATTAACTGACCCTGGCTTAGTTTTGCTTATAATGGCATGTTTATTTACTGTATGTCTAAAATTAAGAACTATCACCAAGGCTTTACAATTGGAGTACCTCTACAGAAATAAACAGCAGTGTGATGGCAGAAATGCCAAATTTCTGGATAGCGACAAAATAAGGAAAATCCCTCAGGTACCTCCTGTACCATTAGCTTTCTTGGCTGCACCACGGGAGGTTCGGGTTGGACATTCAGAAGCAGTTTTTCACTCAGAGTGTGGTGCAATCCTGGAACAGGTCAGGAGAGAACTAGGGGATCCTGGAGGTTTCCAAGACCCAGCTATATACATAGCCCTTACCTATTTTCGGCGACAGTTCCACTTCAAGGAGAAAGCTGGGCTAGGCACCACCAGAGGTTTTCTTTACCCATTTCGATAATTCTATGACTCTCTTTTTGCAGTCCATAGGTCAGACACTGGCAGTACCAACTTCTCGTAAGAGTCCTACGGTAACTACGGAGGCAGTGCAAACACCTCAGGCTTGGCCTTCACAACTCTGCATCTCCTCCATCATGGTTAAATTCAAAGACTTGGCTCAGACTGACTCTGCAGTTAACAAATTGTGTTTCCATGACTACCACACAGCCAAACTATGCACTAATACTGCTGGGCAGATTCAGATTTCACCAAACCGATGTGCTGGAAAACAATACTTTATTCTAAACCTTGCAATGAAAATGAGGTATAAAATTTACCTTTCTTAGTTCTGCCTCACCTAGAATCCACTTTTTGTTTTAAATATCAGGAGTTAGATTCAATCTCGAGTAATTTCAGACTTCTGTGAATGATGTTTCAAGAGCTGTGAAGAAGAAACAAGCAGTTCACCACTATCTGCTCTCTTTCCTCATAATTCTGGCTTAAAACAAAAACACCGAGTAATTTTCTGCTAGATCAGTCAACTGAAGTGGGCAACTCCAGCAGGTATTTCACTCTACACGAAGACAGCATTGGAGATGACTGAAGCTCTAGAGAAGTCTGCTGCTCTCCTGTGACTCTCATGAGAATGAGGTCTAGTTCAGACTGGTCAACCAACAACCAAACTCCTGAAGCTGTATTAAATGATTCCTACACAGACAATCTTCTTTCCCTGCCCCAGAGAAACAAAAAGGAGCATTGTTTTCTAGACCACAATTACAGACACTCAAAACCAAAGGAACATAAGAAGGAGGACAGATACATAAAATGCAAATATTATAATTCAGTCTAACCTAGTGAAGTGAATTTATTTTACACAAATCATGGCAGGGCCAACACATCCGGCTCAGCCACACAAAATCCTGTTCGAGACAGAAACTGATAAAAACGTTGATACCTATTATCTGTGCACTGTTACTAGCAATCCCTCCACACACAACCCGACAAGATCAGCTCACTGGATTTGAAAACAGGTGTGCAGGGAACCATTTTCGATGAAGCTGCTCTGCTACCCAAGACATTAACTTCCCATTAGTTTCCAGACTCTGAAACGTCTACTAAAACTACACAGCAAAGTGGTACGTACGTTCATGTATCCATTCACCTGCTACTCCTCTGTTTTACTGGAGCAGTTTGAAGAGTGTGGGAAGACCCAGAGCCTTCCGCTCCCACAGCAGATAGTGAGACAATGAAGTCATTTCCACTCGCGTTGCCGTATCCAAACGTGCTTTGGAGTTGCCGCACAACTCCTCAGTGTTTCAACACCAACTTTGGAGAAGACAGACATATCAAAAGCCAGTCAGTCAGCTCTAAGTCCAAGCTGCTATCAGGAGCTAATGTGCAAGATGCACAGATTGTCTGGAAGTTGGATACTGCCCATCTCTACTACAAAGAGCCATTTTTTAAAATCTGGAATTAGGGAAATTTATCCATCTCCTGAACAATCTTTATCTTTTATGTGTAGGAGTGTCCCTCTGACAATCAGTCCTAACTTGCAAAGTTTCATAACTACCCTCACTCCACATTGAAGGCAAAGGTAGCAGCGGGCATGCTGCAGAGTATCATAAATATTTTGCCTACAGTTTAGCTACCTACAATATTCTTGAGTCTTCAAATAGTCCACAACTTTTATTTGAAAGCAATACCTAATTTTTTATATGCAACATCAATGAGTATACGGATTAGTGATTAGAAAGAAATTAGACATTTAGAAACAGTGTTTGAATGTATTTCTAACATGTAAAATATCTTCTCCTGTCCTATCCTGTTCTGAAGTATGCTGAATTGCATCCCAGAGGGGTGTGTGATGCTATTACTCATTCCTAATTTTAAACACTAGACAAAAATATCTAAAATTAAAATGCTGTTTGTGATATTAACACATGGTATAAAACTGAGAATGAATAAAAGGAAATCTTACAAGTCAGCATCTGGCCCATGAGCATGAATGTCAACGAGAGGCAGAATAAATCACAACTATTACCCAACAACAGATGGCCTTGGCTTGGGCCAAGATTTGCACTTAGATGAGATGAAAATTTAAATAGACGATGCAGACCTGAGACTGCTGGCAGAATGACTGGAAAAATATCAGCCTGGAAAGACAGTATTTCAAATGAGACCCTAGCTTTACCATTCTCATTTTGCTTTTGATCATCTCTACAGTTCAGTGATATTGAAGCCAGATGAGATGGACAGATAGATAAATATAGAAACTAAAAATCCTGCCACAAATGCATTACCTTAATTTAATAAGTTGGGATACAGAAATACATTTTTTCCTGGGGATGAAATCTGAAGCTGTTACTTGTTAAAACTTCTGATTAATAATCACATTTATTAAGTCCTTGCCACCACAAAATATTCAGGGCACTACATAATTAGAATATAATTAACCAGAGTTGAAAACACTTAGAAATTAGGTGCCCCTATAGAATGAAATTCCTCACTGAATCTTTTTACTCTACTGGCTATTTCAGTGCCTGCTGATCTGCTTCTGGACTCAACAACACATGGAACTGCAATAAAGATTTTAAGGCTTCTTACATAAGATCAGTGTTGTCAGGGCTCTAACAGGGATTAAGCTTTGGAGCCTCATGTATCTCTAACCCTCAGTCAACTGGCAATGGAAATGCTGTTCCACTGTGCTAGAATATTCCAAAACTGGCTGCTCCTCAGGTTCAGCCTGAGTCTCATGACATGTGGTTTGCTTCTGAAAGTCCCTACCACCTAGATGCATGAAAATTTGCAGGCAACTTAGGTTTCATTTAAAAAAAAAAAAAATAACTGTTTGTAACTCTCATAGTTAAAGGACATCATCACTGCATACCATGAAGTTCTATCAAACAGACAGAAAAAACATGCTACTCAAGAGTCTTTTTGATATTTTTTTTTTTTCTTTAAACTATCATAATTTCATAAGCCTGACTCTTGGCTTTTAGATTATTAGAATTGGCCATGTTGCTTGTTTAGGCTTTTGCAGCGCATGCCCCATCAGCAACGCTGCACCCAGCAACAGACGCTTCCCCGGGGAGCAGTATGCCAATCTGCGGAGCTCCTCCTCCATTTCTGCATGTTTGAAAGAAACATGAAGGAATTAATCCTTGGAGCACGCCTGCGATGGTGGAAACTATTACCAGTGCTATGGGGAATGTTTAGAGGAGATGGGCATGCATTTGAGGGATACCTGATTGACACGAGACACAAAGGAACGCACTTCCAAACCCGTCAAGGCTCTGCACTCTCAGCATGAGCTGTCTTTCCTCTTATCCCTGAGGTTATTTATCTGTCAGATCAATTCCCCTAGATTTTTCTTACCTTCTTAGCTATTGTGCTTAGGTATGGGCAAGTATTTTTCGAAAGCCTCTTCTAGTGTCTTGAGCAAAAGCACTACCTACTAGAAAAAAATTAACGTGATTTGATTTAAATGTGCTTTGTTACAGTGTATTTAGCACATCTGCCTATGTAAACACTGTTTGTCATGCTATTGAAGGGCCAGCCATGCCTCTGACCCTTCCCACTGGTTTGGAGCATGTACCCTGCAAAGTACAGATGGGATCCATATGGGAGCCATGACTCCACTCCTGCAAGCCAGGCCCTATCTCACTTCTCACAAAGACTTCGTCAAGGTGTCCGAATGAGTCCCGCTCTTCATTAAGAGATCCATCTCTGACAAATTAAGAATAATCTTTTCAAAAACAAGTGACATTTGTTACTTTACAGGAATAAAAGCTCCAAGGAGACTGGATTAAAATACCAAAGGAAAACCTTAATGTGCTGTTCTCGTAATTTGCCTTGATGAGGAGACTTGATCTTTACCATTGCCTTGGAGACCAGCTATGTGCTAGAATATTGCAACTAATAAAGACAGTTGCCAGAGCAGAGTGGGCAAATGGAGCCAGGCACCTCAGCACGCCAAAGGCTACTCTGTCCAGGCAGCTTCAGAAGACTTCTGACAGTAAACAAACACTGTAGCTGGGCATTTTTTAATCTCTGTTTATGACTAAGAGGTCTCCCAGGGAATCTTGCCTCAATCTCATCCAGCCTGAATCTTCAGGCTGTGATTCTAGGACCGCATTACAACCACTGCCAATACAGGCTGAGGAGCTTCCCACATCCCACTGAAGTGCTGGCAGCTTCCCAAAGCTGCCGGGGGTACCATTTTTCTTTAACAGCACTACTTTTGGTAGTGTTCAAAATGTCCTGACAGCCTAAAAGCTTATCTATTAACTATCCAACCACACCTAGTGATCTCAAGATGAAGCTGATAGAAAACAAGTGGGGTTTTGACCATAAAAAATTGCACATCAAATCCATGTATTATCTTTCAGGCCTATTTTTTCTGAACATCTTCAGGGATTTCAGGTCAATGAGATGACACTGGACCTTCTTTAGAGGTATGCTTTTGGCCATACAAAGAGCGTGAAACAAAAATGTGCTTTCACAGGCCCAAAAACCTGCATGCAACTTCAGAGACTGCCCTGTACAGGTCCTCTGAGAAGTTGGACTTTTTAAAACCCAGAGCTGACAGAGCCAATGAGCCAGCTTTTCTTCAATAAACCACGGATTTCACACTTTTCGAAAATTTCAAAATAATTGTTTCAGGGTGTCTGGCTGTTGCCAGAGATGTGACGTTTCTGTCCTGATCTCCTACACAGGCCACCGAACCTGCACTTAGCAGCACTGCAGCCTTTGGCATGCAACTCCTAACTGGGAAACGGTACCTGGGAAGCTGGAACTTCATTCTCCGGACACCCAGGGCAGAACTTCAGCAGCTCTCTGGACACAACAGGAGGCTGTTCTCCAGGCAAGAGAACTTCCTGCAATGCACTCATGGCCAGGGGCTGATTCTCATTTACCCCAGCAGTTCCCGACATTGCAAAGCACGTAGCACAGATCACGGTGTAAATGAGAATCAGGTCTTGGCATATCTGTTTCTGGTTTCCTCTGTCAGTTCGAAAAGGACGTGTATGAAAGTTTACAAATTTGTAGAGGAAATGGCTGTATAATTTCACTATTGAGTTGGTTGGGTGATGGCAACCATATGGTGTCCTGAGGACGCACCACATTGGATACAGCACTGGTCCATCTGAAAATGCCAGAAGTTCCTGCAACATTGCTTTTGCTGTCAGTGGATGTTAAACAGGGCAGTGACTGTAGAGGGGAGGGTGCCTCTGAAACTTCTGCTATCCTACCATTTCAGTCTGACCCTTATATCTGAAAAGCATGGGGATAGTTTTAAAAGCAGAAAAAAAGAGAGGAAACCAGTTAAAACCTCTACGCAAACTGTGACTCACAGCCACAATACTTGCTCATTACACCGTGAACTGTAAAGCTGCCTTGTTTTTAAAGTTGATGTGTCTTTTCTTCTTCTTCTTCTTTTTTTTTTTTAAAGGTAGACCTTATAAATCCAAGTGGATTTACTCAGTCCGTCATGGATCCTTACAGGGAATCCATGGCATACAAAGATGAGTGAGTGGGAGTGAGTGAAAGATGGGATAATGACTGCAAGGAATCCACAGAAAACCTGCAATAAAAATTCACAAGGTCTCAGACTCTCTGCACCGGCTCTTGACAGCCCACCCTGGGAGGCCCCAGTAGCTTTACTACTTTGGGTTTAACAATAACCATTTAACTTAATTTGAAAGAGTACCAGTTCTGCATATATTAAACTTGAGGTTAGCTAGCATATACTAACACGGCTTGATTTTGCAGCATACTTAAAGAAGAGAGTTTGTAATTGAGAATTCAACTGTCAACCCCTAATCATAAAATTTAATTACTTTTCTAAGTTTTAAGCCTATTTTGAGGGGGGGGGGAGACTGTCCCATAACAGGAAAGCACCCAGAAGCGGTGGGAACAGAACTTCTTTTTGTGCTTTTATTTTTGCCAGAAGTGCTCCTATGCACACTGATGCTGTTGCAAACCCAGTTTTCTGTGCACAGGTGGTTTTTACTGCCTATACTTTGCACACAACAATGAAGTGATGAGATATGCTTTCTATTTAAGCATCTTACCAGAAATAGCTCAAATCCACACTCAATAAAATGTCCTGTAGCATAAGATTACACCTTTCTGACATTCCCAGACAAATTTTTACAAATAACACCTAACTGCATTCTGGAAGACTTTCTGGTCACTGTCCCTGCAGAAGGGGGAGTTGCTATCCAGTTTAGTTCCCACATGAGAGACCTTTTAATGAAGAAGTCTTTAGTGCCTTTTATTGTCAACTGTGCTACTGCCAGATGTGATATGGCCTGGGCTCCAAAACTAAACTAACTGGAAAGCACCTCGCTGTGAGTCAGAGAGCCTTGTGAAAATCCCAGAGACCTCAGAGGAATGGAAAATTCACTCTGTCACAAGCCTCCTTTGGAGGATTTCTCCCCTTCTCTTCAGTGGCAGCACTGCTGCTCGTCGATGAGCAGGGCTCAGCTTTGGAGGTCAGCACTGTTTTCTCAGTGTAAAGGAGAACCAGTAGCAAACGACCTCTTCTGGATTAAGAACTAAAAAGGTTATGGAGACTACTAAGGATATGGTGACCTGCTGTGAACTGTGTCCTTCTCTGCAGCTCACAGAGACAGCAGACATCAGTAAAGCAAGAACTACTTTTTGTTCCTTCTCCTTTTGGTTTGAATTTAAGTTACATTGCCTTAAAGACCAAAAGGAACCTAAAAAACAGAGGCCAAATTAAAGTGACTTAGTTTAGATTTTTAAATGGACTGCAACTGTCTCAGGCTTAGACATTTATTCAGATCATCTCTCCAGTAGCTTTTGACTCCCAAAAGATCCAAGACGCAACAGCAGTTAGCATGTGATTCTATTTTCAAATAAAAAAAATTGTATTGGCTTTGTGTGGCAAGGTTTTGGTAGTGAGGGGGGTTACAGGGGTGGTTTCTGTGAGAAGCTGCTGGAAGCTTCCCCTGTGTTCGACAGAGCCAGTGCCAGCCGGCTCTAAGACGGACCTGCTGCCGGCCAAGGCCGAGCCCATCAGTGATAGTAGTTATCGCCTCTGTGATAACATTTTTAAGAAGGAAAAAAAGTTGCTGGGACAGACAGAAATGGCAGCCGGAGAGAGGAGTGAGAACGTGTAAGAGAAACAACCCTACAGACCCCCAGGTCAGTGAAGAAGGAGGGGGAGGAGATGCTCCAGGTGCCGGAGCAGA
>JAVJGG010000090.1:36623926-36663358 GCA_035590195.1 Aviceda cuculoides
AGGCTCCTGGCAGGACCTGTGGATCTGTGGAGAGAGGAGCCCACGGAGCAGGTTCCCTGGCAGGACTTGTGACCCTGCAGGGGACCCACGCTGGAGCAGTGTGCTCCTGAAGGACTGCACGCTGTGGAAGGGACCCATGCTGGAGCAGTTTGTGAAGAACTGCAGCCCATGGGAAGGACCCATGTTGGAGAAGTTCGTGGAGGACTATCTCCCATGGGAGGGACCCCACGCTGGAGCAGAGGAAGAGTGTGATGAGTCCTGCCCCTGAGGAGGATGAAGTGGGAGAAATAATGTGTGATGAACTGACCGTAAACCCCATTCCCCATTCCCCTGCGCCACTGCGGGGGGGTAGGTAGAGAATCTGGGAATGAAGTTGTGCCCAGGAAGAAGGGAGGGGTGGAGGGGAGGTGTTTTGAGATTTGGTTTTATTTCTTATTACCCTACTCTGGTTGATTGGTAATAAATTGAGTTAATTTTCCCCAAGCTGAGCCTGTTTTGCCTGTGACGGTAATTGCCGAGTGATCTCCCCTGTCCTTATCTTGACCCACAAGCCCTTTACTGTATTTTCTCTCCCCTGTCCAGCAGAATGGCTTTGGTGGGCACCTGGCGTCCAGCTAGGGTCAGCCCACCACAAAAATATCTCCAGATGTAAAAACAGAGGACCCAGTTTCACAATGACTTGAGACAAGTTAAACTTTCTTGCTGCTGAAGCTGTTCCTGATTTCCTCTTCCTGTCTGTCCTGGGCTGGGCATTCCTGCTGCTGTCCAAGAGCTCATCTTGTCCCCCTCTGACTCCAAGGAAAGCCAACTCATCTTGCTAAGATGGAAACAAGCAGCGTGTACAGATAAACACTTCCCCCTACCTGTCTTCCAGCCACCAACCATTTTCAATTAACTGTTTTAGAGATTTTTCTAAGAAAGATGTGACTTCTATATATTTAGTAGCTATTAACAGATTTCTCTTCCATGAACTTTCCCAGTCCTCCCCTGAACACATGTAAACTTATAACTTATATCTATAAGGCATTTTGGCAAGAAGTACCACAAGTCTACTTCTATTGTACGAATCACTTCTTTCCCTCGGTTTGAACCTGCGTCCTCCTAGCTTAATTTGCCGCCCTTTGTTTCATTTGGTATCCTACTCAGATCCCTCTAGGTAGAAGATCAAGGTTACAACTGAGAAAGCAGGAATAAAAATGCAAGAGAATCTCACTACTCCCATCAAGGTTGGAGAAGACCAACACAACAACTTTCTAATACACAACAGACTATAACGCAAAGTGTTACTTAGATGTACCAAAAGCAGCTGTAAAGCACATGTCATATAAAGGTGGAAAAAATTTATATACTATTCAGTTTTTCTATTTTCATGGTTTACAATCCCTTTATTAAACTTCCAATGCCAAAGAGGAGGAATTATGTCTTAAGATAACACTGAAATATGCTGGTAATTAGGTATCTATTAGTCAAACAGTAGAATCTACCCAGCGGCCTCTGAGAAGGAATTCTAACTCCCTTCAGGAATCAGAATATAAACACTCTTCCAGAAGACAGGCCCACTAACCTTCCATCCTGCTGAAACACCTATCTTCATCCTGTTAACAAAGTGACACCAGCTGCAAAATGACCGGCTATTCTCCAGCTCCCCGTTCCTCTGCAAATCCCTCAATCTGGAATTACCCAAGATGAACTTGGCTCATTTCCATCCAAGCTTTCTGAATCTCTTTTGACTTGTAACACATCCTAAATAAGAGGCACTAAATACCATCAGCCTTCCCCTGTGAATAGGGAATACTCCAGGAAATCACAGTTAGCAGAAGCCTGCGTGTACATATGTTAATTAGGCACACCATGAGGCACAGCAAAGCCAATCCGATTGCGATGGTGATTAAGGTGAAGGCACCCCATTTGGACTTTATTTCCGTCATAAATGTACTCTTCCTTGTGGTTTTGTTTTTTTTCCTTTGTATAGGAAAGAAGAAGAAAGACCATGTGAACAAGGAGGGCACAGGACAGAGACTGGACACAAATCCAGCCAATTAAACTTGTCTGCAGAACTGCTTTGCAAGGCCCGAAAGTAAAGAACAATGCATGCATTTGCTATGATGTAATTTTGGTTTGGCAGCAGATTAAAAAAAAATTCCTAAACGCAAAGTAAGAGGATGTGAAGAACAGAATTCTATGTTTAAGTAAACAGTTTTGGTTAGAATCGTATAGAAAGGTTTTTAAGGACTTGAAAATGCTTTGATAATTTGTGCACATGTTATTTTGGAAATTAGTTGAGTTTCAAGATAAACTGGAAAAGTTATGTCTATACGAATAGTTGATTCAGTTCTGGGCTTCTGTGAAGACAAAAAAAAATCCCAGCTTGTACTGGTGGAAAAGTTCCTCCCATTATGTTTGACAAGGATCAGATTTTCTTCTAAAGGCTCTCTCAATCAAACTAGCATCATAAAATTTAAAAAAGTTTGCTCCGAATTATTTGAAAATTATGTTTCTCTGGCATTTTCCATCCTTCCCATGGGCTATATAAGCACAGAAATGCAGTTCATCTGTAACTCCCAATTGAGTCTGTCAATTATCTTTGTAGATTTTACAAACTTGTAAGACCAAAAAGGAATTAATTGTTTTATTACTACTACCCATAAAAAGAAATTCCCCTTCTTCTCTAATTCACTGCAGCAGAGCTCTGCTTTTGCGTAGCATCTGCAGGCTATTAGTTTTGCAACTGCAATCTGTAATTGCAAAAACATGTAATTTAGGTAGGGCATGTGAATAACGTCCAGTAAAACCAAAAAGGATATAATCCAGATTCTTTGCTTCTCTGACAAAACGTTAACCCAAAGTTTCTATATTTGCTTGCAAGACCTCAGGTCTTCTACAGAAGACAAATTCTAGATTCCCAGAATTACTGCCCAGCTGGAGACTCTGCCCCAAAAGAGCACACACAACACAAACTGGAGTGGGGAACGTTATTAGCAACAAACACCTTTTTTTCCAGTGTTCTGCCTTTGCAGCTGTGCCACATAAGCAGAGAGCTTAATGCACAAAAATGATGTGGTTTCATGGGCACGCTCCTTGGATCCAGTATCATGAGATGCACTAGACTGTAATTCCTGATTTCTCTCTAGATCAGATTCCCCATGAAACAGAAGCTGGATGGGTAAAAAGAAATTTATGTCAGGCTTTCTCCAAATGCTGGATCAACATAACACTGCGGTTCGAAATCCATTTGCTAACACAGCTGTCCTCTGCTTTCTCTTCCGACTGAGTTCAAAGGACAGTGAAGTACTAGAACACTTTGATCTCATTTTGTGGTGAGATCTCCATCCTTAGAGGTCTTCAGAGCCCACTTGACAATGCCACGGCCAACCTCACGCAGTGTTGGCAAAAGCCTTCCTTCACACAGAAGGCTGGGCCGGAGGGCTCTTCCAACCAGCATTTCTAAAATCCATGAGGACCTTGTCTCGAATCTGGAAAAGTCTGTCAAGATTATACTTCTACCTTGCCCTTTCCCTGTCTTACTAACTTGCAGGCCAGTCATGAAAAGACGGTATGAGAAAGACGTTGATAGCAATCAGGGCTACATACACACAAAAAATGTTTAGAAATAGCTACAGAAGTCCACCAAAGGCCACACAGTCTGTGACTGAACACTCTTCTGGCAAAACAATTTCCTTTCTTACAGAGCAAAAATGCCCACACATGCAGGTAGTCAGGAATGTAAGAGAACTTTAAAATCCTAACCTTAAATAACTGTCCAGTATAGTCCAGACTTCAACCTTTTTTAAATCAAGGCAATTAATTTGATCACAGTGTGTTCAGTCCTACAACATATGTGGTACAAGATCCAGCCCTTGTTTGAAATCACTGTCTTCTTGCCTTCTGCAGCAACAGAAATAATTTACTTAAATCTCCCAATGAATCTCCACACTATGTAAGATAGCTGCAAGGCAAGAGGTAGATCACCTGCAGTTGTCAGTGCAGCAGACTCATCATCTTGGACAGCTCAGCCAAAATCCAAAAAGCCAGAATTTGAACACAGATGCAGGATTCAGGCTGAAGGACAACTTTTATAAAATTAATCCAAAAGATGTCCCCATGAAAAAAACAATTATATTTATTACTAGTGCACAGCTGAATAGACATTTAAAGTTTTGGATAAAAATACTGCCAGACTGCAAAACTCCATTTTACACAAACTGCTAATTATTCTAAAAAGTACGCGCCCGGTCTGTCATACTGTACAAAAGGACCAAACTGTTCATTAGCCCAAATACTGAATGTGAGCAGATGCATTCTTGAGCTGAACACCTAGCATGGGATTTATCTTAAAACATATTTCAGTGTCTGCAAAAAGAGCATACATGTCCTCTGCAGCCAAGGATATCAGGTACTGGATTCAAATCCGGTTTGAGAGAGTAAAATGACATTTGACCAACAGCAACTTACATCTTACAATCACTTGTGACCTTCTCCCTTTCCTGATCTATCCGCTGATCTGTGATTGTTGCTAACTTGCTGGCAATATATTCACTGGGAAGGATAACGCATATGGAGGAGGAAACAAAAAAGTTGAAAGCAATGAGTGGCAAAACCTGGGAATAGCTTTCAAGACTAATGACAGGAGAGAATAAAGTAACAGTCTGAATTAAATTCTAGGCCAAAATCAGTGAAAGGCAAAGCTCAGTAGCAGAGGGCGCTCCTCTCTATTCTCCCGCTGCGACAGCCGCAGCTTGCCGCTGTTTGCCTTCGACTGCCCAAGAGCAGAGAGCGGGAGCCTGATTCTGACCTGCAGCCGGAGAGATGCCGCTTCTGAGAGCGCAGTAGATGTACAGGAAATCAGCAACAAATCTTTCCTAATTGTGGAAGTTGACTCAGCTACACAGACATACATCAGAAAGACTGGAAAGTCTCTGTTAGAAATATTTGTTAGCCCTCAGCTTTCTGAAAAAAACAACTGACCATGAGTTAAGCCTTTGGGGATCTCCTCCTGCCCCCCATCCTTTAGCCTTATACGCACAAGGTACCTGAATATACCTCTTAACCTCTCCAAGGGTAATTTCTCTTCACTGACATGGAGGTATCGCCTCCCAGCAGTGGCAAGAAATGATGTTTTAGGTCACAGGCAGAAAGGTGTTTTATAAATACAGGCAGTACTTTCAGTAAACTGTCTTTGACTTGGTTTTAAAAATTTAGGTCTCGTTTGCATTGCCAATACCTGCTGGGTAAAGTGGCTTTAGAAGCATCTCTGTAAGAAACCTAAAGAAATGGGTGCTCTTCCTTCTCTACTGATCCATCATTTTCCCTCCTCCGATTTCACTGCAGAAAATGGTTTACCCCTCCTTCCACATTCTGCCAAAGTTGAATAAAACCATGCCTTTATATAAATAATTTCCCGCCATGCAAATGCCACTGTCAAAGCCACAAGAATAAAGCAACATGAGAGATAGAGAAACACAATCAGATAACAAGGAAAGAAACACTCAGTCAGCAGTGAGCCTGTAGTTTTGCCTGAATCCCCTAGCTTTACCCAGAGCTCCGCAATGACTTCAGCTCAGACTTGGGTGGGTCTCTGTACATCTTGGCAGCAGGGACAGGCAAAGTTCCTAGGCCGCCGAGGGCTGGATGGTGGTCTGGCACACTCAGGCCAGGGCTGGTGCTCCAAATCCAAGCCGCCTTTTGTTTTTCCCAAAATGTCGGTTCAGAGACAACAAGGTTTTAATGTCAAGATGCAGTGGGCTGAATCCAAATTTGACGGCAGCGTTTTAATCTCTGCAACGTGTATTGCATTACAGATGCTTGTTGGAAAGATGTTTCTCATTCTGCAGATCCCAGGACATCTGTATGGCTAAGGATTCATCAGCTATTCATAGTTTCTTCTAATTAAAGAGATATTCAATATAATAATGTTAAAGAAGTTGTCACTTCTGTTACTAATAATCTCAGTTAAAACAAGACACTATGAAGATGAAGTTTCCTTTTATTTTTTTTGCCTGTTGGTTTGCACAACTCATATTTACCCCAGCCTGATGAGCTTCCTTCTCTTCATATTTGTAGCTAAGTTTCACTTCTAAATCTCAGTTCTGAGTCCAGTTTTGCTGCCAAGTGCCTGCTCTGTTTGAATTTCTAGTGTTGCTGAGGAAGATGTAAATCAGTTCTAGAAACAGACTTCATTTTATAAGGGGCAAAAGGTCTATAAACATTTAATGTTTTTTTCCCCGAAAAAAGAAAACCTCAAACCTAAACAAGAAAACAACCTGATGGAAAATAGTCTTAAAAGGCATAAATAAGTTATATGATTAACTCACACTTGGTGGCAAAAAGGATCTTGGATGCCTGATGCTGAGGATTCTTCCTTAATCACCCCCAACCTACCTTACAAAAGTGAACTTCAGAATTGCTGGGCATATCCTACAGGTGGCTGAGCAATCTGACCCCCATGGCCACCAGAAACAGGAGGGTTCCTTCTCCCTTCCTCAGCTCTCGCACCTTCCCTGCCAACCTCTGGCAATTGTCAGACTCTTCTGCAAGTTCCCTGAACTCTTCAGGCTGTTCTTCTGCCAACACAATAAAACGGCTCAAGGATGGATCTGACGAGAGCATGCACAACCAAGGAAACTTTGACAACAGGAACTCTCCTTTCTGGTGGTGGTAAACTGTTTAATTGGCTCATTGGTCTTTACGCTAAAAAAATCCTGGAAGCTGCTCATGCAGCTAGGGAAGAGAAGAAATTATCCAATTTTGAACAGTGCGAGAGCACAGCATTATTTTTTTTTTTTTACTACAGTGCTATGGGAAGTCATACAAACCATCAAAACTTACAGCACTGTGATGGAGGCAAAGCACTGTGCACTTTTCATGACCAAAACAGCAGTTTCCTTAGAAAAAGCTTTCTCTTTTGACAACAGTAGTTTACTTGGATCCTGGTCTGAAGCCTGACTGATAAAGGATAAATGGGTGTAAACTGGTGCAGGAACATCATGCTCCTTGTCCACCTTGTGAATGTGTGTGTGAGTAACTGCCTGTCTGCCACAGGAATTGAATTAGCGAGATCACAGGCACCAGATTAGATTAAAGAGAGTGAAAGGTCAGCTTTGGGAAGACAAAAATGTAGAGATGCTTGCTTGCATGCTACTCAAAAGACACATCAGGCTACAGCCTTCAGGCTGGGCCTGTCTCTCTTCCTGGAGAGCAATATGTTTTCTTCTATCAGTACTTGCCAACTCTCAACCACATTTAAAACATAATGGCTTGAGCAAATAGAAGCCTTTCATCTCCTCACTTAGGGTGAGATTAATTATTTCCAGCTTTAGCTGTCTGACAGAGTTGTCTAGGTTCCCTTTAAAATCTACAGAAGGAGAGAGGCACCTCCGGAAAGAAATTCAGTCCATGCAGTGGTAGGTGTTTGGGATAGGTGGGAAAAAATTGAGAGGAGCTTTTCTCCTTCCTTTAAGTGGAGAAGGAGCCTTGCGCAGTGCTTGAGAATTTGTGGTGCCTGGCAGTCCATAAAGCAGCAACAGCAGACTGTGAAATGATTTAAGAAAAAACCCAGATGCAAAGAAGCTAAGGAAGAAAACCAGAAGTATTAGAGGAACACTGCAAATGAACCAAGCCTAAGCCAAATCTGGGGAGTGTCGCCAGTGCATTGAGGGAAGTTTTGTCACCTTCTGTTCAGCACTGGTGAGACCATAGCTGGAATACCATGTAAAGTTTTGGGTCCCCTTCTCCTGTCCCAGGCAAAGATGGATGGGGGGAAACTAGAGAGGGGCCAGCAGAGGCTATCAGGATGGTCAGGGCCTGGGATACATGGTCTGTGAAGAGAGATGAAGGGAGCTGGGCTGGTTCACTCTGCTGAAGAGGGGACGATGGGGCCAATCTAGGAGCAACCTACAACTACCCAAAGGGAGTTACAGAGACAACAGAGCAAACTCTGTAGTGCCAGATGACACACCAAGGTGCCACAGCCACGTGCAGTGGTTTGGGACATTCAGATTCTTCCCCTGCCAGGCAGTGCAGCCCTGCAATGGGTCACCACAAAGGTGGAGGATCTCCCTGTCCTTGGAATGTCCCAAAACTCGGCTAAACCAAGCCACAGCTGATTTTATCTAGTGCTGACAACAGTCCCGCTTCGGACTAGAGACCTGCAGAGGTCCCTCCAGCAAACACTCCTATGATTTTGTGAACATTCATAGTTTGAGCGCAATTGTTAGCAAGTGAAAAACAAAATTACAATACTGCACAAGACTTGCAGTTAGTGGATTTTTACAAAATCCTTTCCATTAAGGTTTATTTTGAAACTCTGGTGTACAGAGAGATGGTGCCAGTGATACCAAACAAAAATGAATGGGTGCAGTTCTCTGCCTTTATCTCACTTGACATGTGCCACTAACTTAAACATCTAGGACTACACTAAATGCTTTTGCCTTCAAGTATTCTAATTATGTACATTTTGCATGTGAAACAAGAAGTCTCAAGCTAATTTCAACATTTTCTGCCAATATCCTGCAAAGTATGATGCAACCATATCAGAGAACCGCAGAATGTTTTCATAAATGTGGGTTTTAAAAATGAAATGCTCCATTGACAACATTTCACCAAGCCACTGGAGTTTCCAGCTTTTCTAACTATTTCAAAATACAGGGGACTTTCAGGTCAAAGAAAGGCTCTACTGGAATTCTAATCTCAGAATAAAGATGTGAAGAATGACGCATGAAGGTTTTTAGACAAGTACATCTGTGTACCCTTACACACTGAGGCTACAAATACTATGGCAAAATAACTGATTTTATATGGCTAGCATCAATTGCATGGGCACTTTTCTAATCATCTGAACTATGCTCCCATATGAACCCGCTCCTCTTTTTCTTACTACTGTAGTGGTTTTAATTCTACACAAAAAGACGGAATATCTTGGACTCACCACAATTTCTGCAAAATATCAGAGAGGTACTGAGCTCCCTGAAGGCACTAACTCCTAATCCTCTCCTCCAACACATCTGGAGGGCCACTCAGCTTGTCATTAACCAATTTAATATGTGTAGTCTCTATTCTCTCTATTACCCCAACTCATCAATGAAAATACCTAATCAGGCCCTCAACACGAGGGTATACAGAGGAGCAAGAGCCTGAGGCTACTTCATCCTAGTGGATATGCTCCCTTTCATTTCCATTCCCTCTTGCCCTCTGAACCTCTCCTGGCTCTGCAGAGCTACCCCAGACATGCACAAAGGCAACATGAACTCCAGGCAGTCCCCAAGCTGCAGATCATTTCCCTCTCTCCCTCTGATCACACAGAAATCTGTTTATAAGCATACCAAAAGCACACACAGCCCTGTAACAACTGCACATGCCGTTACTGGGAGGGAAACACAGACAAGAAGCAAGCAATGCATTGTTTGATGGGTCAGGTTCAATATTGTAATTTCATACAAGCCAAAGCAGCTGCATCAAGGCTTTGTCAGGACATTTTCAAACAGAAAAAGCACTGCAAGCAGATAAAGGTGATTTGTAAGAACAGCACAAAAGGTGCTATAGCCGAGGTACAGGGTTCTGGGTTTATTCTCCTTCATTTAGTCTTGTTCTTAGGTGTCTATTCCCTATGAGAATTAAGTTACTGGAAGTGACTTTTATAAGCAAACAGGTAAATTCTTAAATCAACTATTGAGATTTGGAGAGACTATATAAGTTATAACAGCTGTCAGTTTTGATCCATGTGAAGAGGTCCTAATCCGCAGGGTGATAATGGACGATGATGGTTATAACTCCCAGGAGAGCAGAGGAGGGATAGAAGCGTTGTAGGGAATTAAATGGTAATTTTTCGAGAACATACAAGACATCAGGCTGTTCTCCCTGACAAGGTCTGCAGCCATACTCTCCTGTTTACAGACACAGCTGTGCAAGATAACGAGACTGAAGTACATACACACTTTTTTACACGCACTTTTTACATCCTTTTGACAAGTCACATGCTGCAGGTAAAATCCTCATCCTGGACTGCCATACCAAACCGACCCTTACCAACTCTACACTGAAATGGAAATATCTTGTCATGACATTGCAACAGTTTACCCAGCTGGCTTAACACCCTTTTATTAGTATTTGTCGTATCACCTCTTGTGTTTAGCCTGAACCTAAAAAGTTCCTTTCTGCTTGTGTAAATGTAGTTCTTTACACTTTCTCTTATTCTCCTAGAGGCACGATTAACTGCTTTTTTCAAAATTTTACACCAAGAAAACTGCTGCATCTGTCCTTTATCTCCAATGACATCATGTTTATGACCCATTTCATTTTTGTACACATATCTCTACGTTGGCACTTCAGAAACCGAGCTTGAGAAGTTGGGAAACTTCTTGCCTAGATTGTACATGGCACCTTGGTTGCCTGCTGGAGAGTTACAGCTTACAGCTGGTTAAGCAAATACCAAACAGATGGTTTAGCAAAAGCAAAGAGAAACCCACAGTGTATTTCCCTGATGTCAAGGAGATACCCTTACGGAGATGCTGGCCCCAGACTACCTGAGACAGCAAAATAGTTCCTTTTCAATCTCATTTTCCTATAGTCACCTGCCCAGTGATTGCCTAGTGAGTTCCTGATCCTGATGAAAAACTCCAGGTCCAAGTGCTAAGGACTGTTCTTAGAAAGGAGCAGAGCTCCACACCAGTTTCCTGGAAAGGAGATTAAACAAGGGCCTCCCAGATGCTAACAAGTGACTCAACCCAGGAACGTCCACACTGGGCAAGGCTTCAGGGAAGGAACCATCAATGAGGAACAGCTTGGGAATGTCCACTTCTAGAGTCCCAGAGGAGAGTATTGTTTAAAACACAGGAGCCTGGATGGACTTAGATTGAGGGAAGAAGGCCTGTGTACCTTCCTTGCACAGAGCGAGCTCTCAGTCTGAGCACAGCTTAGACTGTTTTCCTGATATTGGTTATCACCTGTTTGAGATGGCTGACACTTCAAACCTTATTTTGGATAGTCACGAAACCAAGGAACAACTATAATCACTTATGCAATGCAATGCTTAGTGGAACTTTGCTAACCAAACTCCTAGGGCAGTGGCCCATGGGATTTAACAGGTAGGCCACTTCTGCCTAGGACTCTGGTGGTGTAGATGCTGTTCCAGTTGTTCCCATGCCCCCCCCGGCATAGCTTTGCCTTCTCTTGATGAGAAGTATTTTCTAGTGCCAGAATTATTCACGGGCACATTTTAGCGTTTGCGATCAAAACACAGAGGATTTCCTGAGCAGTGGTTTCCAGCATGAAAGATCTCTCAGCTTAGCCCAAGATATTCCGAATTCTTAATCACTGATCTGAAGCTGGACAGTTTCCGTCAACTATGCTGGCAAAACTGGAGTTTTTCCAACTACACGGTGAGGAGCAAGCCATACCAGGCATGAAGCAAAATGATCTCCTTCTCAGACCCATCCCTCCACTTTAACTATCAGAAACAAAAGTCCACCCTACTGGGAGCTGGTATGGAAGTATATTTTAAAAGAATTAAGTAGTGAGATGCTGCTATGTACACAGGTAGGACTCCCTAAAAGAGTGTTTAGCCCTAAAGCATACACTTCTGCATGGACCCATCCCAATACTGTGATAAAGCACAGTGAAGAAAAAAAAAGACTGCATTCTGGGGAAAAGGCCCTACTGCTTTCTAGGATTCCTAGAGAGGAGATTTAGGCGCCAAAGAGTCTCCTAGCATTTCTAAGCCCTTTATGAGAAGCAAGTGAATTTCTGCAGCTACTACGCTGCCTTTCCATTAGCAGTCCTGGTAGATAGGCCACAAGCAACCATGCGTCCCAGAAGTAGAAAATAAGTTTTATGTTCCACTCTCAAACAGTTTTAAAGCCAGTTACAAATGTCAAAGCCAGTTTAAAGATAAAAATGTACATTTAATTTTATCACACTTCTTGTCCTAGGAGTGTACGTGATTTAAAAATAAAACCTGGAAGCCAGAAGCGTTCTGTTTGGTCCAGTGGGAGGTGATGATCATCTGCACACACTCATAATAGCACCTGGGCTCTTACTTCATAAAATAAGCTTTGTGTGCTGTCCAGCTAAAAATCTGGCAAAAGGATTAATTCAAACTGGAAGCAAATAACTTAATCTGACCAGAATTAACTCTAAAAGTGTGCCTAAGATTTTAAATAATGCTCTCAAATGTAATATTATAATGATTAACACTAGCTAAAAGGTAGGATTTCTACTGTGGACACAAACACTACCTAATGAAACCAAGAACATCTAAATTCTGCACATCTTACTTTTATAAAGACTCTGCCTAGAGCCATCAGATATAAATACTGAAAATGAACAGAAAAAAATCAGTAGTCTGAAGCTGTGAAAGTGTTAAGTCCAACTAAGAAAATAAGCATGGTTATTTCAAAGTGTACTATCATCCATACTCTCTGCATATACTATCATTCAGGGCAAATGAAATATCAAGGTCATTTTTTCATGCAGAAGCTCATTCCCACCAAACACAAGTCAATGCCTTACTGGCTACTGCAGCTCCAGAGTTGAAGGCATCATTTATGTCTTCATAGAGTCAGGGCTCAGTCAGCATCGATTCCATAATTAAATACTGCTACAGATCTTAAGCAAGAGCCCATCATTCCCTTCTGGCAACTGTTCAGAATAATCTGAGTCAAATTTTCTTCCATGAATACCGTGCTATCACTAAAGAAAAAAGCATTATTATCTGGCATTATTAAAGTATTATTAATGCATTACTAAACTTGGGTTATTTCCTGAAGGAAAGGAACTGCTTCAGAGCTGCATTTCCACTGTCTGCTCTACTTGAATGCACATTACTTGTTTGTGGGTAAACTTGTGTTCCTGCTCATTTTGTTGTCAGCAATTATCTGTTCTCTATTCTTAATGAGTGAGATACTGCTGTCACTTCCTTTACTGAGACAATTCCCACTTTATACTCACATCTTCCTCCCACACTTCCCAATTATACTTCTCTAGCCTATGTCCACACCAATTTCATAAGCAGTGGGTCTTTTAAGAGGCTTTCCAAAAGCAACAATCTTCCTCTATTTCTTGCCCGCAACTCTTTGTCCGTCAAGCATGCAGCACATTTTAAATACATGTATACTATTACTGGTCACGTCTGTCTGCAACGAGTTTGGGTTTTGGAGACATTTTTTGCAGTATGTTTTATTTTCACTATAATTATCTACAGTGTATGTTGTCCTTCCAACTACTAGTTTAAAAATAACAAAGTATTAGTTAGGCCTGGGACATATAAGGCTGAAAGAAGTTCAGTGACGGCATTAATACGATTCATGAAGTTCCAGCAACCATACTAGAAGACAAACAAATCAAGACTACACACACAAAATTCAAGAGTATCTTGTGCTCCATGCCAGACATATTCAAGTGACTTTTCTGTCTCTGCTTATACATCTGTCCTCAACACCACATTCATTCTCAATTTCATTCGGAGGACAGTGAGGTTTGGAGGGATCCAAGGAGATAAAAATCAGAGTGACTAAGACTTTGCTTCCAAAATGTCTCAGAGAGCTAGGAACAGGACAGACATTTCCAAAGGAAACAAAACCCCACTTGATGCGACAGGCATTACCTCCCTTCTCAGAAACGCGTTTTGCATTCTTGCTCCGGTCCCTCCTAACCACTGTTTGCATCTGGCTGAGCCAAGCAGCTGCTGCCTGGAAGAGGCCACACTGCAGCTGGTACTTGCTGGCTGCTCCTCTTTGGCTTCCACTCACTACACATCCAGGGTGGCTCATTGCCTGGCTCCTTCTCTTCCTTCTTTGCCCAGCCTGCTTGTCTGGATGCTGCCCCTCTGAAGCACACACATAGCCCTCTGCTTCTTTGGTCTTGAAAGTATGTTCTCACACAGGAACAAAACATCTAGGCATTGCAGAGTAACAGTGAGAAATAACGAAGCAATCGGAGGCTTTGCTGGAAAATACTATAAGGTGTTGATAGAAATGCTTTTAAAGAATCGCTGGCCTTCAGCTGCAAACCTAAAAAAACCCTTTGAGTTTCCTATTACTTGGAGCTGTGTTGTTCTCGTATGCATGTATTTGATAATCCTAGGATTAAAGTAAGACAATTTGTGCTCTATAGACCAAAATACATTTTTAGACTTAATTTTAGATTATTAAATTTCTCTCTGGAAGTTTTTAGATTAAGCAAGAACAGCTCTAAGATGCTACCAAAAGCAACGCCTTCCCCAGCTTAGTAGCCAGAAGACCATGGAGAACCCTTCTCCCCACCACCTCCCAGTCCCTTTGACAGTCAGCTTGCCCCTGCTCCCCACCTACCAGAAATATCCCAAACCATGAAGGATGACAGTTCTGAGGGAGACCAAAAATAAAGCTTGCTTCACTGTTTTTAAAGGGACACCAGGGCTTTGGGAGGAGAAAATTCTCTCTGACATGGAGAAAATCCACAGTTTAGCCAGGGAAGAAGGGATTTGTAACAAAGAATGCAGCAGGCCAGACTTCATTTTCACTAGCGACACTTAGATGGAAACAGGAGGTTTTCATAATGGATTTTCAAATTTGAAAGTCAAATGCAGCCATAATTTGACAGAGGCTGGCTCGCTGAGCTTCAGGGCATGCTGAAGTACAATCACACACACTGTTTGCTTTCTCAAGTTTTCCCAGGGAGGCAAAGGTTAGCCTCACAGAGAAAACAGGCTAAAGGGTGACCTCTGCTTTGAGAAGGACAGGCAATTTTATCATGGATACTATGTCCTTACCCTCAATTATTCTCAGCATCTGTATACAATATAGGACAAGATCTTAAAATCTTAGGATCTTGGGATAAAGCAATTTTTTCCTCTCAATAGCTAAGGTCAGGTTTCCCAAAGAGAAAGGGGAGTTTGTAAAATCTTACGAAAATCTGCATGTTAAGTTGCAGCAGTTGCAAACCCACAGGACTCAAACATATAAATTAGCTACCATGTCTTTAGGAGCAGCAAGATTATGTGAGTCTAATCATTGCATTTTATCTGAATGGAAGAGCAAATTATACATCCCAGCCCACAGAAACCCACAAACAAAGTCAACAGCAGAAAACTTCCATGTTCAATAAAACCCACCCATTGTCAAGTGTAACAAAATAGGAGAAAAGTATATGTTAGGACTGAATATCTGGCTATGAAACATCATCTGAAGCCGACTCCTTATAATGCAGTTTTGCCTGCAGGATGCAGATGGCATCAAAAGTGCGGTGAATTGGAACCTGCCCCACTCATGTCTCTGAAAGAATTCAAACCATTGCCAGAACTGTGTGTGCAGCACAGCAAACTACTGCTATACAAGAATGTCAAAGCCAGGCACTACAATTTTTTGCTGCCTGAAAGTAATATATCATCCCAAATACAATTAACATGGCACAGGCTTATTACCAACAAAAGCAAAACACAACTTAGATTTTTTTATTCCTAGCACATTGAGCGTTCACACAAAGAAAGAACAGAAGTTCTGATTTAAATTTGGCTCAACCACTTCAGTGAAAATTCATTTGCAGAACTTGAGAAATCCTTAAATGCTTGTTGCAGATGTTGGGTTGTAGGACCAGAAATTCACATCTATAATAATACGCTTCCCTGAAGCTCTATGGTTTAAGTGCCACGGCAATGAAGCAGAAATTTACAAAGTGAAATTCTGGTCCTACTGAAGTTGGTCAAGGCTTTGCCATTGATTTCCACAGGGCCAGCATCAGTCTTGCTCTAACGAATAAGAACCAGAATCACCTTTTATTATCTATTTATTTACTGCAATACACTGTAAGATTTTGTATGCGTGCTGCATTAATTGGCAAACTTTGATATCAGGAGACATTTGTGCTTTGAAACAAATAGAGAAAGTAGTATGAGGAAATGCTAGTGGCCTTTTAAATTTCCCAAGCGAATCAAACTTTAAACCATGCTTCCAGTATTTATATTCTTACCCTAAAAAATGTCACTGTCCTTAATAAGCCTACAGAGATGTCATCAAAGGGTCACTGACAGAATCTTCCAGGACGGGGCACTCTACTGCTTAATCACTGCAAGTTGTGGCGACTCTGATCCTAACCACACAGGAGTGGAACCATTTGGAGCGGCATTTACAGGCCAAAATAAACTGGAACGGATTTGTCTTCTCCAATGATTTACTTAATTAACTTTCAAATTAAGCTAGCTATTCAAGTAACTCCAGAAACAATCTCAAGGTCTGAAGACTCCACGGCAAAACAGATGTGAGCTCTGAGAGAGAACTGTTTGGGTGCCAGGCTTACAGGAGAACTGCAGCGGCAGCCAGGTGTCTATCGCCCTGCTGACAGACCATGTTACATCAACTAACTTGAATTTTGCAGCCACGCTCCACTGGGGTTTTAGAACAGATCAAACAGACTTGGTATCGCAGACATTAAAGGGCAGAAATCAAAGGTGTTGGCAGAGACTTTCAATTCTGCCTCTCAGACCTGGGAAAAATGGAAGGAAGGTTCAACAACTGGAGACTCCAGTGTGCTTCAGCAGAGCTCAAACTGCTGTACCCTTTTCACAGAAGCATGGCAACTTGTTCTCGGTACCCACTGCACAGACCTCTCGGCTAGAATGTGCTCCCAAAACCATCCCAAAACAGCGCAAATGGGAGGCAGGCTGTAAAGACGTAGCTTCTGGGTGCTGGAGCATTTGCGGACAGCAGAGGGGCCGGGTGTGAATATAGACTACTGGGAATGCCTATCTTGTTACATTGCCAGGTGTCAGTTTCTGCAAGGCTAAATGACCACTGAAAACAACGGCTTCCGAAGAGTTAAGCAGCAAGAAAAAGTAAAATTAACAAGTTAACATCTCAAGAAATAAACAGTGATAAGCCCTGCCTATGGGGGATGTTGGCTGCTGAGACCTGGCAGAGCTGGGAGACAATGGTGCCTCAGTTCAAGAATTCTTTACTCATTGTCAATTACATATTTCTTCTTTAAAAATGACACTACAGATTCCCCTGGCAATAGCAGAAAATTAATTTCTCTAGATTCCCAGAGTGAAAGCCCAACTTCTTGTATGGACTCAGCTGATCCAAATACTACTTTATTTATCTCTCTCCTCTAAAAAAAAATAAAACTCCAGCTGTAAATATGCAGCCATGCAAGCCTTCCAAGGCAAGGTAAGAAAATAAAATTGGTGAGATCATGAGAAATTCAGTCTTATAGGTACCAAGCATCACCAGAGGATGACACAGTGCATATAAGCTTTGCTCCCCTACCTTCCAGCTTCAGAAGCTCTGGCTGAGTTCTATTACATGAGAGACATGGGCAGCCCTAGCAAATGCCATTTTCTAGAAAACACAAGGAACTCAGGGCACAGCTCCTGTAGTGCAAGTGAGAACATGCGGAAAACACACAAAAAATGTGTTATGTTTCAGCACATGCACCCAGGAGAGATACTGCGTTATGTGACACCGCACACAGAGCAGAAAGCATGTGGGAAGAAGATCTCAGAGACATCAGGTGGAAGGGATCCTTGGAGACCCATAGTCCCACCTCTCGCTTGGAGCAGGACCATTACCAATACCAGAACCATCCACTCCCTGGAACTCTTAACTGTTCTTTTGTATATGGCTGTATCTTCCTGTTCTTTTGTACACGGCTGTTAACAGCTTATTAAGTGCTTGGGAGTGTCTGCATGGCAAACAGCCAGAGAGGAGAACCAACCTATCATCTCCAGGCCTTGCCTTCTAACTTGGACAAGCGAGCAAGCAACACGAGTGAACCGTCCCGTAGCGCTGAGGAGGGAATCGGTCCCCTCTCAGCTCCTAACCATCACGAAGAGGGAACTCTGGTCCAAAGAAAATGAAGTCAGCAGTCCTCAGGAGAAGGTGAAAGGGCACCTCCCTGACTGAGGCCCTGCTGACAGCACCCCTCGGGCTGTGCAGGAGTCCTTTCTTCTGCACTCACAAAAGAATCCAAGCAAGTCATTTAAAAGTGCCTCAGGGCAGAGCTTGTCACTAGATCAGGTCTGCCCTGGTAAAATAATAAATGAGGTAATGCATAAAACTGCCTTCAATATGAGGACGTTTCATTCATAAAACAGAAATACCAACAGCTTTGCTACCAAATAAACTTCAGAGATGGTTTAAAAAAATGCCCACACCTCTCCTTGCAATAGAGCAGAGCCAAGCGGTAGGGATTCCGTGGCACAAGACACACTCTGTTTCCAAGGGCAGCTCTGCAAGTTGAAATGAGAGCTGACAACTTCCAGGTCATTAATCTGACAGCGTAAACAGAACCTAGGTACCAGTACATGCATTCAGGTGGACTACACTAATGGCCGCAACTGAAGAACTAGACAAACACCATTCTGCTTTTTGTTTGGAGTTTCCAGAAAAACTTTTATAATCAGTTCTCCACTCCCTTCTACTCATCCTCAGGATATGTGGAGCCTGGTGTCAGCTATATTTGTGTTGCTAGCTGAAAAAACGGCAGAACATGCCAAGTGTTTAATAACAAAATTCCAGCCTTGTGACACAACCCAGTAATCCCAAGACTGGAAACTAACCTCATATTTCTACTCAGCATAAAACTCTAATCCTAACAAGAGCACCGCCATTTTTATTTTGCCTGAACTTTTTCTAAAGACGTGTATCTCACCAATTAAGAAAGTTACTGTAGAACAGGTCAAACAGGGATGTGTTACCTACGTACATATGGCGTCTACGGATTGGTAGAATTATGACAATACAGAAACTGCTAAAACTAGTTACACTCATCTGTGTGCTCTTACACAGAATTGGTTGTAGCTGGATGAGCTGTTGTAGTTGCAACTACTGATCTCCAATCACCCTGGGACACCTCTCAGGACACTCCTATGGTAAGGAAACAAATGCAGAGTTGCAGGATCCTAGGAAAACTGTGGCTGGGAGTGGACATGCACAGAACAATCTAATATCATGACTGCAAAATAGCAAGGCAGGAAGCTTAGCAAGTGAAGACCCCATGTTCAGGCCAGGGCCAAATATACCTTATAGATATGTCTAAAGGACTTATCAAGACCTCTGCAAAAGAGAGGAAATAAACTCTTCCACCCCCTAGTTGCTGTTTCAACCATTGTTTCCCTCGATCATTTCCACCACCAAATCCCAAGCAGCTTCTCACTACTGCAGCTGTCCCGGCTTCAACACCACTCAGGCTTGCAGTACAGAAGGTGCCATCAAACACCTGGAATTCCATTTTAAAACAGCTTTTACTGTCACTAACTGTGTTGCAGATGTGAGGATGTGCCTGACAAAGCTGCAGCACAAGTCTATGTTTTATCCCAGCACAGACAGCAGAATTTCTCATCCGTCTCTACTTACAAGTCACAAAACAACAGAAAAATTGTGCCACGGCACACGGTCCTGTACGGCTGCAATATATGACACATAAAACTGCAAATGCAAGTGTTTAAGGGGAAGATAGAAATAATATGTTAAGCTTGCAGAAATAATTTGTGCACAGGGTACATTTGTTCCTACACCCAGAAGCACAAAAAGTTTATACACCTATTAAATAAATATCCAGTTAACTATTCAGATTACAGGACTTCTACCATGCATAAATGTTTAACCACAGGGTTCATGCAATTTCGTGCTGTCTTGCCGTGGCTCTACAATGTTTTCTGCAAAGCTCTCTTTCCATTTCTAACTGCGATGGGCATATTTTGCAAAGACCACGGTCTGGCCATATTACTGTACAGGATATACAGAAGCATCACTTACGAAGAAACAAATTTAGCTTCAACCTTGACTAGGTCATCTTTTGTATTACAAGGAAAGATGTTCAGTGTTAGAAACAGTCTTATGGATACACATAAAAGGCCAGTATTGAACAAGTACTACACTTACTCTGCGAAACGACACCACATAGAATGTATCTTCCCTTCTGCGAATAGCTTCAAAAAAATCTTGATAGCTCCTTGGAGAGGCATAATACACTTGCAGCTCATTCCCTGAGTTCCTGCTGAAATAAAGAAGGGGGGAATGTAATCATTTTAGACAAGAAAGTTAAGTTCAGTAAGACAATGACTTTAAAGATCTGCTTTCCAAAAGAACAGCAGCTCTTCATCCATTGAGAGAAGCATGAGGAACGTTAAGTACAAGTAAAGACAGTGAAACTATTGGGTATTTTTTGAAAGTTCAAGGTCCTTTAAAGGTCTTGCTGCAGGAAACTTTTCCAGGCTTGATTTTATTCATGCTTTTGAGGCTGGCAAAAACCTGTTGCTAGCTCAACAGAAAAAAAAAGTTTCAAGTCAACCTGAAGTGTCTGAAAAATTGTGATGACTTCTGGAAATAGATTTTAGCAAATTTTAGGATGCAATGTCATTCTGAAATAAAAAAAATAAAAACATTTAATAATTTTTAAATTTTTTTTACTGCTAAGGATCCAAACCACTCAAATTGAAAGAAGTGCAAACTTAAGCATAAACAGAGCTTTTCATTTACTGTCAAGTGACAACCCCTCCTTCTCTCTCACTCTTTTTTTTTTTTTTTCAATCTCTTAGGTCAACTCAGAGATTTGCTCTTGATTTTCAACTTAGACAGTGGAGCAAAAATAAGATATTCACATAATTCTGGCTTATCTTTTTCACAATTCTCATCTTACATATATCAGACATGAGGAAAAGACACCCTGTCTAAACTATTCTAAGCAAAAACACTGGCAAGTCGTACAATCACGGTACTTATCCACTGTTTATCTTGGAAAGGTGAGAAATTCCCAGCACATACTGCTATCATGTATACTTCCCCTAATCCCATTCAAAAATAACATATTTAATCAAATTGGAAAGCTGTACTTACACAAACCATTAGCTGGACCTTCAACCTGTCATTTTAATTCTTTCCCACCTTAATAGCATAGTGTCTGTTTGCAGTATTTGTGGCAAAAACACTGATCAGGCTATCCCTCCCAAGCTGTCTTCTGCTGACCCAGATTTTAAACTATGGTGGCTGACTTAAGACTATTTTGGTATGTTACTAAAATATACATAACTATGCACCCAAAACAAGGCATAAATCTATCAAGTGATTTTCTTGAGCAGCAGTAATAGTAGACCATCATTATCTCCTCTCTTACTGCTAATATAGTCCTGTTGCAACCGACGGACTGTAGCTGCCAAGCCAGTTGCCCTTTAACAGTATTTGGGGTGTAAATCCTGGGGGATGAAGAGCAGGCAGCTTTACCCTATATATCCTCTTTAGCAGAACTATGCAAGTGAGGAATCAGATCACATCTTTCACACACAGGAAACAAAGATCGGAGCTATGTGAGCTTGATTACTTATTCATAAAAACATGTAGGCCCACCAAACCACCCCTGAGATTCAGCATTGAAGTTTTACTGGGATAAAAGGCATCACGCCCACACGTTGCTCAGTAAAACACATCCTGAAAACTGAAACAGGTCCCACAGATCCGTTTGCTCGCCCACACTCAAGAAGATACAGTTAGACCTAAAAAGCAGCCTTTTATAATTCTAAATCCAGCCATGGGAGAAAGTTGTTCCAAAGCACTTGGAAACCACTGGGCCTTTACAAAGCTCTCCTGGGTCCATGGAACAAGTCTATCACCAGTCCCAAATTCCAAGTGATACCAGTAATCCACTGGTATTACACCATACTTACCTCTGGGCATTTAAGAGTACCCGCTATTCACTCCTCCATAAAAGGAAGGGAGGAACTTAAGATCTGAAAACAGGTGCAAAGCTACCACTTTAGTCATATGTTACCATATTACAAGAAAGCATCATATTAAATTGTGTGTATTAAAAGTTCAAAGGGCACTCTTATGCATCACAGAGCACTATGATGTTGCACCTATGATTGTTTTAAGAAGCAATAAGGTTGTGGACTCAGTGCATTATGCACCAAGAACCACAATTTTAATAGGGCAAAATTTAGAAATTAAAATAATTGGAAAGTCCCAGTTTGATATCTGGAGCCCTAAATACAGACTTGCAGAAACCCTCATCAAAATTAGCTCTAAAGAAAGCTAAAAAGACTGAAGAGAGCTGGGGCAGGGACTAGTGGGGGTTTAATGGTTTTCTTTGAAATCATCTCGATTTTGACCTTTTTCCTCTGCTTTGACTTCATTGCAACACTTTTCAATCGATCAATTTTCTTTTGGAATTCAGGACCAACATGACAATCTTGGTATCATCAGTGCTACAGATGTAAATCTAGATCCTTCTAATGTCCTGTTTATGGACTCAGGTCACTAACAAGGGTGTTCTAGAACATAACAGTCACTCAATTTCCAGTCATAGCACTAGAATTAAAAATTAAAAGCCTCAACTGTATAATCCACAAAAAGGTACCTGAATCATTACTAAAAGCTTCAGGGCCATCTACAAACATTTACATTACATATCAGGAAACCTAAAAGTGGTTTAGTTTTTGGTTTTATACATTTGCAGAGACAATGCTAGTTCATTAACAGTTCTCCATAGGCAGTGCCTCAGAAGTAGCATCAATGGCTGAACTGAATAAACAGCATTTTTCCTGTCTTCCCAATCAAGGAGGCACAAGCACTGCAGAAAGCACCTGGGGTGCTGGCAGGTAAGCCGAACACAAGCCAGTAGGGCATCTTGGGGGCAATTGCATACTGGGTTGCATTACAGTCAGGGCCTGGAGTACAGGACGTACGAGACAGGAGACAGAGGGAACTGGGCTTGTTCAGCCTGGAGAAGAGGAGGCTGAGGGGGCTCTCATTGCAATCCTCAGCTTCCTAATGGAGGTTAACAAAAGGAGATGGAGACAGGCTTTTCTGACAGAGAGTAAACCTGAAGTTAAGCCTACTTTGAGTAGGAGGTTGGACTAGAGAGCTCCAGAGGTCCTTTACAACCTAAACTACCCTGTGATTCTATGACTTCATGGAGCATCTAATAACTCATGGCTCTGGGAGGAACTGGAAGTCTGTTCTATGTTCTTAGCAGTTCCAGGACAGTCAAAGCACACAGCTGCCATGACTCACTGGTCCTGTTCATCAAAAAAAAAAAATCTTACTTCCTTCTAAGTACAGCAAATTATTCCATACAGAGCTGCATGATGTTGCAGACTGTTCCTAATAATGCAGATTTATTTATTCTTTTTTAAGAGTAATACAGGCATGTATATTAAACTGCCTTATGCCACGAGGCTTGTTCGTCCAGTCTTCAGTTAAAACAGACATCCTCCATCTCCCTGTAGAACTAAAAAACCTTTTTTCTTTTTTTCTTACTAGTCAAGACTTATCAAAATTTGTCAGCCTAGTTTCCATAACATTTGCCTGCAGCTTGCTATTTTCTCCCAGGCTGATCCTGCTTTAAAAGCAGCAATGCAAACGGAAAGGCCACAGCTGTCTTACTTCCAGTGGCAACATTTCAGGTGTTCTTCTCAACAAAAAGTCCACTTTATAGTCCATTCTGCTTACTCCTCTTTGTCACTTCAAAGCAGAGAACCTTTTAAACACTGTCACAGCAAATTCAGGAGAGAGAACTTTTGTTTCTTTAAGCTTTTCTTTCCAGTCCTTCCTGTCCCCAAGGAAGAGGGATGGGATATGTATATGGCATGGGACGGGAGGAATCAGGAAACTCTGGGTTATTATGTTCTAATCATCAGGGAAAATCAGGAGATGAAGACAAACCATGCAAATAAGATGTAATGATACTTTGTCAAAATAATCTTGAAGATAGCTAGAGAAACCTTTCTCCTACCAGACTCTTTGAAATTTTCTTATGAACTACTGAAGTTCCTCCAGATATTCCCAAGAAAATCCCCCTTTTTTTATTCCCTAAAGATTCAAATCTCTTTAGGAAGGGACTCTGCAGAGTGAAGTAAAGGTTTTCTTAGGACTCATTGGTAGAAAGACCCCAGAAGAGTGGAGCTGTGATACAGGGGTTTCTTTAAATGTAGTTTGAATCATCAGAAGCAGTTATTTGCTAAGGGACAGAAATTAAGCCAATATGTAGCTAGCACCTGACTTAAGAATCCTGACAACAAGGTGAAAACTGGCATTTTCTATCAGCTGTTGGTAAAAACTAGATTATTAAGTAGAAAGCATTAACAAAGCAGTTGTTTTGCCTTACCTAAGGCTGGCATCTGTGTAAGGCATGGCCATTAGCTGGGAATCTGCCTTCTCACTGAGGGAGCTCTGAAAAAGGGGGAAAACAAAAAGATGGCACAAAGTGAAAACAACAAGCATTTTCTTGGTTTGGCACTACATAAAACATGATGGACATCTGTAGCAGGGAGTAAATATACAAAGGGGGTACAGAGGTTAATCAGTGCCCTGAACAATAAATGTATGTTTTCCCACTGGTGAAACATGAATAACTGAAATGGCCAGCAATCAAGCTGGAAACACAAAAGCAGCAAGTGTTTTAATACAGCCAAGTTTGAAGTCACACATTCAGAGTCAAAGAAGGAAGGCTGGCACCATACACAGTAGTTGCACATATTGTGTCATCCAAGTGCAAAATTTGCTATCAGTGATGTCAGATTTGCAGAATTCTTACAAGGTCACCTCCACTTTGTACCACTGCCAAAATATACTACCCACAACACACTTCTGGCATTTGAAACATTAGGAGCACTGACCTTGCCCTGCTTAAATGTTCTACCATTCTCCTTTGGACACCAGTGAGAAGGATCTGAAGTTTAGTGTTCAATAATTTTTCTCTAGAAAAATGTGGTATTGCCCAAATTGTTAAGTGCCATTCCCTTTAAGGCTGTTACTAGCTCTTAATCAAATGAAACACTGAAAATTCATGGCCTTAATTTCATCTTCACTATTAGTATGCCATGTAGATGACAGGGATTTAAAAAAATGGGAAATATGAGCACATATCTCCTAATTACGTAGTCTTACCAAAAACGTATCCCTCTAGCAAAAATCAGAAAAAATGAAATAGAAATATTTCAACAAAACCAATCAGCTGTGCCCCTTAACCATGAGCCAGATGAATGTGCTGTAGGTTGTATTCCTCTCCATTAATCAACTGTTTATCATTATCCTTACACAGCCTTACAGAGAATTCATAAAAGTCATTTTAGAAAACAATGAACATATTTTGATGACTGCTAAAAAAACTGAAAACCTTTAGCCTGAATCCAAGAGCAGGAATAGAAGAACTTTGACAACATAATAATCAACCAAACCCAGCAATTTAAAATGGGAAGTGTTGGGTACCCTAATTACAGGCACCATTGCTACTTTTGTCTATAATGACAAGCGTAGACAAGTGAGAGAGAATATTTCATTGTGTTGTCTGAAATTATCTTGTCATTCTGTTGACACAGCAGTATAAACCTGCCTACCTGCATAACCTGTGCTTTCTGCTGTTGGTTATTTGACAACCTTCTAGATCTTGTTCGTTCCACTTCATGTCTATGAACCCATCCTCGAAGTTCATGATTCAGCCTAGAAAAACCCACAGCATTAACAGATGTCTCAAAGAATAGTGGCAGATTTTTTTTTCATTTTAGAAAACAGTTTAACTAGCCACTGTAAAGACACTGCAGATTACTACTCTTTTACTTTATGATAACTTATTTTTAATATCAGGGTAAGAAAATATAATTGCAAGATTAAATTTATGAGGGAATTCATAAGGAAATAGCTATAAATTATTGGGATCATGGATGTTTCAATATAAAGCAGACACAGTACTTTCTTTTGCCCATGAACAGTAATTCTGAAATTACTGGAAGGACTACTGAAATTTAAAATCAGAAGTTGATCAGTTCAAGACAAAATACTCGTTAAGAAGGCTAAAATAAGGCAGATGAATTTAAGAGAAAGAATGGACAAAGCAGAATGGAGATAAGGTTAGTGAAGCACCCGTATCTTTGGAAAAAGTGGAGCTAAGCATTTTCAAACAGTGAATAAAGCACATCTGCAATGTCAGGTTAAGTCTGCTTGTATTGGAAACTGAAGAGTAGGAGACGACCTTTTATGTACTTCAGATGGAACAGGCTTTTAGTTGGACTTGATTCCCATATTATGAACATTTCTACATATGAAGTGATTTCTCTTTTGAGTCATGAAAAACCTCCAGGCAATCAAAAAATTGTTATTTGGTTATTGCTAAATGACCAGTGTGAAAACTGAGTGAAAATCTTTACTAAAACCATCAAAAGATGACAAAGATCCAGCTCAATCTCCTGTCTCCATGGTAGTAGACGCTGGACAGTGCAGACACTTACAGAGGCACTGGTCACATACTGAATGAACACTATAAAAGGACAATAACATCATCCAGAGCTGACTGTCCAGTAGTACTCAGTCCACACACAATTTATATCTAAACTCCTAATAAAAGCTTAAATGCTCAGAAAAGTTTGCTCACCTGAGCGACTCTGTACGGTTGATCAGGGGCCGACAGGGGGGTGGTGGTGGTGAAATATATAACAGTGGTTCTTCTGAGACTATCATCAGTGCTTTGTTATCAGATACAGAATGATCATACCTGGGAAAAAAAGAAAAAGAAAACAAGAAACCCCTTAAAATAGTTTTTCATGAACCTTTGACCAAATCCAGAGAATAAGCTCTATCATCACCAAACCCACAAAGGTTACAGCTGCTCCTATGGGACCTTTGAAACAGGCGAACGACAATTTCTATCAAACATCCAATGGCCTCCATCAGTTCCCCGAAGGGGTCTGATAGCACTCAACAGACAGTTGAGCATTAGCAGATGTTGGATCTCTTCCCAAACAGGCCAGATATTGAAAGAAAATGTAGCCTGTAAAATATTCCTCATAATATGTAAACTATGAGATCTCTGCAGAGGCAACTTTCTCTTTCATTCCAGAGCCATGCAAGATTTGCTACAGAAATACTAAATTTATTAGTCACTAAAACCATGCAGATGTAGAGACTGTGAGCTATATGACAATGGAGCAGCCACAAACTATACTACCACTGAGTGGAGGGGATTTACACCTCTAACAGTCTCCGTAAGCTAGCTTGTCTTTGATAAAAGAAGTGAGAACGAGCACGTATTTCAATACAAAAATCCACAGCATTCTCAGGAACAAAGCAAAGACCAATATTCCTTTCTCCTGGTTATCCGTACCTCCTGAGGGGTTAACTGCTATCACCAAATACCTACTATAAGTTCCTTTTTTGATAGGGTATCAATATAACAGCCTTAGTACTCTTGGTTTTGACAGAGACTTGTAGGTCCTAAATCTCAACTTCTTTATAAAAAATCAGGTATAAAAACTTATGAAAGCCTTATTCACATTCCCCCTCCCTTTTCCCAGCTTTCTCTCCATCTTCATGTCTGCTTCTCCTGTTTACTGCATCTAGAACTTATGAAGGAGAATATGCGGCAGAGCCACAGCTTGCCAAAAAACAGAGTGAATGAGTGAAAGAAAAAGAGGAGGTATAGGCACTAGCATAACCTCCCAAGAGAACCACTCGACTACTACGTCGACATAAGTCATGGTCTGAAACATGCCACATAGGACACAAAGCACTCACCATGGCTACAGCCTTAAAATGCTCTTGATTTATTGCCTTCTTTCTGCATGGCAAAATACATTAGGGTGTTCTGCACATCTGTGCCTGGCTTTGTTCAACCAGCCAAAACACTCTACTGGAAAGAGACAATCCGATAGGATACATCTTGTAAGGGCAAAACATGAGCTGGATTAGCCAGACTTCACTCTGGAGACAGTTATATCTTCATTTATGCACCAAATGTTAAGAGATCTAGGAAGCTTGAAAGCAACTATATAATTAAATAATGTATAAGCATAAGGATGGACTCAGAGATTTCCAAAGAAGTACAGTGCTAAGTTCAGAGTATGTTCTTAATCATGAACTTCCCCAGTCTGCTCTTGAGCAACTGAGAAAATAAGTACTCCAGGTTGAAAAGTAAGAAGAGAGAGATAATATGACAAATACCATAACTATGCAAGCTAAAATAAAGATCAGGGAAAAAAGCAGACAGATGAAGAACTGAAGGAGGTCATGAAAATCTCCATGACATACACTTGTTTGTATGCTCTCTTCCACCACACTGTCCCTAACACTATACAGCATAGCCATGTGTACACTTCTGAAGCTCTACATATTGGGTAATCTCGGAGATAAAACATCATATTAATTGGAAAAGCAACCCAGTAAACTTTGTTAAATAATAATAAAAAAAAAAAGACATCAGCTTTCAAAACACTGTGTTTGCAAACTCAGTTGCTCTATAAGAGCAGCAATGACACTGGCCAAAAAGGTTAGCAAATGGAAGGGCAGTAAGGTCTAAAAGCACCATTGCCCTCTGCCCCTTAAAATAAGTCAAAGGTTTTCATCTCACCTATTACTCTTCTCAGGAATGATGTCCCCAGGTATTTTCTGAGCTGTGCTGGACTCCTGGCTAGCTGAGAACTCCAGAAGATTTCTGGTCCGGTGGCTGGAACTCGCAGTGGAATCAACTGCATTGGGATCCTTTTCGAAAACACTGGAAAACATAATAACCATAGCAAAACATATCACATATATGAAGGGTCTGCAAGACACTTTACTGTAATGTGTTAAACACTCAGGTGGATACAATTCTGGCTGCTGCTATGTTACATGGATAAGGTTCCTGTCATATCTAACATAAAAACATGATGTCTTGTGTCATTATGTTACTGACATTCAAAGCATCAGTAGACAAAAAAGCAATTCTTTTCTCTTCTTCAGTTTTAATTGTTCAAAAGATTTTGATGCTCTGGTTTTCATGTTACCCCATAAGCTTCACCTGATGAAACTGAGATCAATGGGTTTGTAACCTAGTTCTGCAGGCATAAGAAAATTACCTATACTCAAATCAAAGTACCCCTGAACTTTTAACTTTCATCAGCCTCAAAGCACAATTGACACAGTTTATATTAATACAATATGTAAGGAAAATATAGCTACCAAATTCTGTGCGGCTGCAAGCCTGGAATATTATGCCAGACATCTAACAAAACTGTACACAAACTTGTATGTGTTCAATTCTACTTGGATTTGGAAACACTGGCAGGGCTGACAACCCCATCTACACAGGGCGGTAGGCCATGGTCCCAGACACCCTGTTGTCCTGGTCTGTGTTTGCACTGATTTAAGGATCTTCCCCGGGGGCTGCTCAGCCAGCCAGCCAGCCATGCAGCATAGGAAGATCTGTCCTGCTCTCCATGCAAAGCAACATAGCAGCATTTCATATGTGAGCTGGAAACGTGGCCAGACAACTGCTATAAGAGATCGATTGCATCCTAGTTCAGAAGAGTGATTTACAAGTGAGAAATCTTGAAAGCACAAAAGCAATACTTTAAGATATCTTCTCCAGAGGCTAGCTTTACCCTTTCGTAAACAAGGTTGCTTCCTCAAATACATATATTTACAAAATCAAGTCCTAACCTTCTTAGCTGACAACAGCAGAGCACCACCTGCAGCAACACAGTGAAAATACAAAAACCCAACAAGACCCCAGCATGCCAATGAGATCTTTGCCATGCATGTTGATCACTGCCTACAGAGTACATTTTAATTCATGCTCTACCTCTCCTGTGTAGCAGAGCATAAACTCTGCAGAGGAAGGTCTCATTTTCCTATTTGTTACATGGCATTACTTTGCAACAGGCAATGAATAAAAATGGTAATAACAGAGAAAGGCAAGAACTAGCAAGGAGGGCAGATTAACTACTCCACAACTAAGCAGAAGGCACACATAGTTGCCTAGCAATCCTCCCTCTTTTGCCAACACATTTGCACTCCTGTTAACAGTAACCCAGGTCTCCCTGTGAGTAATTGTGTCACGTTCTGCAGAACCGCTGGAGCCAGGGCAATCCCAGATTCAGGCTGACGTCGCTTGGACTGCCTCCTCTCCTTCAGGTTTCCAGGCAGCAGCACGGAACCAGGGCAGCAGAAATGCCACAGGCTCTGTTTTCACTAGTGACGGTGAGCAGAAAAATACTTACAGTTTCCTTATTGTATACATACACTAGCATCCAAATGTCTCATTGCTTCTACTGCATAGCATGGAAAGCTAGATGGTTTATTCACAGCCTCATAGATCAGGCAACACCAGGACATCCATTTTTACAGACACAATCTCCTCTGTCTATTATAGTTTATGAGATCACATTTCTTCTCTTCCAATGAAAGCACTGGCACAGCTGGCAGCATCTCGAGCCCAGAACCAGAGCTCAAAACTAAGGCTGATTCTTAAACGGATACCACATGTTCCTGCTGGAAGTCACTCATCTGTATAATGTCCCTACTCTACCTAATTTGGAGCCATGACAGCTAAAAGTATGTGGAAGTTTATTCATGAAACCAAGAATATCCGTCAGAAGAGCTGAAAGTTACAATTCTCCCACAAACCGTTTCTCCACAGCCTGAAGTGTATCAGACATCCAGTGTGTTGATGGACCTACTGGGTCTGGCGTTTTATCCTACCCTACTTCTCTTCTTTCCTGTTCAAAATGACACGTTGAACCAGAGAAACTTTCCGTGTAATTATCCAGTTAAAGCTGACAAAACCCTAATCAGTAGAATTGTAACAAATCCGCATTTTTCCATGATGGCTCTTCCTTCCTATTTGCCCCTCTCTGCAAAGGCAATTCTTGTTATTTCAGGTTCCAGCTTGGCGAGGTGACTAGTTTGAAGTGAAGTGCCACATGTAACATGTTGCTACTCCAGTTCCCCGTGAACTCTGAACAAAAGTAGAGAAACCCAAAACAAGTTCATCAAGGATAAAGATAAGCAACGCTCTGCAATCACAGCTAATGTTCAGTTTTTGTAATTTAGTTGTTTTAGCTGTACAGCCACTCAAAACCGCATACACCTCATTTTATTTTATCAGCTTTAGTAGAGAGGAAATGTTTATTTTTACTCTTCTCATGCTTGAAACACCTTAATCTTTTCATGAAAATTAAAATTTCACTTTTGGCAGCAACTAAGTATGGGATGTTTCAACCTGAAAGAACATATCTGCAGCAGCAAAACACAAAGAAGGAGGTGAACAGAGTACGTCTTGCCATCCTTACAGGCATAAACCATGGCTCCCACTTCTGAGAACATGGGCACCAACTTGAGGACAAAATATTTATTGTATTTTTGGTATTATTTATGGTATTTATTCCAATGTCCTTTCCTTTATCAGGATTGTTATTTTCCACAAAATGCTTCTTTTGAAGCAGGGCTAGCAGCAATTTCTGCCTTAAGCTACATGGGCTGTATTGCCCTTCCTTGCTTCTTTGGCTTGTGGCAATGATCCAAAACTAAAAGAACTTTCATTTTGGATAAGGAAAAATCCCGCAACTTGAAATGCTGCCCTGCTTCCACCTTCCAGTTACTTGGAGAGTTTTGTTATTTTTTTCCCCATCTGAATAGATGTTTTTGTTCTGTTGTATCATTTCTTCCCCTTCCTTTCTCCCACGAGAGGTCACTTGCGGAGTTTGCCTGTAAACAGGGCTCCATCTTCAGGTAATAGATAGGAGAGGACATGTAGGCAATGGTCTATATCCTCTGACTTCTCATTCTCAAAGACCTTTCCTGGCCAAGTGGGAACATGAGGGTAAGACACAGGATATCAGAAATATTCCTCCTTTGACAGCACGGGGGAGAAACATGACTTAGGACCAAGGAATTCCTTTAGCAGCTGGGATGAAAGATGGACCTCTCCAGCAGAGCTACATGGGGAAACGCCTGCCCACCTGAGGCATCCTGAGTTTTACAAGTACTAAGCAGAACAGCAACAATACAAGCTGGAACAGGAATGGCCTACAGAGCAGATCCCAACACCATGACACTGAAGGTGAAGTCAATATTGAGCATTTAAAAATATCAGGTAGAAGAGTCTAGAAACAGTGAAAAAGAAAGGTAGATGATCCCATTCAGAGGGATAAAAAGCTTCCGAAACCAGTATTTTCAGCTAAGATATCAATAGTTGCTTAAAAAAAAAGTTTTAATATGACAGATGGTAAAAGCATGGACAATTTTTTCATTCTGTTGGGCTACTAGATGAGAATTTGGAAAAGAAAGAGCACTTTGGCATATATAACCTAAGCAAGTCCTACTATTTGCAGGAATTGAGTTACTGCCCCACATTAGAAGTCAAGAAAGACTGAAGCCGAGAAATGGCTTTACTGGACAAGACAAGCATTTAGAAGTTGGAAGCTGGAACCTTTTCTGTTTGGCCACACTTACACACCTAGGGTGCCTACCAAGGCTTTGCAGCCTGCATTTGGACATCCCAGATACCCTGAGCTTTAAAGGGTTTTCACACAGCCACAAAAATCCTGTCCAAGCTGGCTGAGCTATCAGCTTGTTTAAGATGCAAAACCAGATCCAAGGGAAAAAAGAAAGAACCACTAAATACTTCATGCAGATGTTTGTTCAGAAGGGTAGATAAATTTGATTATAGGAGAGAAAGAAAAGCAACACTCCTGCCATGGTTTCTCCAGGCATTCAATAGCACCTGATATTTTAGCTGTATTTTTACTTCTTTGGTTTGAATGTCAGTTTGATTAATGTGAAAGCAAGTCTTGCCAGGAGCCCAAACTAAATTTCATTTGTACTTCTGGCTGAACAAACCCAGTGCACTTCAAGTTTTGAATACTGACATTTAAGTTGTACAGTAATTTGTAGACGAAAGCCAATAGTGATATCATAACAAAGAGTGTTCTGGGGACAAAACCATCTCTGAATACAAGCTGGCATGTTTCCAATGGGCTAAAGTTGACATTGCAAGGATACACCAACTGAGGACCTTGTCCTCTTCCTAACCGATTCCAGACAAGGCTGCCACAGTGCCAAATGTTCTCTGGAAAGTACTTCTCATTTCTTATTCCCAATGAGGGCACCATCTGCCGACAGCAAGACACTACCTTCTCCTGCCAGGCTGCTCCAGAGCTACCCTCTGCGAGTGCTCGGCTGGTAAGAGGAATCCAGCCTCTTTCCTCTGCTGGGGAGGATGAGAAAGCAATCCAAACTGGAGGGATGATCTCTGTGTTTTTCTTGTGTGTGCTTTCTTTAAAAAGTAATTTATTTTTAATAAAGCTGTTAGAAAGGAAGAAAGCAAGTATCGACACCCAGAGCATTTATTTTTGCTTAGAAAACTATGTCAGTTATTTGGAAGAGGGCTGGCCTTTATTGCCAAAGCTTGGGCAGGCCTGATGCAAGCAGTCTTAACAACAACAATGTTCATTCAGAGCAAAAACTTTCTGTATTTCACTCCCAGCCCAGCAGATGAACACGTGGAGAAAAGGATAAGTTATCAGCGAGTGCATCTGGCATTCTGCGCAGGCTCTGCACTGCAGCAGCAGCAGGACAAGGCAAGCGAGCAGAGCCAGGCCAAGGCACAACTCTGCCAGGATGAACATGTGGCTGTGATCAGTAAAGGAAAGAGGAAGGAATCACTTCCTGCTCCTGCAGTTGTACTTCGTAAGAAAATCAAGGGTGTTCAATTTTATTCAAGCACCAACCCATCAAGAGAGGTTCTGAAAGGTCTGGAAACTGAACCCAAGTCCAAATTACTCAGCCTGTCCTTTTCCTCCTGATTTCTCTCTCTCTCTCTTCAAGGAGAAACTATAACACAAGACCAAAGGTGTGCTATAGAAGCAGTTTCCTAGCTTTGGGCCATCTCCAACACAAACGTACACTCAACTCAGTATTAAAACCTATTCTTTCAGTGTCACAAACATTAAAGTAAGTTTCCCATATTAGAAGCGTTAAGAGCCACAAATGTCTTCCACAGCTTCTGCTGGTTTTGCTAAAACACTCAGAGGGCTCTCTATTTCCTTGGCAGCCAGAAGGAGCTGGCTAAGATGGCACTATTGCATGCTTCTTGCACTCATCTAGTAGTTTTCTTTTCACATTGCACCAGTTCCTCTCTACTAGTGTGTAAAAAATTAATAGCCCTTTGACTGTCATCATTTGTATGTATGTTTATTAGCATACTTCAGGCATACATCACATTTAAGTCTATTAACCTCCTGAAAATCTATGGAAGGTTATTGAGGCTCGCAAAAAGCAGAGAAACAGTCCTTGTCTATCCTTCACCGAGTGCGAAAAAGCCCAGGATTGGATGAACTGAGAGTAGGGACTCACCCTGTTGTACAGCCCACAATTCCTGGTTCTCTGTTCTCAGAACATCTTTTAGAGATGCTTCAAGCAGTCAGCACAAGTTTAGACAACACTATACAACCTGCAGCTGAAGGAAATCATGGGCCAGAGGTACGTTTAATGCTCACAGTTCAGCACGACTCCCAGATCAGGCTCAGCTGGAAGGTGGCAATGGCCAAGCAAGGAACCTGGCTAGGGAGTTCCTCCTCCATTATACTGCAGGACATCGGTGGTTTCAACTAACCGGCCCGACTGCACACTGTAATGGGGTGAGGAAGGAGCACACACACACAATCAGGAAGAATTGTTAAGGCAACAGGAAAAAACCCAAATACTGTGTTTCAGTTCCTCATCATTGCTCTTCATTTTAGGCAAGTGCCAGACATACGTCTTTAGTCTGCTTACCATATATTATTCAAGAGGACATTGGGGTGTTTTCAAACATGCCACGACACTGCTTATCTTGCGACTGAGCTCACCTGCTAGGGCAGCACAGCGGTGAGACCCAGACCATACCGAGACCTTGGCCCAGGACTGGCTGCTGTGGGTTGGATCTGCACTGACAAACCTGAGCATACAACATACAGCTCAAACACCTTTGCAGCAACAAAACTCTTGCTGCTTGTGACATTATGGTAACGAGATTAGCTCCTTTGCCCACACAGCTAATGCTCCCTTTAAGGGAACTACGAAACTATTTCTCTAACTTTCTGACATCCCAGCACCAAGGTATCCCTAGGTTCCTGCTTGCCGTAAGATGAGTCTGTTTCTTTAATCAAGGAGTCCAGCATTAAGGCTCAAACAACAGCAAACTTGCACAAAAACACTGCTGAATGCACCAAACCTCAGAATAATCCTGCTCTCCCACATGGCAACTCAAGATTGCTCAGGTCAAGTAAGGGCTCTAAACCATACTGACACAAATACAGATGTGCTCAGTGGATGGTGCTTTCAGCAGCCCAAATCACACATGCTCCAAAAGCTCAGCAGGCTACATTAGTACTGACTAGCAGCCTGCAGACTAGGTGGGCTCCTAATCTGGGTGCTGGTAAAAGACTTGTGTTTTGCTTACTTCATCCTTACAAGCAGCAGATCATGGTAGCATGCAGCTGAACAACCCTTGGGTGATTTCCTCATTTTTAGTAAAAGATGATTAATCTTACCACTTCTGTTTGGTTTTTTTCTTCCTAATGTTTGTGCTACCGATTTAAGAAATGAGACACACCCCTAAGTCTTTCAGGAGTCAAAACCCACTGCTTCTTCATTTGTTGCAGTCTACGACAATAGCAGACAAATCACACTTCTAAGCTACCCAGGCTGGTGTCTTTATTGCTCAGTGGATCTAAAATTTTAATAAATTATTCAGTTTCTAGGATAGTCCTGGAAAGTAGAGGAAAACCCATCAGGACACTCTAGAGAGGAGCTGCAATGAAGTCTCTACAAAAGGCCAGCAATTCTAGCACAGCTGCTGTAGGTCAACAGGACACAAGAGATTTTGAAGCAGCAGCTTTACTTAGCTCCATCAATCACCACCTCAGTCATCCTCCACCACAAATACAGCTTAAGAATTTTTGGTTACATCATCAAGTCTGTTTTCCAGTTCGAAAGGGGTTCCAGCCATACACAGCTGGCCAACTTGTAAGAAAAAACAAAATTAATTAAAAAAAAAAAAAATAAATAAAAAAAAAATCACAGCACTTTCTCAGGTCCCCTGTTCCAATATCTTTGCAGATCTGCCTTTCCTCTCTCCAACTTCATATTTTTCTTTGTTTTCTGTCCACTAAATATCTGAAATGGTAGTTAGGACACATTCTGGCTGGCTGACACCTTTATAAATGGTCTTAAGACTGTTCTTGGATGATAAGCCCCACGTAAGCTTGCGCAGACTGATTAGGGGGAAAAAATAACTAGTTGAACATTTGTCATAGCCAAGAAAACAATGCTAGGGCTACTAGCAAGTACCTGGCTTACATGCTTTGCTGCTACTGCCCCAAGCAGCAGAGATGCAGAAAATATACGTTTTGCATCTTCTGTGATCGTTCTCCCTTCCCTACTTTTTATACATCAGTTGGGTTAGTTTCAGGCAAATATTTCACTATCACATGTAAGACTTGCATGAAAAAAACCAAACACACAAGACAATTTATAGTCGAATGGGAACACGGAGGAGAAACAAAAGAAAAATATTCCCCAAATAAATACATGGATTGTTTAGACTAGAACACCTGCCTGGTTTCCATTTGTTTCAGCATTGTTTGTGCTTATTTAACATACTTTCAGATCTGGTTACTACCCAGGCAAAGTCTAACACAAATGTGGAAATTAAACAAGAAAAAAAAAAAAGGACATCTAGGAATTTTAATAGTTTGAAAATGTCAGGTTTCATGTTGTAAGCGATAAAAAAAATGCACAGCTAATTAGACATTTCTTAATGCCAGAAACATGCAATCTATCAGGGGTGCCATGCCAGCTGCGAACGCAGCCATGCTGACCGACACTGCCTCTCACAGAAGGCAAGCGCGAAGGCAGGAGACGCTGCCTCCCACAGATACCTGCCTCCAGATGTTGTGGTTCCAGCTCCCAACCCTGCTGCATGCCAAGGTTCGTGGGCTCGCTGCCTTTTGTGCAAATACTGTGGGTTGCCAATTCCTGTCTGGCACCTCATGGTATGAAAGACTGGGGCAAGAGGGTGACCTCTACAAGGAATTGAATCAAAATGTACCCTTTTCCCTTCATACACCTCACCAATCATTCTTAAATAATAATAAAAGGAAGTTTTTACAGATGTTAAATCCAAATCCAAATAATTCACAAAGATTAGAGAATAGTTCATTGACACACAGATGGGAAATTCCCAGGCGCTGTTCTTCTAGTATAAAGCAAATAGATAAAATAGAAACTTACACTAATAGAATTCCTGCTAAATTACTTCTGCTTTTAATAATTGAAAGTTTTGGTTTTCTATACAAAGTATCAACAAACCCAAAAGAGTTTAGTAACACAGTACAATACAATGCAGAGATACTATTAACTCTATACAAGCCACTTTCATGACCAGAAAGTATTCAATTCACATTTATAATCAATTTATATTTAATTCAACTTACATTTTTTTCTCAGAGATAACATGGTGCCATGTCCAAGATTGAAGGGTGTTCTGAAAAGCTTGTTGGGAATGAGACTGGACTAGACTCTCCCTCCAATATGTTCAGACAGGTTTCTTGGGTCTATACACCAGCTTCCCTACCAGACTTTCAACCCCACTCCCATATCCCCAAGTTCAATGTTACAGATTACCCATACACACAATATATTGTCAGCCTGAAAAAAATGTGTCAGCAGAGTAATTTTATCTGCTAAACAAATGAAATGATTTCCTACACAGAAGAAATGGCAACACTGTCACAAAGTTTCAAATTATATTTATCTCTAGTTGACTACTGCATAGAAATTGGGTATTCCACAGTTAGCTAACTTGGGGGAGGAAGCACTTTTGCTGAATTATAAGCTAGCAAAAAATTTCTTATTTCTGTAAGAAGCTGCAGGGACTGAAAAACATCACATGTATTGGAAGCTTCTGTTGTTAAGGACTAAGCAGAACAGCAATCATGAGTATCACGTTCGTGGAGCTACCACTCAGTGACACCTCTAAAAATGAAGAAAATGCGTATGGGAGGAGTGAAATCTTAAGTAATGGTTTGTATATCCCACATTCTGGACCTTCCAAAGGGTACTGCACAATCGACATCCACACCACCTTGACACAGTCTAGTATTTTAATTGCAGCACAAGCATTTACCCTTCTAGGGAAAAAAAAAAAAAAGAAAGGTAAGAGTAATTCCTTGCAAATTTGAGATTACGTTTGTCTTCACTGTCTAAATCCAGAACTGATGCAGACCGCCTCATTCAGGCACAGCAATTACACTGACATGCTCAGCTACCACACCGGCCAGGAATGGCCAGACATCCAAGAATTTCTTTTTGCTTTATCTACTTTGTAAAACATCAAACAGGTCAAGAAATTAACCCTGTCACATTTCTATAAGTACTGATTGTTGCAAAGATATGAACACAAACTGAGTTTTCAGTCTACTTTGGCAGCAGTTTCTGGCCACCAAGCTCAACACCTTATTCATTCCTGGGGGTAGAGAAGCTGACACAGGAACTTTAGAGCACTGTGGTAAGACTTCCCACCCATCTGCCGTACGCTTCCAAGCTTCTCAAAACTAACAAGAGCTTCATGCACTCCAACTCCTCACTGCAATGTGGAGGCAATTAAAATTTCTCCCAGCTTCAGGATTGCTGGTTCTATTAGTTCTCACCAAATGTCTCTCAAGTGAGGGGTAATGTTTGCAAATGCAGATGGGATGTACGAATCAATTGCTTAGTATCCGGAAGCTGATTTTTCTGCCCGATAGTCAAAAATCCCAATACAAACCCTAAATATACTAAGAAATGGTCTACCTTAAAGTCATCCACTCCAAAGTAAAATTATCAGCTGTATTTCACTGCCCAGGTTCAACAGTATTTGTAGTAAGTGCAAATACTTCAGAAGTAATTTCAGCTTTAGCACGTTTTCTAATATTACTAAAAATACAAACACCAACATTGCAAAAGTTTGTCATAGTCAGAAACAGAGTCTTCCTTCAGATTTATCTCATTCCTTCAGTTTGACTGGGTGTTGAGCACAAATGGAGACACTGCTGACTGGGAATCTACTGAAATACCCTCCCCCTTTTGAAAAAGTAAACGGCTTCATATAAAAGGTCTTTATGTTCCAAAGCCAGGTTAAAGAGACAGATACGTGCAAGCAGTATCCCTTTTTAGTTTCCTCTCTTCCACAGATTTCTTTATAAATTGTCTGGGAAGTAATGCAGCATTTCCTTCCTGCTCTCTGGTTCCTATGCCTCACTGACACGGTTCAAAGAACAGAGGGTTTTGATCATCACTTCAACTAATTAAGGAGAGGGAACAACCTTTTCACCAGATTTAGAAAACAAGTAATACAGGGCTTACACTATAATGAGGAAGATTGCAGCTAGACACATCTAATGGTCAGGATTGCAAAGCCCTGGAACAAAGTGGGATTTCCTGCACTGGGTACTAGAAGAAGCTTAAACTCATAGCTGTTTTGATTAGCACAGGTATAAACAAGCAGATGAGCTCTCAAAGTCTGTGACTTTTTCTAAAAGGATCTTAAACACATCTCTAATCTCTTCAGGTATAAATGGAGCAGACAAACTGCTGTACGCTGCATTGAATATCAAAATGCCAAGCTGTCCTGGTTTTGGCTGGAATAAAGTTAATTTTCTTCTTAGTAGCTGGTATAGTGCTGTGTTTTGGATTTAGGATG
>JAVJGG010000090.1:36677097-36694520 GCA_035590195.1 Aviceda cuculoides
CCAGGGGGAGATCTGCAGCTCGCTGGAGGGCACGGTGCCGCGGGAGAACTCGTCCCTGCGGTGGTGCCGCCCGTGGTTGGTGGTGAAGACGCGGAGCAGCAGCGGGCACGTCTGCGGGGCGAGCCGAGGATGCGGGGCCGGGCGAGGACGCGGGGCCACTCGCCATCTACCCCCCCCACCTCCCCCCACCCCCACCCCGGCCCGGCCCGGCCCGGCCCGAGGCCTCACGGCGCCCCCACCCCCCTGGTGCCCTGCCCGCCCCGGAGCGGCCTAGGAGACCGCGCGGCACCGCCCCCGACACCTTTTCCCGGTCGATCGGCTTCTCCGGCTCCTTCTTAATCTCCTCCTGCGTGACGCGCGACTCCACCGCCATCTTGCCCCGCCGCACAAACAACCGCCAGACCCGGATGTCTCGCTCGGGCGCCTCAGATGTCGCGAGAGGAGGGAACGGGCCGGACGCAGCGCATGCGCGCGGGCGGAGCGGGAAAAGAGCGGGCTCGGCCGTGCGTGGGGCGGGGCCTTGTGACGAGAGGGGGAGGTGGTCGCCCGCTGCCCGCCCCGGGGCTTCGCGTCCAGAGCCCCAGGCTCGCAGACGGGGGCCGTCCCCACCCGCCCCCAGGCACACGGAGGCGGCTCGTTAGACACAGGCGTTTATTCAGGCCCCGCCGACACAAGCCCGTCGCCAGAAGCGCGAATGGGGGGAGCCGCGGGGGCACGTCCGAGGGCAGGGAGGCGGCTCCGTGAGGGGAAGGGCCTGGCGGCAGGCCCGTCCCCGGAGCGCGGTGAAGGCGGCCCAGGGCCCCAGGCGGGTCTTCGGAGGTTTTCACGCGTGGGTGGTGCAGGAAGGCAGCTCCGCTCCCCGCGGGGGGTGGGGGGAGTGTACACGCAGCGTGGGGGCGGTTTCCACCCGGCGGCAGCGGTCCGGGCTGCCGCCCGAGGCGTGAAGTCCTTCTGGGCCCTGGCAGTAGCTCCTGCTGGGTCTGCAGCACTGGGGGACGTGGTGGGTTTTGGTCACGGCCAGGCTGGATGCACAGGAGAGCCGGAGCTGGTGTTATCCCCTTTGGTGCAGCACAGAAAGCAGCACGTTGCCCCTTGCCCTCCCAAGAGGTGTCCCCACCTGGGAGCCCTCCACCCAGGAGGATAGCTGCCCAGGTGAGTTTTCCACAGAGGACTCCCAGCAGAAGCGTGGAGGAATGTCTCCAGCACGCTGCGGGAGCGCAGGGTGCCGCGAGCATCTCGCCGGCGCTCACCTTACAGGTTGGCGTCGTACGCTGCGTTGGTGAAGATGCCCGGCGATCCTAGGTCACTGGAAAACAGACACAAGGGTGTCACCTTGGGGGAGAGGGCAGGAGCGTGAAGGGCATGGGTTAAGCACAGCCCCAAAGACGCTCCCACTGCATATAAAGGCAGCCTCACGCAGGCAGATGAGGGTGACGGGGGTGGCCGCAGGGTTGTGACAGGCACAGGGCAGAGCCACCCTCCTGCAGAGCACGGCTCTCACCTGGTGGGGTTCAAGAGCTGCTTCTTCTCCTCTGATAACAGTGTTAAAATGTCCACATGGGTAGTGCGGATAGAAAAGAAATAACCAGATCTGTTTAGCGAAGGACTTGAGAAGCTGCAGCAGCAGCATCTGAAGTTGAACCAAGTTTGACAAGCATGGGATGGAGCAGGAAGGGGGAGCTGAAACAACTGCCTTCTTCCCCTTTGCAATTAAGGTGTTTTTCCGGCTCTGCCCTCCAAACCTGGCTGCTGACACATCCAGCTGGACAAACTGCCAAGGAGGTGCTGCCAGACCAAAGCAACTCACAGCAAATAAAACACATGGATTGAGGCAGTCACACTGTTAAACTCTTCTCACCATCACTCCCCTCCCCTGGGCCTCTAACCCCCTGGGCTGAGAGCCCCCAGCCGAAGCAAAGGTGGGCTGCAGGAGGTGTTTCTGTACCTCTGCTGCTGAGCCGCTTGGCGAGGAGGGCAATGAGCGTCCCCGAGAGCACGATACCAGCTATTGCCAGAGCTGTGCCACTGCTGTAAGCCAGGACTTGCTTTAAGAAGGGGGCACTGTCCTCTGAAACAGATCCGCAGACCCACAGGTTAGAAAGTTGTCAGGCCTTCAGAGCACCCAAGCTATTGGGGTGCCCCCCACCACACTCAAGATGTGCTTCAGGAAGCTGGACACCTCCTTGCCCCGATGCTAGAGGAGCAGGGGGTCCCACCATACCTGCACAGACAGGGGGATGCCTGGTCCAGTTCCCTGTGGCCCCACACCTGAGCACCTCTGCTCCCATCCGAACAAACCCCTCCTCGCAGGAAAAGGTGCATGTGGAGTTGTAGGTGAAGTTCCCATGCACATGAGAGCAGCTCAACTGGCCTCTGCTGGGGGGGTCCAGCACCGGGCAGCTGATGGCTGGAGATAAAGCACAGCAGTAGCATCAATAAGACAGGACCGATGGTGCTGGGATTGGGGACATGTGGGCTGGGGAGCCAGAGGATGAGCTGCCATGGACTGGGGGTGCTAAGAGGAAGGGGATGCTGGGGAATGCAGTCCGCTACAACACAGCACTTTGACACACGTGACCACAAAATCTACCTTTGCATTGTGGGGCATCCCCGGTCCACGTCCTTGTGGCCGTGCACTCGCGGCTCTCCGACCCCATCAGCACAAACCCCATCTGGCAGGAGAAGGCACATGTGGAGCCAAAGGCAAAGTCCCCATGGAGGTGGGAGCAGTTCAGCTCTCCCCAGTCTGGAGCACTGAGCACTGGGCAGGTGATGGCTGCAGGGATAGAGATACGTTTCAGGCAGGAGCCTGGGGATTACAAGGCTACACTGTTGGGATGAGAGAGGACCAAGAGAGGTCCAAGACACCTGAGAACATCCTAGGGTCAACCCAAGGCCTGTGACACCTTGAGCGGCAGCTCTACCTTCACATTGTGGGGCATCCCCAGTCCAGGTCCCCATGGCTGTGCACTCGCGGCTCTCCGACCTCATCAGTGCAAACCCCGTCTGGCAGGAGAAGGCACATGTGGAGCCAAAGGCAAAGTCCCCGTGGAGATGGGAGCAGTTTATCTCTCCCCAGTCTGGAGCACTGAGCACTGGGCAGGTGATGGCTGCAGGGATAGAGATACATTTCAAGCAGGAGCCTGGGGACTACAAGGCTAAACTGTTGGGACAAGAGGACCAAGACACCTGAGAACATCCTAGGGTCAACCCAAGGCCTGTGACACCTTGAGCAGCAACTCTACCTTCACATTGTGGGGCATCCCCAGTCCAGGTCCCCATGGCTGTGCACTCACGACTCCCTGGCCCCATCAGTGCAAACCCCGTCTGGCAGGAGAAGGCACATGTGGAGCCAAAGGCAAAATCTCCGTGGAGATGGGAGCAGTTCAGCTCTCCGTGGTCTGGAGCGCTGAGCACTGGGCAGGTGATGGCTGCAGAGGTAAAGACACACTCCAAGCAGGAGCCTGGGGACTCAGAGGCTAAACTGCTGGGACCAAGAGGCTGGGGTGACATTAGGATGTTCCCCAGGATCAGTGGCACCCTGAGGTCTAGCAGTAGCTCTACCTTCACATCGTGGGGCATCCCCAGTCCAGGTCCCCATGGCCGTGCACCCGCGGCTCCCTGGCCCTGTCAGTGCAAACCCTGTCTGGCAGGAGAAGGCGCATGTGGAGCCAAAGACGAAGTCCCCATGGATGTGGGAGCAGTTCAGCTCTCCTCGGTCTGGAGCACTGAGCACCGGGCAGGTGATGGCTGCAGGGATAGAGATACACTTCGAGTAGGAGCCTGGGGACTACAAAGCCAAACTGTTGGGTCCAAGGGACTGGGGGAAATCCTACTGTCACCCCAAGACCAGTGACACCCTGAGGTCTAGTAGTAGCTCTACCTTCACAGTGTGGGGAGTCCCCAGTCCAGGTCCCCATGGCCGTGCACTCGCGGCTCCCTGGCCCTGTCAGTGCAAACCCCGTCTGGCAGGAGAAGGCACATGTGGAGCCAAAGGCGAAGTCCCCGTGGAGGTGGGAACAGTTCAGCTCTCCCCAGTCTGGAGCACTGAGCACTGGGCAGGTGATGGCTGCAATGAGAGAGCAGGTCTTAGAGACAGGATAGATTATATTAAAACTAGGGATTAGGGCTGAATCTCAATCACACAAAACCAAATCTATGGTAACATGTCTTTGATTTACCTTTCTCACCCAGACAAGTCACGCCTCTTCAAAAACAGTAGTAATGTAGTTGGTACAATAATTTTTCTGCCATACAAATGATTTCCTGAGGGCGGGCAGTTGCTGCTCTGCCAAAGCCCTGTTTATCCCCTGCACTACCCCTGGTGATAGCCCCCAGGACGAAGGACCACAGCTGCTGCAGTCCTACTCGCCTCCCTCCCTGGAGGGGGAGCAGATCCCTGCCTCCATCCTTGTCACAGCAGCAGGCAGAAGGACACCCAGATGGCTTTGGGACTGTAGGGGACCAGGATTTGATGACTGCGATGGCCTCCCCAGGCTGTTCCCAGGGTGTGCTTCACTGCATGCCAGGGCAGCACCCAATGTTTGCTGGGGTGAGCAGCTCTATTGCCTGCAGGACCACTGCAGGTTAGTGCCAGGAGGATATCTACCACCACCAGCACCCGGCCTGTGTGAGACAGACCCCATTCCCTGCAACTTCTGCTTTCAGACTGACACCAGACACTTTCCTTGGTAGACTTTTCCTTTCACAGCTATTTTACAGGCAAGCCTGGTTTCCCACAAAATCCCCAGAGGTGTCTACTGAGACCTCAAAACCCACCATTGAGGCACCCCCCAGCAGGCAGCCCAGGCTCTAACTTTACAGTGCGGTGGGGGGACGGATGGGACGGGACACGACCCTGTCCAAACCCTGCCAACTGTGCACTGCAGCCTCCACGCTCCCGTCACCTCAAACCCCTCCTGGCAGGAGAAGGCATACGTGGAGTTGAAGGCGAACATGCCTGTGTGGGTGGGAGCAATCGACCCGGCCCCTTTTGGGGGCAGCCAGCTGGGGGCACGAAACGGCTGCAGGCAGACGCAGGGCATGTGAGGGCAGGACAGGCAGCCTCGTCCCTCACGGTGCCCACAGCACCGTCAGCTTCACCGCAGCAGGAGCCTCTGCTCGTTTTTTGGAGTAAACCCAACTGGCAATACTTGCTAACACAGCTTCATTATCAGCAAAGGCGACTGACTGACTCATCTGATTCTTTACCAAAAAAAAAGAAAAATCAATCATACATACAGCCAGCAGGAAAAAACAATATGCTGGGAAAGCAAGCCTTTGGGAACTTGGAAAGCCTGGAGCGGGCAGGCTCAGCCCAGCTTGCCTGGGGGGACTTCCACAAAATTAGGAGCCAGCTCCTGGCCCTGCCACCGCTGGCCACAGCACAGTCACATCACATCTCTGTGCCCATTCTCCTTAACCACAGAAAGCTTTGCTGGTCTCAGATGCCTAAAGCAAGCTCCGAGTTGGACCACAGGCCCACCCAGCACAGGCATCATCATCAGCAAATGATGATGATCATCATCAGCCTGCCTTCAAGGCAGACTTTTTTTTTTTTTATTTAACATATACGCAGAGACCCTGTCCACCCCCTGACCCCTCCTGCTGGGTCTTCCCAATACAGAGGGTCCTCAGTTCTGTCCCATGTCTGCTCCAATCCTCAACTTGTCCCATCCTTGTGCAAGGCTGCAGATGCACCATGCAGTGGCACAGGGAAGGTGGAGCAGGGCTCTTACACCCCCCAGAAAAGCCCAGCACCTCTCTCTGGTGCCTGGCACCTGGCTGCAAACCCTCAAGCTGCTGACGAGAAGACTTTCCCTGCCCCTGCAGCATAACATACCACAACTTTCTCTCCTTTGTGGTTTCCTGTCCCGCTCTGTCCCTCCCAGCTTATATCTAACCTTATCTCATGGGTCCTCACCCCCACTCAAGGTGGCCCAGCCCTGCCAGGATACACCCTTCCCCTGGCTGCGGGATGGCAGCCCCACTTTGCTTTTCTCTGTGGACCCCCAAGATGCCGAGCACCTTCCCAAGGCAGATTGGGGTGGGCTTAGGGAGATGGAGACTGTGCCACCCAGGGTGGTGGAGGTGCTAAGACACCCTTCTGCCCTCACACTCGGTGCATGCAGGGTGCTGGCGCCTGCATGGGATTCAGGACAGCGAGCAAGAGCACTGGGACAGCCAGGGAGAGCAGGGGGCTCATCCAGAGCTCACAGACACTCTGCCCATCGCAGCCTCATCGGGAAACCACTCCCCGCATGCAGCACCAGGAGCTGCTTCCCCGAAGGGCAGGGGCACGGCAAGCCCAGCCCATTGCTTGCCTGAGCAGCATTGGGCACGCAGGGCTGACCCCCTCAAAGCATCAATGCCGCATCCCTGAGACCCCCAGCCCCTGGCAGGCCCTACCTGTGCACGTAGGGGTGTCTGCTGACCACTGCTGGGAAGGCAGGCACTGCAGCATGCCCGCCCCTCGCCGCTCGAACCCCTCCTGGCACCCGAAAACGCAGGTGGAGTTGTAGCTGAAGTCTCCGTAGGGATGGCTGCAGTTCATGCTCACTCCCTTGGGCTCGAGCTTGGTGCACTGCACAACTGGGAGAGAGGCGGCACCGGCAGCCCGTTAGGAGCACGACGAACTTGCTCGCTTTGCCGCTGGGGCTCAGGCTCTCCAGCAGGGAAGGAGGGAGGGATGGGGATGGGTGGCTCACCATCCTCGCACTCAGGGCCGTGGAAGCCGGGGTAGCACTCGCAGCGGTAGCTCCCGATGGTCTCCACGCACTCGCCACGCTGGCTGCATGGGAACGGCTGGCAGGAGGCTGCGCACACAGAGGACGGTCATCAGGAGCCACTAGCCACCCTGCCAAGGTCCCCGGCCCACCTCATCCAGGTCCGTGCCGTGGTTCCCCTGCTCACCCCGGTAGCACAGCGCCTTTTTCTTCCGGTTGCAGGGCTCGTCATTCCACTTGCCCGACTCCCACCGGCGCTTGATGTAGATCTCCACGCAGTCCTGGTTGGAGCGGCGGTTGTTGGGCTCCCCATCTGCCCAGTTCTCTGCCTCCTTTGTCAGCGCCTTCCTGGTGCCCACCCAGGTCCAGGTACCGCCCAGCTTGCGGATGCCGATCCAGTAGTAGCGCCCATGGAAGGGCAGGCTCTCATTGAGGTACTCGATCTCCTGCTTGTTCTGGATCGCCACCAGGTCGGTGAAGAAGGTCTGGCAGTAGTTCCTTGCCTGCTCCCACGTGTAGTCCCCTTGGTCACTGTAGTGGTATGTCCAGGCACCCACCTCCACGCGCGTCACCGCGCCTGGGATCAACACAGAAAGGATGGGAGCCGGGTTGGGAATGGGGTCCCTTAGGACATGAGGGTGGGCTAGGGCTGGCATCAGGGGCAGCTGGGTGAGGGGACAGGACGAAGGGCCAAGTATGGATGAGAATGGGGCTCTAAGGGTACACGGAGACCTGGGTGGATCAGGCATGGCAGAAGGAGCTGAGGTGGGACAGAGGGAGACAGCACAGGGATGAGGAAGGTGGGAGAGACAGGGTGAGTGCTGACACAAAGGGCAGTATGGGATGGGGTGGGCAGAGCGCGGGTGGCAGAAGAGCCCCAAGCAGTGACGCCAACCCCTCCTCTAGCACAAGGGGTGAAAGCCCAGCCCCACAGCCCTGCTCCCTTGCCCACAAAGGTTTCCCAAAGCGGGAAACCCGACATCGAGATGGTTCCTTAAACATGGTTCCTTCCTCAAGCACAGAAGTGTACCCCTTTGGTTTTCTTGCTTTACACTTCTACATGAAAGTCAGCTTGGAGCAAGGCAGAGCAATGAGCTTGCCCTGACCCCGAAAAGCATTTGGATCCCAAGCTGCTCATTTGAGGCAGAGATGGTCTGAAGAGTCTTGTAAAACAAGTATTGCAAAACAACATCTTGCAAAAGTCAAGTTCACATCCTGGTCATGCCCACCAGGCAGGACAAAGCCAGAAATTAACTGGAACCCACACCCAGAAGTGAAGGGCACTTTGCTGAAACCCTGCTCTTATTTACAGCATTTCATACCACAACTTGATGCAATCAAAGGGGGTTAGCCACAAAAAAAAAGCTTCCACCCTCCTCCCCAGAAGCAGGTATCTCCACAACTGCAGAAAGTGATACGGGGATCATATCTCCATCTGTGCAGAAAGTGAGATGGGGATCAAAGTTTGTTCCAAACAACCAGCCTAGGGTACCCTGTGTCTCAGGAGAGCATATCACACTGTGGTCATGCCGGCAAAGGTCTGGGCATCACAGATTAGATGCAAATCTAGGGCTTCCCAACTCTAATTAGTGCTCTAGTTTGGTCAATAATTATGCATTTTTCTAAGAAAAATTCCCATAATTTGTCTGTTTGTCTTTGTGAAAGAGCAAACTATCCACTTTGTTCAACAAAACTGAAGCTGAGGAAAATGTGGGCTTCAACAAAAGCCCCTTGGGAGTTTGGGGCTGCAGGACAGAAGCTCAGGACACCTCCTGGGAGCCTGCCCCATCCTCAGCTCCCACCACCCACCTCCTGGCCCTCGCTATCTCTGCAGCACGGCTCAGGGCAGCCGCCCTGCTACCCTCGCACACCCCATCCCCAAATTCAGAAGGACCAAGGGAGCCCATCTTCTACACGCCCATCCTCCATGTGTTCTCCTGCCTCTTTCCTCCAGCTCCAGCAGTAACACCATCTCCATAGCACAGCTCCTCCCCACTACTTCCCCTCAGCCTTATGTTACCTCTCCCTGGGAGGTGAACCCCCAGGTGGGTGCTGTTTGCCTGCGTTTCAACCTCTCGGCTCCCCTGGCAGCCCCTGACGCCTCCCCCCAGAATGCTGCTCAGCACCCACCACATTTGGGGTGCCTTTGCATTTTTGCTTTCCCCTCAGAGATAAATCTCAGCCCCCTGCTGACACTTCTGCATTTGCCTCTGTTCCTTAGCTCAATCACAACAGGTTCTTTGGAAAATAACCCAGCTCACGGAGGACCTCTAAGGACAGAGCAGGCACTGGCAGTTTTTGCTCTATGCAATGCCAACATGTGAAGGAAATATCCTACAGGCAGCAAAACCGAATTAGTTTCTACCCTGATTTCTTCTCCTGATGACAATTAGCAGCTTTAACTCTGGGTGGTGCTGCCCCAGCTGAGCTCCCCACCCTTGCACCTGTGGGTCCTGTGGCTTTGTCTATGCCCAGCTCCGCAGCATGGGCATGGGCGTAGGCAGGTGCCAGAGCTGCTGCTGGCTTTCTCTAGTTCATGGTACAATGCACCGGCTGTCATGCTGCTTTTGGGGAACCAGACGCCCTGTGGGGACCCCGCGTGTGTTCTGGCCCTCCCCAGGGGAGCACGGTCCTGCGACGGTTCTGGCTGGAGGGACCTGGCCCGGGCAGATGCATCCCCCTCCCAGCCCAGAAGGATCCGAACGCAGCCTTGGGGGGTGTGACTGATGAGCCCCCGAAATAACATTGCTGCCCTTCTCCAGTTTCCCGGACCTGCAGGCTCCTTGGCAGCAGCATCATGCTGGGCTTACCGATCGGGTGGCGGGCAGCTTACCCCATGTGATGGCAGCGATGCCCAGGTAGCAGATGCCACGAGAGCCCAGAGCCCACGTCCTCCCAGCAGACCGCAGTCCCGCAGCAGTGCCCTGCATGCCAGGGAAGAAGGCGTGAACATGCACACCCCACGGGGGCTCACGCACCCCGCCATGCACCCACACCGCTGCCAGGTGGTCCCGGTAGCCACAAGGGCACGTTGCCCGTGCCAGCTTGCACGCAGGCACGTGCGGTGCCACTGGCCAGGCTCTGCTGCTGAAAGTGCCCCTCCAGCGAGGCACTTTGGGGGGGCTGTGCCCACAGCACAGCTGGGCAGTGGGTGAGGCTGTGCCAGCAGTGCAGTTCACACCTAGGGAGCCCCTAAATCCAGGGCATGCCCTGTGCCCTCCACCCCTCCCACCCACCCCAGCGCTGGCATCTGCCTCCGCAGGGGCAGTGCCCTGAGCGCCTGGCACAGCCTCGCTGCCCCGGGGCAGGGTCTCTCCAGGGCAGCCTGCGTCCATCCTGCGGGTCCCCAGCAGCAGCACCGGTTCTGGGCAGCGCCTGCCAGCAGCCCTGCCCTCCCCTAACCCTCTTTTCCAGGCAGACCCCAACCCATCCCCAAGGAAAGGAGCAGGACCTACCATGTCGGCGCCGCAGACGCACCTTGCCCAGCTGCCAGCAGCACCAGGCGCGTCTGGCCCTTGGCAGGCAGCGGCGCTCACACTTCCTCCGGGTGTGCAGAGCATCGCTCCCTGCCCTCGGCCTCTTCCCCTCCCTCCCCAGCCTGCTGCCAGCCCGCATCCTGCCCCGCACCCCCGCCTCCCCCGCTGCGGGGCTCTCCCACCTAGAGACCCCGCTCCCAGCCCAGGGCTGGAGGGGAGCAGCGGGGTGAAGCCTGGCCGCAGCACTGGGGGGACTCAGCTCGGCATCTGCCCCATGGCACGGGAGGTGGGCGCATGCCCACGCTGCCACAGGAGCCAACCCGCGATGAGCCGGGCCTAGACGAGCCCCCCAAGGACGTAGAGAAGGGTCCAGCCCCAGCCCATGCCGCCCAGGGCACCGAGACCTCTCCGACCCACCAGGTCCATGTCGCGGCGCCCACGCTGGCGGTCGGGGGACGGAGGAGGGACGAAGTATGATGAGCTCCCACACGGGCTGAGCGGGAACGTGGCTCACAGCCTCCTGGCTCCTGCGGCGGATGCTCTCCTCGCTCGCAGGCTTTTGGCTTTGGCTGTGAATCTTCATATACCATTTATAAATGTTACTTACACAATGTATTTTCCTGTGTTTGCTTTTATATCTTTATGAGAAAGATCCAAGAACATGCCAGAGGAACTTCCCGAGTTTTAAATGCCCTTTATGAACTTCCACCGATGCTTCAGGAACATGTCTCATTGTTCCACCTCCCTTTGGACCGTTCTTAAATCACCACAAATCTTTCCTTACCCTGTTCTGCTTCTAATTAATTAATTGCTTTGGCAGGGTTTTCTGCAGGAATTACCCCACTCACTTCCAGCTAGACCGAAGCGAGAGCCGTGCAGGTCACATGCAATTTCCAGTTCCAGAGAAACTGATGCTGCTCCAGCGGGACTCACGCTAGACAAAAGGAGGAACCCATCCCACAAAACCCGTAATGCACTACAATGACTTTATATTTGGCCAGTGTAAATGAAACTGGGTTCCTATCTCTGGATATCTTTGTTGCAAAATGATTTACTGTAATTGTCTATTTCTATGGAATTGCTGAGGATGAGCCTGTATGTCCAGTAATTCGGGAGTGCTCGCTTTCCAGCAGCTCACGTGCAGAGGGTGCACAAGGGAAGAAGCAGGCGGGCAGGCAGAGAGGCTGTGGGGCAGCTGCTGGGGCTGGAGAGCATCTCCAGATGCTGAGGGTCACCTGGGCAGGGTGGGAGCTGCCTCTCCCATGCGGTGGGAGACCCACTGGGAGTCAGAGGGATGCTCGCAGGTGCACAGCCCTGGGGGTGAGCAGGCTGTGCCCCTGCCAGTTTCACTTCTTCTGAGACCCGACACGGTAGGGCAGAGCAGTAGAAAAAAAATATTCCCACCTTTATTTTTGTAACTACAAATAGTTTCTGGTATTGTTTAAAAAACAGAAGCAAGGTGGCTGAGACCCAGAGGCTGCCACTGCAAAGGGCAGAACGTGGCCAGGTTCAAAGCTGCTTGTAGGGACAGGTACCCCGTGCCTGTGGGTACCTGGGCTTGGAGGGGGGTCCTGCACGGCAGGACTGGTACCGAGGGTTGCTTTGCAGGGGGTGGAAAAAGGCACACATGGTGGGAGGGAAAGAAGACCTGAATCAGCCCTGCTGGGAGCTGGTTGATCACCAGAAGCCCTTTCACATCTTGGGTGGTTTCCAAGGCTGGCTCCCCAGGAAGGATTCAGGATGCCGCTGCCCCACTTAGCAAGGAAGGGCCCGTCCCTGCCTTACGGGCTGAGCAGCACAGGGGTTTCCCAGGCAGCGGGATGTCGGATCCAGTCCCCCTGGCTGCACTCCGAGGGCACAGCGCAAGCTGCGAGCCAGGGCTTCGCTCAGCAGGAGCTTAAGGGAGCAGGTACAAAAACACTTTCCCACGTCACATCCTCACCATCCCTCGGCCCTGCAGGGATCTGGAATAGCAATGTGCCTCCTTTGCTGTGTCCCGGTCCTGAGCCACAGACGGAGGCGATGCTCTCTCGCACGAGAGCCCTGCCGTGGGCTGTACCTGTGAGGAAGGGGCACGGTTGCCCCACGCGTGCCTCGGCACCGCTGCCGAGGGTGCCATGCAGCCAGCGGAGTTGGGCAGCCCACGCACAGGCTGTGACCGCAGGACTCGCTAGGAGGAAGCAGCTTGGCCACTGCAGCCGTCACCGCCTGCCCAGGCTGATGCTCTGCTCCCTCTCGGCATGCTCGGCTGTGCCGCGGGCAGGGTGCCACGCACAGGGCAGGGTGCAATGCCTGCACGACTATCCTGACGGTGCTGGGACTGCCCAGGTGTCGATGGGATCCACGGTGACAGGGGCTGTACGTGCTGCATGGGGAGGTGGGTGCTGGCAGAGGTGGGCAGATGCCCCAGGGCCACGTCCAAGCTGTGCCCTGCACTGTGTCCCCAGGGCAACCCCCCCCCCCGCAAAGAGGCTCACTTGTGTTTTTCTCAGCAGAGGCTCCCGCCCCACGACGGCACAGCCTGTTTCCCTCCTTATGCAATGTCCCCCAGCAAACCGCAGAGGAACCAAGTCACCCTGACACAGCCCGCTCGGCTCGGCTGCCGCCAGCGATACAGCGGGCGCCTTCCTGGGGAACCCCCCGCTGCCAGGCAGGGCTCAGCAGCCCACCAGGTTGAGGAGGCTCCTGTGGCACCACTGCAGGAGCATGGCATGGTGCTGGTGAGGACCCGCACCCCGTTGAGGTGCAGCCCCGCTGCTGCCATCCCCCCACTCCACCCTGGGGATGGGGGCAGCTCTCCCCTGGTCTTGCAACGCCCTGGTGAGCAGAGGCTTTGGAGGCACCTCCTGAGCGCAGGCAGGGGACAGGTCTCCCCCCCCACAGGTCCCCACCGGGTGTTTGACGCAAGGGGTGTCCCTGAGCTGCTGGCCCTGGCAGCCGGACCTTCCTCTGATGGCCCTGGAGGAGAGCAGCGCACGATAAAATCTTTCTCAGAAATTGAAAGTGTTTGGCTGCGGGAAGACTTGTTATCCAAGCACCGCCCTGGCTTGGAGGGGATGAGAGATTTGCAAGGATTAGCTGGGGCCAGAAGGACAGGGATGACTCCAAGACAGCCCATGCGCCGTGGCACTCTGCACCCCCCACCCACAGGGACCTCGCAGCGGGATGCAGGTGTAGGTCTGGGCAAATCACTCCTGCCCACCCCACCTGGTCCCTCTTGGAGGCATTTCTTTGATCTCAGCTGTAGGACAGCTTTCTGCCTCATGCCTTTCCCCTGCCACGCCGGCGATGGAGAGCCTTTTCACCGGGCACCGCTGCCAGCTGGGTACCCTGCCCGCACTGCCTGCCAGCTCCCTGGCGCCTGGCAGCAGCACCATGTGCGTGGCACAGATAAGGGTTAGCCAAGCAGGATGCCTGGGGCGCAGATAATGCTGAAGTTTTCTCACCACTTGTGTGGTAGGCAGTAAACAAGTGGCTCTGCCCTCCTGGGGAATCCCAAGCAGCGCCTCTGCCCTGCCAGCGAGCCAGGGCACAAGGTGCATATGGGGTGCTGGGGTGCAGCTCCAGGGATGTGCTGCATCCAGGGACAGCCCCGTAGCCATCCCTTACCCTACGCAAGAGCAGAACCACCCAGCCTGCAGGGCTGCTCCTGGGAACTGCGATTGCTCTGCCTGCACCCTGCCTGGCTCCCCACAGCACTGTGCATCCCTGGAAGGCTGGGACAGGCCACCGACCCACCTGGCCTTCCCTCGATGGCACCTGTCTTCCCAGCACGAGAATGATGCCTAGAGCTGTCATGCTGGCTTGGCGTGGGGGGCAGCCCAGGTGGTGGGGGCACTGGCAGCCGATGGAGCAGGCCAGCGACAGACACCCTGGACATCACCAGTGCTTCTGTCTCGTGTCTGGTTTAATGCAGAGATTTCAATTTTCTCCCATCTCACAAAGCAAGCCCAGAGACAGATTCCTCTCTTCGTCACCTCTGTCACCCCCTGTGGGCTCTTGCCTGCTCCCCTCCCCTCTGGCTCTTTGCAGCATGGGCTCTGTCCTCCCCTGCCCCCTGACCAGAGCCGCCGCAGCCTGCCTGGAGCCAGCGCATGAACAAACTCAGTCAGCCCCAAGAGCGGTGCCTCCAGCCAGGGCCGGCTCCCGTGGAGCAAACAACGTCCCTCCTCCAGCCAGGAAATCCTGCAGCATCCCCTCCGGCAGGCACTGAGCCCAGCTGCATTTTCCCCTGAGACAGAGGCATCCTTGAGGATGCTCTTCACCTTTTGGCAGGCCAGGGCTGAGCTTTCCTCTTCTCTTTCTCACATCCCTGCTTCAGTGCAGCCAGCAGTTTGATGCTTTCTCCCCTGGGGTCTCAGTTATCTCTCTGCTCCAAGAGCTACTGGGCACTGCAACTATTTAAATTGCTGATTTATCTTCTGCAGGTAGAGCAGGCTCTGGCACAGCGTATCTTTTAAGGTCTTTCTTACATCTTGACCACTTTGCTTTTGTGGATCTACAAACTGGCGCGTCCATGTTGCCCACGCTGTTGCAAACCGCTGGGCTTTGCCCTGTGCAGCATCCCCTGGGTGTGCGACCCCAGGGACGGGGTAGCCCCATCTGAATTGCCGCTGCCGTGGCCATCCAACTCTCCGTGCGCGGGGTCAGCGGCGCCTGCTGAAGCTGCCTTTCTCTAACAGTCCTGACTTTTGGGGCAAGACCCTGCAAGAAAAAAACAAAAGCTAAAATAACGCAGGGAAGGATGTTCCTAACCGTTTGTTGTCGCCTTTGAAATTAATTTCTCCTCCTCTGACCTCTCACAGCTCTGCTCCAAGAGCAAGATGGCTACAAACGCCAATTTAACTGTGCTTTGGCAATGGGCAGAGGGGTACAGGGTCTTTCACAGTTGAGCAGCAAAAGCAAGAGGTTATTTCTGCTAGGATACGGCAAGGCAACACAGGGAGTGCTTTCCTAGCTTCTTTTTATTTTTATTTACCCTTGAAAGGAAAAGGACTGTTTTGCAGAGAGGCATTTTGGGCGGACTCACTGGCCCGAGAGGAGGCAAGGCAGGACCTTCTCCCTCCACCCCTCCCTAATGCTCTGCTGGAAACTCAGCCGGCCCAGCCCCAGGCCAGGACCCTACCTGGCTCCGCAGGGGAGAGCAGCGTTCGTGCAGCGGGCAGCTGCCCGGGCTGCCTGGCTCCAACCGCAGCCGCCGACCCTCCTCTGCTGCCTCCGCTGCTGTCACACCGTTGTCGCACGAGGGCTTCCCGGCGCCCAGCGAGAGCTAGAAACCCGCTTTCGCTCTACAGGAGCTGACGTCCTTCGGCAGAGGCGTGGAGCCGGGAGCAGCGTCCGTCCCGACGGACACCGGCGCGGGCAGTGAGCGGAGCCGTGCCGGCTGCGACGCGCGTCCCCTCTGCCGCGGGGGTGCTGTGGGGATGCCGTGGGGGTGCCAGGGGCCACCGTCGCGTGCCCGCTGGCCCGTGGGGCGTTGCTCTCCACAATGAGCCGGAGGAGGCCTGCCCCGGGGAAGTCCATGATGACCACCCCCCACCGCACGGGCTGCCCCCCCCGGCGTCGCAGGTGCTGGTAGCAGCGGGGGTTCACAAAGCGGGCCACCTCCTCGGGGCAGGTGAAGAGCCCGTTGCCAGAGCAGAAGGTGAGGTGCATGGTGGCGGGGTCCCCGCCGGCCGCCCTCTCCAGGTGCCGCCGCGCCCGGACCCACTTGCGCTCCAGCGAGAGCACGTTCCAGGCGTCACTGATGCTCAGCTGCTCGTAGGGGATGCCCAGCACCTCCCGCGCCAGCGCCTCCAGCACCACGATCTTCCCTCGCACCTGGCCCAGCGTCGGCACCTCCTCCCGGCACCACACGTGGCCCCGTCCCTCCTCCAGCAAGCAGCGGTGGAGCCGGGCGGCGAAGCCGGGCCGGGGGAAGATGGGCAGCTCCTCCTTGATGCGCATGAGCACGGCCTCGCCGGGGTGGGCGCGGAGGAAGCGCAGGGTGCGGCGCAGGACCCCCCGCAGGCTGGCCCGCTGGAAGGTGCAGAGGTGGTAGACGTGGAGCTCGCCCCGCGCCAGCTTGCAGCGCACGTCCAGGAAGCGGATGCCGGCTGCCAGCTGGGCCTCCAGGCCCCAGCTCTGGCACCGCAGGCGCCGGCCGCCGAACAGGCTGAGGGAGTCGTGGGTGCCAGGGATGGAGAGGCGGGAGAGAGGCAGGGCGTCGGGGAGTCTCGCCATCCAGTCGGGGCAGCAGGCTGCCGGCTGGGGCGTGCAGTCGAACGCCGCGCTGCGCCGGCACTGTGCCTCCATGCTGCCGGCAGAGCGGGCGCCCCGGCGCCTGGCCAGCCCCAGCGAGCCCTGCTGTAGAGGAGAAGCAGCACCATGAGCGGCAGGAGCGCTGCATGGCCCCCATGCATCTCGATCCCACCCCTCCCCAGAGGTATCCCCACCATCCCACGCATCCCTTAGCCCGCCGTGTGTCATGCACCCCATATACATTGATGCCAACACCCCGTGCTGTTGTTCTGTACGGTTCCCCTCCCTCTCTCAAGCACTCCCCCATGCTCCTCGCCCAGCCCGGGGCTGTGCCATCCCGCCGCCCCCAAACTCTGGCATATCCCATCCTCCTCCTCTTGCACCCACCTGGGTTTGCCTGCGGCAGCGGAGTGCAGCCCGCCGGACAGGGTGCACGGCCGTGGGTGCCAGCGGCACACTGGCAGGCCGAGCGGGATGCCTGCCATTAACCCGGTGACGGTCATGACGCGCGTCCTGCCTTGCACGTGGCACGTGCGCTGGGGATTCATCCTCAGCCAAGGAGAACGCTTGGTGGACATGCTGGGCTGGAAAATCACCTGGCTGATCCCAAAAGCAGCCATTCAGGCCTCTACACCTCCCTTCCCAGGAATCAGGACAGACGGGATCAGGGTGCCCCAGGGCCCCTTGACGCTGCCTGTGGGAGCGGCTGTGCAGAGCCCCTGGGTGCCCACGTGCCCGCTCCAGAGCCATACTGTTACTGATTTGTTATTGATTTGTTATTAGTGAGAGTTAATCATATTTTATTTTAATAGGAATACAGAATTATAAGAAATATTTTTAAGATTTGAGATCATTTGTGTACAGTATTTATTAGTAAGAGGTGTGCAGTTTGTAATGCAACAATGATCAGGTAACTATAAGGTTAGTTGTAGAGATTTTGACAAAGATTTATAGATCCATAGTGTTTTGTTTTAAGAAACTA
>JAVJGG010000090.1:36694620-36706793 GCA_035590195.1 Aviceda cuculoides
ACACACTCCAGGAACCTCTTGGATTGTTTACTCACTGCTGTATTGTATTTCCAGCAGATATCTGGAAAGTTAAAGTCTCCCACAAGAATAAGGGTGCACGAGTCTGAGATCGCTGTCAGCCGCTTGTAAAAAGATTCATCTTTCTACAGCAATAGAGCCATCTCCACCACCAGTGAGCTATTACGCTGACTACACATGAAGTGACAACCTTAGCCTCTATCTTGGTAAGACTTAAGCTATCTATTAAATTAATTTAATCCATTGGAAGCTTTACATAGATAAAATGCTTTAGTTTCCAGCAAGAAAAGGGCTTACTGGCCCACCATGAATGTGATCAAACACTGTTGAAGTCAACAGACCTTTGGATCAAGCAGAACAAAACTTCTTTTCTGGGGATGTTGAAACAATGAGAAATGCTGCAAAAACCTTTTTTGGTTTTTAGTGATTTTCTCCGATTTCCGATCAGTTCTTGAAGTACATTTGATGACTACACTGACATACCACTAGAACTTTTCCAGACTTTAAAACACCTTGAAAATATTCCCTTGTCAATTCACCTAAAAAACTGAGAGACTTTGCTTAAAGACTTTTTTCATTCTCTGCTTCTTTGTTCATGTATCTAGAGAAAGGATTGCATTAGCAGGAAAAAAAGAACAAAAGTTCTTTATAGTCAAGTCACCTGCTTTTCAATCAAGCACTCTGTCAACAAGCTAAATGCGAGGCCTCTGAGAACAGGCTTCATTCTGTGATCCAACAGGATCCAACAAATAGCAGTTATTTTTAGTTGTCATCTCACTTAAGTCAAACTGCTGGGCACCTTGGTCTGTATGTGCATAAAATATGTTAGTTCCAATACAGAATATTTTATATGTTTGAATGCATGTAACATAAACCAGAATTTACTAAGAAACAGAAGTTTTTTAAAAAAAAAAAACTTGGAGCAACATTTAGCACTTCTGGCACAGGGCCTTGGCAAATGAGGTCCAACCTTGCTTAGGCTCATAGTATTACTACAATAAGATTTAATGAGAATATTCATACCTCCACTGCTAACAAAGATTTGCTATTTAAATAATTATACCTCCACCACTAACTCACCTCCACTACTAAAGATTCACTATTTAAATATTGCGTATCAGTCATTTCATGGCCAGGATAAATGGGAACTGTATGGATAAATGAGAACCGTATGGATATTGTTGGAGACACTTAGATGTGCATTTCTTTACCTAAATCTCTGCAAATATAAACAGTCTAAAATAATTTTGGTAAGAAATTAAAACTTGATTGCACAAAGTTGTATCCATTACAAACACGTTAAATAAACCACAGTCAAGTTGCTACAGTCCACAGTTATACTGTCAAAAGCTGTCTTTATAACGTCTACCCGTAAAGTAGATTATTCTACAGAGCAATATGCTGCCAAATCCCCGGTTAAGTATTCTTGCTATTATTCTTCTCATTTCTTTCACGTGCCTTAGTATTTTATATCCTCATCACAGACATAGTTCTATTATTCTAAAAAACAGTTATGATTCAGTAGACAAAGTACAGGATTAGTTAGCAAGAGCACAGATTTCATTAGCTTTTAATGGGATTTGAGTCTTTTTGAAAATTCACAACTCAAGAGACCAAGTTTCAGCACTACCTCTGCCAACTCTTACATGGTCAAATACGATAAAACGACTGTAACAGGGGAAATATAAAATGAATAGACTGCATGCAGACTATATTTTATGAAGAAACTGTTCTACTTCTGTCACTGAATCATAAAATAGTATGCAGAAATCATAGGCATTTCAAGTAGTCTATCCTTTGTCCACTGGCCTACACATCTCCCAGTGATTCCAAGCATTTATGTAACACTTCCTAAAAGATCTGCCATTACAAAAATGCAATGTCCTGTCAAACCCTCCACATGTGCTTTTACCTGGCTTCTCCTAGCACTGCTCCCATTACCCGATGTTTCTCTTCACATTTGATATCTTCATTTACATCTGTCCCACCAAAGATGATTCCAAAAGGAATTCTGCTACCTGCAAAGCAATGACTACGATGAGAAGTTGACCAACATGTCAAGGTAATGACTAGAAGGGGACATTAAGACTGAAAAAGTTTATTGATAATACTGAATCACATACATAAGCAAAAGACTTTGAAAAAGAAACCTGAAGAAACTTGAATTTTTATGGGTTTGGCACTGAAAAAACCTATACAATAACTACGCATGTTCATGGCATGTCAGTTTTTGTGTAGCTATGAGATTTTCTTTGCCTCTTCCATGCTTAGTAAAAATAATTAATTAGTTTCTACACTTGGCAGCCCATCAAACAGCATATATATTTTAAATGTTATTCACATTTTAGTAAGATGCAGTATTGCAAAATTTGGTGGCAGGTATCTAACCTCAGCCACTCATTCACTGCCCCCTCAAGGATTCCAATACAGTGGTTTAGGTGACCATCCTGCAAAGTCAGTTACTGAAATTATTATTTTTTTTTAAATATTGACTTCTGAAGCCGATTTTATTGCTACAAAAAATGTAGACAGAGCCACAGCATTGGAAAAGGTCACCAAATTAAATAAGGCAGTATATGTTAACCTGCAACAAAACCATTTTTTTACCTAATTCCACCCCAAAAGATGAATCTGTGTTTATAATTGGTTGTTCCAAGACCTTCTGTGATCACCCAAGTTATGAAAGTTGTTTTAGGATGCCTTACAGTGCTCAGAACAGTAAGAGAAGAGGAAGGCATGTTGGCTGTGGGACGGTCTGCGCACAAGACCTTATCAACATTCAAATTTTAGAGTATCAACAAAATCATATATATCCTAGTGATGTCTGCACGCTGGTAAAAGCCTAGTTTTGATACATGGCATCAGAATAAATTAATATTTGTGGAAGGGTAAAGCCACCAAAACATGGTAGTATAGCATTTGTACGCTAACAGCAGCTAGACTTACAAGGACAAAGCCAAAGACTACTTAGATGAAAATACAAAACCCAATAGTAGTGCAAGATTCCTTTCTAACAGTATTTCTTTCCTTGGAGTCAGGTTATTTTTAGTAACTGACAAGTTAACAGTAATGTTCTCCCCTTAAACTAATCAAGATAGCAGACAATAATCTGTTGATCGTTCCAGCACTGAAACCAATTAAGTGATCAGTTTTACACCACATTAAGCTAACAAATAATAACCTCATGGTGGCTAATTACTACATGCAGAACATAGTTTTAAATTCCAAATGGGACTGCAGTTTTGCAAAAGAAACAGTCTCCAGTAAGACGGTCTACAAAACCTGTCATTGAGGTGACCCTTTTTATGCATTTTGCAGATTTCTGTTAGCTGTAACAGATGAAGCCAAGGTTTCCTTCTGATGGTGAACAAGAATAAGCAGTTAGGCTATACTGCCACTACACATTGTATATCAAGAAAGGCAGAAAATATGCTTTGTTTTTTCTTTTTGCTATCAAATGGAAGGGGAGAGGGATCAAGGACTCAGTAGACAACACTGTCCTCAGCACTGGACTAACAAGCAGGTCAGTAGAGCTTACTGTGTTAATGGAGCTTCTTCCTTTTGAGAGATAATATAACTGACCTTGAATGTCCATGGCTGTGAAAACTATTGGTGACACTTTCTATAGCTACCCACAGTGTCTTAGGGCATAGGGGGGAAATGACAGGTTAAATTCAGTGAACTCTCAAAATTCCTGGTTAAAAACAAGAAAAAAAATAAGGAAATCTTAAAGCAAATAAATAACAAAATAAATACGTTGATAAAGATAGAAAACATAATATATTATTCACATTTATATTTGAAAATGAAGTGAGCTGTAAGACGAGGATTTATTAGCATTGCTAGTTTCCTCATTACTAAATGAAAGAACAAACAAAAAGCATGCCAGGCATAATATTCAGGCTTTCTGAAAACCCACTAGCACAAATTGTGGGGGGACTTCTGAAGTCTGAAAACTAGCACAACACAACTTATACTGAGCTCTGATGAAAGTATCAAATTATGTGCCTTTGTCCAAGTGAATATATTTGTACAATACAAAGGTGATCTCAAAAATGGATACACACTTGCAATTTCAGTAGGTGACAGTGTCTGTAATTTTGAAAGCCAGTGCTTCTAGCATATCATTAATGGCAAGCTAAAATTTTGTTCTACATGGCTAGATACAATAGAAAATTTGATTATTTGTCTGATAACATCCTGTCTCCTACAGTTTAGCTGGCATGAACAACATCTGAAAGTTATTTCATGTCCAAAAATCCCTGACTCGTTTGTGAGCAGAAAAATCAAATTAGCCTCTCTGCTTTCTTCTATTTGACCTCAGCTATACTTAGCCAAGCCATTGTCCTCTGAAAGAACACATTTGCGGAAAGTATCTTAATGTTAATATAATGCTCTTATCTTAATGTAGTTAAAGTACTTAATTATGAAATGCACTATATGCTTTAAAAGTATATTTATTTAGTTGTCTCCTCTCTGGATCAGATCTCCCACAGAGAAAGATTTTCAGCATTTCTGAACATTTGTTGAAGTGGATAAACATAATAACTACATTACACATAGGTTTATACATTTATAGACATTTATAACTGTTCGTATTCATTCTCTTCTCTTTCAGTACCTTTTCAAGAGGTATTTTTACTGCAAAATAGAAAAAGGATTACCTTGCAGAAGTCTGCCTCCTTTGTAAAGATGAATGGCCAGGGCTGCATCAAACTTGTCTGTGGAGGTTAGATTTGCTATTTCAGTTGGACTTTCATACATGAAAGCATCTTTAAGAACACAGATATGACCTGCAGCATGTAGATGATTCCTTCATCATCGGAACAAATAGAAAAAAAATAAAAACCGATACTATTAATGTTGTAGTCATGCCAGTATACTAAATAAGCTTAATCAGAATGTTTTTCCTTAATAATTTTTGCTCCGACATTCACCTTTATGCTAATTTTGTTCAAGCAACCATGGAGCTATTTACAAGGTTGTGGGTTTTTTTTCCCCTGGAAAATATTTGTTACCTTCATCATTGTGAAGCCACAGGCACACTTCCAAGCAACGTAATCTGCACCCATTTTAAGGCCCAAGCCTACAAAGTATCAACATCACCTTTGGAAATCACCACAAGTGAAGTACAATCAGGATCTTTCCTGGTCGAGCTTCAGCTTAATATGCTGAAAAGACTCCTTTTGAATTGAGTGTGTTAGACCTTGGTCTTAGAGATTCTCAGATCTTTGTTCTGGAGAAAGGCCACTGAGTGACGAAAGCACAAATATATTCAGCTAATCAATGCTATTGAAAATACAGAGCATGCAAAAAAATGAATACATAAATAAAACTGGAGAGTTGAAACTGTATTCCCTTTCTGTTTGATTGTGGATTTAATTGCTTCTTGTCTTAGTTTACCCATTTGTAAAACAGGCACAGGGTAATGGAAGTGTAAGAAAAAAACTACACAAAAGTAATTACATGAATTCTTTCACAGTCTTTTTTTAAAATCTCAATTACTAAAAAGAAAAACAACAACAACAACAACCTCCCCCTATTCTAGTGTCAGCTTACCCATTCATCTTTATATACAGTGGTTCCTCATATTAAAACATTGATTCAAAGACTGCCAAAGTCAAGAAACTGATTGATTACAGGGAGCTTTACTTTAGGCATTTCAGTGAGCTTTGTTTTAGTCTTTTCTTTTATACTCTACGCTCATAATTCCTCCCACCAAAACCAGAATCAGTTATCAATGTTTCCAACAACACCAGCCAAAAAACACACAGGAGAAAATCCATATTTTGATAGAAACTAGCACGCTGTATCTGCTGACATGTAGTGTTTACATTTTCAGTATTATAAAAAGACCACAAGAATGTTTTCTGCATTCTTCTGCAATTACATATTGTTCCAGTTGAGTTATTTCTCATAGCGTATTAATTGTTCTGGCATTAAAATCCTGCTAACTCAATAGCTTCTTGGATAATGTCAGCTCTTTCCTTTCCTCATCATTTCATATCCTCCTAAGGAAAGTAATTTTCTATCCTGCAAAAGTTAGTCATTACTGCAGAAATTGGTGCTAAAAATGTTGCAAAATGTCTAGAGGCATTGGAAGGAATGTATTAGCACGGTATCAGACAGAGCTCCATTGGCACAACATATGGTGCTGTATTTCTTCCTTGTTCTAAAAAGAAACTAATTTTACTTTTAACTTCACTGTTTGAAACAAGATCAATAGTTATAATAAGTACTAATAAATAATAAAATACAGCCAGTTTGTAAGCTGATTTACACTGTTGAGCAATTATTTACATCAGTTGTCCCATGAACTTGTTCCAAGTACCTGCTTGCCTTTTGAAAGAGGCTCTCAATTTATATCTAAATTATGATGCCCAAATCTCATATCCGTGGAAAGAAAATCTCTCAGGCAAATACTCGGGATGCTCATGCATGCATTCCACAATTTCACAGGTGCTCATTAAATAGTCTAAAAGAATTTTTTCCCATCAGTATTCCAATTACCATAAATCACTATCATGTACAAGCAATATGTTTGCATATTACAATTAATTTGAAAATAACTCTCTTGGGACATCAGGAATCAAGAAACTCAGCTAGGAATTTCGATCTAGAGCATCTTTTTTTTTTTTAATATACTAGGAATGAATACTTTTCCTTTCTTCCAGTTTCCACAGCTCTACAACTCACAGCTGAATGACAGCTGTTTCTGCAGTAAATAGAGGGGGACTTCCTCAAGTGTTCCAAGGCTCAGAAATTGTGGATTAACTCTATTACTTCAATTTTTTTTCTACACATAATGACTCAGGAGCATGTAAAAAAAATTGCATACAGTTAAGAAGGAAAAATTATCAAATTATTCCCAGAATAATTTGAATTCCCAAATGTAAAGATGCCTTAATCCCATAAACATACCATTAAGTTCAATATGATTAGTCACAGGCTTCAGATTATGCATATATGGAAATATATGTGTGTAGAAGCAGAGTTATTGGGTAGCATTTAAGTACTGAAATTTACAGTGATATTTTCATATTTTCTAAATTACTTTTCATCTTTATAACCAAAAAAAGCAGACTATGATTTTCACACATATGCTGTAATCAAGGAACATGGTAAGAGGGTGCTGCAAATCTACTGCAGGAGATTTTTTTTGAAGGCTGATCTGTCTGTGAAGTCACAGATGTCCCTGAATCAAGCCAAGACAGAAGAGATACATTACCAGTATCTTTTCTCCTCCTGGCAACTGTGTATTCATATTATTTTACCATTTCATAAACAAATACTTTCCAAATGAAAAACAAAAATGAACACGTCTCCTGCTGTCTGTGAATCTAAGACAACATTGAAAATGCTAAATCTCAAGACTACATTTTCTCTCTATCACAGTTTTGTATGTGGTAGATAAATTTCCAAGTAAGTGTTTTAACAACCAGGGATTATTGCTTGGATCAAGAATTTGCCTTGCTCTGCCATATCTTTCCCTTCTACTGAAACTCTCATGAAAGCCAATGCCACTACTTGGGGAGAATAATATTTCTAAAATGGAGTTTGGCTGTCAGATTCCAGATTTGGGGTGTTTTGCTAGGAAGTAACCAAACAGGGAAAACTTCAGCCATTCAGTAAGTTCGAAAGATCACTTCTTAGAGTGCATTATATTAGTCACTGCTTACACTGTGATATTTATACAGACCTGAGTATTGGACAAAATACTTCCCAGCCACACTGATTTTAGTATTCAGGGAATTCATCTCTTGTTCTATTTTTACACTCTTCGGAGATCATGAGGCTTATAAGTGAAACTTCTAAGTGTCTGCTCTGGATCTATACTGTATGCAGAGAGATACTACTAAAAGACACAACCCTTTTCTGACACGTTTTCACTTTATTAAAGACTCCTATAGAAAAACATTTTTCTCTGACAAACACAACTATGAAATACCAGGTGGTGTTTTACAATGTTTCATTTTTTGTTTCCTACATTATTGATCACTGCTTCTCACTTATCCTGGCTAGTAGTCTTCCCTCCTTCAACCTGAATCTGCAGTCCACAGGTCTTCATACACAGAAAGAGTTTTATAGTTCCAAACACAGCATGGCTGAAGTTAAGACACAGGCAAGTTAAAAGTATGCTTACTTCTAAAGTATTACAGTTTTGAAACTTGCTTTATTTTCTGTGATGTCTTCCTCTCAAAAGCATTTATGTTCTAATTTTCAACTGATATTTCAATGGAATTACTTGCAGACAAAGAATGTTTGATTTCAAAAAAGTTCCTGGTAGGTAGATACACTGACACTTCTTGAACAGCACAAAATAGGCTTCATCCAAAAATACTAATTATCTCTTTCCCTAGGCTGTCTATTCTGTAAAGCAGCTGTGCATCAACTACTGTTAAATCTATACAGCACAATTCAAAGCTTATTAAGTGAGCAGAGTCACTTCCACTGCCTTTTCTGAAACTTGGCCAGAGCTGAATACTCGCAATTCCCACTGAAGCTGATCGAATTACAAGAGTTGAAACCCTGCTTGATCTTCTGTTTTCTTTGTAAATCATGTTAATTTTTTTCATACTTATTAAAGCAAAGTAGTCTTCATTTTATTTCTCTCTCAAACCTCTCCTTTAAACAACACAGACAAATTGTGTTGGCATGAATGAAGGATGAATAAAATCCACTGTGAATAAGAACAGAAATTAAAAATGTGAGTGAAAATGGGGAGAGAATCCTTCTGTCTCTATGTTCTGAAGTCAGTAACTGTTCTTTGGAAGGACAAAATAACTCTGCAAAGTTTAATCCTGCCTTATAAATAGGTCTAGCTGTGCAAAACATTTTGGGATGTAGCATATATCAAGTGCAGGCCATGTAAATGACTGCATCTCAGTTCCACAGGTGGAGGATGAACGCCTGCCTTGCAGCTGTCCTGCTCTGGAAATGGCCACACAAACAACAGCAGGAATTTACCAGCACCTGTGCAAACAGACGTAGGTAAGTAAAAGACCTCTTATGATCTACCATGAAGAGAAGAGGATCTTCTACAAGTGCTCTTCTGTGTGATTTTAATGGTAGCAGACAGGCTAAGACTAAATAGAAGAAAAGTTGGGGCTCAGAATTACTCCAATAAATGTCTAAGCTGAAAAGTAATCGTAAAGAGGAATGATATGCATTATTGAATTTGTGGGTTTAATTCTCCTGCAGTTGATTACCTGGAGATTTACAAAACTGCTATTTCGACTGTCCCATTTCAAATGAGGACTGAAACAATCTCTCCCTCTCCAAAAGATATTTACATATTGACAAAATACTTCATCTAAGTCTTTCTAATTAAGCAATTAATTCAAGATTTCTATTCCTTCTTACTACCAAGTAATAAAAGATGAACAGAACATTTCAAGGAGCAGAGAAGATTCATTTTTCTTTCCTAACACCCTCTTTGATCTCATTTCTAAGGCTGAAGAATGGCAGCCTAACCAAAGACTTTTGCTTAGTGTTTTATTCTCTACTCATTGCTTATATTTTTTAAGGTGATTAAAGACTATGCACACCAATACGAATAAAGCCCACAGCACATTCATTACATCACTTGTTTTAGCAAACTGATTTCTAGCCAAATTAGATTCTGGTATCTTTGTGACCAGTTACTTTAAACTCAGGAAATTAATATCTTATTTATGAAAAGATGAAGCAGTTATAGGAACAGCTGTAATATCATAAACATAGTATACCCAGTGATATTAAGCCATAAAATTAATCTATGCTGGCAAGCGCCCAACCTGGAGACAACTTCATTGTTTCATTTATACTTAAGCAAAAGTTGTCATGGTTCAATATAAAAAAAAGATTGAACAAATAAATTCGTAAGCATGAATGCAGATACAACTGAAGCCAAATATTAACTGGAATATATATTTTCTGTGTATTAACACATATGTTACAAAGGCTACCATATGCACTTAACCTCAGGTATGGCAGGCTGGTGCAAGAATTGACATGCCCAAGCCTTTGGCCATACATGTAGTTTTGTTTGGTTTTTTTTTTAATGGCATAAAGTCTTAAGAAAACCAGTGTTAGATGGAAGTATCAGTGTAGAATGGTTTTAATGACAGCTGTCACTTGACTAGCCTTTTAGTCAGGAAGACAGATTTTATTGCTAGCTAATACTCTTTACTTTTTTTCCTTATCAGCCTTTTTTTTCCTAAACAGTCTCATTTATATTATTACTATAAAGAATATTTATGGTAAGTGATAAGATAGCAACTGAACATAACATAAGTCACACTCAAACACTATTTCTGTTAGAAACCTTTATCCACCTTTATTGTAAACGTGAATTAAATTGACCTTTCACTCACTATTTTCTTTTTGTTTGAAGGTCTATGTGCATGAGAAAGCAGCATCCACTTTGTATAAGGTATGCCTATAAAGCAATAGGATGCTAAAGCACGTTGGTATACTCTACACAGATCACTGCAGATGTGTTCATATCACCGCAAATGATTGCGTTAACATGGTAATATGTTAAACCATCTGTCAACTGAGCTGTTGCATCTCACCAAGTCTATGCTCTCTTTCATACTAAAACATTACCTTAGGCCACCATGCATGAGGCACAGCTGGAGAAGGCTAACCAAAATTGCTGGTTACCATGACTCATGTAAAGGCACCTTGCTAAACCACTGTGTCTTGATACAGTATGCCCACATGATCACAATCAATCTCAGTGTAGTTAAAAGACAATCTGAAATAATATGTGGACATTTGCTTGTCTGTATTCAGGCTTAGTTTAACTAGAAATAATGCAAAGCCTGCTTTCTACTAGGTTACCTCTGAATGACTCCACAGTCTAAATGTTTGTCTGACGTTCCTCAAAGCTGAAGTGAAAGATGAAGGTAAGTGAATATTTAATTTGTAAAGGTAGAAGAAATACCTTATGGAGGAAGAATGAGCGTTGATGTCCCCAAGAATAACTAGTTTTGTATTCTCCAGTGAGAGCAAAAGGTAAGAGATTAAAGGAAATGCAGAATGCTACACAGACCACCGCACATGAATGCTATGCTGACATGTACAGGTATAAAAATGTGTGTTATAAACATAAGAACGTATTTGTTTTATCTCAACATTTTATTAATAATTATTGTTTTAAAATACAGAAAACTTCAGCTTTCTCTGGTGTTTATGCTCCATTTGCTTTAGATCTTCAGTGCCGGGGTGACTGACATGAGGCAGCAGGTATGTTCTGCCACTGTCTTATACAACACAATAGCCCTGCACAAATCCGAGACTGAACTTGGTGTGAAACAACTAGTGTGAACACTTAAAACAATGTCAGAGGCCTACTTCTATGCATAACATTAAAAGTATGATAATACGCAGACCAAAGTTGGGGAAAGCTTGTAATAGCAGAACACTATCCTAAGAGATTCATCCTAAGAAAAACAAATAAACTGTGGATGATTCTTTGACAGGTAAGAAGCAACCAAGTCCTTATTTCGGTCCCGAAGAGGACAAAACCATTTGGAAATTGTTTCATTTTTATGGTGACTTTTTTTTTTTTAAGCAAAGCTCACATGCACAACAAAGCCCTCAGAAATGCTGTCAGCCACATCCTTTTTCCACGTCATAGAGAAAGTTAAATGGGGACATTAAGAATATTTAGGCAGTTCTGTTAGTCCAATTTTAAAGCACTACAGATTCACGTCCATAATCCTGATGAGAGCTGCGTGTTGAATCCCCACGGCAAGGGTGCTAACTGGAGTTGCTCTTGCACAACTGCTCTCTAGGATGACTCCTGTACAGATCATTTCAGAGCTGCCAGAGCCTATTGCTCTTCGCATTGGCTTCTCATCTTATTCTGGGTATTTCACAAAGCAGGCAGCCCCTAGGAAATCTGCTGCACTGCCGACTGACACGGGTTGTGCAAGGGCTCTGCGGGGCGGCTGGTGAGGGGACCTCTGCTCTCGGCTGGTGAGCCTGGGTCACCCTGCAAGCACGAATTGCTCCTGTGCCAGCAAACTGCCCTGAGATGAAGGTCTTTTGTTTGCCCTTTTTTTTTTTTTTTTTTTTTAACTCTCAGCATTTTTAAAATGTTATGCTTTGAAGAATAATGGGACTATTAAGTTTAAACTTTGCAAGTGTTTTCAATTTACATTTAT
>JAVJGG010000090.1:36706803-36750938 GCA_035590195.1 Aviceda cuculoides
CTTTTTTTTTTTTTTTTTTTTTTTTTTTGTGCGGAGGGTGGTTATTGCGAGGGGAGCCCCTCGGCTCTCCCCTCTCCCTTACTCCCCAGTAGTACGGGCAAAGGGGCACACGTTGCCCCGACAGCGCCGCAGCGAAGCCGCAGCTGGGGCCGTACTCCCACCCCGGACACGGGCTCGGCCCCCCACAGCCAGCAGGCCCCGGCTTCCCGCCAAGCGGTTAAGTCTCCCCCCCCCCACCTCGGGGGATGGGGCAGGGGCCCTGCCTGCCCTCGCCCCTGCCTGCCTTCTCCCTGCTATGCTGACCCTCCTCTCCGCTTTCCCCGCAGGACGGCTTCGTGCGCGTGGATCGGGACTACGTGGCGCAGGCAGCAGAGCTGGCGCGGGCGGGGGGCTGCAAACACTTTGTCCTGCAGTCCTCCCAGGGGGCAAACCGGCACAGCTGCTTCCTCTACCTCCGCGTGAAGGTGAGGGGGCAGCTGGGGTGGGCTCCCGACGCTCGCGCAGGAGTCACAAAATGCTGGGATGCTCGGGAACGAAGCAGGAGCTGAGGTCTCGAGAGATGCAAATGCCTCTGGGGGTCCTCCCGGTGCTGGGGGACAAGGGGACAAGGGAAGGGGGCTGGCTGGACAGCTGTGCGACTGGCTTTGTCCAAAGCAGTGCAACACCTGCACGCAGCATCCGCCTCCTTCTTCAAACCACAGAAAGACCTGCTGAGGTCTCCAGCCTGGCCCCAGCTGCACAACCCCAAGCTGGGAGGGTGTCACAGCTAGGTGGGGAGGCTCAGGGCTGCATCCAGCTGAGATGTGAACTGTCCAGAGGGAGGGAGCCCACAGGCTCCCCAGGTGGGACCATACCCATCGCGAAAGTTTTCCCTGTGTGTTGTGTACTGCAGCTCCCAACATCTGCTGGTCTTGCTGCTGTCTGCCGGTGTCCTGTGCCGGGATCCCCAGGCTGGACACTGTGTCCAGTTGCCGTCTCAGGAGCATCCAGTTGCAGTTAGCATGATGGTTGCAAGGGTGCGCTGCTGACTAACGGTCAATGTGTCCACCGTGGACACTCACCCCACACTGCCTTTTCCCGGATCGCTGCTCACTGCCCAGGCAGTGCCTGGCCTGCACCAGCTTTGCACTGGCATCGGTGCCGTCCTGCACACAGCTCGGCGCCTCTCCTCCCGATTCACGGGGCGGCAGGGATGGTGCTTGCAGTCATCCTTGTCTCCTTTCATCCTGCCCGACTGCTCTGACAGGGAGAAGTGGAGAACCTGGTCCAGGCCGTTGGTTTTGATCGCTGTACCATTCTCCGGCCAGGGTGAGTAGAGGTGGAGGAGGGAGGACACAGGACTCAGGTGGAGGGTTGTCAGGGCAGTGGGCTGGGAGATGGAGAAAGAGAGAAAGGATGTGTAAGAGGAGGGCTGGGGAGGGAAGTGGAGAAAGCCACCAGGTGCAAATGCAGCTCCCAGACAAGCACACCGCTTCCCAATGCTGCAGGGAGCAAGCGCAGCAGTCTCCCACGCATGCAAGGAGAAGAGGCTTGAGTTGAAAGCAGAGGTTGGGGGACGTAGGTCAAAGCTTGTCTCCACACAGACCTTGACCTTACGTGGAAGGGGGATACTCACCTGTATCCTTGCAGCTGTACTGTGCTCTTGCTGCCTGGGAGAACTGGCATCCTGATTTCGGCAGCACTGTGGGGAAAGGAGTTTAGTGTCCCAGGGCTCAGCTCAGTCACTTTTCAGGACCCTGACAAAGCCCCATGGCCCCCATGTGGGTTTAGCAAGCTGGACTGGGCTGCCAGCGCAGCAGGAGAACCCAGTTGCTAGCTTTGCCCCGGAGGGTGGTTTCAGCCTGACCCACCTTACCTCCTCGCTCTGCAGGGTGCTGCTGTGCAAACGCCAGGAGTCCCGGCCCACCGAGTGGATGGTCCAGCAGTTTCTGGGTGTTGTGGCTCGGGTCTTCCCCACTGCTTACTCAGTGCCTGTGGAAACGGTGGCCAGGGCTATGGTGGCCAGTGTGCTGCAGCCAGGCGAGGGGAAGGTGGAGGTGCTGGAGAATAGGGCCATCCACGAGCTGGGAAAGGCAGTGCCACAGCAGGGCACGTAGAGCAAAAGGGATGGGCAGGAAAGAGCTTTGATACCTTGGCCCGTTCAGAGGCTCTTCGGGGCCGAGGATGAATGCACACGTGGGAGAGGAGTGGGCTGCTTGCATGGCTAACGTGGGGATAGAGGTACACTTCTTTGCATGGCAGCTGATTCTGTCAAGTGATCAAAAACGCAGGCGCTGGCTGGTGGGTGAGGAGAAACAATGTGCTCTGCTGCCTGGATCCAGCATGCAAATCTCGCTAAAAATGTTGTAATCCAGGCAATTTCTTTAATTCAGGCCGTATATAAAAATCCTATGAGTGGTCTGTTTGTGCCAGCTTTGTGTTGAAATTGTATTTGCCTCCTGCACGTTGCCAACCCAACTGCATCTGTTCACAGATTGTGTCTTTTGGTGACACTTTGAGGAATGGACACGGGCAAGCGGCCATGCTGTAGACAGCCACAGGACAGGAGAGACAGTGAGCAGCTGCCTGTGCTGAGGCTGCACCCTGCAGAGCACACGGTGGCACCAGTGCCGCTTGGATAGCAGAGCTCCTGGAAGCTCCGCAGCAGTTTTTCCTATGCCTGGGGTACTGGCTTTGCCCGTAGTAGGTCTCTGGAAGCACACAGCATGTGCCTCGTCCTCATCGATCTGCTCTGGGTGCAGAGGGACTGCTACAGGGATGCTGGCATTCAGATCCAGGCTGTCACTTTAGTACCTATAGTAGCATAAACACCGTGCAAATACTTGCATTGACTTGAAGATGCCTGTGACCGCTGGCTCCTCTGGGCTTTCCTTACGGACACAAGTGAAGCAGAGCTCAGCCCTGTTCCCAGGGGTGCTCTGCTTGTGCAAGAGAGGCCAGCCTCATGCACATCTTGGGGTGGGCTTGCCCCTGCCCCACGCTGCCCGAGTGCTGGAAGGGGAGCAGGTCCCTGCCGCAGGCACAGAGCAGGCTCGGGGAGCAGCACCGTGTCCCAGCTGCAGCCCTGGCTGTTCTCAGGCTTTGTGCTTGGGGTCGAGGAACTTGGCGGCTCCACAGCTGGGATGCAGGACTTACGTGACTCCCAAATTCCCAGCTGGCCAGAGTCCTAGTGCTCCGGGTAACGCTGCTTTCTAGGGTTTTCTCCTCTTCGACCTCACCCGTGGCTCCTGTGTCAGTGACTTGGATGCAACAAGCAGAGGGAGCTGGGATCCCCCGGCTCCTTCCTTCTACACAAGTGTTTTAATATCAGGCTGGACCTCAGAAGTTTGGTGGAGGCAGTGGGATGGTGTAACCCCACACTGTGTCACCTGAGTGACTCCTGAACCATGCACAGGGCTTAGTTCAACGGTAACAAATGAGGGGCCACGGAGCCATAATTACTGATCAGACTGTCCTGGTAAGAGCAAAAGCAGTAACTTTAATGTCAAAAAGGAAATGAGAGGTAGACTGACCTTAAAAAAGGTGATGTGCTTATACAGGGGAGTGGAAATGAACACCTGAAGTGGCAAGACCTTAGAAGAAATGAAAGTTGCATACAGATACAAGAGTAAAAAAAAGAATACAAACTCTGGAAAGTTACAGGTGAAAGGCAGGCCACAGAAGATTTGAGGAAAGCATCCCAAAGGCATAAAAATTAATCATGACTATGTGAGAAGCAGAAAGCTCTCCAGAGAGCCCTGGGGACAGGATGTGACCAGGCTCTATGAGAAGGAAAGAGCCGTCACAGAAAAGCTTGGTGAGTTCCTTGCATTGACCTTTGTTGTAAAGGAGCTCACACTAGATTCATTCCTTAGGGGACATGCATTTGCATGACTGTCCCAAGGCACTGGGGGGGGAGTTGGGGAGGGGAAACAAAACCAAAAAAAAACCCTGTCCCATTTTTAGAACACATGGTTAAAAATCTGCCAGAAGGAACACTCAGATGAACTGCCAAATACTCGCCTGGGTGAGAATTACAGTGATCCCTCTAACGAAAAGCCAATGTTGTTAAATATGATGCTAATTTTTAAAAAGTTCCAGTGGGAACCAGGAAACTGCAAAGCAGCAAGGCTACCTTCTATAAAAGGAAAGTTGTTAGAAAGGATAATAAAGTCTTGAAATAACAGAGCCAGGATAAATCTGGTGTAATGTGAGATTCCACGTGGCTTTTGAGGGGGCAGTTGCAAGGCACAAACCTAGAGCACTCTTGGAGGAAACCGGCCATTGTGTACACAAGACGATCTGGTCCTTGGAGTGTACTTGCATCTCCAAGAAACTCTCCCAGAAGGGCTCTTAAAAAAATTAAGCTGTCGTGGGAAGAAAAGGAAGGTCTGGGTAGTTTCTTATTGGGAATATTTTCTTAGCACTCTAAAGCCTTGAAATGCACAAACCAAACATTTCTTACTGGACAAAGGTCTGCGGAAAATACAAGCTATTTCTGTGTAACCCTTGTTGCTGCTCAATGGTATATAGTTTCTTTCTCAGTGTTTCAGATAAGTCTCTGCTAAAATGCACAACTGCAGTCTCAGCGCACGGTATCGCTTCCTTATCACCTTCTCACGTGAAGCTCTGTCGCTCATGTTGGACCTCAATTTCCCCAACTTGCTCTGTGCATTCATTAAACCCCCACCCTGGGGCTGTGGAAGAGATTAGAGAGTATCAGTCACGGAACTACAGCAGAGCCACGGGAGCGGGGCATTTGCCCACCCGGGACTGAAAGAAGTAAAGTAGTTAAAAGTCCTTAGGGGAGAGACCCAATTCCTCCCTGGGGTCTCACAGGGCAAAGCTCCAGGCTCCTCTGAGCAGCAGGAGCTCCGCAAAGCTGGAGCCATGCCCCTGGCGTGCCCGGAGAGGCTGGCTGCTTCCAGGGGCACGCGGCCCCGGCCGAAAGGAGAGCACGTAAGGGTGCCAGCTGTCTGCTGGCCAGCCCTCGCACAAACCGCCTGATCCCACAGATCTGAGCTCCCCCGGGATTGCCGACGCTGACTTTATTATTGAAGATTAATGAGAAAAAACAACCACGTTCCCAACAGGTCATCAGCTGAGCGCAAGGGTGCGGGGGCTTCCCATGTTGTCCCGTGGCCTCGCCGCCCTTCCCAGCCCGGCAGCTGTGGGAACCGCCAGCACCTCTCGCCCACCCCTCGCTGCCACCCACTCCCCACCCTGCCAGGAGGTGCCCAGCCGGCTGGCGAAGCACCCTGCAAAAACCACACCTCGGCCTCAAAGGAGCTTTTTCAAAGCTGCCACCGAGCTGGCAGGCACCGACCTGGCACTTGGGGTACCCTGGTGACATCCCTGCTAGCAAACAAATGGCCCTGACCCCCTCTTTGGCCCTGAGGGCAACTGGCCCAGCCCAGCAAACCTGCAGTCCCTTGGAGAGCAGGGGGGCTGCACCCCAGCTGCTGGGAAATGGGGCAACTGGGCTATCCCCAAATTGCCATGAGGCACCTCCATGCTAGTAACAGAGCCTCCCCCCTGACTGCTGTGAAAAGGGCAAAATGATAGCAGCCTGCAAAGGGGTAAAGTACCTCCATCTTCTGTGGCTGCCGTTGTTTCCTTTCCCCCCCCTCCGTGAGGGGGAAGAGGGGCTGGTGGGCACATCAATGCCTGGCAGCACGAAGGGGCAGCCCCCCCCAGGCCCCAGGTCTGGCACCCCTACTTGGGTGCATCTGGGGGTTCTCTAATCAGCCCAAGCCCAGGCAAATGCCATTTGAGCATCTCATCCTCTGAAATTTTAGGCTGTCCTTTTTTCATTCAATTCCCATTACAAACCAGTAAAAAGCTAGCCCAAGCTCTCCAGGGAGGCACAGTTTCCAGCAGACTTCTAGCTTTCGGTTGCTGCACTCACATGCTGAAACACAAGAGTCCGGCTTGCTGCGTAATCCAGAACAGCAGGAGACAGGATTGCGATGCAGGTCCAAAGTCCACCCGGGACCCAGAGCCAGGCATACCTCAGATACCACTTAGGGTGGGAAAGAGGTCCTGGGGGTGGGCTTAAATGTAGCCCCGGGGTTAAGGGGGCAGGTGGGACTGGTCAGGGCAATTGAGGCTATTAGTGCCCTTGGGGTGTGGACAGCCAGGTTGGGAGCAAGGTCTCCTATTCCCAGCTCCCAGTGTTAAACAAGGCACTCGGATGCACATTTTCATAGTTGCCCAGGGAGCCGAGGTCAGGGACAAGCAGGTGGCAGATTTCCAGGGAGCCGAGGTCAGGGACAGGCAGGTGGCAGATTTCCAGGGTGACCCCTGAGCAGGATGCCCAGGATGCCCTGCACGGGTGTGAGCCAGTCCTGCTACACAAACTGCAAAAGAGTTGGCGCTGAGGCCCCCACAGCCGCCCCGCATGTATGTGAGGGCTTCCCCCATGCGCCAGCTCTAGTCCAGGTGTGCAGACCCCCACGACGAGCCGTGGCCCAGGTGATCCTGCTGAGGACAGGCTGTCACATCCCGGCTGGAAGGCAGGAGGGAAACGTCCTGGGTGGCTGTGGTTACCCTCTCCGCTCCAAGGAGCGTTAGGAGTGACTCCATTGCAGCTGCTGGCTGCAGCGCACCCTCCCCGAGTGGCCGCGGGGAGCCACTGAGTCGGGGCTTTGGCTACGGGACCCCTCAGAGCCAGGCTGGGCCCTGTGTCTGCCATGATTTGCCTCTCAGCAGGCAGCCTCACTTGCTGGGGTTGCACCTACACCGTGCCTGGGTGCCTGGCTGAGGCCGGGAGAAACTCGTGCCGCAGATGTCGCGACCGTAGGGAGGCACCGGCTCTGTGATTACAAGTTAGCAGAGCAATCAAAGAGACCTTACCCAAGCAAAAAGAAACACCGCGACACTGTGCAACACCCAAGCTTTCGGCGAGCAAGGGGCTGTGTCCTGGTGGGGCAGCGATGGGGCAGAGCCGTGCCGGGGGAGGTGGGGACCGGTCCCTGCTCAGGCCCCACATCCCACATGACGGGCAGCTGCGGGCTCTGGTGTGTGTCTTACTGCTCGGAAGGGGGGTGGAAAAAGCGTCCGACTTTTCCACGTAACAAAATTCTGGGTGGGAATTCTTTCTGGCTTCATCAAAGCGTCACTGTCACATAAAACCAGGACATTTGCTATGATTAAAAGGTGTTTGGGTTTTTTTAAGCTTACATTAAAGTGAATTTGTTAAGGAACAAAAGCCACTGTTACCCACCAGCCGATAACCACAGTTGAAACTCTGGATATTTTGACATTAGCCACAGCCTTTAAATCAACAGTAAGACTTCTTGTAAGCACTTTTATTTTTATGAAAGCAACGTTTTTCATAGGAAAAAACCTCGCTTGAATGAAGCATTTCTACCTGGCTCTTCTCAATACTGACCTGGAGCCTGATATGTCATTAAGAAGACACCCTGTGGGCTTCCTGAAGCCCCCCCAAACAGCAGCTTGGCCCTTCCAATTTGATTACCTGATCTCACCCCAGAAAAAAACCACATTTTTCCCCCTCTGTGAGCTTAGAGCGGAGAAAACAAAATCCAGAAGCGGCCGGGGCCAGCTGCGGCGGGACGGACGGCATTGGTTACAGGGCTGGCGGGGGTCCAGCTCCCGGTGCTATATAGGAGGGAGCGGGGGGAGCTGGGCTGCAGACGGAGCCACCGCTGCTTGTGTTAGCCATCGCTCACACTCTTCTCGCGGCTGGGGAAAACGACAGCCTGCCAAGATGTGCAAAGGATTAGCAGCGCTACCCCACACATGCCTGGAGAGGTGAGAGTGGCCAGCCTGGGCATGCTGGGGGGGGGCCGAGGGGCAGAGAGGCTCATCCTGCAGCACGTCCTCACGATGGACATCTCTTACGGGGACTGGGATCGTCCAGCTCTGGACTGGGAGGGAAGGGAGGCTTGCTGGCGGGGGCTCAGTGGGATGCTGCGAGTGGCTGGGACCCTTGGGGGGGGGGGGCGAGTGCTGATCCAGTCCCAAACTCTCCCCTCCGGCTTGGGAACCTCTCTGCCCCAAACCCACTCCTCAACCTCAGCTGCACCCCTCTGCGGGTCTGGAGTAGGAGCGTGTTGTCTTCAGATCTCAATATTTGCAAAACGTGGGGAGGAAAAAAGCAGGAAAGTGGTTGCCTTTCTGGGGCAAAACCAGCCCTGGCTCCAAAAAGCCTCAAAATCCTCTTTAAGTGCCTGTGTCTCGCTCGCACATGGATTAGCTGGCCCCGGTCCCTCTCACGAGGCTCGGTCCTGTGCAGAGCACCCGCTCTGTCCTGCTGGTGGCACCCATCCTCATCTTCATCCCCCTCTGCCCCAGTGCTTGCCTCAAAACCTGCCCTGGGTGGTGGTGGTGCTTCCCAGGCTTCTCTCACCCTTTGGCGACCCAGGCAGGCTCCAGCCCCCAGTCATTTCCATGCCAATCAAAACCTGCTCTCTCCTCGGAGCTGGAGGGGCTTTGGAGGGGGTCCGGTGAGAAGCAGAGATGGAAGGGAGGCCACCACGCGAGGCTGGGGTCTCCTTGCAGCAGCAGGGCACTCGATCCTTCGCCTAAGCAGGCAACTTGGTAGAAGACTTTACACCTGAATTACCCAGTGAGGATTTCCTCGCAGCCGCAAATGCCTTAGTCCTGGTTTTTAGATGAGGGTGGCATTCACTGTCCCGGGAGGAGCTCGAGAGGAGCCCCCCTTCGCCAGCTGAAGCCGTGCCACCGGAGGCTGACGCTGCTTGCCTGAAAACAAGGCAGATTCCCAGCACAGGCACAAACAGGAGCGCGGGGCTGTGACAACGCCTTTGTCTGAAATGTGCCTTTCGGCCATCCTCGTGCCCCATGCTCACCTCCTCTGGTCTCCTGCAGCCTCCTCCTCACGGGTGGCCGAGCAGCACTCCTCCACATGTGGGTGATCCACAAGTTTCTGCTCTGCTGTCATGTATGTTGTCACTCTTCTGCTACCTTCTAATACTAATTAGTCTTTTTTTCCACTGCTGCTCTGCTTATGCTTTCATTGACCTCCGTTACGCCCTCAAATCTTCACTCTTGAAGGCAGCTTCACTCACACTTCGATACACAGAGTCAGGACCGAGTTTGTCCTATGTGCACTATTTCGTGTTGCTCTACGAGGCATTTCAACAGCTACTTCCCTGCCAGTCTCACGAGACCTTTCTGCAGTTCCTCACAACTGGTCCCAAAGCGCTGTACCCGGGTAGCGCAGTTATCTGCTGCTCGGCCACTGACCCCCTTCTCCCCACGCACGTGACATGTTTAACAGCACGGTCCCAGCCCGCGTTCCCCTAGGACTGTCCCCACCGAGGAAGACACACCGTGTCCCCTCCGCGTTGGGTACTACCTTTCCCACACCGTTCCCCATGCTGGCGGCCATGAAATGACCTTCCCCCTTGCAGCTGCCCGGGGTCTGGAGAGCCCATCCGAGGTCCGCGGCCGAGCCAAGGGGCTGCTACCCCTGACTCTCCCCGAGGCACGTGCTTGCTGGCCTCTTCAGAGAGGGCCGATGGTTTTGAAGGAATCTCTTCCTACTGCCAGAGCTGCCTCGACTCCTCTCCCATAGACCATATTTGTCCATGTGTCCACCACGGCTCTCCGATACAGCTGCTGCTGACATGCCCGTACAGCATCACACTTGCAGCTTTACGGCTCCTCGAATGGCCCCTGGAGCCTTTTTCCCCTCAAGGGCCATTCCCTCCGGCACCTCCCTGCCCTCGGGCACAGCAGCAGCTTTAGCTTTCAGCTATAGCTTTAACTTCTCTTTGAGCTTCTTTTTTTTATTTTGTTTTTAAAGCTGGAGTCTCTCCTGGCCCTCCCCAGCAGCCTTCTTGCTCTTGATGTGTTTGACAGAACCCATATTTTCTTTTAATGCTTCTTGGAAGCTGTTTCTCAGACTTTTTCTTGGCTTGCTCCCATATGTTCTCACACTTAACCTTACACAGTTTACGGTTCTCTTGCTTTTTCTCACTCGGACATAGCTGGGGGGGTTTTGAAGGATGCCTTTTCATTTATAACTGCCTTTTTTACCCTGCTGTTTAGCCTTTGCTGAAGCCTTGCTTGAAAGCTTGTAATACATCTGCTGGAGGACGCCAGAACGATGTCTTTATAAATAGTGCTTCCCTCCCGCCAGCCTGCAAGCGCTCAGCCCTCTGGCTGTCCTTTCTCGCTTCCTTTCAACAAGCTTCCTCATCTCCGCCATCTCCCCGTATTTCCCAAAGGTCCCACAGCCGAGGACTTGCTCGGGGTGCGGGGGGAGGTCCTTGCTGCTGTCCCCACACCAGGACCTGCCGAGCTTCAGCAGGGTGGGCAGCCACCGATGGTCCATCAACAACGCCACGGGATGGAAAGGAGATGGAGCCATCCAGGGAGCCCCGTTGGGAGCAGCAGGCAGTGGGGCTGCAACATAGATCCAAAACCAGTCTAGGAGACCAGACTGGGGAGAAGCTCACCTGCAGCACAGCCCAAGGGAAGGCGACCCCAGAGCTGAGCTTGAATGGAGACGGGGGCCATGGGCAGGGTGTGGGGCTCAGCTGGGGCTGCTCAGGGCCATTAAGGGCCATTAGTGTCCCTTGAGCCTGACAGATGTCGGCCGTAAGTCACTGTCAGAGGGTGGGAACTGGAGAGCAAGATTTTGAACCACGTCTAAGCGTTACCCAGGAAAGCGCTTGCTGCCGCGCGAAGCCACCATCAGTTGCATCCAAATCTTGCGCGGGCGTTGGCCTCGTCCGCACCAGGGCGGGGGGGTGCCCAGCTTCTGCTCAGACAGCGACACCCACAGTGTCTTCCCACCTCATGTGTTAGATTTGGCTCTCTCCCAGCACAGCCCATGTTTTCCCCCCTGCCTGCTCGGGACCCCCGGCATCCACCATCCTCGCTTCAGAGGTGGGCGAGCCCCTTCCCCCTTGCTCTTCTCCCCTGCTCCTGCCAGATGCAAGCCCTGCGATCGGGCACAGGGTCCGATCGCCTGGAGGGGACCGTCCCTGGTGCACGGCACCCGGCACCGGCAGCAGGTTGGCCGTGGCAGTGTCCCCAGCTCTGCCCTCCTGAGCTTTGGGTGGTGGCAGGGAGAGGGACCAGGGGGCAGCTGGCATTTCTGCTTAGCCCCTCTTTGAAAGATGCTGCCTGAGCCCACGTGTCCCCTTCCCTGTGGAGAGCCATGGCCACAAGCACAGGCGTCTGGGAAAGCAGAGCCGAGGGAGAGGCCGTCCTGCCCCGTCGGCTTTCCTGGGGCACCCTCTGCACCCACCCACTGCTTCGGTGCTAAGGGGGCTGCAGCTCCTGCCCCCTTCACCTGCTCCTCCTTGCTGCAGCTCTGCCACCCGTGTGGGTCGGGGCCTTGCCACGGGGGTCTCGGCATGGCAGTGCCAGCCTGTGGGGTACCAAGGGGCACCTGAGGCTCGCGCGAGAGCCAGCCCCAGGCTCCGGGCATCAGGAGCCAGCTCCGGCTCGGAGCATTTATCTGCATTTTATTTATTTATTAGAGGGAGCAGGATGAACGGTGCATGGCAGCATCCCTGTCCCAGAGACACTGCGGTGTGGGAGCGTGGGGACCTCATCACCCTTCACCTAAGGTCCTGGTCTTTCCAGGCAAGATTCAAGTTTTCTCAGAAGCGCGAGCAGTGGAAGCTGTCCCTGTAGCTGCTGCTATTTTCCATGAAAACAGTTGGGTTTCTGGGTCTGCTCTGCTCCGTGCTGTACCCCCGCTGCGGGCGGTCCGTGCAGACGCGGGCTGGGTTGCTCGCTCTGGCTGGCCCTGCTGCCTGCTCCGACCGGCACCAGCCTTGCCAGCCCCTGCAGGGGTGGCTCTCAGGGGCAGGTTGCTGCAGCAGAAGCGGGGGAGCAGCCGGCCGGGGGAGCAGAGCCCACACCAGGTCTCAAAAAGTCACCCACAGAGGCTGGCGGGTGGGAAAGTAAAACACAGGGGGAGTTTTACAGGGAGGGGAAAAAAATTTGGAGGAATGGAAATGAAATAGCAGACACAGCAAGGGTGCGATCATCCGCAGAGGGCTCGTGGAAATAAGCAGCAAAGAGGAGAAGCGCAGTGAGCCCTGAAGCCGGGGAGCTGCTGCCCGGCTTTGACAGCCACGCCATGGCAAAGGCACCGAGCCCAGCCGGCCCGTGGGGCAGCGGTGTGTCCCCTTGCTCTCATTCACCTTCTGGGCCAGCAAGATGACCTGGAAGGCATCAAATGTTGCTGTGCCAGGGAAAAGTCCTGCCCTGCAAAGATGGGGTTTGGGGGGGTCCATTTTCAGCCGTTTATTTCTTCAGTCTTACGCAGCACACCTGAGTTTTCTCCGCAAAAGCTCGGCTTGCTCTTGCTACCACCACTGAGGTGTGGCAGAGAGGAGCCTCCTCGGTGGCTTTAGATCCTCAGGACCGCGTTGCAAATTGTATTACACAAAAGGGAACATTTTGGGAGACAGCTGGACTGCTGTCAAGCCCCAGGACCCCTCTTGTCCCTGCATCCTCCAAATGGAGGTCTGGAGTGTGGCCTTGGGGCAGCGGTGCCTGGCACAGCCTTTGGCAGCGGGAACACACTTCGGCTCCTGAAACCCTTCTTCCCCCTCTGCCCAGGGAAAGCAGCACCCAGGAGGTACCTGTTTGCAGGACCCTTCCCATTGCAGACATAAGGCTTACATATTATTTATATATACACTATATATCTATATATTAGGGCACCCTGCTCCAAATGCTGGGGGGGGGGGCTGGGGGGCACAACGTGGGACGGGGCTCGGTGTGGGGCACGGCACCCTGCACAGCCTCCTCTCCGAAGGCAGCTCCTTCGGCTCCTCGCCAGCATTTCCTCCAGGCTCATCACTATAGAAACTGAGTGCTGCACACACAGCCCCTAATTCATCCTCAGGGCAGCCCGCCAGCTCCGCTGATAAAATTATCCCGGCCACAGATGGGGACAAAGCAAAGAGATCAAGATCAAGAGCTGCCGCTAATTCTGAGCGCCTGGTTTGAAATGCCTCAGCCAGGCGCCTTTACAGCATTAGGGTCCATTTGTTCATGTGTAATTAATTACACAGCTTTGTACCTCAACCTGCCTCTGCTCGTCCCCTCCTGCAGGGCCAAGGAGATCAAGACCAAGCTGGGCACACTGCTCCAGAAGCCCGACTCGGCCATCGACTTCATCATTCCCTACCCGGAGAAGCCGGAGAAGCCGCCCAAGGCCCAGAAGTGAGTACCGTGCCGGGGCGGGCTGTGCTGGCACCCATGCCCGGCCGGAGGGCTGGATGCGAGCCCCTTTTTGGGATGCGGAGGAGCTGAAGCCCCTGCCGCGGGTGGGCACAGCTGGCTTTATGTGGCAGGCATCTCGTGGCACGCTCCTGGTGACCCGCCGGCGAGGTGTGGGCTCCGAGAGTTACGTCAGGGCAGCATGAGACGTGTCAGGCAATGCAGCTTTATGGAAACCAGATTTCTCGCAGAAACTCGATTTACTTTTGATGAGATTTCACGTTATTCAATAAAGGCTTTGCCAGAGGCATTCGGGACGTGGACTTCTCTGAGTCACCCGCCTCAGCCCAGAGGTCCGGCCTTGCGCAGCCTGCTGGCTTTGGGGCGGCAGCGTGTCCCCCAGCTGGGTGCACGGCCCCACGGCGCCGTGCCTGTCTCTGGGCAGCTCCGCCACGATGGCACCTTCTCACCTTATTGCCTTCGTCCCGAGCCTCTGCTCTCCAGCACCGAGCTGGTTTAATGACAAAGCAAAGCAGAGGAGAAGCTGGAGGGGCTGATGGGCTGTTGCTGCAGGATGAACAGTTCAAAGGAGGCAAAATAAATCTTGAAAAGAAATTTTAGCTTAAATCTAGAAGGAGGGTGGCTTCCTGGACGTAGGGTGATGGCCTCACCTGGGATACCTCCAGCCCAGCCTCGGGCAGCTGAGCCAGGTGCCTGAGCTGCTGCCCTGGCCCCTCTCCAGCCCCCCCCCAGCCCTGCCGCCATCGGATGTGTGTGACTGTCCCGGAGACACCTGCCCTTGCCCCCGGGAGTTGCTCCCTGCCCTCGAGCTGTGCCCGGACACACACAGTGCTGGAGGACCCAGGTCTGACAGCACCCAGACTATCGAACTTGCTGGAGGTAGGAGAGGCTGACCGGCCCAGCTAGCCTTGCTCGGGGCACCGGGAATGAGGGCTCATTTTGAAGGGCTCAAGTGGCCACATAAAGACAAAAACCAGAGGAGGCACATGCCCACTCTTCACAAGGCCAGGTTTTTATTTCCACTTTAAAATCAAAACTTTTTCTTTTACATCGGTCCCCCCTCCCCACGTTCCCCTTAGGCCCAGGCAATGTTACTCTAAACTGGTAACCCTCCACCAAGGGATTGCTAAAAACCCCAAACCAACCAAAACAACCCCCCGAAACAACCCCAATGTGCAGACAAACACCCCGCTCACCCCAATGAGAGCCTGCAGAGAGCTGCAGTCACTTCGATGGCTGCAGCAGGACAGGCAGAGCGCGACGGATGGCGTTTCGCACTCAGTCGCTGCTGTGCCCTGGATGCCTCTGCGAAGGAGACACATTTGTCCCCATTAGCCGTCCCCGCAGAAAGCCCGAGGACATCTTCGCTCCCCACTGGCTGGAGGAGCTGTTTTCTCCCGCACTGCGGGAGAAAGTTGCGCAGCCTCGGCATCGCTCCCCCGTCAGCATCTCACTCACAGTTAATATCATCCCTGGGACATTCAGGTAATGGAAAAGTGAATTTGGTAGTTTCCAGGAAATCTGGATTGTGTTGGCTCGCTGCGGCGATGCTCCCCATCACCGGGGTGGGGAGAGACCTGGCAGAAACACAGGACCAGGGGGAGCTTTTGATCCTTGACAGCAAGAGCAAATGCAATTCGAGGTCCGGAAAGTGAACGATCACAGCCCCCATCATGGTCTTTACTGCTGGGTGCCGGTGGTTTGATGACAAGTGAGGGCTGGATACCCAACCTGAGCAAGGCTTGCATTTCTGCTATTCTCCTCTCCCCGCTGGAGCCACCCGGGCCGGACGGCTGGGTAGGAGCCCCTGCGCTTTCCCCAGACCCACCAAGCAGCACCAAGGCCCCCGGGACCAGCAGGTTGTCCTGCCTGCTGCTCTCTGCCCGGCCCCAGGGATGCTCTGCGCAGCGATGGTCTGCAGCGAGCCCAGCGCTCAGCGGCATCGGGGGGGCTTCCCTCCCCCCCCAGCACTGGGCATCGGCCCCGGTGGGCAACAGGGAAGGAGCCCTGTGTCCCAGGGCAGCTTGGTCAAACTCCTTGGGGCTTAAAAAAAACCCAAAACAACAAAGCCACAAACAAAAAAACCCCCACCAAGCTCTTTAGTCGCAGTACAAGTGCCGCATTTAAAAAAAAAAAAAAAGAGGAAAAAATACGCACGTGAAAAAGCCTGAAGGTTTTCACTGGGGAGGGAGGGAGCCGAGGCCTGTGTCCTGCCCTGCCGCGGGGCGTGGGAATGGGACGGACGGGCTGTGGGAGTGGAGGGGCACTGACCCCAGCCCCAGCAGCGCAGGGCTGGAATGATCCAGCCCCCCCCCAGCGGGGAGCATCCTTCCCCACCCCAGCGGGAAAAGAGGGATGCTTCCCAGCTGCCTGCAGAGCCCCTGCTCTGCCTTCCCATGCACAGGCGCTGGGGCAAGGAGGGGACCCAGGGCTGCAGAGGGGACTCGCTTTGCAGTTCAGCCACATCTCTGCTCCAACGTGGGGGGAATTCGCCCACCCAGCCCCGTCCTCACCTTCCCTGGCACTTGGCTCTCCCCAGGAGGAGGGTACGCGTGCTGCGATGCAGCCGCATCCCCATTGCTTGACCATCTCCCCTGCTCTGCAACAGTCTCCACAGATTGTTACTCCATTCCTCCCCACTTTTAAAGGAATTATTTAAAAAGGGGCTGTGGGGCAAGCATGGACCACCCGGGCTTTCTTTACTCCCTTCAGGCCATCACAGGAGGAGGCTCTGCAGTGGCGCGATTCCTTGGAGAAGCTCCTGCAAAACCCCTGTAAGTTCACACCCCCTGCGCTCACATCCCCTCATCCCACGTCCCCCCCTGGTGCTCAGCAAGGGCTCAGCCCCCCTGGGACCACTGGTGCTCAGCGAGGGCTTGGCCCCCCCCCAGACGGGCTCGCCAGCTTCCGCAGCTTCCTGCGCTCCGAGTTCAGCGAGGAGAACGCCGAGTTTTGGGTGGCCTGTGAGGACTACAAGAAAACCAAGTCCCTCGTGAAGATGGCAGAGAAGGCCAAGAAGATCTACGAGGAGTTCATCCAGACCGAGGCACCCAAAGAGGTCAGTGGCCACGGGGCAGGAGACAGTACCGGGAGGTACCAAAGGAGAGTGATGGCTGCGGGGCACCTTGGACCACGGCTGAGGGGCAGCCCCATCCCCACGTGCTGCTCGCCCACCCGTCACAGCCCTGGTGCCCCCGTTTGCATGCTCAGCCTCTGCTGGGCCGCCTCCTGCCGCAGGCACCTCCAGCACATGCCTGTCCCCCTCTCCCCACAGAGGGCTCGCGTTAATCATAAGGAAAGACAATTTAGAGTAATCCTCCTCCCCGAGTTAGCTTTGCTGCAGGGTAGACCTCATCCTTACAGATTTGCCACCAATAATTCTCCCAGATAAGCGAACCTGCTGCAGTCCCTCCCCGTAACGTTTGCGTGGTTGTTGGTGGGACAGAGTGGGCGAAGGGAGATGCCATCACGCACCCCTCACAAAGGCAGGGCCCCCATTCCTCTTACGCTCCCATCACAGGTGAACATCGACCACTTCACCAAGGCGGTGACCATGAAGAACCTGGTGGAACCATCACCAACCAGCTTTGACATGGCCCAGAAAAGGATCTTTGCCCTGATGGAGAAAGATTCCCTGCCCAGATTCGTGCGGTCGGAGTTTTATCAGGAGTTAATCAAGTAGCAGCGCGGCAGGGCTGTGCGAGGCATTCCCCGCGGGCGGTCCCACTGCTTCTCTCTAAACAACTGCCCCTTCTCCTGCAGCCGCTTTGCTTTCTTGACACCACCCTAGAAGAGCACCCAGGGGTGTTGCTAAACATCTCGCCCTGTGCTTTGGACTGTCAGATGTCCTGATGTTTCCTCTCTTACAGTCTCTTTCCTCTCCCACAAAAGACCAATTAGCAGAAACCCCTGGTGATCCTCCCTGGGTTTGGGACCCAGAAGGGCGGCGGAGCAGCCCCGGCCCCGCAGTGACCGGGAGCCACTCGGGCAGCCGGCGCGTCCCTGGCACTGTGGGGCTTGGCTTTAGTCGGAGGTTCTGAGGCCCCGGCTCTGCCTTCTTAGGACTTCTTAGGACATGACAATTTTTCCCCCAGTTTTGCCCATATCGCTGGTTCGGCTCAGGCTCGCTCCCTCTTCCCAGGGTGCTGCTGAGGCTGCACAGGGCACCCTACGGGTGCTCCCCTCCCCGGCCAAGTCCAGCGCATCCGCAGCCCCGGGCTGCAGGGCTGGACACGTCCACCGCACGATCGCCATCACCCTGGCTTTGGAAAGCAGCTGATCAGCAAGCAGAGTGACGGCTGTACGGCAGTGATGGCTGTATGGCGGGGACGCTGGGACGGCTGGGGCGGTGGTTCGGCAGGGATGGCAGTGACGGCAGAGCCGGGAGCCGCACGGCCGTGCGCCGCGGGGTGGACCTGGCTGGCACGAGGGGTGGGCAGAGCGAGCCTGCAGCACCGCTTCCCCAGCGGCTCCACTTGGAGTCAGCTGTCAGCCCGTTTGCTTCACACTAAAGACAGTAAAGAGGATAAAAACGAGATCTGTTTGTTCAAAACACCGGGACTGTTTAGCAACCCAGGCTTCCCGCTCGCTCCAACCACTTGCATGACGTACTGAGCTCACAGTCTGCAGCCTGTGCCCGTGTCCCCAGTGCCTACGCGCAGCCCCCAGCAGTGCTGCTGGCTGGTGCTGTGCTTGGATGGCACCTTCGGACGTTGCTGCAGTGGTTTCTTGTTCCAGTTGCTTCTCTCTGCAGTAGGCACGCCAAAGCGATACTTCTGCACAAACCCGGTTGAGGGGCATCGATTAGAGGAGGGAGGAGAATCATGTTGAGGGGGGAGAATCATGTTGAGGGGGGAAAAAGCTGCAATTGCAACTGTTCAGATCAATGAAAAAAAACTAAACCAACCCCCAAAAATCAAACCCAAACACAAAACCATCATTGGAAATATGAAAAATAAATCCCTAGCTTCTTGAACAGATGGCAAACTCTGCTGAGTTTGTGTAGCCTGCACCTCTCTCTCCTGTCTCCTCCTGTCTGCCCAGGACGTGTTTCCATAAGACTGTCTCTTGAAAAGACCATCTCTTTTCAAACGATCCAAAGCCAGCCCACTGTTCGCTACCAGAAGAAATCACATCTGAGGATGTGGCAAGGGCATATGCGGAAGGCAGCTGGGGTCTCATTTCAGCCTTGAGGCGAATGCAATGAACTCCCGCTCCGTGGGGCCTGGACGTCCCTGCGATGGTTTCCTGGTGCAGCATCTGCACGGCCACGGCTTGCAACGAGCTGCTTCAGCCAGCAACCCAACAGATGCAGGGAAAATAACAAGCAACTGTGCTCCCAGCAGGCATCCCGGACCAGCCACCCCCCCCAGGCTGCTCAACCACAACTGCAAGTCATGAGACTCCATCCAAAATGCAATAACATAAACAACGGGTTTGCCAGCCTCTTCAAGACTTTAAAAATCTGATCAAAACCCCACCAGCCCCAAATATTTACACGTTGTCACTATGGTGACGAAGAAAAATACGTCCCGAGCTGCAGGCAGTGGGCTGCTTTCGCAGGCAGGGATGGGGAGGCAGGGGAAGGAAGGAGGCCAGCGCAAATGTGACTGGCTTTTTCCTCGGGAGCAAATGGCCTGGGAACGTCGGTGCTGGAGCGGCAGGGCTTGATGCTCCCAGGGCATTCCCCTGGGGTGGGCGCGGGGGGCGGCTTGGGCAGCCCCAAAGAGCCCAAGGGAGCCCACGAGCGGCAGGAGGGTCCCGTCGAAAGGGCGCAGGATCCCCTGGCAGCGCCCGCTGCCCAGAGCTGGTGGGCAGCAAGGGGGAGGCAAGAGCAGGGCTGGGCGCGGGGGGGGGCTTGGCCAGCCCTTCTGCCGCAGGGTGCTCCCACCGCCTCTGCCCAGGCGCGCTCCCTGCACCCTCCTAACGCCTCCACCAACTGGTGTCAAGACAAGCGGGTTCAGCATGTTCAAGCTCCCTGTTCACGGCGTGACTCATAGAAATGCGAAAGCAAACAGGCTTCCCTGCAGGAAGACCCAGATCTTTCAGTTTTACTTAATCCTTTGGCGGCTATCTGCAGATAGCCTCACACGTTTCACCGTTAAATGCCAACGCTGGGATGCTGCTGGAGGCTGGCTTGCTGCGCGCCGTCAAAACCTGAGACGTCTCTAGCTGCAACAGCAATGTGTGGGGCAGGGAGAAGGTGTCTGGGTACGTACGTGCCGAAGAGAAAGGTGGAGGCTGTATTCGGGAGATGTGAATCAACTCTATCGGAAATCCCTCCCCAGCTTGATTTCTGCTAAAATATTGGAAGCCTGCTTTTGGGGGTGATTGAACAGGTGCCAGTGAGCTACTTGGTGGCCATAAAATGTGCCCCCTGAAGTGTTTTGGAGCTCTTGGGAAGTTGTGTTTGTGTAGAAGGGTCGTCTGGCTAATTACTCAGGCAGGCTTGCCCCAGAAAGGCAGCAATGCCTGTACCCACCCCTCGGCCGAGCTTTCCACAGGCCCAAAGGTATTTACTGTTGGGCTGATACCAACCATTATATTTCTGGTAGGAAATACTTCATGTATTTTATCACTCTTGCTCTCATGAAATTTGGTATATGCATGAGCACTATACGCACGACATTGTACATCTATATCCCTATAGACATATACAAGTATACACACACACATATATCCATACTCCTAACGTGGGCATCTAGAACCCAGTGAGTCCGAGAGCCAAAAAGCAGAGTGTCTGGATATCGTGCTTGGGGTCTGTCGCAGAGATGAGCATGCATGGGTTTAGCGCAGTCCCAGACCCCGTTGCGTGAAATCTTGGCCATCCACCCGAGAAAAAGTGAAGCTGCATCTTCCAAAACGTCCTCCGAGACCACCCTGTGCCCGTGGCTGCCGAGTGCCCGCAGTCCCAGTGCGTCCTGGTGCCCAAGCCGGTGCGGGAGGCAGGTCTCGTGCTCTTGAGGGACCCCAACCCCTTGCCGTGGGGCAAGGCAACCCCACGCTGCAGCCCGGGTCCCGGGGCACCAGGCGCTGCCTCCCCAGCGCCCACTCCTCACCACGGGGACACGCGGAGGAGGGCTCCCTGCAGCTGCATCCCTCGGATCGACGCCGGGGGAATGTTTCCTGCGTGTTTTCTGGTTAATTCGGTGACCCGGCCCCTCGCACCTCACTGGCCATGGTGTGATTCACCCAGCTCTCCCGGTGCTGCCCGGTCCCAGCCCTGGGGACTGCCGAAGCCTGCGAGGTAGCAGCGGGAGCTGCCCGCTGCCCACGGGTGTCCCAGGGCTCGGCTCGTCCTTGGTCACTCCCTGGAGGGTGCTGAGCGCTGTGGCCAAGGGCCGGAGCGAGGTCAGGAGGGAGGATCGGCTCCTCGCAGCCGCCAGCAGCAGGTTTTCACTCTGATATTCTCCGGGTGATTTCTATTAGACATCTTCACGCGGTAAAGACATGGGGCACCGGTGTACACCAAGGAACTGGTTGTGTTAACCCATATTCTTGTACCACTCAGTAATCCACATATAAACATGTATTTCTGCTACTATCTCACTGGACTATTCATTTTATCTCTTTGCACTGAAGGCGCAGCGTTTCCTTACCCTCTACAGGGCAGTCCCAAAACTTGTGCCCAGAAGCCCTGGCAAGACCGAAGGTCTCCGAGAGCTTCTGCTCCAACCGATGCAGTGGTTTCTCAGGAAACCAAAAAGGGAATAAAAGCATCACCCCAAGGAGGCTGATCCAGAGGAAACTCTCCAGTGCCAGCACGGCACAGGCACCCCCAGCCCCGCTGCCCAGGTGCTGCCTTGGGCTTCAGCTCCCAGAATCAGCTCACACTCCAGTAGCAACCACAGTGTCGGCAGGGACTGGGCAAGAGCCAGCCCTGCTCACCCCCAGCCATGCCGCCTTTGGGCGGCAGCTCTGCACTCCCAGGGTTTGGGCCCACGGACAGGTTGAGCTCTGAGCCAAAACGTGTTGCCCTCTGGAGCTCTGGGTGGAAAGCTTTTGCAGTGAGGAGGTGCTCCTTTACGCTCTCCCCCCTCCAAGTGGGCCTCATGCTTACCCCAGCCCCTCGGCGAGGATGGGTGGTCCCTGTGCTGAGCTTGCCGGCAGGCACAGCATGGACCCAAAAAGCCCGGCATCCCCCAGGCTCATGGTGCCGAGGGTAGCTGAAGATAGAATGGCTGTTTCATTTTTCTGTAATTTAAAACAACCTCTGAGTGAAGCCATTTGTAAAATGGCTTTTTAGAGTCACCTTGGCCAATGAATTGGATCTCCATGCGTTTTCTTTGGTTCACACAATGGCATTTTAGAAGGGACTAATGCAAACATTTTTATTTAGAATGTATTCATCATTATTTAAATATCAATACAGTTTCTGCAATAGTTATCAAGAGTTCCCAGTACCAGGGGAAAACAAAACATAGTCACATGCTTGGCTATGTTCAGAGCTTTAGCAAGCCTCTCCGCCTCTTAGCTGAACATGCAGGGTGGTATATGTCAGTGCAATCAAATAAATACAAAATAAAGTAAATGTTAAAAGAGATTTCCTCTGTGGGCCTGGAAGTGCCTACCGGAGAACCACAGCCTCCTCCTGCCATGTCAAAAGCCCGGTATGAGAACTGTCGTCTGGACTGGGATGCAGAGCGAGGAATACACGGTTGTCAGAGCAGCAATATCCAACTACGGAGAGACCAAGGGCTGGGGGAGAGTGTGATAGCCAGTACTGCAGCCCAAGACAGCAAGCCCTGCATCTATTTCTTGCGCCTCCAACTGCAGGTCAGTGCCAGTCCCGAAGCCCCCAGTGAAGGCCATGTCTAACCGCAGTGATTAAAAAGTAAGCTGCCTTCCAGCAAAGCGCAGGAGCAGTAATGAGACTGACACATTCCTCCTACCATCTTCAGGAAAAAAGTGAGTCATGCTACTACTGAAATACAAACTCAGACAAACAATGTTAAAAAAAAAGACGGACTTTCTCAAGTACTCCTAAGCTTGTCCTTTCCTCCCCAGCTGTTGTGGTCCTATTCCCTCACAAACTGCTTCATACAAGCCAGGGCAGACAAGCCTGAATTCAAACGGCACTCCCAGAGTCAGTAATGTACACCCATCAAGTCTGGGAGAGAAGGAACATGTTTCTGTTCTGCTCAGCTACAGTATTTAACCTGGGAGCATGAAGGACATAATTAATAATATATGAAATAATTAACCTCCCCCAAAATAATAGCTCCATACAGCCTTAGGAAAGATCCTTGGCTAGTGTAAACTAGATGCTACAAAGGGAAAAGCAGCTGGAGGGGAGAGCTTCCCTGCAATTGTGGCTGTAGTGATCGAGGGAGGCTGTTTGAAAAGTTTTGGTCTCCCTTCAAGAAAGGAGCTCTCCCTATGTCTGATTACTGAAATGGAGTACAGCCCAAGTTCTGAGCAAATACTACTGAAAGCCTAGACATTTGGGAGCTATGTGAACAGTTAAGGACCACAGAAAGTCCTTTCCATTTAAGCTTTTGCCAATTAGAAAGGGGAGACCACAGTCCCCAACGCTTCCCTTGGCTTCCTCTTTCCCCTGCTCCTTGCTAGGTGTCACACCGCAACGCTGCAAGTCTGGTCCCTCGGTGGGTAGTGCTGGGTCTGAGCCTGCGCTCCCCCCCCACCCTCCTGGGCTTGCAGGGCTCGCCAGAAACACAGCAGACATGCAATGATTGCACCCAGCTTTCATGTAAGACACAGACTCCAGGGCTCCTACACCGATGGGGTCGGAGGAGGGTTTGCTACACAAACTGAGCCTGGTTTGGGTTACAAATGCTGGCTGTTGCATGACACGGGATACAACTGGGACATTAGACAGCTATTGGAGACAGCTCTGTTGCTTCATGCCAATGAACGCTTTTGCTGCCATATATTCTTGCAAGAGCCCAGCCTGCTCCTGCCTTACTGCAGGTTCAGGCACACTGAGAGATGATGTTAGAGTTGCAGTCTAAGGTGTGAGTGTGGCTTCTTTTGCAGTTTTCAGGCCCACAGCCAGCACCAGGTGGGCTGACCAAGTCCAGGTAGTAGGGCGACTTGAGGAAACGGCGGTAAGAATCCTTTTCCATGAGGGTGAATATTTTTCTCTGAGCCTCATCAAAGCAGGACAGTGTAGGCTCCAACATATTGTGGCTCGTCTTCTCCCGTGTGCATGAATCCAGGTTCACCTGTGGGCCAAAGGGACAGTGTAAGTAGAATCTGTCCCAGAAGTGGCTAGCATAGGTAAGGAAAAATCCAAGCGTCTCTCCACCAAGTATGCTTCAGCTGTCCTTGGTGGGCAGTTGTCCAAAATGGCTGTTTGACATCCTGTAACCTTGGCAGAATCTGTGCAGCTGGATACCAATGCATCTCTGCTGCCAGACGAACTGTCAGGGGAGACCGACACATGTCTCTCTGGGATGCCGCCAGCCAGGAAACTCAAACAACTGCACGGGACCAGCTGGAACACCAAGAATCACAGTTGTCTTGGGCTTTTCCCATTTGAGTGTGCACATGGGATGGCGACATGGTTGTGACTAAACTCACTTTCTCTCTATCCAAGTTTAATACAAAAGCAATAAAAATGACACCATTTCCTTGCTGACTAGCAGAGAAGCAGCATCCTGCAACTCTTATGAAACTACCGATCTCTACTTCCCTGTGCTGCTGGCCTGGTTCAGAATTTAGGGTAATACCTTTGCCCAAGAAATGTTCTGTGCACATACCTCTTTTGTTGCCTGCACTGAGATGAACTCATCATAGATCTTTCTGGCCTTGGGGCTGAGCTTGGCTGGTGACTTGGTTTTCTTGTAGTCCTCACAACTGATCCAGAACTCGATGTTTTCCTCACTGTACTCAGATTTGAGAAAAGCACGGAAAGCAGCCAGTCCTCCTACAGATTGTTTAGAGGAAAACCAAATCAGGTAAGAGAGCTGGTTCCTGGATAGTCATCCCCATGAACCCCAGCAAACAGCAATTTTGTGTTCTACTTCCCAGAGCTGAACGAGCAGCTCCCCTGGGGCTAGCGGTGAGGATGGCTGCCTGCCTCCACGGCAGTCACTCACGCAGCCGAGGGAGGCTGGAACTCAAGACAGGCCCCATGGGGATGTCACACATGGGTCCTCAGCTGCCTGCTCCCCCACTGTGACCTCCACTGTCTCAGCCAGGAGAACACAAGCAACTCACACGTTCCCAGGAGGCCCTGAGGAGGCAGCCAACACACGCCGCAGAGTTTCAGGCCATGGGAACAGCACAAAGGAAACCTCAAGGACATCAATTGTAGCCTGGAACTGATGGGAAGACAAAGTCTCCCATGGGCTCAGCAGCAAACGGTTTCTCCACTTTTTGGTTTTTTGTTTAACCCATTGTTAAATGTGTGCTGCAGTCTTGGCCCCTCTTTGCACAGGGGCTAAACCAGTTGCCTTCGTGAAAGGGACAGCCTCAGCAGTAGATCAAAGCCCCAGTCATGATATGTTGGCATTGTCCTTTGGATCTCACCAAGAGGACCCTTCACCACCCCTCCCAGAGGCCTATATGGCCAAAGGAGCTACTGTGTGCTGCTAAGAGACTTAAGATAATGTCCCACACTCTCTCCAGGGACTGCTTGCAGCACACACACTCTGCAGGCAGCAAAAGGGCCCTCTTTACTTACTCTCATGATGGATCAAGTTTTCCAAAGAGTCTGCCCATTTTCTGACTTCCTCTTGGCTAACCCTAAAAGGACACAAAGAGAGAAACATAGGGAAGATTTAAGGGGAGTACAGAAAGGACAAAATTGGTTTTTTTGCTCAGCGCCATCAGAAAAATCTCTTTCTCTGATTGTTGTAAGAGCATACATGAGACACCAAGAAGGAAATGCCTGCTTGCTTTACAGAGACCGTTGGGATCCCAGATCTAATCTACAGAAATTCCAGTTTGCAACCTCCGTCACCAGCCATGGGCTGGAAAGGAATTTTCCTGCAAAAATTGTTGGGGATTTTGTGTTTATTTTGTGACTGGCTGCATCTCTTGCTGGGGCACAGACCTGGAGTCGCTCTTATGGATCATATCAGTGAACTCCAAAGGGCTGATTTCTTTAACCTGTCAGGGGAACAGTAGCTATATGGAAGAGAGAGTAACACGGGAACTAGAAACACATGGGGAACGTGATAACACACCCTGCATTCGTTCCCCCTACCATACCAGAACATCCTAGGGCTCATCTAGTCCAAGCGCATACCTTGGCCTTTGGAGTCCTCCTTGGAAAGGACACCATCTACTTGCACCTCAGTGAGAGCAGCGATACCCTGACAGGCTGCTCTCTCTGTTTCCTGTGCCAATACCTCTGTGCAGCTGTGTGGACCATCGCACAAATCCAACTCAAAGAGACAGTGATGCTGATTCTGCAATGTGTCAAGTCACACTGGGTCTTGTGATGGTGTGATTCCCCCGCGCAGGAGACTGCACAAGTCTTTCCATGTGCACATGCATATTGAATCACAGAAGTGTTGGCAGAAAGGGACTTCTAGTTCAACCTTCTCCATGGAAAGAAACTATCAATACCTGAGGACTTATATTGCCACACTAGATTCAAACACACAGGTGTTCAGGAGGTACTGGGAAGCAGCAGCAGAAACGCTAATGAAGTTCAGCTCAGTGAAGGAGTAAACAACATGTTGCAGCCAGCCAGAGTTTACCTACATCACAGCATCTGCTCTTACCTCTGGCTTGAAGATCCTTTCTCCTTCTTGCCCTGGGAAGAGCTGTAGTCACAGGAGTCTGACTTCTGCAGCAAGAAGCCCAGACGATACTTCATGTCTTTGGCACTGAAAGAAACAATTCAAGAGCAAGATGAATATCATGTGTTACAACTCCCTCTGCAGCCTCCTCACCTGCAATAAGCTCCTTCAGCATTACCCAGTGACACAAATGCAGGTCACTGCTAGTGACTCCAATGCTGACTTTCCTCTTCTCACACACGGCACATTTCTGTTATTAGACAAATACAACAGTGTCGAAGAAGTCATTTTTCACATTCAACAACACCATTTGCTTGCTGAGAAGGTCATCAGCCTGGAGGCAGGGCTGGCAAAGGGGGAGAAGCTGCTGTTTTCCTACTGTTTGCTTCCAGTTAAAATATTGTGATAGAAAGGCATCGCCATGTTGTAAATGTGTCACTTCTCCTCAAGCAGATTTGCCCAGCGACCAGTGTCTGGTTCTTACACCCTTACTAATCCTTTCCTGCAGCCCTTGCCATCTCCCCACCTCATCACCCAGCTATAGGAACAGCATGGCCATGACAGGCCACCCCACCAAGCAGCTGCCTGTGACACAGAGGGAAAGGGAGGAAGCCAAGGACTCGGAGCAGGACCATGGGGTGAGATCAGGGGATGAACCAGGAGCTTCACCACAACCAGCCCACACAGACTGCAAGCTACTCCCTTGCTCCACAGCAAGCTCCTACGAGGACGCGTGCTTAATCTTGTGCTGCTTTCCAGCACACTCAGGACAATCATTGCCTGACAGCAACATCATCTAGGCATGCAGCTGCTGCTGGCCTCAGCATCTCTCTGGATTTCCTTCCAGTTTAAGAATGAGGGCGTGGGTAAATCAGTCCTGCTTGCTCAGGGGTGCAAGCCCTGGCCTGCCACAGGGTGCAACAGTAGCGCAAGCTGGAAGTTCTTTTCCTGCTCCTCAGATCAGAGGCTGGAAAAAAGCAAGAGGTTGTGCTGCAGGGCTGAGCTCCAGTAGCTGCTCAGCCTCCCAGCACTGCTCTTTGCTCTAGCCATAGCACCCTGTCAGCAGTCCCGGCCATATCTTATCTCACTGCTTGCTTGTGCTCGTAAACGTTTCCTTAACAACTCCAGCACTAGGGTGAGAGCGAAGGAAACCCACAGCTTCTTTAGCGCTGGGTGCCTGTGACCAGGGCCAACATCCAGGCCCTGCCCAGGCAGACATGGGGTGCTCTGCGCTGCCAGACTCGTTTCTGCCTCGCTCTCTCGTGCGACTTGCCCCCAGAAGACGACGACTGCTCAGGAAAGCGGCAGCAGGAGGGAACAAGACACTGCTGCTTGCAGCGAGTCCCACGACTTTCTGGGAGAGAGGGACTTTCTTGGGAATCCTGGACAGAGGTGGTTGAAAGATGTGAACATTTTTTTTCTTTGCATTTTTTCCAACGTTCTTTTATTTCCCCCATCAAATGTTCTTGCAAATGGGGGTGGGGTGGGGTGGGGGGTGTCAATATTTTTTCCTCACATTTTCAGCACTTGTTTTCAAATCCACCATGATGCGGGAGCTTTTTCTCCCAGGTGGGAGCAGCCTGAGTCTCAGTTTGTATCTTCCCAACTCTCTCTCACTGCACAGCCACTGGGAATTAGCCTCAGGAGCACTCCTGAAGGAACCAGCGGCCAGAAAGACAGCGCTGCGCCATCAGACCCACGCAAGTTCGCATGGGCTGGATGAGCAGGGAGTTTTGTGGGGCCAGTGCCGTTCTGGGGAGCTGGGCCACCCTGCTGGGGGTCTCCAGGCCCCACAGCACCCGAAAGGCAGTAACACCCCTCCAGGAGGGCTCGTGGCCCCCTTGCAGGCACAGAGACCCCCCTCAAGCCAGGCTGTGGGGCAGGCCGTGCCACCGAGGGCATCTTGGGGGTGCACAGGCTCCGCTCCGCCGGCACGAGGGGTGCCCGGCTGGAACCGCACAGCGGGGCGCAGCCAGATCCTGCACCCACGGCAGGGGTACGGCTCAGCCCATCCCGATCGGCACCGCACAACAGGGGTACGGCCAGCCCCCCAGCAGCCCCCCAGAGCTGCAGAGTGGGTGTAGAGCCTGACCCAGCCCCTCACCATCAGCACACGCACCAGGGGATCCAGGCTGACCCCACGCTGGCCGATGCCGCATCCAGTCCTGCGGTGCCCTGGGCTGGCCCGCATCCCTGCCCTGCCTGCTGGCAGCTGGGTCTCTGGTCCTGCCAGGCTGGGTTTCTGCATCTGGGATGCATTTTGGAGAATGACCCTCAATCTTTTTGATAGCCCGTCTGCCTTGATTTTTTTTTTTTTTTTTCCCTCCTCCGAGGGGGAAGCAAGAAAAGAAAATTCAGCAGCAAAAGTATTCAAAGGAGAAAAGGCGTGCAAAGCTTGCGGCAGAAGCAGATGACGGGAATATCAAAACACAGCAATGCTAAAAGCTGCTTGTTTTGCTGCTGGGAAGGATGGGTTTAGAGTTCCCACAGCTCAGTACAAAACCTTTATGCATTCTGCTTCTGACTAACAGAAGGGGAAAAAAAAGCCTGTAAGCAATCATCTGTACGTAATCTTACACAAGAATCACAGCCGAATCTGCCACTTCTGCTTCACGCAAAGTGCAATACATCAGTGTATCTCCAGACTAACATGACCATTAACAGATGCTCAGAAATAAACAGTACCTTTTTAAGCAAGTGGCTGGCAGTGCAGCGAGTCCCTTGCACATCTCGCTCCGAGGTCGGTTCTGTATTCCAGGAAAAACAACGCAGGAGGAGGCAGAGGCTGCGTGCGGGTCCTTCGCTGTCTGCAGAATTCAGTCTGGTCTCTGAGCCAGCTGAGCTGCCTTGGCTCTGTTTTATAGCCTAGCCCAGACAGCCCAGCAGCACTGGGTGACCCAGTCAGGAGTCAGCACAGCAGCAGCACCCGTCCCCTTTTTGCCCACCCAAGAGGAAGAGGGTGACGTATAAGCCAAGACAAAGGAATGAGTGGGATTCAAAACCTTACCAGAAATTAAGCTTGGTGTCTGGCTGCAGAGGTGGATTCTTTTAAAAGGGCGGAAAAAGCTTCAGGGGCTTTCCTCTGTTGCAAAAGGTGGAACGGTACAGATAAAAGCTGGATGAGATTTTCAAAGGGGCACAGACAGTAAAAAGGGTCAGAGAATCAATTCTGAGAAGTGAGATGAGCTTTGCTGGTTCCTCTCTTCATTTTCCCCTTCTATTTAAAGCAACGTGGGCAAAACAAGGGACAATAGTTTTGAACACAGAAGGTTACAGTAATCCTAACAAATGGAGAAACCGGAGCTCTAAGGAAAGAAGAATGGAAATTCACCAGGGAACTACCCAGGCAGATGAGACTGTCCTGTTTTATTCTAGAGGCATGTGGATATATACTGTTGGTGAGGCTGAAAAAAAACCCCTCTGAGGGGCATATCACTATCGGAATATAAAATGTGTGTGTCCCGGCACACACATATTTGGGGACAGCTCATGTATATGTGTAGGAAAAAGAAAGACAGGAGGCTGACAACACGGCTGCCTTAGATATATAGGTATCACTGTAATACCTTACTTCTCTATTTGCATTTACCCCTAATTAAAAGCCAGACCCTGGGACTCAGGAGTCCCCAAGTCTCCAACGGAAGATGATTAATTAAAACAATAGGTATAACTGCCTGCTCAGAGAGGACTTTGTGGCAGTGTTGAGGCTACTCTGTGCTAAAGGATGAACCCATGAAACACCTGGCTGTGGGGATGTTTGGTGGTGACTGCACTGCCTGGCTCTGCTGTAGTCCCAAGGGAGAGCAGAATGACTCCAGCTACACCACTTGTCCCCAGCCCTTGGAGGGTGCAGAAGGCAGTTGCCACTCTGGGGAGAGAGAATTGGCTGATATTTATTGAGCCGTGGCTCAGCACAGCCTGCACCATCATTATAAAAGAGGGGAAAGCTTTGGGCAGACAGACATGCATATGGTCTGCTGCACTTCAAGTCTTGCTCCTGCTGTGAAGTAAAGAAGCTTCAGTTCAGCAGCAAGCTGTCTGCCCACGCTACCCACTGCTGCACTCCCTCACCCCAGAAACCTTTAAATGCTTTGCCCACAACCTGCAGAAGTTATAGGGTGAGCAGAAGTTATAGGGTGAGCTTTTCCTTCCTGTGCGTCTAGAGTCTACAGCCAGCAGCACAGACAACCCAAATCCCAGACTAGTTTATCTGCCTTGGCATACTGCATCTTCTCAGATCATTAACTGTGCTGAAAGGCAACGCTCTAATTAACTTTAAAATGCTTTTGTACGAATGTAACTGTCCTGTTGCCAAACCTGAGGCAACATGCATGCAAGTCCTGTGCTGCTTGGACTGAAAATCAGCTCCAGCTCAGGGCAGTGTAAAGCTTTAACTGAGTGAATCCCCTTGTGTTTTTAGTGTTGGTGAGTTGACAGGACTTGGGTGGATCTGTAGGAAGCAACTGAGCACTGGCGGAGTTGGTGCCAAAGCTCTCTGATGTCTTCTGTTTGGGGAGGAGAGAAGCCAAAGGGCTGAATATAGCCAATGGGAAAAAACTTATTTAGCAATTAATTAATTAGTTATTTAATTTAATTAATTTAAATTTAATCTCAAACTTATGTAATGTTACTGCTGTTCGTGTGCAACTGCAGCACATTCATTCAAGCAATTCAAGAGCTCAGCTGGCTAAACTGACAGCTCTAACCTCGACCCTAACCCTAACCCTGGCAGCCAGAGCCTGACCTCCTGGCTCAGGAAGGTCCCAAGGGTTGCTTGCTAGGGCACGGAACCTTTATGCAGAACACAGAAATTCTGCAGTTTCTCTGCAAACTGGCATGTAACCAGATTTAGGAATGTCACACCTCTCTGTGGATTGTAAGCACGTTCACTGTGTGGCTCTAATGACACTCAGATGTTGGTGTTGTCAACATCAAGTCACCTCTGCATTCCCCAACTTCTGCGTGAGCACACTGTAATAATAAGTTTCTAACACGGCCTTCACAACAACCAGGCCAAAGGGCTTTGCAATAAAGACCATCCTCCCTGGACTAGGCGTGCAGACTCTTAGAACTGCTGCAATTGAAATTTCCCTTTTTCCAGCTCATTAACGCAGACTGGTTCAGTCTGGCCCCCATGCGAGGAGTTTGGGTTTGCATACTGCTCCTCCTGTAAGCTGTGTTTCCCAGCTGTTGCAGTTTAATAACCTCTTAGCTGCTCCAGCTGGTCCCCAATCAAAAGTACCCCCTTCCATCTCTTACCCTTCATAGTCAGGCCTCTTCTCACACGGCACAGGCTGTGCTGTGCTGAACACCAGAATCTCCTCCTCCCTGCCAGTTAGAGAAGCGGCAGCTTACGCCACTGGTTACGCCTGTCACGTCACCTCTGGCTCATTTCACCTGTGGCGTGAAGAAATCGGCAGTGAGGATGGGCTGGGGGTGGGGGCTCCCTGGCCAATACATCTCTTGGCCGTGCGGTGCTTTGGAGGCACCCAGGGGCCCATAGGAGACAGCACGACAGTAAACGTCTGAGGTTCCCACTGTGGCATCCCTCTTCCCCCACCCACTCGTCCCTGCTGCATCCCCCGCCTTGCCTCCCCAAGCAGCCGGAGACAAGGCTATGAAACAGAGCTTTCCCTCCCACCATCGCTGCAAGGGGAAAACGTCACACACGTGTGCTCACCCCCGTACACAAGGGCGCGTGGGATGCGTCCCTCGGCTCAGCGGCGGCCAAGCAGCAGGCTGCAGGAGGAGGCAGGGAGCGCGGAGAACGCTGCTTCGGTGGTCACGGCCCAGAGCCGAGCTGCTACAGGCTGTTGCCCTCCTGAGAGCACGGGGCTCTCCTGCCTCAGTCGCTCCCCAGCTCAGAGCAGCGTGCTGGGGGCTGCATGAGCACAGGAGGAAGACGGCTGCTTTGCATCACTGGAAAGGGGAAAGGGCGTGACATGGCAGCTGTGAGGATGTGCTGCTGGGCCAGGGCCTCTCCTGTCACTGCTGCCTTCCCCAGTCTGCCTTGCGGAGGCTAACGGTAGCCCACTCTTCCTCCTCTTCGCGTCTCACGAAACCAGCCAGGCACCTTGGGATCGGGCTGGCAAATCCCCTGGGTGCACAGGGGGACACTGCACAGAGTATTGCCCAGTATATGGGCATTGCCATCCCAATACGTCTGGCTCCCGATCTGCTCTGCAGACAGCATTGGTGAGGAACTAGAGCAGCTCCCACAGCCCTGAGAAGCACCAGCCAGGGTGGCATTAGGCCCCAAGGCCCCAGGCTGCAGAGCCCCTGCACGGGCAGCTGCCCTGGTGACACTTCTGCCCACGTGAGCAGCCCCAGTGCCAAGCCCTGCTGGGGGGGGGGCTGGAGCTGTGCTGCGCTCCCTGATTTCCTTCTCCCATACCCCAGCCCCAAGCACTCTTTGCACAGAAATCTCTTCCGGTACAACCACCCACCATTGGTTTCTTCTCCGGTACACCTGTTAGTGGGTAAGATTTCCTTCCAGTAACGAGGGCTCCATCATCTCCACATACATGTGTGCTTTGATTGAATTACGGCTAATGAGCTGGGAGCAGAGCGCCCTGGAAGGACCATTTGGGTCTGAGTTCGGATGAATCAGCTCGGCACGTGCCTGTGCCTGACACTGCACGCAGCCACGTTTCCTGTCCCAGGGCACTGACTGTGGCCTGACCTCTCTAAACGACACATGGAGAGACCACGCTTGTCCCCATAGGGTCCCCCAGACAGCACTGGGATTCCCAGAAATGTTGTCCCACAGCATAGCCTGAGGAAATTGTTCTTTCCCATGTCTATGCAATTCACTGCCTGACTTCACGTATAACCACAGCCGTGGCCCTGCAAACCAGTCCCCAGAGGCAGCCTTTGAGGAGAGAGCATCTCTTCCCAAATTAACCCTGACAAGAGGGACGACTCGCCATTCTGCCGCATGGTTAATTTGCTGCTCACACGGAAACCTCAAGTGGATGTACCTCCAGGGTGACCCAGTCACCTTTCTGCTTCTCTTGGACAAGGCGAAGATGAACTTTTCAAGGCAAAGCAGCTTTGGTTTGTTGTCGTAGTTTCTTGCTGAGCCTGCTCCTCTCTGAAGTGATGCTCTGTAAACGGTAGCACATTCATTCAGCACGTTCCTTAGACCCAACTTCATATAGTTCATACAACCAAACGTACAACGTGTACAATTTTCCCATGCTCTCAAGTGTTTTCTACTTACACATGTACCTACAACATCAGTGGATTTTTGTCATTTCTAAGTGCTTGGAAGTTCCTAGCAATTTGGGGGGTTTTGGCTGGGTTTTTCTTTGCTTCAACCCTCAGTTTTGAGGCTGCCTACTTCTGTTACTACCCAGAAAAAATATTTCATCTTTTATCAAAGGAAGAATTTTGTTCAGCCCAAATGGACTTTTTTTTTCCTCCTGGTTTGCGTTTCCTGGTGAAATAAGTGGGGTTCTTTTTGTCTGGCTGTTGTTCTTGTTTGTGGGCATCACACAACAGAAAAAGCTGTAATTTGAGTAATTTGCTTTCCAATTTCCCAAATCTCTGCCTCATCATCCATCTTAACAGCCCCTTAAATATTTCCTCTTAATCACTAAGAAAGTTTTGAATAACACTGGACCACAAACCAAACCAACATATGCCTGTTCACTGATGCCTTCCCAACACTAAAAACACTTTGAAATGTCTCATTTAGCCACTTTTAGTCCATCTAATATGGATTTTATGACATTTTAAGCCAAATATTGATAGCAAGTCATATTCATTTATAAATCTATTTCACCACCACAACTCCCTCATAAAAGCACTATTAAGCTCATTAGAAAAGGTCTATTTTTCCATTAAATCACATCAGCGGGTATCAATTATATCACCACCTTTTCAAATGAGTCTGCTACCGCCCATACTAATAGTGCTTCTGCACTGATCAAAGGTTAATAGCTCTGTGACTGTATAGCTCACCCCCTCTTAGAGCATGGCTTTCTTTCAGTTTTCATATGTTTTAGAATAAAAGGAAAAGGACCACTCTTTGTCCCGAGAGCTCTTTAGCCTATTCCTCCAAGAATCTTGGAGCAAGCCAGTTGATATCAACTCGGTCGATATAAAACTGTGTGGATCACCCCCAGGGCTGCGTAGCCCCCAGGCAGGGACACACTCACCAGTCTTTTGCAAGGGACACTGGGCAGATGATTGCACTGTGTCCCAGCTCTGCCTGCAGCTCCTCTGGAAGTCTCCCAGTGCCAGACCCCAAAGCTGCCACTGCTTCTTCTGACCCCGAAACGTGCCTGGGGGTGTGAAGCAGCTGGGTTTATCCTGCCTGGGTGCTGCCAGCCCCTCCTCAGCCGGGCACTCGAGAGCTGGGTGCTGCTCCTGCTGAACAAAGGCGGCTCTAGTGACTGCTCACAGTGAACAATAATTTTGCCCTTGACAGCAACAAGGTCTAAGCATTTTCACTCCATGTTTTGACCTGGTATAGTGCAACACAAATTTAGCTGCTGTTGATTTAAAGACACAATTCTGTGTTCCTTCGTGTTCTTCTTTGCGAGCTGATTGTACTTACTATTTGAAGCTTACAGGGAATTCCGCTGTTGAGACAGGAGCTGTGATGGGCGATGGTGGCACAGCTCAGATAGACTGACCCATGGGCCCATCACCGAATTAGCTTACAGTCACTGGTTTGCACACACCTCGCCTGGGGACCTCTCACTTGTGGGCCAATTGCTTCACCCCAATGTGCCCTAAGGTACAGGGGAGAGGGAGGCATAAAAGGAGGCAGGAGGAGGGTTGATACGTCAGAAATTAAGATGCCTTTATGTACAGTGTACAGCAGAACCACTCATCATGCATTCTGCACCTTAGCAACCCAGCTGTGCAGTGACTGCTTTTCTACAGCTTTAGAAAGCTCAGCTTTTTAATGTGATTGAGCTATCTTCTGCCTAGACAATTACTAGAGGATGTGAAGTTACAGGCTGCAAGGCTAAATCTTTTGTCGCTGCAGATCCAGTGAGATCTACTCTCTTAACCTTAAATGGACCTTCCTTCCTTCCCTCTTATTTTTCCAGTGGCAGCTGAGCAGGATTAGAGCTGCCATACCACAAGGGCCCATGGCAGGGAACAAAAGCTAGAGCTTTATTCAGGAGTGCAAAGCCCAGGGGATGTTTTGTCAAAGGGGTCATGGCTCTGCATCCAAAGCATGTTGCTTACAGCTCTGGTCACAGTTTAGTTGTTTAATTCTCTAAGTCTGCTTACAAAAGGCAGCTTGGAAGCAGCAAGCATCTGTCAATGCCTGTCTCAAGGGTATGCCAATTATTTAAAAGGTGATGTTTGACAAGTCTGCGGATGGGGTTGCAGAGCATCATGATTGCAGGCTAAAGAAACACAAAACCAAGGACAAGCACCTGCAGCATACGTTCATTCAAAAGCACTGAGTGATACCAGCCTGCTGCACACAATGGCTGTGTTGACTTGGCGTACAAGTAAATGCTCTTGATGTGGCCCCAACCTGAAGGGCATTTCTAAAAAGTGCCAGGTATTCAACGGATCAGTCAGCCCTGATGTGCAGCTAGTTTAGAAATCACAAAAAGGAAGCAGCAAATGAAACTGCACTGAAAACAGTTGATCCTAGCCTGAAGTTCCTTGATCTGTGTCTTGGAGGCAAACTGGACAGAATAAAACTGCAACTGGCAACATCCAATGTAGGAAAAATGTGGGACTGCTACACTGGGAAAACGTCACTTGCTGCAGAGGCTGATTGCATAGGAATGCACACAGTATATAATAGACATGCAAAGACTACTGGAAAACAGTCGCTGCTCAGTGAGCACTGTTTTGCCAAGACCTCTTGCTATTTAAAATTTATGTTGCAGCCATGCTGAAAATCCAAGCAGACCTGAGCTTCACTGTGCCACAGAGAGGGGAGGAAAAAAAAAAAAAAAAAAGCAGAGAAAGAGCTGTGAGCAAAATCTATGGCACATGGTACATGGCTGTGCCCCGCAGCTGATGCTCACAGCATCATGCTGAGAGTGACAACATTTAATACTTCATCATTTAGAAATTTCTGCTTTTTCCAAAAAAGAAATAAATGTTCCATGTTGTTACATTTCATCCTTCTGAACTTCTCAGCTGGATGCACGTGGCTGAGATCTTATTGCCTTTTCTGAAACCGTGTTTGCCTGTCTTTCTGGATGCAGGCTGGATGCTAAAGACTGCAATTACTGGCTCAGCAGGTGAGACTCCTGCAAGCTGCTATCCCAAGGCACATTTGTGCTTTTGTGTTTCAGCTAGAAATAAGTTTCAACACAGAAAGAAAAAATATTTGAATCAAGCCTCCAGTATCTGTAACTGGCCCATCTAACACAGGATCACTTGGATCACACAGGAATCTGCCCAAGACCTACTGCAGCAATCCTTAAACTGTCATCCACAGAGGACTTGTGGTCCCAAGGATATAATGCAAAAAACAAAGGACATGCTGACTTGGATAATCTCAGAGATGGAGCCACGAAGGTACATTATGGACCTGGACTTTCTCGGGTCAAGTATGTTCAGATCCAGGGTACTGTTTCTGATCACTGGAGAGACAAACTAACTCTAAAGACAAGAATGGCTCTGGAAAGAGTTGTACTGTTCAGTATTATCATGGTATAAATTGACTGCCACCATGTACAAAGTGCTTTATATTCCATAAATACAGAGTGTTTATCTTATTTGTGCATCGTAGGAAATTGCAAGCCTCAGGTGAGGGTAGTACTGACAAATTGTGTTTCTCCATTTTGTGAAATAATGCTGCAGTCCCAGTCAGTCCAGCTTAACTTTACCCACAAACCCCTCACATGAGATTGCCACTCAGCCTAATTTCATGGGCTTGTCCCACCCGGAAAGAATTGCCTGGCACAGACCCTGGCGTGTTACACAGAGCACTAGATGCCTGTAAAAACATGCCCAACGTCCCATCAGCCAGCAAATCCTCCCTGGGCGTTGCTTGTCCTCTCCCTCTGTCACTGAGACAGCCTCATGCCGTGACCACGCTGCACTCTGCATTCACCTCCACTCTGTGAGACGTGTCCTGCCTCTCTGCGGCCAGCAGACCCCAGCTGTATTCCTCCCTTGCCCCGTGAAGCACCAGCACCTCGGGGAGCCTGTGGAGGGAAGGCCAGGCTGAGGAATAGGATGGAGTCACGCTGGCCAGAAGTGGGAAAGGTTGGGGTCATGAGAGCTGGAAAGGAGGAAAAGAGTGGTCAGTGATGTACAGAGTGGTCAGGAAGCTATGTGAGAAGAGGGCCCAGAGATGAGCCATGGGAAAGAGGAGGACACATCCCATGGCATCTGGATGAGACAATCCTTGGGAACACTGTCCAGCAGCCAAGGGTCTCCAGGGACACTCAGCTGTCTCTGGAGGGAGCATGTGCACATGCTGAGTGTCCTTGCTGCCCTGCAAGGGAGGTCCCTGAGCTGAAACCAGTGCCCCAGTGCTCTGGGACAGTGTGGTAGGATCTCTAGGGGACCTGTGCCAGGCACAGGCCTCCAGCATGACCCATCTGCTCAGCAACATCCCTAACTGTCTTTATTGTTATCTTGTGCTTGAGATTCATGATGGAGAATCACTTATGTTCTGAGTAAGAGCAGATAAAAATAGTGCTAATATAACAAGGATGAGAGATGAATTTACAAAGTGGAGCAAGAAAGCCCAGAAGCCCCTCACAGTCATTATATGCTCCCACAGCTTTCAGACATGCTTTCAACAGCAAATGCCCTTCTGTTTGTTAGGCAAAGAAGGAAATAGCCTAAGACAGTAGCAGATGTCTAGAAGGCTTCATAATGGAGTGATTTCTTTTTTTCCCCTCTCCCTTCAATATACCTCATGGCTGTGCACCTTGTAACCCTGCTTCCTTCAACCAAAATATGTGTGGCTTAGCTGCCAGCAGGTGTGTAGAGCATCTGGTAAGCCATCACATCAAACTTTGCACTGGGAAAGAACAGACTGGTCATTTGTCATTTTCTAAGGCAGCATCAAGCTTGAATGAGACATTTCTTCCATGTTATAGACAGATGCTGCCAAAAACACATATGGCTTTTTTCAGGCTCATCCTCAGTTAGGGTGTTGCAACTTCTGTCCAGTGCAGAGGGTCTGTCCCTTCCGATGTGGGCGAGTACATCTGCAGCTAAACCTTTGAGTGAGCACTATGGATTTGTAAAATTTTTAAGCACTTGTTGATGAAAGAAAAGCAGAAGGCTCAGGAGGGGAAACAGGCAAGAGCTCAGGCTACCATGACAACTGGATCCCTGGTGCTCACACTCCTTCGGATGGTGTGACAGGTACTCCTGCTTGCACAGTGGCCCAGATTCAGAAGGATGGGGTTGGGACATAGAAAGAAACCTGCTTGCACCACACCAGACTATCCACCTAGACCTGGCTCGCAAGCTGCAGGAGCTCTGGGTTTAAGCCTTATCTTAAGAAAAAAGGCCATTTCCCCCTCAGAGTTCAGCCCTTTGAATCAACAGGCCAGGGTGACACCTTGCCCTGGTGCTGTCTCTCACCTGTCTGGCACCCATGCTGGCTCTAACCGCGCTCTGCTCAGCACACAGTCCTGCACAGACCCTGAGCAATCCCTGCCCCGCTGTGAGGCTAATGCGGAGGAAGTGGCTAATTTAAACTTTCCGAATCATTCTGGAAGCTTTTGTGGGTGCTTGCCTCTCCTATTCTAATAGACGAGGGCTCTAGGGAAGCTACCTTGCAGTCTGAGCTGTATTTAGAGTGACAGGCAGATGATGCAAAACAGGCTCAAAGGCAGTTTGGGAAAGATAAGTTGGGTAGAGAGAGGCCTGGCTCACCCCTCCCCATAGCCATAATAAAGCATTTGATGTGTCCCTTCTCTGCACTTGATCACGTTCCTGCTGCCTCTGTGATTCATATTATGCAACTGATTGACTTTGCAAGATATGAGAACAAAGCGTCTCCTTGTCCTGCTCCCTGATGCGCATTAAGTGTGTTAGACGGGAAGGCTGAAGCAGAAATCAAAACAAGCCCTCAAGCTTGGTTTCTCTGCTAATCACCGGTGCTCATATCCTTGTTACGCTGAGGGACTCTGCCATGGTAATCTAAAGGTACCATCCTGGGCATGCTTCCATTGGTCTGCAGAGCTGTTCGGTTGCAGCTGCCCAGTGAGGACTGCGACACTTTCCGTATCAAGCAAAAACTGTGTTCCAACAAGATTTTTCTTTTCGAGGGTTAATGAGCAACTCTTGAAGCAGCCTCTGATCAATGAGATGTGAAGGAAGTAAGCCAGGAGGCACAGAGGCCACCTGTCTTGCTAGCTGCATCCCAATCACGAAAAGTAAAAGTCATGGAGAAAAGAGTGGGACCAAGGGCATCACCTGCTCAAGCAATGCCATAACCCCTGAAAGCATGGCACAAGGTATTTCTCACGAAAGCTCAAACTGCTCCTGCTCGCTGAACTCTCTGCCCTAGGCCCAGCATATTCCAGTTTAGCATCTTTGGCCTGGTGCCGCATCCCCAAGGCTGGCCTGTCAAAAGGACTGCACACCATGATGCTCATACTAGGAGGGAACAGGCACTGCTGACAGATGACACCCACATCATGTACTTTCATAGCCAAGGTACATCAACGTGATAGTGCTGAGTTTAACAGTTACTCCACTGTATGAAATCTGGTGTTGACAGGAGAGGTTTTTGCTTCTGTTTTTCTCCATTTTCCTGCATCCAGCTGTGGATAGCCTTTACTTACGGCTCCTGGATAATAGAGGCTGAATCCTGCTGTGCTGCTTTACTGCTTTTTAAATTCTCTGATATGTGTGCACTTGGTCCAAAACCCATCAGTCCAGTAGGGAAAGCAGGTTGGACTTTGTCAGTAGCAGAGACCAAAGTGGGCTCAAATTTTAAAGAAATTAGCTCTAAAATCCTCCTTGACTTTGTTCTGTATGAGTCACACAAGGTAATGAGCAGCAGAGGCTGGAAGTGGAACGGGGACAGCTCTAAGAGCAGACGGGTTATTATTTTTTTTTCTCTTCAATTTCCTTTTCATATATTGTCTGAAGTTGTTCGTGGGGGCGGGGGGGGGAGATATGCTACCGCCAGCCTGAGATCAACAGAGCCTTACAGCAAATCTTCAGTCTAACAGTATCTGCTTGATATCACAACAAAACAGTAACAGACCCTGAACCCCAAATTGACCCACAGTACACCCTCAGGGGTTATTATATAGGGACATAGAAGTTATTCCCAGCCAAGAGTCCATCCAATTTTTATCCAGCCCTATTCTGTGTTCTGCAGCTCCTAATGTATTTTCAGGAAACCTGTTTCAGTACTGGTACAGAAACATGACTATTTCAGCCAACCTCCACTGATGAACTAACTGGCCCAATTACCCAGAGTTTACAATTCAGTGAAGCAAATACTTTGTTTAGATGCAAGTACATCAGATCAGACCTCCAAGGGGCTTGGGTGGAGACACCCTCCCCCTTCCTAATCAGTCCAGAATCTCCAAATACTTGGCCATGGAAGAGTGGTACTGAATCTAGCACATACAGGGCTCAGAAGCAGTGTAAGCACAGCCTTGGTAATGAGGAAAAGCATGCAGAATTGTAACATGAACGATCCTGCACAGGGAATGAAGGGTGGGGAGAGCAGAGTGTGTTGTCCACACGGACAGCCTGCTGGAGGTCAGTGCAGTATGAGTGGATGAGATACAGAAGCTTTCAAGCAACTACATGGCTAAGCAGATAGTTTTTCCCAGGAGGTAAAAAGCCACCAGCCTCAGACCACTATGCGCTGAGAAGCAGGACTAGGACACAGCCAAAAGCACAGGACGGCAGGTAGCTGTGAACTTGTGACAGCTGGGGAGAAAAACAGGCAGTTTGGATGCAGCAGCAGCATGAAAGGTTTGCAAGACCAACAAGAAAGATGACAGACTACAGGGGAGGAGCAACAGAGACCAAAGAACAAAAGACCTGGAAGTACAGACAGAACGGCAAAGGCTAGGGCAGCCTGGTGTTGCTGGAGAAATGGAAGGGAAGGGTTGCTGAGGGGTGGAGAAATGGAAGGGGAGGGTTGCTGAGGGCTGGAGAAATGGAAGGGAAGGGTTGCTGAGAGCAGGGCAAGACGCAGGAGGTGCAGAAAGCCAGGTATGCCAGGCTGAAGCTGTATACAATGCCCTTCTTGCTACCAACACTATGGGCTAAACATTTCAGATTGCAGAGTTACCTGCCTCTCCTAGTCTGGACATGTTTGTTTTCCTGGTGGCCTGTCAGGAAAAGCAATGGTATGTGAATTGCTGCAACCTCAATGCCATTCTCTGGGCAGGACGTGGGGTCCTCTGCTGATGACTTGTCTGTGCTGTGGCCTTACCAGAGTGCAGGACTTTTGGTCATGCCATAAACACATTCTTCAGTTTTACAACCAGGAATGGCATCCGAGGAACCTGGTTCTGGGAGCAGTGCTCTACGTTATCAGCACAGGTCATTCTTTCAATTCTCATTCTGTTGCTTTCCCCCCATTGTTTACACACATATTTCAAGTCAGACTTCACTTCAACCTTACTATTTCTGTTACACATCTCTTATACATGTCTGTGTGGGATAATCAATATGCTCTGTCTCACTCAGATGTTCAGTAAGAGGTTAGAAGATGGGTATTGCTCTTCAAGATGGCTGTAGACCAATTGGAGAGAATCCAGATCACAGAACTACAAGGCAAGACAGAAGATGGAGAGTTTGTTCAATCTAGAAGTGAGCAGACCAAAGGGACACCGGGTAATGATACATGAAGTACCTAAATGTCACATCCATAAAAGGCTGCAGTTAGAGAGAAGAAGATGATAAACTGTTCAGTGTGTCCATGCTGGTTAAAGACAAGAAATGTTTGTCCTGAATTACAGCAAGTAAGGACTAGATTAGACAGCAGACAAGATTTTTCCAGCTCTAAGATCATGAAGTACTAGACTGGATCACCTGGGGAAGGGCTTGTAACGTCACTTAGAAAAGCTCCTACTACAAATGTAGTTTATTTGCCTCTGCCTTGGACCTTGGTGAGGCTCTAGGTGGCCTTCCTGCATTCCCTCAGCAAGGGCTTATTGAGGAGGTAATAAAACAGGAATCTAAAGTTCAGCTTTGATACCCACATGTAAGGTTTTTGGTTAAATGTTGGGTGCACAGCATGTCCTGCTCCTGACGATCCCACCTGGCTACCTCAGAGACAAACACAGAACTGCTGTTGAACAGCAGGGACCTACTGGTTCTGTACAACCTGTCTTCAACGCGGGAAATGCAGCTGCCCTTCACAATCCAGACCTTCCCAGTCTTAGCAAGCTTTGCTACCCTTTGACCACTGCAGTAAGCCAAGCTAGGCTGCATCATCAAATCTATTCACTGCCCCCCTGCCACTTTTTTATTTATTTATTAGCTAAATGGATTTCCACCTACTCTGCAGCCCTGGGGAAAAGGAAGTTGATTTTCTGGCTGGGGAAAGCAGCTCACAGTGACCAGTCCCAAGGGAAAAGATGATATCAGTATTTCTGAGTTTCCAGTTAATTGTGTTTACTGAAGAATGCATAACATTAGAGGGCCTTGAGCGTTGGCCAAGTTTGTAAAAGTAAATAAAGACAATTTCAGTCTAATGTTAGAAAACTGACCCTGAGATTATTTCTGAGCTCACTTCTTCCAGCAGCTAGAACAAACCCTGATGCATTTGATGTGAAATAAAGAGCACTGGATTCATACCTTATTATTCAGCAAATAAATGTGTTTGACTGCTGTAGCTAGAAGGCATCTCTCCTCCAGAAGACAGGCCACAAGACAGAAGAGCAGTTCCTTCTTCTTACGGCTTGTCTCATGGCCACCTCACAGCCCATCAGAATTCCAGCCACCTTCTCAGGAGGACCCACTACAAAATATGCCATGTTAGGAAGCAGCAGGAGTGGAGATGCTCCATAAAGGAGGACAAGCCAGGAGTTGAGGATGACCCCAGCATAGGCAGTGCCCTCACTGAGGGGCACTGTCCCACAGCACCTGCACAGGGACCAACTAACGGTCCACCCACCGCCCTAGGATGGGTCAGAGCAGAGGACATTTAGGGAGCCCTATCAGGAGCAGCACAAGATGGAGTTGGAGGTACACCTACCTACAACAGCACAGAAGAGAACTAGGGCTAAAGGCCTGAGTTTAAATAGAGCTCCCGGTCCATGAGCAGAGGGTATGGGCAGGGGCCCAGGTGAGGCTGGTTGGGGCAACTAAGGCCTATTAGTGCTCTCAGGGCTCTGACACCACATCTGTCCTCTAAGCCTGCTCCTCAGATGGGCAGAGCCCTCCTTGCCCTCCCCAGGAAGAGCTGCACGGCGCTGCTTATCCCAGAGATGAAGGCAACCATCAGGTGCTGCCCAGTTCTTCTCTGATCCTTTCTAGTCTCATCCCTCTACCGCCTTGCTTTCTGCACGGCCACGCGGTGTCAGCTGGTTCCCGCTGACTCCTCCTGTGCTTCATGAGCACATCTTGCAAATTGCTCACAGCAATCCTAACAGAGCCATTTCTGCCCAGTAGAGTCCCATTAGCCAGCAACTCTCTCCTCGGTCTCTAATGATTCAAACCACAAAGCCATTTGTCATGCTACATCTTCTTTCCCAGTGAGTAAAAGCCAATTAGTGTTTTCAACTTTGCTCTGAAATAGCCCTGGCTCCTTCTTGCTTCTTTATGCTACCAGGAAACCATCTACAATAATGACTTGTTTAGATGTCTAGTGCTGTGTCGCAGCGAATTTAAAGCTCTCTAAACTTTCCTCTCTGCATACCAAACACCTTAAGCAAGAGGCACATTTTGCTGCCAGAAATTCCAAGATGAATTAGGTTTTGAAGCTGTCATATGGCCATTTTTAAAATTTTATTTTGATTTTTTGTGCTTAAGAAAATAATGATGATTTTTGCTGCCAGACCTTATTTCCTATCTTAAACACTGAAATTTTCAGCAGTCTGTCTCATTTTCTTAATCTTTTCTTAGTAGAGGAATATCTCTTGAAAAACAAATGCTCCAAAAGGTCCGTGGGATGAGACCTGGTGATCTGGTTGAAATAGTGTGGCCAGCAGGAGCAGGGCAGTGATAATCCCCCTGTACTCGGCACTGGTGAGGCCGCACCTCGAGTACTGTGTCCAGTTTTGGCCCCTCACTACAGGAAAGACATTGAGGTGCTGGAGCGTGTCCAGAGAAGGGCAACCAAGTTGGTGAGGGGCCTGG
>JAVJGG010000090.1:36751038-36773506 GCA_035590195.1 Aviceda cuculoides
TGTCAGACATTGGAACAGGCTGCCCAGGGAAGTGGTTGAGTCACCATCCCTGGAGGTGTTCAAAAAGCGCATAGACGGGGTACTCTGTGCCATGGTCTAGTGGGCATGGATGACGGCTGGACTCGATGACCTTGAAGGTCCTTTCCAACCTAAATGATTCTATGATTCTATGATCTACACAGTCCAAGCATGTGCAGCAGCCACAGGTGGTCCTGTGGCCATCAGTGAGTTCTGATGGCCTGCTGTCCCCTGGGGGCCCTGGCCAGCACCGGCTGCTGTCACACAGCGCTGGCCCAGGCTCCCTGTGAAGTGACTGGCTGCAGCCGTGCCCAGGGCCAGGTTTGCGAGGGGCTTGAAACAAAGGGGCTGTTGCATTCAGAAGCAAATCAGCTCCAAACACAAGCTGCTGAGAGTCAAGGTGAATTGCTTTTGCATTTGTCAGCGTTAGGCTATAATAAGGCATTAAAACTTGACTAGCGCATAATAACTGTATTAGAGCTGTAAGGGTTTTAATGTTAAAATAGAGTTATGTTTCTAAAACGAAAAATGCAAAACTAGTGATTGTTATCCTATTGATATTTTAATTTGAAGGTGTAAGCCATTCTCAGAGCAAATTAAAATTAAATAAACTTTTTTATTAAATTATTTAATTGCCTGGCCATTTTTAGTTAAAGAATATTCAATTCAATTATTAAATAAAATCATATGTGCTCATTCCTACTCAGCAATGAATCTACACATTCACTTAAATTTCATTTAAGTTATCATATGTATTTTTGAACCATAACCTGAGAGAAAAGGCTTGAGAAGGACACACTTTTAATGGGTAGACCATGGGTCTCCTCCAGCGATGGCTGTCAGTCATCTGTTGATAAAGGCTTCTATTTCTCAGCAAGACTCTCAGAGAATAGGCAACTTTTCTCCTGCTAGTATGATGCAACACACATTTTGTTTGGTCATTGCCTCTACACTTGCTCCCAGAAGAAAAAATCCCATCTTTCCTTAAGGCTTCCAGAACCAGCTCCTGGACAGAGATGCCCAGCCTGCAGCCAGGTGGTACCTCTCCAGTTAGGCAGTGGGAGTAGTGGTGGTCCACATCACACCTCTGCCTCAACCACAGTGAGAAGTGCCTGGTCCAGTAGGTTTGTCATATCACCCTCTTATAAGATTCACAGCAGATGAATGACATCCCTGAGCACTCTGCTTGAAAATGGTGGCTGAGATCTCCTACGGCACCATGGTGTTAGTGTCCTCCGTTCATGCCGCATGAATGCCCAGACCTGTGGATATAACAAGTCCTTCCATTTGTAAATACTCCCTCCTGGGCAGTTTGTACTGTATCGTCTGCCTCAAAGAACCCATGGAATAATTTCTGGTCTGTGGCTCATCCACAAACAGAGATGTGGGCTGGCCTTTGATTTCCATGGCATCCTTTCTGGCACCTCATGGGGTAAGCTGTGTGCAACGCCAGGTCCCCAGTGCTCCGGTGAGCATGCCTTCTAGTAGCCACATCTCCTGACTGTGTAGGACTTGCCTTGGAAAGCAACACAGGGGGCACAAATAAAAGCCTGAGTCAGTTTTGGGGAGAATAGCCGCTGTTTCGATGTGACTGAACACATGCGCAGTGAAGTGTTTGCAAGGGTTTTGCTCATCTCTGATTCAGCCTGAGAAGCAGATGGCAAAAGTCACCCGGCCTGGCTTCAGGCCCAGCTCACACAATTAGAAAAGAATTAGCTGAACTTAATAGGAAAATCAACATTAAGCAGATAGGAGCTGGTGCAGTTGTTAAAGACAATGTAGTGTTTTTCCCTGGCAGACGCCCAGGCTAATGGAGGGCTTCCAGCATCCAGAGCAGCCTCCAAATGAAGGCTTAATTGGCCTCTGAAGCCACTCATATAATTACAAACACTTGTAATGAAGCATGAAAAATACAAGAGCCCAGGACTATGACATGGAGGGAAGAAATGATCTCATCTATCTCAGAAAATAAATCAAAACTGCTTTACCCTCTTCCTTACATTGAACCTTTTTCCCAGCTTCTACCTGGTCTGCAGACTCCACTCAGGTGCTGGTTTCCAGGGCAGTGCTATGACCAGGGGGAAATCTAACACGAGGCAAAACTTCTGCCTTCCCCTGGCTGCTGGGTTGCAGGTGCAGGTTGGACACTGGGCAGACACTACAATGGACTTTGACTGCCCACTGCTGGTGTGCACAGCAGAGCCCTGCCAGCAGCAAAACATCTGCTTTGGCGAATGCTTTACATTTTGATTCTGCTTTAACTTTAGCTAAATGACCCTCCATGATTTCTGTTCAACAGCTGCTCTCTGAAACATGCATCTCTGCTGATTACTCAGACACAGTAGCAGCAGCTGTAGCACCTGGTCCAGGCAGAGCCGTGTACATTCCCGTCGTACCAAGGACCTGCAGCCCCTGGAATGTGTGTCCCAGAGCAAGCTGGTGGGGAGTCCAAGGTACAACTCCCTTGGTTGCTATGCTGGATTGAGCCAAAGATCAATGGGGTTTGTGCTGTTTGTTACTCTACAATTTTCTAGTTCACTGGGGACAATTAGCTGGCTTGTTTGCGCTGGGGGAGACTCTTGAGTCCTTTGGTTCAGAATCACAGAGTAACTGAGGCTGGAAGGGAGTCAGGACCCATCTGGTCCAATACTCATGGAAAGCAAGGACAGCTTTGATGTCTTGCATCCTTTCTACGGATCAGGTGACATCTGGTCCCACCAAAAGGAAATCACAACCAGGCATGTTAGGGAGGACCTAGAAATAGTTTAACTTCAATCAGTAAGGCTTCCTCCCTGCACAGACGAGCAAAACAGACGTACCAGCACCACACCCAGCTTTGTCCAATTAGCCATGCCATCACTCTGGCTAATTAGCCTACTCGGAGCTTTGCAAGGCCACAGCAATATTCCTTATTCTTTTAGTATCAGTTCAGATGACACTGAACCACTTCACCTTACACTTTTTCACAGTGTTGATCACTAAGGCCAGGGACAGGAGCTGTGTGCATCTGTCACCCACATCTCCGTTCCCAAAGCTCACAGCTGCTAATGCAGGAAGAGAAAAAATTCAGGAGAAAAATTCCAATGTCTGCTAAGGAATGGGAAGGCATGGCCAGCATGCCAGAAGGACAGCAAGGAGGCAACAGTCAGCTGGGTGCCTGTCATGGGGTAGACAGACACCACTAAGCATCACTTTCGTTCAGGTTGGTTTTCACCACACACCTGTGATTTGAAGGCTCACTGCTCTACCCACACCTTGGCCTTCTCTCTTGGACCCTGCGTCCCTCCATCTGGGGAGCTCTGGTGCTCATTTCTCGTGTGTCCACATATGCCCATCGCAGTGTCCATACAATGCCACTGAGTCACCCCTACTGGGGACAAGAGAGAAGAAATTTCCATCCTCTTCAAAAAACTAACTTTGGCTGGACTTACTCAGCCTCCTGTTATCTCTGTGGCATTTGGCTGCAATTAAACACTGAGAGCTGAACATTGGTCACTGGACAACCTGTTTTTCATGTGACTAACATTGTTTGCCAGGCAACTTCTGGCTTATGCAGGCCAGACTGTGTCAAGAAATACCATAGGATAGTCTCACATCTAGCACTCATGATCTTAGGGTACATCAGCTGGTCTGCTGAGGCAGGCAATATTCAAGCAAAGGAAGAGTATCCTCTTCCACCCAGGAAGATGGTGATTAACAAACTACAACTTCCCTGGCACAGTCTAGACACAGCCAGCCCAAAGGCCAGGCGTTTTCCCTTGCTTGTACTGGGGTTTGTATCATTTTACAGCTAAAATGCTAAAATCTGATCAAATCACACTTAGCTAGAGCAAGACCTGACATGAGCTTAACTGCCCTCAAGTGATGACAAGCAGAAAGTGCAGATAAAGAAGTCACCTGAAAAGAAGCACGTTTTGCAGGAGCCCGAGTAGGACTTCAGAGAGGCTCACCTGTGCACAGAAGGCTTTCCCTCATATGTCATAGGCTCAAGCCTGGGGTTTTACTTTGAAGTGTCTGCTCTGGCTCTGCCCCAAGGGCTTGCTGGAGTTCCCCATTTTCAGCTTGGCTCAGATAACCATCACAGTCACTCCAGCTAAATGAATACAGCATGGCAAGCACAGAGGCAAAGCAGTGACAAATGATTCTTCAGAAGCCAGAGAAGGACCTCACCTCACAGTCCACCTGTTTTTTGCAACTGAGATTATGCAGGTTCCTGCATGCACTCAGTTACTAGATAATGACCCCAGGTGCAAACATCAAGAGAGCAGTTGTGTCTTTTCCCACGTCTGCACAGCCCTGCCATGAAAGTAGCAGAAACAAAAATGTGTGCCCTCTTCACAAACAGGGATTTCTTATTGATGGGGCTGTCATTGGAAGAGGGTGACCAGGAAACCGGCGCATGATTGCCCAGCTCTAGATATGGGAGATCCTTCGGAAGCAGCAATGTATGGGTTGACCTGGTAATAAGAACGTCCTGGTCATTCTCAGCAGGGACAGAAGGGTTCTCTGATACAGATGATCTTTAAACCGAGGGTTGATGGTCTGAGTTTGCAGAGTCAAGGGGGGCAACTCTTTTGCACCCCAGGCAGCTGACAAGTAAGTTCACATGGTGGCATGTGTCTGGGGTGAGTCGGTGTGAGCCAGATAGCAAAACTGGAGGTACCAGAAAGGCCTGGCTCACATACGAGCTCTCCCATAGCTCACAAGGTAGATCATCAGGTAACATGGGCTGTAAGTTTGGACCTGAAGCCAGAGCAAGAGTCAACACAGGGCCTGTGCACTCGTGTAGGCCGCTCCACTGTCCCACCAGGAGACACAGCATGGATCTGCTGGGGCTGTATCATGGACACATGGAGCGTATCCCCCTTGGCCCCAGGGTGGCCTGGCTGTATTCAACTCACGAGCTAGTCTTTCTGCTGGCTGTAGGTCTGGCCCTGCTCACAGAGACAGCTCTAAACCTTGGGGAAATCCTGAACACGTCAGGATGTGGCTAAATCACCTCCAGAAAAGACATACAGCCTGATAAGAAAAAGGAGGTAAGTAAAAGGAGTAGGATAAGCAGAGCCAGGAAGCCCAGTTTGCCTTCCCTTGGTCACAGCAAGCCCAACCCAGGGTTACTGTTCAAGCAGCAACAACTGATGTAGCAGGGCTTTCCGTGACCCGCTCACTGCAGGAAACCCAGTAGCCAGAACACGATTTTTATAACTCTGATGCGATCCACGGCCTTGCCCCCCCACCCTCCGCGGTGGCGTCTCCGCAGCCCGTGCCCCGCCGCTGCCCGCTGCTCTCTCTGCCCACGTAAGGAAGAGGAGCGCCGGCTCAGCCCACAGGCAGACCGCTGCCCTGTGCTCGAACGGCTTCGCAAGCCGGCCCCGGCTGCGGCAGGAGCTGCCCCGGCAGCGACCGCCACCCCTCCGGACCCGGCGCGGCCTCTCTGGGCGCTTCCGCACTCCCGGGGCCGGGCGGGGCGGGACCGGCAGCTCCGGTCGGCGGGCGCTGCCCGCAGGGGTGCCGGGAGGTGTAGTCCCGGCGCCCTCACGGAGGGTAGAGCCGTGCTGGCCGCCATGTCGTGGCCGCAGCACGCCGGGAGATGGAGCCTCGCTGGCGGCCCTTGCCCGCCCGGCAGAGCTTTCACCGCCCTTCCAGTCAGCAGACATGATGACCCCATGGCGTGCTGCTGAATGACACCCGGCGGCCGACTGCTGTGGTGGAGGCTAAGGCGGGCCCCGGCGGTCCCTCCTCGGCGGGCCCCGGCGGCCATGGCTGCGCCTCAGCCTGGGCCCTGCGCTGCGAACAGGCCTGGCCAGCCCCGGCGCTGTGGTCCCTGGAAAAAAAACCCCGAACAACTAACTCTTTTCACCAGAGAACCTCCTAGGCAAAATATTTGCGAAAGATGAGACTATTCTACTGATTCTTTTTTTGTCCTTAAAAGTGTATCACTCTGTATATTGCTCCTTCAAACTGAACCAAACTAGCCCCCCCTCAGCTGGAACACGTCAGACAAACCCCAGTGTTAGGGAAGGAGAGAAGGAAGGAAAGAGGGAAGGAAGGAAGGAGGGAAGGAAGGAAAGGAAGGTGCCGGCAGCAGAGGGATGTGCACAGCTCTGGTGCACTGCTCTTTTGGATTTGACTGGAAAACACCTGGGATGCTGAGTTCCGAGCAAGGCTGTTCATGTCCCCTTTTTTGAAAGAAAGGAGAAAGGACATGTCAGAATGTTTCCAACAGAGGGATCACCAGGACAGCCGTGGCCATTGCACTGTCAACCCATAACCTGAGCTGCCTTATTTTGGCGGTGTGCTGGAAGCCGGTGTGGCTGTTCTCACTCTCCATCCTTTGGGGAAGATATATCAACACTGTCAGGACTGGGACATAATTTGATCATCAGAAAGCAAAAATTTTAAACTTGGAGGCCATTCTGGGGGAGAAAAAAAAAAAAGTCTTACTTAGCCTCAGTGACAGTCTCCGAAGTTAGGCTTTGAAAGGCACTTGTGGATCAAGCAAAGCAGCCTGCAGAACTTCCCTAGGAATTACAAAAAATGACTTGTGGTCACTGTGAAATGGAATGGAAATTATTTCATACATGCCACAAGGACATGTTTCAGACCAGCAGTTTCTATCCTCAGGCAATCTAGGCTGATTTGCAACAGATGAAATGCAGCATTTGTACTAGATTTGGTGACCACAGCGATATAAAAATTATTACAGGTTTTATGTTTATCAAATTGACAGTATAACCTGATAAATGATCACCTGTTTATACTGGATCAGAGAGACTAGAATAGCTTGCTTCCTGGTGTGCATACTGAAAGTGCAAATACCACAGTTCCTCTGTTTTGAGGAAGTCGTTTTGGCAAGCTTTGCAAAACTTATTTTTGTGATTCCAGTTATTCTAACTGTGACAGAGAAACTCGGATAAGAAAGACAAGAGCAGCAGATTGGACCTGATGAGAATCTGGTTTAGATGCTGGCATGAAAACTAGAGGTTGCCAAGGTCAACATTTACAAAAGCTAAGGACTGTGTCAAATCAAAACCATAATAATGAAGCATGTCATGACTTGGGCTAAAAGCCAAAAAAATTCGAGAAGTGGATAGTGCCCAAATGACGAGGTCTTTTGTCACTAACATGACACCAAGGGTGACAGTGAGGAATCCATAAAATCCATACTGCTGCCTAGCATCCAGAATGAAGAGTGGGTTCAATTCTTTCTTATGTTGCTGCTCACATCTGCTGCATCCCAAAATGTCTCCGATCTTAGCCAGATCACATAGTCTCCAATCCGACACAGCAAATTCATCAGATAAAGTTTCTTGCACGACTGAAATTAAACATACACATAAGTACTTTACTAGAGCAGAGCTTTACCTCTACTATGCCTGAAGCTTTTCCAAAGGCTAACTAAGATTCACAGCCCTCAGCGTATTACTGTGTTAGGCAAACTAGCAAGCTTCTCTTAAGGGTTCTTGCAAATCTGAAGAAGAAACTGGATGGCAGTTTTGGGAAAGCTGGTGTTACCCTGATACTTGATAACCAAAGACTTTTGTTGGAAATTCCGGTATTAGCTAAGAAGAGGAGAGACTATGACTGGCTGGTGAATGCTGACAATGAGCATCCTTGCCTTGAAGCCAGCCTCCTCGTAAGAGAAGATTTATAACAGATTGGGAGGAGGAAAAGGAAACTACTACTGCAAAACTTTCATTGTCTAGGAAATAAAACTGCCCCAGCTTGTATTTTAGAATACAGCTTTTCTCGATCCTCAAAAAATAGTTGAACCTTCCTGGAAGAATTCTCCGTCATTCTGAAGATGGCATACTCATTCAGATTTGACCTGGAATTACTACTAAGTTATGTCTAATTTTAGTGGTGAACTTCTTTGAGTAATTACTGAAGAGGAAAATCAAAGTGACTGGTAGCTTTAAAATCTTAAGATGCTGTCTTCTTTTGACAGACTTAGAAGATAATGTATTTATATACATACGTGTATTTAGTGAGGATTGAGGGACTAATTTTTTAGTTTCTTGGTACCAATTTTTTTACTGCTGTGATGAGCAATCCACCATACTACTTTGTAAACACTAAGACTATTTACGTCAGCTAAATCAGGACATAAGAACAATGCGCTATCAGGAAGAAGTAGCAATGAATAAAATATAATAACATATAAGCTGAAGAAAGTATTATTGCAGAAATTTTAGCTGTGCTTTAAATAGGCAGTGTCAGGTCTATCTGTATCAGTGCCTCAGTATTGTACTGAGGGAGCACATGCTGCAACACTGCAGCCGTCAAGGGCGGCTTTACAGTAGAACCTAAGCTCTTAGGTTCTGCCTAGTTTCATCCTAAATACCTAGGTGTGACCTTCCAAACCTGTTTTGAGTGTTCTCCCGGCCCTGGGGTAGCCCTATTCCCTGCAGAGCTTCCTTTTTAATATGAAATGCTCCTCATGGCTTCCCTAGTCCTGCATTATGGAGGACTGACAATGCCTGCCCTAGTAGTTCAACCTGTGCTGCAGCATCCCTGAGATATTCTGGAATCTGGAAGAGCAGAGTGAGGACATGCCTGACATCCAACATGAGGGCTCTGCTAAAACCACACAGTAGCTCAGTGATAGCAGACTCAGTTGTGATGTAAAACAGATTTTATTCCCTTGTCTGCTGCAGGGAGTTTGATCTTATGGTTAATATTCAGTGGACCAGGAGTCATAGCCCTCTTGCATGACTAAGTGATAGTCTCTCCATTCTGTTCTCCCACACCTTTCACAGGACCAGAAAACACTCAGCCCAATATCTGCTGTTGCTTGTGTTTAGCATGGATTGCAAAAATCTTCCTCTTCGAAAAAAAGCAGGTTGTCATGTGAGGAATCCCTCTGGGTTTCTGTAAGACTGAAATAAATCCAGTAGGATATTTTGGGCAGGATTTAGAGTACATTCCTGCCTTTAGCATTTCCTGTGAATACCACACTAAAAAAACCACATTTTAAAATGTGCGTGAGCGTCCTAGGTGAGCACTTCCGGAAGCTGGTCATTAAAACGCAGTTGTCTAATGAGCACTGATGTCATTGCTGTACACTTGTGGAGAGCTAGTTGTAAACACTGAGTGGTTCAACTGAGAAACCAGCTTCCTGTAGATTAATTGTGACAGTGATGTATGTAATATGTAAATAGAACTAATCAGAGATGCTGGCCATGTAACCATGGGGCAGGCAGGAAATGACTGCAGCTGAGAACTTTGCAGACTCACTTTCTTATTTTGACCTTTCAAAAGAAAAAGAAATAAATTTAGTTTAGCACAGATGTAAACATTTTCTACAGCAAAAGTTCTGTTGAAACTACAAAGATTCCGAAGCCTGCACCAAGCCTGAGTTGTCATCACGGATGCCTTACAAAATTCTTTTGAGATCCCTGGCTGACAGGACCTACAGACCCCAAGTGCAAAGTGTTATGTTCCTGTTGTCAGTGATCCCTATCTGAAACAATGCAATTTTGCTTCCTTCCTTTTAAATAGCAGCAACAAAAGAGGGTTTTATAATGGGAACTATGTGTAGACGTTATAATGCTTCTTTTCCACTAACTCTGAAGTATCCCACATGCCAAGTTCCTGCAGAAGGATAAAACTTTTCAAGTGCACCACTAAAGAAATTCACTGAATTAGCAGAATGCAAGCTCCTCTACTTGAGATTTACCATAAAACTATTTTCCTTTTGGTATTGCTTCATGAAGCAAAAATGGGGTTTTTTGTCTGAAGATAAACAGAACAACCATATGTTGGATCATATAATTACTAAATTGTAGATCCAATTATGGTTTTCAATAAGGAATAAACAACATAAATATTGAGGAGTGATAGACTGTTAAGAAGTTACTGAAGAGCAGAATTATTTATTGAAGCCAAATTAATTCAAAACGTGATTTTAATTTTCAACTCTTGAATCCCTTTATAGGAAAAAGAAAGAGAAATATGGAAATACATCTTTTCAGCCCATGCTCTTCACTGAAGTTTCTTTCCTTGTTTATTTTTCATAGGACAGTAGAGAGACCATGTTGCTTTTTTTTCCTTCCCACAAAGATGAATATCGCTTCCTTTCAGCAGAAACTAAACCAAACATAACTCACAAAAGCCATACTAGCAGAGTTGGATTTGAATAAGGAACAATGGTGGAGCTCAGCTGTGGAGGAGCCTGGGCGGTGCTAGAACATGAGCATAGACATAAAGGAGGCAAAGTTTACACTTACGTGGCAAGTAACAGAATAGCTTGAAGAGAGGTGCTGTGGGATTCCCAACAAAGGAGAACTCCTCATTGTGCTCTAGTTCTTTGTGCTGAGCTGAACCACTCGATCAGGGCTTCACTTCTATTCAGCTGAATTGAAAGTCTGAGTCTTTCAGTGCTTACCTTTAAAAAAGAAATACGGCATATTCGGTGTATAATAGAATGTCCTTATTGCTAACAGTATCAATCAATATTTCTTTCACAGAGGGGAGCTATTGGGTCTACACAAGTCAAGCATGACTTGATCATCAGCTGTGACATCACATCAAGGAACTTCCTGCACTTTATGATCTATTCATTCTTGCTTTTTTGTCACATATTGTCTTGCAAATACATATTCTATTCATCTAACGATGAAAGCTCTTGAAAAATTTATTTATACTTTTCTACAAGTAATAAATCATTAAGTAAATATTGTTCTCACTTTGCAGAGATTATCTTGATTTGAGGGCTTAAAAATCACTAGTCTCCTTCTCAAAAGATTTCTGAATACATTTCAGTGGTTAGAGAAATGGTTGGGAATCAGGACATTTGGTTCTCATCCCAAATTTCTTTAGAGCTTTCTAGGTCTCTAGTCATGTCATCAACATAATATTCTGGGTCTGCTTTTTCTGGCTTAAAATAACATAGTCATTTTCTATATCATCATCTTGCAGTACACAAAACAGCCCAGAAGCATTTACAGGGACATTAATACCATTGCTATAACTACTGTAGCCTGCAGTGCAAAACAGAAATACTTATTAGCACCGTCATTGACAAAACACAGGCTGGCTTTGATGCAATTCAGCTACTTCAGGGCCTGGTTTTAATATTAGCTTTCTATTAATGGAAAAAAAAAGTAGGGGGGGTAAGAGATTGTTTGTAATTATTCTCTTCCTCCCCTCCTCCCCCCCCCAAAAAAAAAAATAAAAAAAAAAATTTTCCAAATGAATTCTCAGGAGATGCACAGCACATTGCTGCATTTGAGACTGAGAATATTGTCACAGTACAGTAATATTTCAAGCATCTAAGACATAACACCCATTGCTTTAGAGTCATTATAGATTGGACAAGCCATTCAGATGTATGCTGGGGAGAGCCCATTGTTGGTGGGTGCTGAAAGAGGTGACATAACAGGTCATTTGCATCTTTAAGTTACATGGTATAGTACCAAGGCAACCGTAATTCGCTTCTGAGGGGCGTTTCATGTGGCAAATCTTTCTTAAATCAGCTTATATGAACTATTGAGGCTACAATTAACAAGGTTTTCAGGAACTGAAATCACCAGGTAATAAAATGATGGCAGACGAACACAGACAGTATTATATACACATAATAGGTGAAAAAAAGAGCTCATGTCACTACCACTGTTGCAGAAAAATGAATAAAATCATGCATTCTCTATTTATTTACTTATTGGTAAAAGGCAGAATATATTATTAAAGACAGCTGTGGTTAAAGCCAGTTTAAAATAAGCAGGATGTGATATATAAGCCTACTTTGAAAATGAAAATGCAGTTTAAAACCATAACCCTGCTTCTTTAAGGTCCTTGGGTCACAAAAGGCAGTTTTGCATTGAATATTTCCCGTTCAGTCCAATTGTAAAATTTGTATCACACATGTAATACACGTGAGTTTTCTTTCATTTTTTCTCACGTAAAAAAAAATCACAATAGATAACATATTTTTTTGTTATGTTTCAGGAATTTGGAGTCCCAGCAGAGTTTTTTTTTAGTTCTTTTGAATATTAGTACCTCCCATCCTCCTCAGTTCCGCAAGCCACAAAAAAGGGGACTCTCACCAGAACTTACCCATGTTGCAGTAATTGCGTAGAACTGAACAAAATTGTGGGAAGGTGATGAGGTCATGTCTTCTCCCCAGGACTCAGTGTCTTACCTGAATAATCAAAATGAGACATTGGCATTAAAAAAAGGAGAGCTATTTAATTCCTAATCAAGTAACTATTGCATAATTTTAATCTTTTCCACCCTCTCATTCAGCTAACATGGAATGGATTTGTTGGTAGATGTATTTTTCCTATGACATCTGCAACGCAAATTATACTTAAGAAAAGAAACTTAATTGACATCAAGCTTGTAAGTGAAGAGGTAATTTGTGATGATCAGCCTAAAAACTTAATACATTTTTTACATTATGTGAACTGAAATGAGAAATTTTTGCTTATTTACTGTCAAAAGAAAAAAGTCACAAATTTTTGTGCTGAACTAAAGACATTTTATCCTGGCTGGGAGATTGTAAATGAAAATAAAGCCACAGATATAAAAGATAAAGGAGGAGTTTTAAGAGGACAAACTTGACATTAGAAGTAGGTGCTCATCATTTCTGAAAAAATGGTGCAAAAATTAAAATCTCCGCTTACAAAATATCTGATCAACACAGCTTCATCTGGCTCTTGCAGGAGACTGTGAGACACCCCGAGTTTCAAGTTAGCATGCTGTAGGTAGAACTGATTTTGTGTCCTTGAGGCTGCAGAGGGCAGTTTAAGGTCAGTTAGAAGTTCTTCTAAGAGCTTAAGACAATGTTATACGTTATTTTATGCAAAATTCTTCTCATTGAAGTTCATTTTAGAGAAACTATGTACACTTCTCAGGTGTTTGGGGGAAAATGATGGTGTCATCCTAAGTCTACTAAAATACCAAGTTCTGCAAGCAGAACCCCAGGAGTTGCTCTCCGTTGTTAGCTGTGTTTGTCTGGATGATCAACGGCCATTTTGCAAAGCTGCAATCTCACTTCCCTAAATGACGACTGTAAAACCAGAAGCCCACATAAAGTCCCGTGTACAAGCAGCTGCGGTGGCAGTGAAGGTGGAGAACCTCCTTCTTCCCACTACCTGCTCTGGAAACTGCTCAACAGCCAGTTGGGGGCAACCCAGCCCGACACAGCAGGTGAGAGCCCTCCCGAGCACATCAGTTACGCCAGATGCCACTGCTGTAAGGAAGTAAAAGAAACATTTTCTGAAACTGTGAAGCTTTTTTAGAGGAAGATGGAGAACCCACTTCTTTTATTCCCCCAACTAAACATTTCTGCTTCGAAGGATAAATCCTATTACAAAGTCATGAAATCAACAATTAAAGAAGAGCCTCATAAAGCAAGCAAGCCTGGGTAAGTTTTAAGGTCATGCTGACACTCTGAGTGTTCTGTTTATGTAAAGGATTCTTCTAACATAGCTTGTGGGTAAGAATTTAGGGCACAGATCATTTTATTTTTGACTTATATATGTGAAAACTCATTAACTGCAATCCCAGGAATTGTATATGTAAGATATTAATTCATCCTGGAAATATTTTTTAAGGAGAACAAACAAATGAAACAATAAACTAAGCAAATAGGAAAGGGAGGTTTCAAGAAGTTCTGAGAAATGCTTCTTTAAAGCCTGAATATGATCCGGGAAAGTTTCTTTTTAGAAATTTCAAATGACAGAAAGCAATACTTCCTTTTTCTTTGCAAAACATTAAAAGTAGAAGATGCTGAGCCAACTGTTTGTGTTCTCTAATGTGAAATCTCACCCTCCCATCTTTAAAATAAATGAAAAAGATACTGAAAATGAAAATATTTCCATTTCTTTTGGTCAGTGCTTCATATGTAAATTTGTGCTAAGCTCTAAAGAAAAAAAATCATTAATGTGAATAACATACGTAGGAGAAGTAACATCAACATTACTGTAAGTGAACACAGGGGGATCTATGATGCAGAAGCAGATATATTAGTCAAAGGAAATATTTGAGGGTAAACCCCCAACTTTCAACAAGGTTGCTTGAAAAGCTACCCTAAATCTGTTGTAGAGCTAAGCAGAAGAGAAATAGGCTGAGCCTTCTCCTGCAGAAATCTGAATTCCATGAAGGTGATCACCTTGGTAAACCTGGAAGCTTGACAAAAGCAGCAAGGTAAGTATTGTAAAAGACTGAGCTGGTGGGGATTCCTTTCAGGAAGTGCCCGTGTGACTCAGAACGTTTCCTGCATTTGTGCGTGTGCATTCAGACTTCGCAGAGAATAACGCTTTCAAGATCTATTTAATTTAATAGTTAGCAATCTAACCCAAGCATACGAACACTATAGAATTATCTGGTGTGCATCAAGGTAACTCACCACTAGTGTTTTCACACTACTAAATGTAGACTGGTCCCCATACACTTGCAGATAGGTTTAAACCTTTACTCATGCCAACAGCGTTTTTATTAGTCCACTGACTATATTGAGCAAGCATCAACTCAGAAATGTAGCTGACTAATTACTGCTTACAGCAAAATCACACAGCTCCTTGGAAAGCAGGTTTTCCAAAGAATTCTGTGATATACAAATGCCAGATGCATGTCAAATACTGAATGCATATTTCCTCAGTAATTGCAGTAATTGTTTAAACACTCTTGTCTCCAAAATTCAGATACTGTTGTTTAAACACTGTTGTAATACTGTCCCTGCTATACTATTTCTCATAAAGATGCAAGGTAAAATCTTGGTTTTGTTGACTTCAATAAGAGTCTAGTTCCTGACTTCAGTGATTTACCAAGATCTCACTGATACATTAAGAATTGCATTTGTAGGTCTTGACTGAAAAGAAGGAATGCGTAAAGTACTGCAGCTCCATCCGTAAAAAATTAGCTGCCCCTTTCTTTCCATCACAGATCACTTCAGAACACTTCAGTGCTTCCTGTGCTCTTTTGTCTCGTTAAGCTTGATGAACCTTCTTTAAGCAGTTACTATCTTTTGGACCAAGCTGCCTTCTTTCACCAGAACTCCTTCTACCAGCCCTTACTAATTCTGAACACATGGTAGAAATTGTATAAAGGCCCAAACTCTCTTCTAGAACCCATGAAAAAGTGGCTGAGAAGTGGGTATCTAAACACTTGCACCTATGCATCTGGATAATTAAGCAGTGTTTGTTGCTCACATGTCCAAATATCATGCCCGTCCAAATATCATGCCCATCCAAATGACAGAGGGTACTCATGATCTGGAAGACTTTCCAGTCCACAGTCATGGGGGGCTTCATTACTTTCTTTTTTCCTCTCTCTTGTTTTGCTGCTGACAGAAGTCTTAATTCAATGGTTTTACAGTTCACTCAGAAATACAAGAAATTGCAATGACGAACAAAGGTAAAACAGTGCTGAGAACACCCTTTTCCCGTTTCTTGGTTCCAGACATGTAAAATCATGCTAAGATTGCACCTGAAAAGAGGAGGCACAGCCTCCATGCCACCTGTATGCAGACAGTATTGGGTGGCTGATTACCCTGGGTATTTCATACAAAGTACAGAGCCATCAATGCATTCTCGTAATCTGTGAAAAGGCACTTTCAGAGACAGACACAATAGCGATAAATAATTCTCTGAAGAATTTTCCCCTTTTAACAGACTATCACTTCTTCACTCATCCAACTGCTTTTTACCACATTACTGTCAGCCAGGTGCCTGACTAACAGGGATTCTGCTGTTCTTGTTGTATGGAAGGGAAACTGGAGATTTTTGCTGATCTTTCTGTCTCTCTCTATAAAGAGAGGTGTAGATTATTTTTGGCAAAAATGGGAAAAAAAAAAAGAAAAAGAAAATTACTGTTCTTCAAATCATAAAGTGAGATAATAGTTTGAGATTTATTATGTGATTTACTTAGTTTTTATGATTTCCATTCTTCACACAGAGATGCTAATGTAAGTAGAAAGATAATTTAATGAAACACTGCACATGGATAGTGTGGTGATAGTGGAAATGCCTGTGACCTGTTAATTAGTTTCTTCTCATCTTTGGAAAGTGGCAAAGCTGAACAAATCTTCGTTTCTGTCTACTATTGCAGCAGCTCATTGCTGCACCCAGGTGTTGGGGATCTGTGAGGCTACTGGGTTGATGCAGTTCCTGAAGGAAAACTAGAAATTCACAATAAGAGTTTCCAACGCCAGCAAAGAACCTCTCTGGCATTCCGTGCAGTTGTGTACTGCATATTGTGTCTGAAGTCATCGGGGTTTATCTTTCACTATAACCAAATTAATTTCTGTAGCTATAGGAACCCACTGTTCCCAGACTTACAAGTCCACACAGTTCAGAGAACTGCACTTTTTGTACTTCTCATAACTAAAAAACTCTATAAGGGAGTGAGGTCTCATTTTCCCTGACTCCAGAATCCCCCTACTTTGTGTCCTGTGCTCATTTCTTGAATTTCAGTTCTCCACCATCCGTACCTCTCAAGAACTGTTTGTCCCTCGTTAGAAGTTTCATTCCCATAAAGCAATGACTTCAGCTAGGAGACATATGACACATATTAAAAAAAAAAAAAATCCTCCTTTTATTTTTTTGCAAAACCAGAACCATTATTGGTTTAAATTCCTTCCCAAAGTGACTGGAATTTCCTTTCACCTAAACTTCATGTGCCTACAGATTTTGCCAAGGGAACCCAAACTATGTGAATCAGGCAACAGAACGGCAAGCCCCCGTGAGGAAGGGGGAATCATATCCAAGAAGTGTTCAGTCCGTAAGAAGTTGTTCTAACCAACTAACCCTGGACAAGTTGCTTATTAATACTTTCAGTGTACTGTGCTTTGCCCTCAAATGAAAATAGTTCTAAATATTAATATTCATAAAGCACCTGATGAAAATGGACTTCACTTTCAGGCCTGGAACTTAAGTCCTAGTCCTAGCATGATACAGTTCATCTCTGGGTTTACTCCAGTTCTGGTCTACTAAAAATCAAAGTACTGCCCAGGTGTGTGTACAGGGTTAATCTCTACAAAACAAAAAAACGGTTTCTCCAAAATTGTGTTTGTGTGAATGAAGTAGGGTATTTTTTCATCCTTTCTGCATTGTTCTCTAGAGCAGAATATTTGAAATCAAAGTAAAATACATGCAACTTGACATATTTGATGAAGAATATGTGGAGTTTTATAAGTGGAGCACAGTGTCTCAGAATAACATGACATTTGAAATATGTTTGTGGTAAACAAACCAGGCCATGTGTGCTACTACCCTATAAGACTATCACCTAAACCATATTGCTACAACTTTGTCTTCAGGCTATAGAATTTCCCGTATTTCATTAAAAATAGACTGTGGTAACACAGCCTCAGACTGAGTGCATTCAAAACCACATCTCTGCAAGAGTATTTTTAAAGTTTAAATAGGTGACTGACCTGGTTCCCTTATGAATTTTACCACACAGCATGATCTCAATTTCCTTAAAGATTAGTAGCACAACACAAACACTGAAGAGAAGAATCTCTGCTGTGATGTTTTTTTAAACAGGGGGAACAAGTACAGCTCTTCAGGAAAAATGTCAGAAAAAAAATTAAGCCAAATGTTTCTAAAGTCCTTAAGAGAATGAGCTCCTTTAGTGATGTCATCTAATCAAAGGCTTTGTGAAACAGTCCTGAGCAATAATGTTAGCAGATAACGCATGTTACAGCAGCTTCATAAATGCATAATTTGCACAATTCTTCAAAACCACTTTGTTTCTTAAGCAGTGTGTCTCCTGAAGAAGCAGTGAAATGGGGAGAATCTTTTGACAAACTGCTTTCTGAGAAAGGTTAGTAGTTTTTTCCTCTCTGTGCTGACTGTTAGGATGGAAAATGATGGAAAATTATAAAATCCAGTTGTGCACTTAAATAGACCTGGCAGTTACCTAAACTAGGTACGATGGGTCATTTATAGCAGTGCGTGTTTCTGCTCCACTCACATGCTTAGGCTATAGCATGCTGTCAACTACTGAAAATAGTTGAACATAACTTTTAAGTTTCGTATTTTATTGAACAAAATAATATAACAGGCAGCAAAGAGTTCCTTCACTAAACAGTAGAATTTCATTTGAATATTGCTCAAATATTCCTGACTGCAAGACCAAACCTTAAAAATGAAGACATGTTCTATGTACTTAAGAAAAGACTTTGTCAATTCTGATACAGTTTGTTTCTAAAACAGTGATAGGATCAAAGCTGGCCATCATTTGAAAGGGCCTGTTGTTTACCTAATTATCAAATGCACATATGTCCCTCCTTCCATTTTGGAGGGACACATGTATGACCCAGCTACAGTGCTGGACACTATGTGCTTTTCAAATCTGTTCCTTCAGCAACTGACATCAATATGGTTGCATTACTTCCACAGATTAAGCATACTTGGGAAAGAAAATATCTTCAGCATAATAACAATAGGATAAAGCAAATTGTAAAGATGCTAACATTCATTTTAAATTGCTACTGGACAACAGTCTGCTTATGAGCAAAGATTCAAATAGTGTTTCGGTCAACCCAGGCTGATATTCAGCAAGAATAAAGTCTGTCACTTTCAAATACCTCCACATGTTTTGATTGCTTCTATTTCTAAATTCGCAAGAACTTGGTAGTGAATTTTTACAGATGCTGAGAATTCTGTAGTGGCAGTTAGAGCACTCAGGATCATAATGAAAGCACTGCAGTTATTTTAAAGTCTTTATGTATTTTAAAATTATTATCTATAACATGATGTAATTCAAAGGGAGCACAACCTATTTTGTGCTGACTGTGTGAAAAGAGTAACTGTCCAATAAGGATATGTTTTTTCAATGCAATTCAACATTCCCTTCTGTAGCGGGATTGGATGCCTTTACAAAGTTTCTGAAAACTGAGTTCAGTGAGGAGAACATCGAGTTCTGGATGGCTTGCGAGGATTACAAGAAAAGCAAAACTGCACATGAACTTTTGCCAAAAGCTAAGACCATTTATGAAACATTCATACAGAAAGATGCTCCAAAAGAGGTATAGTAAAAACGTTCTTCATTGTACACAGTATTTGACACAACTGCATCTGATGAAATCTGCTTTTAGGAAGTGTATACCCAGAAGCAGGGGCAACAGTTAATCATGTAGTCACTGACGTAAAAAGGCTGTATCTTAAATGTCAAAGCTCTGGAAGGAAATTTGGAAGCAACTGCATAATTCTCACTGTCCTTCATACTCCTTTCGATACTCTCTCCATGTTACTCTTCTAAGTGTAGAGCATGTGTTTAAATATTATATCATAGGAATCAGAGATTCCTAATGTTTTGTAAAGCCAGGATATATATATACATATGCAGGGTATATTTAAGAAAAAATAGTGATGTTAAATGTTAAAGCTGCAATGAGACATACCAGCTAGCATTTGTGAAAAAGCATTATCTGTCTTGATGTAAAGCTACCTCCAGAACAACTGATTTATTCTCCCTTTCTCTTAAACCAGTAATTATCTATTAAATCATTACATAACTGAGATTCAGAAGCGTTTATTTTAAATAAGCCACAAGACTAAAAGAGACTAGAAGAAACTATTAAATTAAACATATCCTTTAAAATAATAATTATGTTTTAAGCATGGACTTTTCTTGATTGACCCCTCCCCCCTTTCCATCCCCCAGCTCTAATTGCATATTCTTTGTACATGCTGACAGTAACACACCCAAAAATATGTTGATATGTCAATCCTCACCAACACTAAGGCCTTTTTATATTACTATAACAATGCAAAAAGTTTTCGTATTTACAATTTTTTCATGTCACTGAAGCCTGTTATAAAGGATTCATAAATGAGCAAAAGGACAATTTTTTGCCTGCCCTAGGAAGGAGATGAACAGGTTGGGAGGTGATGAACTCTCACTTAAATCACAATCAGCCTCTTCAACAAGTCTTTTAGACTTAAAATTTCCTATAATTCTATCAAGTTTGTGCAGATCAAATATGTCGCTTGCCAATGCTCCTTTTCCCTTGTATTCTTTTATTTGTCATAATAGCAAAAGTTAAACACTAACTGCTACTTCCCTGTAGCAAGGGTGAAAAAGGTGTAATTCTCATTTTAAGAGAAGAATTGCAAAATGCTGCAATTTCCACCTGTAATTCCCATAGATTATATTCAAGATTAAGTTCCACTTTTCCTAGGAAACATTGCCTTTCAAAGACATGTCCCTTTTTATTTCTTCCCCTGCTGCATGTCTTTGGGGTGGACCTTACATAAAAAGAAACCCCGAGTTGTTTGAGGTAGACCTGTCACTGCCAATTGATCGCTCTATGAGCAGTTACGGTAGGGCAGCAAGCGCTGATGCTGTCACCGCTTATGAGATTGACGTAAGCAAAAAGATGAGCAGGAGGAAAGCTAGGGAGGGGACAGGGTGTGGAAGTCGTACTTTGACTAACAGTAACGTAACGATTTCTTTATCTGGCATACTTTTGATTTGGTGCGTGTAGTGTGGGTGCCGTTGTTCACCTTAAGCAGTTGGCTTGGGTGAAACTTCCTTCATCAGATTTGGCTGAGCAGCTCAGACCAGTCAACAGCATCTCATTTCAGACCACGCGGCTCTGGAACTTGTCTCTTCTCTCCGACTAACTTCTTGTCCAGCAGAGCTCTTTTACACACAAATTTCTGAGTGTACAGTTTGATAGGATCATAAAATCTTAGGTTTGATGAGTGGACCGTTTTATCATCCTTATTTGTCCTTCAGTTCTTAGATCTAAACTATTTGTTTTAACTAGCTTTATGGAAGTGACAGGTGTATCTCAGTGAGGGGTAGGGGAAAGCATATTATAGAAGTTACTTTTTGACTCGATCAACAATTTTTTTATACATTCTATCCTATTTTTCAAAATAGCATGCTTAATCAGTGCCTGACACTTTAATAAAATTCTTGATACTAGTTAAATCTTCCCGGGATGAATGCAACAGCATGTGGAAGAAATTATCATTTTGATATGCTTTTCCCTTCTAAAGCCTCCAGAAACCCATTAAAATAATTTTTATATTTTAATTATTAGAATTGTCTCACCTTCCTACTACAAAAACTCTGCACAGAAACCAGAAATTTTAAATAATCACTAACATAGTCTAATGAGACAAAGTTCTACATGAATCCTAAATGAGAATGGACAGAGTTCTGTATTAGTTGTTGCAAAGCCTGACAGCTGCAGCTATACAAAGATCACTATTAGAAAGTTTCTCTTAGTCAAACATCAAACTTTATCTTCTATTTTACCGGTTTTCCATTGTACCAATGACACATCTGTGAAGACTTTCTGATAGCCATTACTGAACATGAACATACTAATTCTGGGGTATTAATATCTCATTGTATCAGGGATTCAAGGTCATCTTATCAGAAAAGACTGTCACCAAAGTACAGTATCATTGCTATGGATAATAACAAAAGAAATGCATGGATGTACATTAAAGAAATATACTTTTCCTCATTCTCCAGGTGAATTTGGACTTTCAAACCAAAGAAGTCACAAGTCAGAATATTGAACAGCCCATCATCACCACCTTTGATGCAGCACAAAACACAGTCTACAGGCTGATGGAGCAAGACAGCTACCCACGCTTCCTAAGATCTGATCCTTATTTAAATTTGGTTAAGGGGAGAAATCCCAGTCGTCCTACCCTTAGGAGACGATCACGATCTTTTACTGTCAGTGATTTCCAGGGTGTACGACCAGACTTTACCGTTTGGTAACAGGGAAACTCAACCCTCATAAATTCTAGCTACTGCAGCAACTCATATGTGTTTTAAAATCCAAATCCTTAGCAGGTGTGAATGAGTGGAAAGGAAAGTTATATGCACTTATACCAGGTCAGAGTTCTGTAGCTGGTGATTAATCTCATTTATTATAGAGATGTAGGCAACATATTGCCATGACACGTCATGTAAAGTTTTCATACAGTATTTTTTTTTTAAACTCAAGCAAGAGCTGTAATCGTATTTGGAGGAAAAATTTGAGTTTCCTGCATAAAAATGTTGTATAAAATGCCATTTGATAATATCCACCATGTATCTTGGGCCTGTATTACTTAGGACAGAGTTTCATCACAGTTACAATCTATATACCTAGCCTTTGCACATATTTATGTTCCTGCAATATTTCCTACACTAAGCATAGAGTATTTGTGGTATTTTCTCATACTGCAAAACACATAGGAACATTGTTAGGTATAATGTAAATTACACAGATTTTAACTACAGCCACTGCATAATTAAAATTTAGCTATTGCATATTTTAAGAGGAACATAAGAATACCTATTTAATTTTGGGGGGTACTGCTGTTTTCATATTATATGTGTCTCTTCTCTATATTTAAGTTATGCTGTACAGATTAGCTTTGCCATCAAATACTTGTATTCTAATTTTTTGCAACCGAATCAGCAACAAAGGGCCAAATGTGCTATTTTAACACAATATGTGTCATTAAATATCAGGGCATGTGTA
>JAVJGG010000090.1:36775366-36814190 GCA_035590195.1 Aviceda cuculoides
TTGGATGGTGCTTTGAGCAACCTGGTCTAGTGGAAGGTGTCCCTGCCCATGGCAAGGGGGTTGGAACTAGATGATCTTGAAGGTCCCTTCCAACCTAACACATTCTATGAGTCTGTTTTTCTGTATAGATATTTACCCTTGTTCTTTGTCTGCCTGTCCCTGAAACATGAATCAATTCTATGAGTCTGTTTTTCTGTGTAGATATTTACCCTTGCTCTTTGTCTGTCTGTCCCTGAAACATGAGTCAATTCTGCCAGAAACGATCCTGTTTCTGATTAGGGAATCTCTAGTATCACCAACAATGTCTGGGTGCCAGAGTTCTCAGATATTTAAAGTACACATGTTCCTATGATGTGTATTACTAACTGTGTAAGAGAAAGAGAACAGATTTGAGAACAGACCCACCAGGGCATTAATAGTGGGTCTGTTGCAACACAGGCATAAGACCTACACATCTGCAGCTGGATTCTCCCCTGGTGTGATTATATTCCTTCATACCAGCTGAGAATCTGCACCTTTACTCTTGCCATGGATGAAATAAATGAAAAAAATATGTATATTTAAGACTGTTCCAAAATCCAAACTAATGACAAATGTAGTACTTTGAGTAAGACTTTTTCTTCTTAGTAAAAAAACAGCTGTTAGTCAAAGGGTCTGTAAATGACAAATACAAGTCAGCAGGCGCCCTTTGTTTCATTTCACAGACACATGGAAAGTTTTGCTTATCTCCAGGGAGGCATTCCTCAAAACCGTCAGCCTGTGGTACTGACAGTGCTAGTCCCTCTTATGAGTTTTATAATGAAAACAAACAAATAAGATATTCCTGGTAGCTATTTATGCATGTATGTTTTTCAAAGATAATTATGAACCGTAGCTCAATTTGCAGCAGACTAATGCCATGGGAACTACTGTAGAAAGAAAACCAAGATAAATTCAGAGAAAGGAAGGCAAAGGGCACAAAGATAAACTAAAATGACATAATTATCTGGCAAAGGGGTTTGTCTAGAAGAGGCTCCCTTTAGTGAGAGAAAATGAACGCTCTACTATTTAGTGCTCTACTGTAGTCCTGGAAGATGAAGTAAGCATAGATTTAGTACAAGTCTGTGACGCTGTTCCAGGATTGAGTTAGACGGGATAGATTAGACCAAGGGCTGGCCCTGCGCCTTAGAGCAGTGCCAGAGAACGTAGTTGGGCTTCTCTAGTTTTGGCAGAATCAGTGCCACAGTTATGTAAATCCTCTTGTTTAGCTGACCTAGTGCAAATAATACATATACAAGACCTATCAGGCAAGTATTTTTATTGAGGATTATTCTATGTAGCTGCTTTTTAGATTTGTATGTGCTATTCAGTAAGAGCTCTCAAAATACTCCTCTTACCAACACAATAATTTACCCTACATAAACACTTCGCTTTACTCCTTACATACATGAAGTCTCCAGACCCAAGTACAAGGGAAATAATCTGCTGACTTGTATAGCACAAAGGTTTGTCTCCTCTTTCAACACTAAGGTCTACTTAGATGCTTTAAATTAGCTGAATTATTATCTGCTGTTCTTGTTTAACTTGAGAGAAATGGAAATACACATATACATGTATCCTCTTTGGCTTTTGGGATTTGTTATTTTGAAAAAGACACTTTGATTAATTTCTGAACTGACGAGAAACAAGAGGAATGAAATCTAAGATGAATCTCAAAGAAGATAGATTTCCATCTTCCACTAAAGTCGGTGATCGGTGATATGGCTCTTACATGCTACGACTTGTAAGTGGCTCACAAAAGGCAGATCATTTTTCTCTCCTTTTTGTCCCCAGCTGCTCAGCCTGCCTTAATTAACTACTGCTTTGAATGCAGTTCCCTCTCCTTTCCACGCATACTGCCAAAAGACCTCAACTGAGAAAAAAAATTGCATAAAATCATCTTCCTCTCTTCAGTGATTCATATGCTCATAAACTTCTGCCTTGCTCAGATGTCTGTCCTAGATCCCGCTCTGGTTTTTGCATTTTAGTCAAATGCCTCAATCAAATGCCCTTTAAGGTCCTGCGTGGCTCTGTGCCACAGATAAAAATGTATTTCCCCTGTGCACCATCCAGCTCACTTCCGTTCCTACTTTTTTCTTGCTAATGTCTTGTTGTCATCGTCCATTTTTTGTACTCTGATCATTTAGGGCTGGCCTCATAAAAGCTCCCTCTGGTTTTATACCAAAGCTCTTCTCTCTCCTTTTCTAAATGGCATCTGTTTGCGTAACCTCCTCCTAAGGAGATTTACAAGATTTACCATCTAGCCTCTATCGTTGCCTTCTCTATGAAACGTAACTAAAATTAAGTAGCAGGAAATATAATCCTATGGAAGTCAATTTAGAGTTTTCAAACAGGACAGAAGATTAAGCTGAAGCCTAACATAAGGACAAACCTGAGCTGTTGTTTCTTTACCATGAAATTTGCTTGTATTTTAGAAACTCTCATTTCTTCCCAACTTTCCAGACTCATTTTAAATTCCTGCGGTTAATGCTACTCCAGTTTTTCCTTAAGGAAGAGAAGGCTTCTAAGGATTAAATCCTCATGTGGACTGTCCCCCTGTGGGGGACTCAGTAGGAGCTCTCCTACATCATACACACACTTTGCCCAGATTACTTGGAGAAGTCAGAGGCTAGGAGTCATTTACAAAAAGAGGTAACAAAGAACATCAGCATATTGGTTTTCCCTTCCATTCATTCCTAGCACAGCTTGGCTTGGGACAGACCACCCACAAGCCGCTACTCAAGAGACAACTGATACAGAGAACTATGGTTCAAGAGCTTTCCGAGGCATAACGCCTGCCTTTCCTATATTCTTGCATTGGTGCAATTTATGCCTGTCTCCAAGCACAAGGTCATAATATGATCCTGTATGCTTGTGCTATGTAGGCTGCTTCTATGGAGTTCTGTGAAGTCTGATGCTACGTGAATAACAGCGTATTCACCCAGGACACGAGCTGTGCCAAATAATCTGCTAATTAGTACAAAATGAGAGTCTTCAAGGTTGCACATTATCTTGAGAATTGTTTCCAGTTCTCTTCTAATGTAGGTTTGTGTTTGTGTAGTACTTGGAAATCCTGTACATGAGGAGCCCAGAATGCTGTAAAACATTTTGACAGATTGTTTTCGAAATCAAAACATTTTACCTGAAGGGCATACTTTGCTTGGGTGGAAAATAACAACTCATTTTCTTATGCAAAACAACTCTGTGGCATACTGAAGACACATGGAGGTATTCATATGGAAAACAAAATATTTTTGTGAGTTGACCATGCTGTGCAGTGCTATTGGAAGGTAAGCATTTACATAGCGCTGTGATTAAAATGTATTTGCATCCCATATGACAGATGTTTCCATGTTACTAGGATGCCAGCAGTGCTCAGATTATCTTGGCTTCTCCCAACATAAGAAATGCAGTCAAGTCTCTATTTGCTTGAATTGCATGGACCAGCAGAACATTAACTTTTTTTTCTGCTGAAGTTACACTGTGCAAGACAACACTATCCAAGCAAACCTGGGTATGGAATGGATTTAACAGGGGCCAAGTGCTGAAGGGCAATAACATACTGACCCTGACCCAGGGGAAACACCAGCACGCCGAAACGGCTATCGGAGAGTGTGAGCTTTTCTCACATTGCACTCAGGTGAGTACAAGGCAACCCTTTAAAGAAATATAAAGTGATTTCTGAGGTTAATACACCAATAGTTTGAACATGAAGAGTTGTTTTGTACTGTCTACTGAGATTAGTGTCTAGTTCAGATGTGGGTCAGAGGAACAAAAATATGACGTGCCTTATTCCCCTGAAGAGCCAATAGCTTTTCATAAAGGAAGATAACTCAGTGAAACTAATACCTAAAGATAGGTAAAGAATAAAAGATGAATGTCAGTAAAAAGTCAAGCAGGAGATTTAAATATTTAATAAGTCAGTAGTTCTTAGCAAGCAATATTGGCAAAGGAGGAGAGCAAACAGCCAATCAATAGATCTACATTCCCTTTCCTACAGTTCTAGCTCTCCTATGGCCTGTCAAAGGCAGGGGACTCAAACCAAAAATCCATAGCATGGTCTTCAGAATTACAGAAATGTTAAGCCAGAGGCCTCACAGATAAAGTTTTTAAACTACACTGAAATTAGCTGACCAGAAAAGGGCCTGAGTTACTCTGCAAGCCCAGTCCAGGTTATTAGTGAACTGAAGCTGCAGACATCAGCAGTGTCAGCTGGATCCAGACTTCCAAAAAGTTTAGAAATAATTCTATGTGCAATTTCCAGCCCATCTCTAGTACATATTTATATTTCTTTTTGTTTGCTTGATACTGTTTATGATGAATAGCTAATACACTTGCACAAGCAGCTGATGCATTTGTTTTAATACTAAGATTGTTTTTTCTCCTTATGAAATTTCAGTAAAATATTAGAGTTTCTTTCCAGAAATTATTACGTTCCAAACAGAGGAAGTATATGACAATACTACCAGCTACTTTTTATGGGAAGAAGTGACTGTGCCTAACTTTGGTTAGCGTACTTGTGATAATTGTACCGGGATAATAATAATAACCCTATTACCTGCTGTGTACCTGAAACACGATCAGCTTACATAGACTAAGCAGTCACTGAACAGCATGTTACACAATGGTGAAAATCCCTCATAGATTCATATTTTTGTGAATTGTGATCAATACCCCGTAAAATGTAAGAGCAATCAGAATGCATCCATCTAGTTATTCTGTGTGCTAGTCAGAATACTTGTGGTGTTTAGCATCCTTCTGTGGCTGCTAAGACTGACTTTAAAATATCAGCACTGAAAATCTTCTGGAGATGGTCATGTCTGTATCATTCAGACATCAGGCAATTAGATAGAAATTTAAAAAAAATGCATCTGTTACGCTGTTTGGGACCATGGGTTTTTTAAAAAGTGTATCATCAGATGATTATAAAAAAAATAGGCACTCATAAATAGTCTCACATAAGTTGATGGGACTATTATATAACAAGAATAGTATTACCTCTTAAAAATTGTAAAAGAAATCAATTTATAATCACAGTTCTAAGGTGGGTGAATAGTATAATCATTGGGATTAGACACAGGGCAAACATTGAGAAATGAATGGAATCACCCAAGAATGATGTGTTGCTTAATTTGTGTCATCTCTGTCCTCGTAACTGCACTGACTTTACTGGCATTACACCGAGGAACTGGAGGAAACTTGCAGCAGGCCTTCCTCTAGAATTTTGTTGCTTGGCTGAAAATTCAACACCTATTTTGAACTGCTCCTAAGTCTTGGCTACTTTTCAGTGAGAACCTAGGGCACTTTTAAAAGCAAAGTCCCTTCCTGACAATAACAAGACATAGTAATGCATGTAAATGCCTGTACATATTTGCAGAAGAACCTCCTGTTTGCTACGTGAGGAAGGTAGACCAGCAATCACAAAACATAACATTAGGGGAAAAAAAAAGTACTATTTCAAAAATAATTGATAAAGAGACAATCTCACTGTTAGAAAATTCAAGTTGTAGCTATTTACAGTCTGCCAGGCCAGAAACTCTACAAATAAATATTGTTTGGATTTTGTATTATGTTTATCCTTTTACCAAACCTGGGACTGAAGCAGTCACAAAGGATTTACTATAAATGCAGGTGCTGAAGGTTTTCTCTCCATCTGTAAGATGGTGAATTAGTCTTACCAGCACGATGCGTGGAAGGCTTTTGGTTCTGTCTGGCACAGTGTCGCAGTCCGCAGTAAATACTCTGTGGAAATAAAAGAAAATAACTGATTAAGGAAAATAAGCAACACTGCAGAGAATCAGGATGATAATTCATATTTCTCTCCTTATGTTATAACTTTCAGAAGCAAGAGGATGTAAAGGTAAGAAATTGTAGAAAGGATTTGTATTTTGCTGCCAGGAATCTTTTTTTAGTATTATATAAGACTGAAAGGGGCACCTTGGGTCATCATTTCTAGTTACCTATTACCAAAGGCAACAGTTTAAAATAATCTCTTTCATAAATATATGAAGCTCTGTCTTTGAAGTACAGAGGAGTAGAGAGGACAAAAATTCTACTGTGAGGCTGTTAAAACCAACACTTTTTCTGAAGCCGCCTTCTGATTTCCTGCCTAAGTTTATTCCCTGGCTGTTTATAGACATTTTTTCTTTTGCCAATATGATTATTAAGCTAAAATAATTATTTTTTTCTGTCTGGGTTACCCCTCCGAATTCACAGAGAGCAATCATAGCTCCTCTTTGCTTTCATTTTACAGACAAACTGAAGTCTTTTATTCTTCTCCTGCAAGACAGTTCAGTTCTCCTGATCATCCAAGTAACCCACCTCTCTGTACCTGTTTCCATCCGCTTTCAACTTTCTGGAGCACTGTTGACCGGATTCACTACTTTTGTCCCATGTGAAGTTCATCAAATAGTTTGGCCTGAAACTTCTTTTACAGACCCGCGAAAGGTGAGGATAAGGAATAACCCCTTAACATTGCTAAGGTCAAAATGTGGCATGTAGCGCTGGGGTTTTAATTTCTTACCTAAGAAGACAGGAATAGCTAAAAGAAGAAAGACTGTGTCCTCGGTCAGGCAGAAGGCAGCTTTGTATGTGGCTATACCATACAGGAAAATCAAATGGGACCTAAACTCGTGAGGCTGCTCTACTTGGTGTAAAGTATTTTGACTGAGAAGACAAAAATCCCTTATTCTGCAGGTTGGGACAGCTGGATCCCAGTTCCCGAATGACTGGAAGTTTGTTTGTAGCAAGCGGAGACATTGAGAAGCAGGAAGCTGGGTCGGGTGGGGAAAGGATTAGGCAGCAGGACAAGATTTGGAGGGAGGCAAGAAGCCCATCAGTAAGCTGCTTGTTCAGGAGAGCGAGGGACAGCAAGGAAGGTACAGAGCAAGAAAAGAGCTGGGGAGGGAAGAATAGTTATCAAGAGCAAAAGACAAGATGATAAGCAAATGTTTGGGGGGGAGAGTGATGCGGCTAGAAGATGACACATAGAATGAAATATCAGTAAGAGTAGGAAAAAATCACTGCATTGAAAATATCAAATTCCGTGTGATCCCAGTTTTCGTAACAGCATCAATGTGCAAATGATGGTCATCCCAACACTCTCTGGTCCCACTGGGCTAAGCCTTGTATGTATAAGCAAAAGGGACGGTGGCTCAAGGGCCTTAGACTTTTAAGACACATAAAGTGATGGATAAGCTTTACAGATATAATATGAGAGTACAGAATTAGAGTGAAGAATTTTCTAGTTATGTGCACTGAACCCATTTTCCTGTTTTCTTTTCCACAGTCAGTAAGCCAAGTGGTCGATGAGAAAAATCACAACATGATTTCTCTGTTAAGGTGTTGTTCAGAACATAAATACGTCTTGAGAGATATTTGCATATAAATTGTTTTTAATTAAAATTACTTTTGGTAGATTAAGCCAGAACCCCCACTGTAAAAAATAAGCCATGTTTCTGAAAGAAATAATTTTAAAGGAAGTGTTAAATCCAGTTTGTCAATTTGCATTGTACTGTTTGATTACTCACATGCTAATTGTCTTGTTCCTGCTGTCACGTTACCTTCAGCTTGAAGATCAGTCACAAAAAGAAATTCTGCCCTCCCTGTGACAGTCAGACAGTGGAACAAAAAATGCCAGTGAAGTGAGTTGTTGTTTATGGCTATTTTAATCGTAGCAGATTTATGGGATGGGATGATCGACTTTTGAATAATCTGAACAGCTTTCGTTTTCCTTCCCCCTTTAAAGTGTATATGACTATTTTGATTCCTTGTTGTCAGTTCTGCTTGCCATTCCCACTCGACTAAATCCCATGAGGTCAGTGAGATAATTCTCTGAGTGATAAGTAAATATTGAAACAAATATTATTACACATAAGGAAGAGAAGCAGAATCATGTTCATGCTGTCTGTTTTACCCTGGTCTTTCATTTTGCTTTTTTGTTTGACAAGAAAGCTAGTAAATATTTACTGAACAACCTGAAAAATTGTTACATATTTGATAAAAGTTTATTACAGTTACTAAAACAAATTCTCTGCTGATTAATTCCATCAGCACATGATGTCTCACAAAGTACTGCATAATGCTATGTTTAGTTTTCATTTGTGTTTTCAGTACAGGCTGACTATATTTGCACTCCAGTTTCCCTCACGTGTGTGTGCAAATATATGTATAAATAATGCATAATTTTATTTTTTTTGTTTAAATATAATTTTGTGCAGTCTGGATGTAAGTAAACTGACAGCTATAAAAAAGCTGGCTTGTTAAAGGTGTCACTGCCATGATCTAGTGTAATAATTACAACTACAGCTACGTAATATGATGACACTATCATATAATCTCTATAAATTTACAATTAGAAAATACCATTACTGGTGATGCTGAGAAATGGCTGTGGACTACAGCTCTCTAAGTAACCTCTGTACTTCAGAGTGGGGTTTTGTCCCCTTAGGAATATCAAACATTTTTTACAGAATTCTAGGGTGGGCGTTTTTTGTAAATTAAGAAAACCTGTAATATTTTATCCAGAACAAAGTGTTCAGTGCATTTATCAGAATCCAGAGCCTTTTAGCTTCTAAAACACTTATTTTTTAAGTTAGTATGTACAGTAGCAGAAAGTCAATAGTCAGCATAAAGGTCTTTCCATAGATGATTTCAGACACCAGCTGGTCAGACAGACAAAAACGTAATGAACTTCACTTCGAAGGTTACTTTAAAATGCTCTCCTGATGGATGGGCGTCTTGTCAGCCTTGAGAATATGTGCTCTTATAATGCTAGCCCAGAGGAAAGAGCAGCCCAGCATGCACAGGCAGGTGCTGTGTTTTAGCAGAGCCTTTCCCACCGTTTTCCACTCACCCACGTTTCCCCCCCCGCGGACAGTGTCAGTGGCTCGTGACGCTTCGCCGCGCCAGGGCTGACTGCTCTACATCCCATGAGTTTGCATGTCTGAAACCAGAAAAGCCAAATGAGAAAAACCTTTCAATACAGGATGACTAACCTCCGTGAAAATTAATTTGTAAGGTTTTTTGAGCGGAAATGGGGTCTAGTCAGAAAACAAGGTTTCTGTTTCCATCAAAAATTTTGGAATTTGTTTTGATTTTACGCTGAAACATAACAAAATGTTTCCAAGTTTTCCAGTTTCCCCTTTCTTACCCCCAAATGAGAGAGAAGATTCACACAAATCATTCCAGAGCTGCCGAGATGTCAAACGACTACTATATTCATGTAGAATGTCAATTCAGTTTCAAATCCTCCTGCCTACTGTAACCTATACAAGATACATAACCAGAGAATTAGAAAGTTGGTTTCTTCTCTTTTTGTCTAGTCAATACATCTCTATTATTTGTATAAAATGTAACAGTTTCAACAAAAGCAACATGAGATACAGATCTATTTAATTATTACCTACCTCTCTGGGTATTCTTGCAAGTATTCCAGAGTTGTCATGTCTCCTTGTCTCCTTAAAAAAAAAATCCATATCCAAAATGGGCGTCTGGGGAATCAATTACTTACTCTCCTCTGGCCTTGCACTTTGAACTATTTGTTTTATGTCAAGATCTTTCACAAGTGCAAAATGCTAGTAAAACATTCTTCATTCCCTTTAAACTTTTATGTTTTGGGTTTTTTTAAGTTAATATACATTGATTTTACTAAAATTTAAAATAAGTTGGATAAAACCTTCTACTGAGTCTGTTCTGGGTAGATAATAGGGTATCAGCTCAACGAAATTCCTCATCTTTTACTGTCTTTAGAGGTTACAAGAAGAACCGATTAACAGTTGAAATTTCTAGCTCAAAAATTTTGGCTGAGGACATTTGTAAGATATAAATTTTTTTCAAAATTTTCCTTAAAAAAACTCCAACTATTTCAAAAAAAATTCAGTTACAAACCACTGAACCAAGATTTATTGAAGAAGTATGCTCCTTTTCCTAAAACAAAATATGAGCTACATGGCCAAGCAGATTTATTCCTGCTTATCGCTGAACGAGATATGAGACACGTTCATCTGGGAATGCCTGAGGCTGCAAATTAACCGACCGCCAAAAACCTGAGAAAATCTAATAAAAAAACTGGCAAGCAGGAAAGCAGGCAGGCACATGCTGACATCTCCACACGTGTGTCTGACATTTCCACAAAATGTTTCATTTTCAAGAAATCATATTCTTCCAAGGTTCTGTGACAAAAAATGCAAGCAATAACAATAACGCCGGTAAAGGAGTTTCTTTTTCTCTGCTAGATGTTTAAATTAGAACTCATACAATGGCAATTTGAATCGAAACATAATTTTGCAGGAATAAGAGACAGGTTTATTTTCTCTATATACTCCTGGACTAAATTGAATATGACCATCCTTCCCAAGTTACCAGCAGATAAACATGGCACACACTTAGCAGGCGGTTCCCTTATCGGACACCCTTTTGCCCGTCGGACGGGGGGCTGTGCTCCGTCACCCTGCACCCTGAGCCTTGCTCCTCAGCCAGCTTCAACACCCGCAGAGCACCCAGGCTTTGTAAGAACAAGGGTCCTTTCGGTTCCCTGTCTCGTTTCTGACGGAGCCCTACAGCGCGTTACAAAGGAAGAGACAAGCCTGTGAATTTACTCAGCTGAGAAACTGAAACGATGCCCATTTATCCTACCACTGTTAGCGTGAGAATGTTTTAGGTAATTCTACTCATTCCAAGCAAAAAGTGTCCTATAAATTAACGGTTGATCCATTTGAACTCAAGAAGAAATTCAGTACGCACTCTAGAACGTTAATAGCCCTCCTATGCTTTTACTATAGTTCAACCAATTCCAAGCATTACTACTATCTCCTGGATGGATAATCAAGTTGCCAATGTCAAACGATGATGTACTTTATGAGTCTATATTGTTCCCTACGCTAAAAAAAGTGTCACACTTTTTGTTGACTTTACGTTATTCAGTGCATAGAGTAACACGAATTACTCACCCTGCTCCCTCTAGGAGATAGCCAAATAATAGATTAGCTACCACAGACGGCACATGCAAAAGATCACAATGCTATTTTCAAGGATAGATGTTGTTTCCACAGGTCAGATGCTGGGGAAACAATGGCCTGGTCTGAGTCTGTGGATACACTACTAGCTAATAAAGGTAAGAAGTAAGTGAAAAAACATTTTTTTTTAAAAACGCGTGTCAACCCAGTGCAGAAACGTTGCTTGTCGGGTTTTCACACTGCTCTCCAGTTCACTTCTCCACGTGCTTTGAGTGGTTCTCTCCACACCAGCGCTGCTGCTGGGGGCACGTGAGCTGCTGCGCTGAAAGGCAGAGGGAGCGCGTTTCTCCAGGCTGCAAACACAAGATTCCTTCTGGTCAATGCTCAAGGGACATTTAAGAAGGCAGAAGTGCTCTGAAAGAGGTTTGTTTTATGAAGATAACGGTTGATAAACTCTCCGTGCAATGGTTCTGGTTTTCCTATTTTTAAAAATAAATAACCCACAAACCTTTTCTTAGGTATTCCTGTTACAAAGAAATATCCATGTTGTGCGTTGACTTTCAGTCAAACAAAAAATGATTATTTCTAATATATCCTAAGTCGCTTCTCCAAGAGATCCCATTCTGACTGACCTGAAACCCCAAACCACATGTAACTTCCAAAATTCTCTTGCCCCTGCCCCATTTTCCTGCAGTAACATCGTGGCCTGGACCCTGGGCTGCCTTCACACCGTTTCTGAATAGTATTAACTTGACTAACACAACTAAGTTTGGGCGCTGCCACCTTTCTTTTCTAAGAGGTTGTGATTTGGATTAATTTTAAACCAATTTCTTCCGAACAAACCTTTGTTTTCATTTTTTCTCTTAAAAGTGAAAAAAAAAAAAATGCTGAACAAGAAGTAATGAGAGTCCATCTCTTCGTCCAAGTCTTAATCCTTACTTGAAAGGAGATGGAAGCGCTATTTAGGCAGGCTGACTTCAGCTCTGAGGAGCACACTACCACAATACAACTTAATTTCCTACTTGCTTGTTAGACCAGGGGTCAGCCTCAAATCCCTAATTCCCTAGTCACAACAAGTCCTCTTGAAGACCAAAATCTCCAGGATCCGCTTTTGACTAGTGCATCAGTGCTAGAGAGACCAAACCACAGCGGGCAGGTGTTGGGAACGTTCCTCAATTAGTAACTCCGAAAGAATTCCCTCAGTCACCTTGTCATTGCTATAGTTTCGTCTCCTATTTACTTCTCCCACAACAGCCTCTTAAGACTAACTGCTGGCTGACAGGCAAAACGATACCAGACACAAAAGTTACACTATATATACCACATATATATCTATACATACACACACGCGCGTGTATATACATACATATAAACTGCATTAGTTTTCCTCTGCTCATCATCTTATGCATTTTTCCCCAGATGGCTTGGCAGCTTTTAGGACGTTTTTGAAGTCAGAGTTCAGTGAGGAGAATGTGGAGTTCTGGCTGGCCTGCGAAGATTTCAAGAAAACCAAATCCTCCACTAAGATCATCTCAAAAGCCCAAAAGATTTATTCTGACTTTATAGAAGCCGACGCTCCAAAGGAGGTAAATAGTTTTTTGTGTGTACTTTGGGTACTGAGGATGGGAATCAAGTGGAAAGTTCAGATCCAAAGTTCCAGGAATGACAGAAAATACAATTCAACACGGCTGTACTTCCATTTTCATGTCAATTATTTAGCAGGTAGAAAACACTGTGTGGAACTCTATGAAGCAGACAAAGACCTCTTATGATTTATACTTTTAATATGTTCTTCGCACAGGTTTATCTCACCTTCTGGAATTCCTACTTTAAGATTTAAGGAAATTTACGTTAAATATCATTTGTTTTCTCTAACCATTTTTATAACGCAATAAGCACCATTTCCTCCGTATTTTAGGTACCAGTATATTAAAATGTTAATGACTCTATTTGTTCTTTTGTACAGGTATTTTTGACATGATGAAAATCAAAATGCAAACTTGCAAAAATTTCCATCACAGCCTTCAATTTTATCATTATTTAAAAAATGCTTGCTATGAAGGAACAAATTGCTAATTAATTATTTTTCAATTCTACTCCCTAAAAAACTTTTACACTGACGTTTTTGCCTTTGATAGTGAGTGTGCTCTGAATGTCCCCATGCCTTACATATGATTGAAATCCATTTTATTATTAATAAAACCAAAAAATCCTTACAAAATACGTAGGGCCGAAACCTAAAATGATGCTGAGTACCTTCATCCCTAATTTATTCTTTGGTGATTGGTACTTCATAGGATTTAGTTTGGCAAAAAGATGCAATAATCAGAAGCAAGTTTTTCCCATCTTTTTTCAGTGATGCCATCTTTTTAAGTGCCAAATAAAATGAAGAATTCAGTATGTTAGAAAATGAAGGGATGACCTTACTGCTTATTTGCATCAGCCAGGGTATTTGGGAGGAAATTCAAATGCAAACTGTGGCCTGTACACGGACAGACCTCAGCTCTCCAATCAAACTGACGTTGGTTTCATGTCTCCTTTCCTCCTACAGATTAACATTGACTTCCACACCAAAACCCACATCTCGCAGAATATCTCCGAGCCCACCCTCAGCTGCTTTGACGATGCTCAGCGGTTAATCTATAGCCTCATGGCAAAGGACTCTTTTCCCAGGTTTCTAAGGTCAGAAATCTACAGGGAGCTGGTAAAGAAGCAACAGCATGGAAATCAGAAGAGATGGCTCCCATTTTTGTGAGCAAATACCTGAGGGATTGTGAATTTGTAAATGTCTCCCATTGCAACTCAGTACAGATAATATATTATTAAAGTGATTGTACAAGCCAGATGTAAGAATTGGCTTTGCCAGCTTGTTTTTAAGTACAGTATGCACATGATACTTTCTAATAGCAGTAGAGAAATATTCAAGAAACAGGATGGAATATGCCAAGACACTTGAGCTACCTTTTCAATAAAGAAGTTTACCATTGATAATTTTTCCAATGCTTGCTTTATTTGTCACAGTGTTTTCACATTTTTAAGCAGAATGTTTTGGTTTTCTGGTTTGCTGCTGATTTTTCTTTAGAAGTATGGCCTCAAAAATAAATTCCTTTCAGGGGACTTGAATACAGTTACTCATTCATTCATCATCTTATTTATAATTTGTAAAAAAAATTTAAATCCCCTTTTAAACATGTTTTATACCAATTCAAAACAGAAGAAGTAGAAATATGGTAGATAACACACTATGATAATATTTAATAAATACGCACCTGCTTTATAACAAATGCTCCTGGCATTCAGAGCAAATAAATATTTCATAATACAGCTGTCTTCAATATGACTCTCTTCAATTTTTCTTTGTGTTTATTTCATTTAAATTTTTGTTGAAAAGTCTCATTTATTAATTGCGTAGGCATTTTGGAAAAAACTGAGCAAATGTTCCTTTGTACATTTTCAATGAATAATTCATTTTCCTTGCTTTTCCAAATGTATCAGTGATACTGTCCCCATGCACTCATGAAGTAGTAATGTCAACAGTTATTTCCATTTTTCAATGAAATACAGATACGCAGAACAGTAGGCGTCAGAGAAGCAGTTTTAGGCAAGTAAGCATGCAAATCAGTGTTTAGTCATGGTGTTATTTTTCAAACAAGCAAGATGCGATAGGATTCTAGTGCAATCTTCAGGTGTCTCCAAATGCACACACTGATCTCGTTCATTACTGCTAGAGGGTTGATTGCATATATTTAGGCGAAGGAGGGAGCTGTGGCATAATATTGAAAAAAAAAATTTTTTTAAACCATATGGGCAGGAAGAATCTTCGCCATGCAAAATAATTCTAAATACAAGAGACAGCAATAAGATTTTTCTAAAAAAAGAAAAATCTTTCATTTTTATACGACTTTGGTCCTTTTGATTCTTTTGCTTTTGAGCTGCTCTAGATCTCCAGGAATCTCTCCTTGTTTGGAACTCTGTTCGTGCCTTCTACGCACCGTCACATCCTCTATGCAAAAAACCCTATTTTATCGAACTACACTAAGGAACTAATTAATTTAGACAATAAAGGGCATTAAGTAGTCTGAAAGCCCCAATACATTGCCTTTGGTTATGTACTTAGGTTGACGCCCTGCCACAGCTTATGTGGGTAGGTAGGTAGGTAGGGTGTAAAACATCTGCTCCTTGATACCCATGACCTATTCTATCACCTAGTTTTTGGTTTTCCCTCTGCATTTCTTTTTCTTTTCTTTCCCCCCCAGTACTAATGATTAACAGAGAAATGAACGTGATCACTGAGGCTGAGCGACAAGGAGGATGTGGGTTCGTTTTGCAGCCCCACAACTACCATTCATTTTGCAATGATACTTCAGTGGAAAATTGCAACTTCCGCCGGCAGCGCAGCATTGGCAGCCTTTCTGCACCGGGGGATTTCTGCTGGTTAAAGGCACAGTGAAGGCAGCGGTCAGGGTTGCTGAAATTACATCAGTTACTCAAAAATATAGCAAGTCATTTTCCCTTCTTACAAAGCCAATTCTCATTTTCAGAAGAGGAAATTCCCACATGTAGGAAGGAGTGGGATCACGTCATCTTTCTTAGTGGGGCACATAGAAAGCCAAAAAGTTCTGCTCTATCAATCATTTAGGAACTAAGGATAAAAAAGTACCTTGAAAATAGGTATGTGATCATGAAATCTCACAGCTCTCCGTGCTCCTTTAAAACTTGCACACTTCTGACTTTACCCCATCACAAACAGAGGTAGAAAGTGGTAGAAAGATGGTTGCCAGGGATCTCCAATTCCTGAATGCTTGAAGTTAAGAGTAAGAAGTTAAAAATATATATAAAATAGTCAAACTTGATAAAAAATAATGCATGTTATTATTCTGGTAACTATATAAAAACATCATCACAAAGCATCATATCCACATGGTGTCTGGCCAATTCTCTATGACCAACAGCATAATTATTGTCAAGAGTAGCTCATTCTTAACATTTTAGCATTTGACATTCATTTTAATAATTACATAAAGCATCACGAATGGTTTTAACACATTTTGAATTGATTTAGAATGTTTTAAGAGAAAGGCACAGTAATTGCACTTTTTAGGGGTTATCACAGACTCAAGTGTAATGTAGCAGTAGTAATCCTTTTATAACCCCCTAATTAAAGCTATGCTAGTTTTAATTAACTAGCAAAGTTAATTAAACTTTTGTTGTTGATCAAGCCTTTCAACATTTTTATTAATTATTCTATTTCAGATGCTTAAATGAGATGAAACTGTGCAAAGTTTAAATAAATGGTCACTATAAATTCATATATATCCAACATTAGCTGGATGTACATTCACAATTAATTTTTAAAGCCCTCAGAGCACTATCTGGCTATATCATATGCAATTAAACAAAAGAATCTACAGCATATTGAAGTGTTTTGGAGTTTAAGAAATGAATTTCTGAAAACTTCTATAACACACCTTATTATTAAAAGTATTATTAAAGATCCCTTTCAGAAAGTATCTGAAAACACTCAAATGTGAAAGATGGGAGCCAGTAGTCTTTATTTCTCTTTATTTTCTAGGTCTAAAGCTGATGCTTCATACTTCTACAACACCAAAAAAAGGTCACAGCCTAGCATCCGAGCTCTGATAATTTGACATAGGAAAAGGCCAGGCACCAAAGCGTGATTTAGAAGATTTAGACTGAACTTTGCCAAAATCCCAGAGCTTTACCAAGGACTTCCAGCATGAGCTTGGCCCAATTGTATAACCTGTTGTGCAGCAGTTATGAAATTGAGAAGTTACCTCCATCCTCCATCAAAATGTAATATATTTATGCCCTTTAATATTTGGGGAGCATGCAGACACTCCAGGAAGGCAGGTTCTATGTTCAGGCTTCAGAGTGATCTTTCAGAGCAAAGCCACTTAATATCAGAGTAATATCTTCATTGTCAAAGCCACTAAAGTTTGAAAAACCTGGATTTAAATTTTGTGGAGAGGGGTCACGACTATTTTTATAAGTTTGTACATCATCTATTCCTGTGGAACCTCAAGCGCTAACACTTTACCAGAATTATTTATCTTAATAACAGCTCTGGGTTACGATGGGAAAAGAGAAGACTACACTGTTGTTAATACTGAGTAACACACGTTCAATAATTATCTTACAGAAGATACAGTGGAATTTTTAGGGAGGTTTTGATGTGGAGTTTTTTGCTAGCCCATAATAAAAAGAGGAAGAAAATACTGTTGTAGCTAAATAGAAAGCACTCCTAAAAAGTTGAAGTATAAACTACGTTTGCACTCCAAGCCTCCCACTTGCTTTCACTGAAAAATAGAAGTGACTATTTGGTCTTCCCCCGCTCTGTTTACAAGTCCAAGCCAGACAAAAATCTCAGTTCTGAGAAGAATTTTTTTTTTAAAGGATTCAATCTCTTTCAGCACGAAAAAGTAGATGTACAAAAAAATACTACAAAATAGAAATGGTCAACATAAATGCAAAGTGAACACCACATTTCTTAAAAAAACCAACGAACCCCACCCATGCCCCTCAATTCCTGCGTGCAGTACCAGTCCTACAGCTCCAATAGCAACTAGAGTCACAGCCCCCATCAGATCCATCATGCTCACATCATGACAGGACTGTCCCAGAATTAAAATTCAAGGGATAATAATACAGTAATAAATAATCTATTTATATATTTTTCTATAATATCTAAATAAAAAGTAATAAGAATAAACATAAATATAATACATGCATAATTAGTTCTCAACACAGGACTGATATCAGGATTGTTCTGAAGAACAAGATCCCAAATTAAAGGCAGCCAGGTATATTTCCAGTAGCAGACAGGACTTTGTGAAACTCCTACCTATGCCTTGTCAAAGGTTTGTTAAATTCAGCAAGCTTCTGTAAATGTTGGAGGTGGAGACTCTGTATTTTCTGTTTTGACAGAAAATTCTCTAACACTATAATGTAAAAACGTACTTGAACAGACACACATAATCACAGGCTTTGCACAAGAATCTCCTAGACGTTTATTTTGACTCTTCATCCGAACAACAGAGTTCAGAATACAGAATCCCTGAAGCAGTGGCTGCTGCTAAATAAGACAACCGTCGCGCTCAGAACCTACATAATTTGAGAAGAGTTTTGCACCATTAACCCATACTCAATAGCAGGTTTGCTCATGTGCCCAAACACAGAAGTCTAATACCCATCTCTGGTCACAGAGCTGTCGAAGTGGATTTTCCATCAGCGGTTTTCAGTGCACGGCTTTCCTAAGGCGTTTGGGTTGACGTCGGAGCCGAGACCTGTCCCCACGGCACAGGGACAACCTGCTCCTCCTGTCCTCCCTCAGCTCTCTCCAGCCACTGGGCCAACAGCGCCCTTCTCAAACCAGCCTTATTTTCTATATATAAGATTTCCCTCTTGATGAGATGTCGATGGGAGATTCCCGTCTTGACCCAGTTCAGCTGTTTTAGAGGATACAGCTTTGGAAACAAAAATCAATCATGGAAAGAGGCATTAACAGCTTTAACAATTGCTGCAATTTACCCAAACCTGAACGATACCAGTGTGGACAAACTATTCCAGCAAGCAGCAGCTAGAAAACATTCAGTTTGACAGCTTCCCCACATATGCACATCAGAACCGACTCATTACAATTTTGATTTTTGTCTTCTCTTTACACCACACATCTTAGCAATGCTCCAGCTTGTGCGGAATCATGCGAATGAAGGCGCGTTAGCCAGTGGAAGGGTCCCTGCTCACCTATGTGGGTGTTAGATCAGATGAAAGATAAAACAATCTATCAGACCTAGAAATATAAAATAACCAGAAGTTCTGAAGACTAGAGGCCAAAAATAGCTGGTTTTTACCAGAAAGGCTCCCTGAATTTTGGAGAAGACTACCTGTTACATCTGGACTTTACTGTTATGTCTAAGAAAGGGAAACCTACCATACGTAATTTGGCTCTTGCAAAGAATGGGCAGGTAGATCAAATTAATGAAACCAGTATAACGTCTCTATTTCTGAATGACAGTTACACTTTGTATTGCTGGTGGAACTTCAGAGGACAGCATGGATCTGAAAAATGAAGCATACTTTCTGCCTTTGAGTATACTGAAAAACAAGGCTGAAAAAAGCCCATGAAAAGAGGCACTGTCACATTTGTGGACACTAGTTAAAGGTCTCATGTAGCTCAAGAAGGAGTCCACATTTGTTAAGGAAAAATGAAATTGAGGAGTGGAAACAAGATCCCCATGCATATTCAGCTTCATTCAGTAAATACAGCATGATACGCTGTCTCTGCACCGCCTAGGAACTGTAATTGATTGATATGGTAATTTTGAAAACTTAATTTTAAATACTCATTTAGTGATGGAAAGTATTTTGAAGAAGTGACAAGTGACACTGAAATTATCACTAAAATCTCTACTTTAAGTATTCTTAAGCTGTTCGTTTTGACAGAAAACATCTCCCAGGAAAGTTTCTTTTCCATTTTTTCCCCAGCTTTTCAACTTCTATAACATTAGGCCTTGGAAATTAGACTCAATGTATTCTTACACATTTCAGAGGAGGCCCTGGATGCTTTGATCTTTAGTGAGAAAAATGAGACGATACTAGAGCAAATGATTCCCTGCCTTATTTTTTTATATTGTTGCTATGGTTTCCAGCTGCCATGTTATCATTTCTCTGTCCTAAATGAGACATTGTCTTGTTTTGTTTTTTTTTTTTCTACATTGGATGGGTTTAGTTATTTGCATATAAAATGAGTAGAGCTAGATTTGTCTCTCAATCCATATCTGTTTCCATTTAGGTTTGCATGTAGGTTATTTTTAGTTCTATGAATAGCTTCCCTACTATGCATAACAGTCCTGGAAAGGCAAACAAAAGGATGTACTCAGTAAAAACTCTAGGGAAACTATTTTTTCCTAACACAGTGGTTACCACTTGAAGGCTCATAAACCAGAAGAGAAAGGGGGAAAAAAGGCCTTAAATAAGTTATGTTTCTTGAATTATTTCAAATGAACTATGCTGTCTTCTAAATATCATGTTTTAGCAGAGAAAAGAGGGCAGGAAGAGAAGAAATCATGAAGATGTATGATGTAGTATTTTGCATAAAAAGCTTCTTATTCTTATCTGTGTTGGCAGGACCATCTCCATGCGCCTGCACAGCATGGGGAATACAGAGAGATTTTCCGACTCGGTCTCTCACACTGGTCAATCATTCCTTGGTTGAAGCTTCTTTGGTGCGCTGCACTGTACTCACCTTTCAATTCTTCACCAAATTCCAGTGGCGAAAAACCCTCTTATTAAAAATGTATTACCTTTTTCTCCCTCTGAAATGTAGAATAAGTGTATTATGTTAACTACAGGCTACAGAGTCTCTAACCACCACACACCAATATTGTTATTAATAGTTCTTCCGATCGAGTTATAGATACTTCTGCCACTAACCTAAGCAAATACCCAACATCCAGGGCTCGGGGGGAGTTTGCTTCTAAACAGATAAAAGCTAAAAAATCTAAAGAAGTATAAATACTGCAAACTCAAGAAAGCTCATTCTTCACGTAATATAACAGGGGAAGCTCCTTTGAAAGGTTGAACTAGTTTGTTATTTAAAACATTATATTCAATAGAGAAGATGCATAGGCAAATTCAGGCTTGAACGGGCTGACAACAGAAAACCTCTGAAATGCTCTTGACGCTGTAAAATGACACTACATAAACTGGGAGAGACCAGACAAAATGCCATGGACTGACACTATGACACTACTGCTTGTATTGCTAATATTTTTCTAAGTTCTGCACTCTGCCTACCTGGTCTTTTACCCAAGCTCCTCACCATGAAGGCACTTCTCTTGCTTCAAGTCCATTCTAAATTTGTACAGTGCTATCACTTGTCTTGGAGCGCTAGTGCCATCAGCAACTATACAATATGAATAGTTTCAAATTGATTTGAATTTAATTTCCGGAACAAATGAACTGGATTTTGATCTAAATGCAATCATTTTGCCTGTTGTAATGAGATAAAGTGGCAGTAGCGAAAAGCCCTTGTATTTATTGGATTTCTTACCAGAGCTGAGCCTTTTAGGAGAATAAAATGAAAAATGTGACTTGTTAAATGCCATAAAAGGGGGTTTTGTGACATGGTATCTTTTCATGTCAAATGGTAGGTGCAACATATTCCAGACTAGACAGACTCATTAACACTGACACCTTTTACAGTCTCAAATGTTTTTCACTGTTGATAGTGAGTCAGTATTGGAAATTCTATATTCTGAGACAGGAAGTACTATACTTGGATCTTACTTCATATTTTCTGATATTTATGCCATTTTTCAGTTATTCTTACACTTTATGTAGATCTCTTTGCAGTGACAATGACATGCCACATTGGAGCTGAATTCTGTTGCCAGGAATACATTGGTTTTCTCAGCAAAATGGCATTTTTGCCTAAATTTTAAAACAGGAAAATTGGATATTTGAAAAATATGCTTGCTGGTTGCAGTCATTTTTTAATGGTAACTCTCCAAGGCTTTTCTAACATTTTTATTAGGATAAACACTTTTATTTGCCACACATGACTAGGTAATAAATCTGTATTCTGAACTGAAATTAGAATTGGAGGAACAGTAACGAGGGACACAAATGGAGGACTGCAGTTTTAAAAAATGTTTATCTGGTCCCCTAAAAATCTCCGCAGGTTTCTGTGAAGTGAATTAATAAAAAAGAATGCTTACCACCATTAAGTACTTTATTCCCTAAAAATGCAGTTTCAGGTCAAATGTATCTATGGATTTAATAATTATGAAAATAAAACCTTTTGTTTCTTAAACAAAGGGGGGTTTTGTTTTGTTTTGTTTCCTTTTAGAATGGATGGAAATATGAATTAATTCATACTTTACTATACTCTGTGAGAACAGGTTTTTATGCATTGGTAATTGAAGTCCATCAGACAATTCCTATGAATTGTTGCTTACCAAAGTGCTTACGGAAGCATTTCAGTCTATGCCACAAAATTATCTGCTTTTATTTTTTAAGGAAATTGTATCTCACATCTTACTTTTGTAATAAATGTTGATATTATTTTTGTGTTATTATTCATTTTTATGTTAATTATGTATTTAAAATTATCCCAGGAATTCATCTTTTGTTGGCAGTCCATATGAAAAAAGAGAAATGACAACAGGAATTACAGCCCATTAGAGACCTCCTTTAAGTTCTTCGATTATATAAAAGTGAGGGAAATTCATATGCAAATGAAATCTGCAGACATTAAAAAGGGAGGTAGTACAATGTAATTGCAGAGAAACTGCAGAGGCAGCAGAATATTGACAGAAAAAAACGTAATGAGGTTCCGCTTCATAAATATTAATCTAATATATTTAAGGGAAGACAGCTTGAAATGCAGCCCTTTGGGCAGGTGATATCTAGTAATATCGTTGAAGGACATTGTGCACCTTAGGATAAGAGCTTGTTATTCAGATATCTGTATTAACTCTCATCAAAAACTCATTTCAAAGATCTGAACCAATAGGTAATATTTATACAACGTTCAGCTTTGGCTACAATGGGGAGTATAGAAATTGAATTCCAGGGGCATGGCCTTGCATTAAGGACAACCTGCTCCACCGAGCTTTACTTCAAGGACTGAAAGCAGTACGTATGGATCTGAATGTAGGGCTCCACATGCAGTCCTAGAATCCAGCACACGTCTTGAGTGTTACAGTCTGGAACTATTTAGGGCTCATTTCTTTTTCAGAATACTATTACTATTCGCACAGCAGAGAACTGTTCCTCGCCAAAATTTTCATAATTTGGCTTTTTGAAGTTGGAGGTACCTCATTTACCTGAAAGATATTAGTGAATTGGCAGGAATGCAGTGACTAGGAAATTAGGGCAACAGATGTTTGATTTATGAAGAAACGTTAAAGAGATGAGCATAAATACAGCGTCTCAGTCAAGGAGATGTGAACCATGTGTGTTAAAGCAAGTGTGATTGAAGGAACCAGAGTGATGGGATTACAGCTGCACAATACAGATTGAGGCTTTATTAGGAATTTTTCTGTGTTTATCCTGAGGGAAAGGACAGAATTCTCATGAGACGGGATACTCACTGGAATCAGAAATAGATAATTGACCAGAGAAGAAAACCTCACTGGCACAGCAGATGGGCTTCACCACTAAATACTTCTTTTCTGCCCATAGTTCACCTCAGCCAGACACTGGTCCCACCACTACAGCAGACACTGAACACAAAGCTGGTCCTCAATTCCCATACAGCAAAACTGCCCAGGTTTTTTATTGCCTTGACTCCTATGTATCCTGGCATTTTCAGAGAAATGTCTCTATATAGAATTCAGGCACAACTGTCCTTACCAAAGAACTGGAAAATGTTACAGTGGCTAACATATGGGAGGAGAAAGGTGAAAAATCAAGACAGATATCACGTTTAATTTGCTTATTTAGGCAGTAATTTAGGAAGATATTTAAGCTGCTTAACTTTCAGCACCTAAGCAATCTATCTTGAGTAATTATGGCAGGAAAGCACATTGGAAACGTCAGTGACCTGTCGAATCAGTGTTGGCAAGCCAACAGGCTCAACACTAGTGTATTTATAGGAGCAATTCAAAGTTCTGCGGAGAGTACTTCTGCAGCACTAAGGGGCATTATCTTAAAATGAAGGCAAGCTTTGTATCCACATCTATTTTACATTACACATATATCAAGAAAACAGTTCTTCTGATGTGGTAATTTCAGTATCTTATGAAATACTGTGGTACCACCCTGTGGCAGCTTTTTAGATAGCACTGTTGGCATTAAGACAATGTTTTAAAAATGAAACTAGAACAACTAGCATTTGCTCTGATTAGAGTTTTGAGGTACGTTCAGAACCGTCTGCATCCTCCTAGCAATTAGAATACTTCATGGATTTATGGGTCTCTTCTAAACCATGTTTCAGTGAAAGCTGGATATCAGTGTTCCAACACTATTAGAAAATTACTTTATGCATATATATATATATAAGAACTCACCTGTTGAATCTTCTGGGCCTGGAGTTATGCGCGTACTCAAACACTGTCACAGCTGGGAAACAAAAAGACCCAACAAGGGAATTTCCTGCCTCCACCGAGGCTGACAGACCAGCGACAGCGTCTCCAACCCTGCACTCCAGAAACAACCCCAAACTTCTTTCGAGGCACAGCGATGGCAGAAGCCACCACGTAGCTGTGCCAGGTAGGACTGGCAGCTCCTGTGACCGCATCCCATCTGTGCAAGCTCCGGAGGCTGCTGGCGGCCGGCCGGCATCAGCAACACAAGAGGGAACTAACAGACCTGGAGGAGCCCAGGTGGTCCCTGTCGTCTCACAGATCTGCAGGGAGAAGGAGACATGGAGAGGTGATGCGGGGAAGACAGCAGCTTCTGCCGTCGTGGTGTTAAGATTAGAGGAAGGCATGGAAAACTCCGGCGGGCAAACAGGCATGTAACTGAGCTGCCATGGTAAAGATGAGCTTTTGGAAAGAAAAACACAGAAATCCAGATGCTGCTAAGTGGACTGGAGACATCAGACCAAAAAAGCATTTATTTTAGGTGACCTGGCTGGGCCAGTAGCTAATTAGCACCCCTGTACTCTTCTGGTTTTGAATCTTTTTAGAGACACCAAAGTATAACAAACAGTACTGTTCCAAGGACTTTTTAGTGTGCTTCTCCCACAGCCATCTTCATCTTCCTTTCCACATCGCTGCAGGAAGTGAGGATTCTGCTCTTAAACAAGATGTACCATCTGTTTAGACTTTGTGCTTTGGTTTAGGTCCATCTCAGGGTATTGAAGTTTAGATACAAATTTATCTCTTACGGCTTTGACGGATTTGAAAACACAGAGCAGGAAGGAGAACTCTTGTTTGAAAATGGTAGTTAACAGATTGTTGATTGTGTGTACAAGGAAGCTCTGGGTTTCTTCAAATTAATGCTTCAAATTTGAAGCAGCTTGCCACATTCCAGCCTGAACTCATATGTGCTCCTGTTTTGTTCACTAACTACAAGCGTCAGTTTAGTGTAATAAAAATTAAAATCTGGCACAGAAATGAGGCACAAATGAGCCAATTTGAAGCAAGGGCTTATGGCTCTGCAAGGTCTAGTTCTCCTCCAGCATCCTGCTTTCTAGTTTCCAGCTGAAAAGCACTGGGATTATGTATCATGCCTATTGATTAAGTTTGGCAATGACATATGAAAATGCCAAAAGATTAGGTGTTTGGGTCAAGCTGAAGAGAAAGCATGAGGCTAAAATATAAAGCAATGGAAAATGTAAACGAAGGCTCTCACACCCTCTCAAGAACACTCTCTGTTCAGATATCTTCCTATCACACTTTCTAATCTCTCCAAGCAGATGCCTGTGTTACCTCAGACTCAGATTAAAAGAGTGCCCGCCTGGTGATTAGAGGAGTAAGAACACTTTATTCTGAAGCAGTCTGATGGATACTAGTTTCTGATAGAATAATCAGATATGTAATTTTTACTATTTTCTTCATTTTTAAAAGCTACCCTTTAAAAGCGCACATGACCATGTTACTAGTGAGTGTCACAGCCTGTTACTATAGTAAAACATTTTTCCACTAAGTAGGCCCTTATGTACCTGGGACATTTGTTTTCCAAACTTTCTCATGCATACTCTATAAGGCAATGTTGATTGTAACCTGTCAAATAATCTTTGCAAATATCCACCATTTATGGTAGCTATAAGCCCATGCCTTGATGTTGTATTAAATAAGTCGTAACTCATGACAAGAGAAGAAGCAGAAAGGGAAGATATATCAATCTAATTAAAGGAAGCTTTCTTAAACAGTTTCTTTAACCTTAACACACAAAGCTGCCATTTATCATTTTACGCTGTATGCTTGTAATAGACCACATAACATGTAATCTTCTCAAGAAAGAGGGCTAATTCAGAAAGTATTTAAACACGTGCTCACCTCAGCTGGTGAGCAGAAAGTCAAGTGCCTCACTGTGAAGAAGTCCGAGGAGGAGAAGGAACATTATAAGGAAACGAGTGTGACTGCCTAGGGAGAGCAGCAACATAATGAAGCACAACAGAAACACAGATTTCTTCGGAAACCATCTTAGAAATCGGTTTACATTTATGCAAGAAGATAGGCGAAAACTCCATTTCCTTCATTCGTGCTCCTGCAGTTATAGGATTAGTGGTAAGAGTACAATCACAAAGTTGTATGTATTCACTTGTATACACAGAACTGGAATTGAAAACTGTGAAGGCAAAAAAAATTTTGCTGCAATACAGGCTGACTAATGCCCCAGTAGACTGGATAAGGAAGCTGCAAAGTGCCATACACAAACCATCTGCAAAACAGAGCATAGAAATGTGGCAGAGACACAAAGCTGGAGGAGGCTTTCATCAGATGCACCTGTAACAGTGAACATTTTTTGCTCTCAACTTATTTGTACCTTATTCCTCAGCTTTGTATGCAGGATCCTTTGAAGTTCAGATCTTGTAATCAATATACAAATGAATAGCCTGCAAATCTCTGTTTCTATATGTCAAGTGATTAAATCTGGCCAGGATTTTTCAACAAAAGCTTTTTGATGGGAAAATTCTGAGTGAACCCCCATACTTTCTAAAGAAAAATATGTGTTTCAAAAGGGTTGTCAGGAAATTTTCTCAGGACAACATTGGAGGGGAAAGAAGAAAAAAAAAATCTATTATTTTCTTCATCACCATAACACTTCCTCTCTGTCTTGAAAATAACCAGTGGTTTACAAGCTAAGTTGGGAGGACTGGAGGCACATGCAGAATACAGGACACATATCTCAAGTCTCCCTCACTCCAGATGCTGCTTATCTTGTGACTAAAGGGTGTCTGTCTGACTGGTGTGGCTTCTTCTGTAAAAGCAGGAGTTTCAGCTCTTCCATAGTGAAGTTGTTACAGACTTTTTTTTTTTTAAAGCCAGACCCTTCGTCCTTACTTCGCATTCCCCCTCTTGCCTTTTTTCTTGATTTGGGCTATTTTGGTTTTTGAGGTCCTGATGGTGTTATCCTCTGCCTCTCTACCCACAGAAGGCTAAATGCTACTCAGCGTGGGGGTGGACTTTGTGGCCTTGCGTGCTTTTTTTGGTTTGTCTGACTTGTGGGTAGAGGGTAGAGATAGCACTCTGGCCCACATTTGAGCCTCTTCATCTATATATAGATGTATAGATGTGATATTTCCACAACTGCAGGTTTTAAGAGCTGTCTCAAAAAAAACAGAAAGAAGGTGGTGACTAGCATGGAAATTATCTGCCAACATGCCCACCTATTAATGCATGCCTGAGTCAGCCCACCGTATTCTCTTCCTTGCCACTCTGAATTGCCCATCCTGTCCAAGCCTGGTCCACAATCCCTTTTTCCGCTCGAAGACGTCTCCTTCTTAGGCCGAGAAGGAAAAACCTAGCTACGGCATTTGCAACTGCATCTTTTTAACAAGTCGTGGTGAGAACACTGGAACTAGTGAAGCCTGTTTTCCCTATGGAAACTCGTGTCTTCTACTCTCAATATCACAAAGTCTTGCCCTGCTGTCACCTGCCCCCTCACCCTGACCTAAGACTCCACTTCTTGCACCCACAACCCTTGCTTTTCATGCCTTCTCCCTCCCACTGCCTGTACACCCGTGGCAAAGGCAAGGAACAGCAGGAGCAGCACGCAGTCCGGAGACACCGTGTGCTCACTGCCAGCAGAGTATCAAACCCAGCCTCCTCTACCCAGTCACCAGTTTCCTCAAGCCAGAAGGTCCATACCTACACCCCTCCGTCAAGTTCAGTCACAGCTGGCTGAAAGCTTAAACTGTGCAAGGTAGCCAGGCAGATAGAGGACAACGTGATAACTAGGCTTCATTTCCTTGGGAAACAAGTTTGATAATTCATTAATCTCACTCTTTATGAAAAACACATCATCCAGGAATAGAACCTGGTTTCAGTCCTGTTTACCCAGTTACATACAGCAGCTGGCACTGGCAGAACCGCTGGCCTTGAGGACTCTGCCTCAATGACGCAAATCACTCAAGAACAGGCACAAAAAATAAAACAAACAAACAAAAACTTCACCGAGGTTTAAAGGGACAAAAAGAACAGTAGTTGGCAGGAAGGTGGACTCAGACAAGACTCTCTAAAAGGTGTTTCAAAAAATTAAAGTTTACATTAGTTACCAGCAGGGGACGGCAAGGCGTTAGACACACACAGAGATTATCTGCTTTTCTGCTCTGATAAAAGAGACTGAAGGCTTCCAAAAAGGAAGAGTCACGAGTGCTCAAATTCAGCCAGAACTGTAGGATAATAATAGTAAAGACCCGGAGCACCAATCTCAAGGCTCAATCTGAGATTAAAAATACAACGACCATCACCCTATTCTACTTACCAAAATATCCAGGGAGAGATTTAAGTTTTTAACTAAAGATATTTAGTGCTATTTTACACGCTGAATGGGATCCTACTTGCCCTTAGTTGCTATCTCAGAAGGGCAGAGATCTGCACGTTCAATGTCATAGCTGACAGCCCTGTATCTTCAATATTTTAGGGCATCTCCAGTGACAGTATACATCTATATTTAGGCAGCTGGCTCACAACCTGTGGTTCTTTGGATAGGGGAGATGTTTTGAAATGCATATAATAATTTCTGATCATAGCTATCCTTCCACGATTTCATATTCCACAACACTTGATGACACTTTTATCACCAAGGAATGACAACAATCATGCAGTCCCCCATCACAAACTAACAAAAGCCAGCACTGACTATGTGTCTTAAAAATCAGGACAAGGAATTTCTTATTTAAAGGACTAGTGAAAATTGAGAAGTCTTCTTTTCAACTTTGGCATATAAGAAGAAGTGTCCTTTTTAAAAATATATCAATAAGACATTTTCAGTTTGTTAAACAATATTTTGAAAAACATGCACTATCCTGTAAAAATCTCCAAATGCTGAAAAATGAACGGGACCATCTCCAGATAGCTATCAATGTATGCATGTGCTGTGGATAATTAAACTGCAGTTCCCTTTGAAAAGAAGTCTGCATAATTAAAAAAAGGAAAACTATCCCTGCTCTTCATGTACAAGACTGCATTCTTTCTAATTCAGGAGCTGTTCATTTACCACCCATAGCAAGTGGGTACCAGACCAACAGACCATAACCTGAAGATCTATATTGTATTAAAACTATATATTTTATACACACATGCGTATTTTCTGCATTCCAAATGCGATTAGGAAGTTCATTTTTGTATTTTGATTATTCATACAGAGAGGTATTAATGTCCTTGCATACAAAGGGGGTCATAAAATACCATCCCATACCTAATTTTGATTTCCATGTTTTAAAACTACCATTTCCAAATTTAAAGGGCTTATAAAAAGTACCAGGGTTGGGGTTCAGCAACCTCCTTACTAGTAAAAGAACAAAGAAATTCAATCTGTTTAACTTGTCAAGGAACAAATCAACAAATAACTTCATCACAGCCTATAATCAAAATAAAAATACAAAAGCAAGACAAGTCCAAACTAGAATGACACACACTTTTTAATGACAACACCATGATAAGGCATGTTAGACTTATATTGAGACTTCAAATCCAAATGGATAGCATTCTAAAGAATGTTTTACACACACAAGATTCTAAAGCCTTTATTTTCCCGCAGGTCAAACTAGGTCATCAAGGTCTTTGGGGGGTTTAAAATCTCTGAATCTATTGCATGAATTTCTTTTGCAAGTTACTTTTTAAACCCTTTATAATCTTACCATTACCTCTGTGATCTGACATCTAGAATTACTGTAGGGCATACTATTAACCTCACGAACCTCATAGCTACTCACGTGGACTTCAGAATCAGCAGAATCAGTTGTTTTTTCATTGCTCTTATGAAGTTGTAGGATTGTGCCTGTTACCTGTTTTTCCATCAATAGACCTTTTTTAATGCAAGCTGAGCGTACAAACATTAATCAAATAATGCTCAAAAAGAGAAAACACAGAACACCCTGGCTGTTGGACATTTTTTCTATGATATACACTGGTTGCTATTAACAGCTAGAAACAGTCTTAAGTTTCTGGCAGTTGTATTGTTTCATTGTCAACAGGATTTGCAAGAACTTGAAAATCATACCAATGATAAATGAACTTGACTAAGGAGCATTCCTAGAGTTACATTTTTGCAGATCCCAGTGAAGTCAGTTGAAGGTCTGAGGCCTGAACAACTACAGGAACGTAACTAAGTCATATTACCAAGGTATTTTATTTGTTAGAGACTTTGTCTTTCCCTTATTAGCTGAGGTGAGAAATTAAACTATAGGTTTAGTATAAAACTGTGTAAAGATGACCAGGTTATGGTGCATTTAATATGGAAGAGAGTGCATATGAATGCGTACACATAATTATAAGTTCACCTACAAATGGAGTCATAGTTTATTAACCAGGACAGTCTTGTCCTCATCGTGCCTAATTAAAAAAACCCCACCAATGATGACTGTTTGACATTCTCTTTAAGCCTTTATGTAGTCTTGTCCAAGGCAAAAGTTAGTAGACTTAGAGTCTATAGACATGTTCATAAGATTAAAACCTGTATCAGTTTAGTATACTGACCATCTTTTGTCTTTTCTTAGCCATTTGTGTTATCAGAGGTAAGTGCTCACAGGTACTTCTGCACGTCTGTTTCAAATGCTAGAATAGCTGAGTTAAAAATTCATTTGACCATGTCTTTAATATGTGTTACAGCATTTTTTCTCAGGATTAACTGTTGTAATATTTGTTAAGTCAGTCAAGGAATAGTATTTTCATTAAAAATTGAATTACATAGACTGAAATTACACAGTCTAACTGCTTTAATATCTAGCACGAACTGCAACCCATCACACTATAAGTAAACAGAAGAATATCCTTTTCTTTTTAGAAAATGACACATAATGTAGTTGAAAAAAATAGTACCAAAAGATGTAATGAAGATCTATTAAATATTTTTTTTTATTCATATGGGGAGACAGTGCGTAAGACCAGATTTGGGTCTGTCTGGCAAGAGCGTGTGGTTATGTGGGACGTATGTCTCGAACGCAGTTTTTCAGACTACTTGTCCCCAGTTTCCTTTTTTGTGTTTGGTCTCCTCTGTAGCGTGGTTCTGGGTGGAAGTCATATGCTTCCGTTTGAAAAGATTGACTAATCAGTCGGGACTTGTGTTACTCATTTCACTCAATATTTGTAATCTCATGGTGAGATTAAAAAAAAAGCTGTGTAGGCAGAAAACATTCAGGACCTATCTGATATTCTATTTTAATGATGGGACATTGTAAGAGTATGGAGGAAGCATAATTTCCCTACATTCACCTTTTAAATGAAACAGTAGAGAGTGTAAATAAGGAAAGCAGTAGATGTAGTCATGTCATATATATGTAAAGCTGTAGAAAAGGAAACAAGGAAGAAAAAAAATACTTTTCTGTTTTTAATTATCTAAGGAACAATAAAACAAAAAGATAAAACACTTTTTAAAAGGTGTCCTCCAAAAGAAAGATAAACTAATCCATTGTTAACTGTGATGCAGTGTCAGTCTGTCTGAAGCTGCCAGAAATCTATGTGCTTTGGCTATTCATACTCTGAGCAAACCACTTAGAAAAATCCAGGCCAAGTACCTTTGACAGCTTCATAAAACTTATCAGTTCACTTCAGATCCACATTAGGTTGGACTAGTAACCTTCTGAGTTCAGCTTTCCTGTCCCAGGCTGGACATATCTAAACTGAACAAAACCTCCCTGTAAACACTAGCTCTTAGCTCAGGGCTATGTGAAATGCAGAAATCCCAACATTCTGATAATAAAACTCAAAATTAGTCTTTGCTTACATGAAACTGTGCCAAAAAAAACAGATGTAAGTATCTTCTACTTTTTCATTCATGTATATGAAAGATTACAGGTTCTGCCTTCCTTGCAATGATTGACAAGATCCAGGGCTCTGACTCCATTCCCGCACTATGCCCAGACTGAAGGTGGGAAGAAAGGGCTTCTCGGCACTTTGCAGAAGAGGCGTTCAATGCTTGTAGAAGGCAGAGCTCAGCACTGGAGCCTTCCAGTATCTAAAGCAGATGGAAACAGGACAAAACCTCTCACCGTACTGACTAAGGATGGCAAACAGTGACTCTCTACTTTAGAAAAGAAAGGATTTGTTTTTATGGTACTAATAAAGCTTAAATAGATAATTATTAAAGAACTTTAAAAACCCCTCCCCTTTAAGTGAATCAAGTGACAGCCCATGTTCACACCCTGCTACTGTAAATTTAATTTTTCTCAAGCATAACATTACTATTCTGTATGTCAATCCTCTATTAACAATAACAAGGTTGGCATGTTTGTTTTTTTCTCTCTACTATTACTTAAGAGACTGAATTATTTTTGTGAACGCTCAGGAAAAGACTGCTGGAATGTTAAGGTCACACAGTCTCTTTATATCATGTATAGCCTCTGGAAAGCTTATATTACAATCACAGTAGGAAGGACAGAAATGAAATGGAGCAAGAAGCAACTACTCCTTCCCTCATTTTGCAGGTGTCAAAAAAGACAGATAATTCAGTTCAGTTGCCCACGCACAGTGATATAACGCCATCTGACATCCTCTCAGGGACCACCTGATCTTCGTTCATCACCTCAGAAGACCACAGGGCTCCCACAGGTCCTGTGTCATACTTGCCAGGGCTGCCTAGACTTTCCAGATGCCCTGCTACATCTCATATGGGAGAGACACCTAAGCCCGGGTGACTGATATGAACCCAGAAACACTCAGTTTTGCTCTCACTCACACAGGAAACCCATGGCAGACACAGAAATTAGACCCAGTTCATTTAAGTGTCATCCCATAACCACAAGACCCCTGATATTGCTGGCAATTAAACTTACTTAAACAGATCACCACTTTTTGGTGGTGGGAAACTGCCTTCTTTTTATAATCCTTCAACAGCAAAAAAACCCCATGCTCTATCTTCCAATCACTCTGACATGACTTCTCAGCTATTTTTGTTCCTAACATTTGATCTACTTCCTTCTCCTGTTCTTTGCTGTGTACTGTTCTCACTGCTGTAGCAAAAAATACTGCTGATATGTGACCAACATACAGATTAAGATCCATTGAAGCACTAAGCTGCGTATCTGCCAATCTAATATTCTAGTATCATACACGCACTGTGCTCTTCGGAAGTGAAATTGTGTCTAGCTGACATAATGAAACTTTATCTATAGCACAATAGTTATGAGCCAAACAAAAACAGACAAAATGTATTTGAATACAAAATGTACAGGTTCAAATTCCTGTATTTGTTTTGAGGTGGGAAGCTGATCTTTCCTCTTTCATGTCTCCACAGGGCCATGTTTTCACAAATTCCAAATGTATTTAATCTGCTTTGGTATTTAGTCAGGTAGCATGGCTGCATCTAGTGAACTGATAGGAGAGTGAACTCAATGGGTTGTAGAATACTACTGGTTGGTGTCTTCTATAAGTCAAAGGAGAAGCCACAGGAACAGCAGACAACTCTGTGACAAAGCAAAAAAAAAAAAAAGCAGACTATAAAGGAGGACTAAAAGTCACATATTAGAGAGCACATGACCAGATTTCAGAGGCTATTCCATGCTGAAAAGTGCCGCTTAGGATCAAAACCTCATCTTACAAAGGGCAAGTAACATCCTTCAACACTTCTGCTCAAAACTGGAACTAGACAAAGTCAAATGTCATATGATGATGTTCTGCAAAGGTTGGCAAGCATCTATCTGTAGGTTTCTATAAGTAGGATCATGTCAGTTTCCTTTAATTATGTTAATGTTAAAATATTTTCCAAAGAGTCAATGAAGTTTAGGGCTACACAAAGCATTCGATAAAATGTCTTGGAAAACAGTATGGGAACTGAGATGATGTTTCAGCCTCACGTGTGACAACGGGACCCACAAAGCCTAGCCAATTTGAGACTACTACTACTATACGTACAATCTATGACCCTGTTTGTGCAAGAATCTCCACTTTTGGATACTTGTTTCTTCACAAAACTTCAAAGATATTACAATTCAGAGAGAAATTTGATCAAAAAGCAACTGAGTTGAACTTCTGCAGGTGCAAGGTCCAAAGAATATAGCATCATCTAGCATTTTGAGGGTTTGTTTTGTTTTTAAACCTGTAGCATTCACACTAGGAGTGTCCCATGTTATCAAGTTAACAGTTGTTCCAGCAATTCACAAGCTATCTTTTTGCATTGCAAATGTAGACCGGTATATGTTGGGACTTAAGATCAAAATGCCCCAGAACACAATGTCCAAACCTCTTTGCTGTGATTCCCTTAATATTTCACCTAAGTTCTACTCAAGAATAAGAAAAGATGTTTTTCCTTTCTCTTTCCATTATGTAATATATACATCTATATAAATCATTGTCAACAGCTAACCAGAACTCTATGTTAAATAGATTATACAAATTGTTTATGGCTATCCAGCACTTACTGCCCTGTCCTCCAGCTCTCTAGTGTTGAAACTAACTCTAATTATTCCCAGACCGTAAGGACCCAGGACTACCCATGACCAGCACACCGGAACAGAGAAAGAGATCGCAAGAGGTTTTCTATATTCACCTTCACTTACTTATGTGTGTTAACAGCAGTAAACCACTGTGCCTGACAGTATGGGATCAAAACCTGTGTCCCAGGTTTTATGACAATAGAGGCAGCCCAACTGAGCACATTTACCTCTTCTCTCACAGATGTTTGCAACTTCCTCATGTTCATGCTTTGAGCTAAAACGACATGACTAACGACATGTCATACTAAACGACATGACATACTAAACGACATGTATCGGTGTAGCAAGGAGCTTAACAAAAAAGCATGTCATCTCTGCACTCGCACTGGCTTCTGAAATTCTTTACTGTCTACAAGTACTTAGTAAACTTACCCTCTGTAATTCAGGAAAGCTTTTTAATGTAGTGGGACTCCGAAGGTGCCATTTCGCCTTTTCTCTGCAAAATAGCTTCCAAATACTTTCCCATTCTACTCGAGGACAAACATGATATTATTTGGTGTTCCTTGTAGGGGTACGCGGCCCACCCTGGGCAAATGGTCTGGATAGCACGTTAGAATAAGAATGTTTGCATGGTATTTGCACAAAATTGATCATGTTAAAGAGAAAAACAACCATCAGACAGGTTCAACAGTGGCTAGGGAATTACAAAGAGACTTTTGAAACAAAGGGGGAGTTATCCTGAAAAAAACGCATGAAAATTTGTCGCTGGAAGGAAAGAGACCTTCGAGTGTAAACAGCAGCAATCAAAACCTGGTTGACACTGACATCAGCCCACTGACACTGTGACCTCTGCCAAGGCCCGGCAGAGCACCCTCCCCGTCGGTGTCACAAGCAGCGCGCCTGCAGCCGTGGCAGCGCCAGTGCAGGGTGCAGCAGCAGGGACCCACGCCTGGGTGTCTGGATGTGACCTTGGTGGGTTTTTCACCAGCATGTGGAGGTGCAGGGAGGAGCAGGGGCACACATGGCTCCAACGGGAGGTGTGTGCAAACAGGGAAAACCACACCTGAGAAGGGGAATGTGTGCTTGTAACGTACGTCTGCATTGTTAAGGGAATAATAATTAAAAAAGGAGACAAGAGAGATTTTCCCAGAACAACTGATAGGAAACACAGCTAGAAAATTAAAAGAATCAAGCAGAGCAGGGGCATGAGGATGAACCTTGCAGAGGTCTGTGGTGAGCCTGAAGTGAAAGGTCATTGACTGAGCTGGATCTTTAATAATGAACCAGAAAACTCAACTTAAAAATGTTGTTGAGGGAGTTTTCTCATTAATATAGGTGCAATTCTGTGAAGTATTGTTTTTTAATCAGAATTTTCTAATGAAAATCTACACTGAAAAATTCAAGTCTGTCTACTAAGAATGATGAATAAGCTTCCTAACACTACTTTAGCAGCACCACAGATTTCTTAGAGCACTCGGCCAAGTGACTTCCTTTCATCTGCTTTCGAAATTAAGATCAGTGCTTTTCACTGTCAGGGTGAGCTCTTAACAGTCGCTAATTTGTATTTGTAGAGCATCCTACAGTTCTGTGAGTGCTGCATAAAACTTCCTCATCTGTCCCTTGCCAAAAATATTCTGCAATAAGCTGGCTGCTCAGCAGAGATCCCAACAAAGGCAGTTGGATTCATTTATGTAGAAGGAAGTGGACAAGGGGAATGTGAATCAGCAAGACATACAGAGGATCTGCATAGCAGTAAGTGACAGATTTCCAATTTTATTCCAAAGAATCATGGCTTTGGGTTTGACCTAAATCTCAGGTATAGCCTCCCTACCACATCTTGTTGCCTATTGTAATAGTGAAAAAGAATCAGTTACCTTTTGAAAAAGGCTGATTAACATTGCATAGACAGCAGAAAACCACTCATTCTGAAGTGGTTTCCTTTTGCCAACCCCTAGGGATAGCAGCTGCAGATGCACTGGTGGCCACAACTGCTTCAAGTGTTTTTGAGAGTCAAGCACCGTGCTTCAGATCACATGAAAAAGGAGAGAGGAATGCCTTACAGCTTTGGTAGTAACTCTAGGACAAATAGGTTTGTGGAGGCTGGGTTTTCTGCATCACTCCTGGAGCCAATTTATGGTAACAAGTAGATCTCACTACCACCGTCAAAAGACTGAGAAGTTTAAAACCAAGCCATTTTTTTCTAAAACCTCTACATATCCTTGGCAAGTTTTGCATTTGGGACAGTATTGGCCTTTCTTTGTTATTTTCATGGAAAGCTTCTATGTACAGGAGGAAATTTCAAGCTAAACTCTGTTATCAAGTTTAGGGAGAAAATAAATGTAACAGCTTCTTCCTCGTCTCACTGAAGTCTATTGACCTGAGAAAGTACAGGGTTTGGACTCATTCCACAGCACAGCTGCAGGTTGTATGGGAAAAGTGCCCTCTCACTCTTCTATTCCTTTGTTTTTTCTTTCTTACCAGCTCCTTTGTTTCAGTCACCTATTACCATCACCTCACCCACAGTCCTGCACACCGCCATCTTCTTGAAGTTCACACGTAGCAATAACATGATGGAAATGCTGAGCTACACAGTCTCTCTAGCACTGACAGAGATGCCTCATAGAAAGAAAAGGATGAAAAGCAAGAGTTGATGATCATAAAGGAAAGAAATCAAGATAAACTACAGGTCCAGGGTGATATATACATAAAATTTGGTTTTAGGCAATTGTGTTATTTGCTTCTTTGTCTTAGCATTAGCCCTCACTTCATTTCTCGAAAATGCAAGAAGCATATACAGTACTGAGTTAAGTCTTGTGGGTTTCTGTCTTTGAAGAAGAGATCCCCAAAGAGATTCTTTTAGATTGACAGTGCTCTTACTTCTTTATGAATACAAGGTATAACAAAAGTTAGGCAAAAAGGAAACAGGTGTGAGTATGAGCCAGTGAAAGCAAGAAGGTAAAATTCGCAGAAATAACATTTGCAGAAATAGCAGAATAGTCTGAAAACATATCTGGTCTTGAATCGAGCCTGTCAACTTATAGATCAGGTAAACATCATCCTCACTCAATAATACAACCATAAGCTTTGTGAACCGTGTATTCCATGTGTTGTAATGTTCTGAGGTCTGTGAAAGTCTCTTGGGTTCAGAGATCATATTTTTCCAATTGTTTTGCTCTGTGACTGGAAACCACATGGAGCCTTGGGCTTTGTTATACCACAGCTCCCTAATATTTGGAATGTTCCATAGCAACACACAGTGAGACTAAACCAGATGACAAGTGAAAGTGGTGCTGGTTATTCAATTGACATAAGAGGCATCAAAAAGAAAGAGCTTGGCTTGTAAAAAACAAATCTCACTACAATAGGAGACAAAATCAAGTTAAAAAAGAGAACAATATGCAAACAGTACTCTGAACTTCAAATGACGCAAGTAAACGTTGTTAGGTCTTATAATGAGCTGACTTTAGAGGTTGATTTGCATGAAACATGAGAATAGAGTAAGGATGTATTAAATATTCATCAAGGTTCATTGTAGCTTTCTGGTTAGTATATTCTGTTTATACCATCCTTAATGGCCAAGTTAGAGTGGCCATGTCAAACAGAATGTCATTTTACACTTTTTTTCCACCCAGCAGTAATAAGACATTCTTATTTTGTCATTTTCAAAGCAGCAATATTTATTTATGCAAGGGGGAATCTGCCACATTCAAGGTCTTAAGGAAAATGTAACCAAACAAAATCATTACAATGGGAAAAGTTTTCACATGGGAAAGAATCTATGAAAAAAATTATTCATAACCAATAATCATCTGAAAAATAAGTGGCATGACATGGCAATTCACTAGAGGAAGACAACCATAAAGTAGGAAAAATCCTGCTATTTTCCAGTGGTAGGAGAAATTTTATCAATAAGCTTCCACTATTTATCTGTGTCCTTCTGGTGCAGGCGAAGACTGTTATTTATTATTCAGCTCAGAAGTTAGCTTTCTCATTTGTTGAATTGTTGTCTTTACTTATTTTGGTCCTAGGTCCCAACCTTTATATTAAAAAGTCCAGGACACCTTTATTCCACACGCTTTTGCCTTTTAACAGAGCAAAAAAACCCCACTGCAAATTTGTTACTGAGTTTCCTCCTTCTGAATAACAGCAATGAGAGGAAGGAAGTGACAGCTAAAAAGAAAGAAAAAGCTTCCAAGCTGAGGGAAGCGTCTCTTACCATTACAATTATGAGGGAGACTTTGGCATTGATCAGTCTAGCTCCACTGACTTTAATTCTAACTGCATTATTACCTGGCTTCATTGTTTTCATTAAGAGTAAATGGGGGGGGGGCGGCGGCGCTAT
>JAVJGG010000090.1:36814290-36840016 GCA_035590195.1 Aviceda cuculoides
GCGGGGGGCGCGCCCGGCGCTATTTTGCAGTTTTCAGAAAAACAAATACAGCAAGCGTTAGCATGTCAAGGGCATTAATAAACATGAAAAAATTAGAAAGTTATACCTGAAAATCTAAGTCATCTTCCATTTCCTTCACTTACTGTGGATATTCCTACATTAACTGAGTATATGGTAAATCTGAAGGGTGTAATCAGATTCTAAACAATTCTAAGAAAATTACGCCTGTGCTTCTACACAGAATAATATTCTACTATATTACTATTTTATTTTCTATTTGTAACACCAACATTAGTTTTGGTGCTTCTGTCTGTCACTGAACATGGCATGTTCCAATACATTGCTTGAGTGTTAAACATGACAGCCAAGGTTTAAATGAAAAACAAGAATAAACTGTGTTTGAGAGGACTTGGAAGTTGCAAAGCTGCTTTTAAGTAACGCTAATAATAAAACACACAAATAAAGATCTAAAACTATTTCCGAACAGCTATGTTTTCATAAGATCTTCTGCAAACATTCTGATGTTATATATCATGTACGGAAAGAAAAGAACCATTCTACTACTACATTTAAAGGGATATTAGAGATAGTGTAAAGTTATATATACACATATGTATCCACACATTTTTACAAATATCTTACGCTTTTAAGACAGAAAAGATTAAAAAAAGTATTTTTTTTCTTCCTTTCAGCACTTGCCTAGGCAGTGCCAGCCAACAGAAAAGCTATCTTTATAAGAGAGTTATTATCCTGTGGTTTCCAGACCCCATTTCTTAGGCTGAGGTTAGAAGAACATATATCAAGCTTTCATGACTGCTTTCAGAGCAACTCAGAGCAGCACAAAAAAGCTCAGCACTTAATAGCAAAACTATTATTGTCATGAAACTCAGCGGGTTCCGTTTCCTGCTGCTCATGAAACCTTCCCTCCAGATTTGGTTATCTTGGTTTGCACACTGAATTTTCTTGTGTTCAAATTCATTTCAGAATTAAAGGGAAACGGTCGCATATATTAAAACTCACCTGGTTTACAGTACTGCAGTACTGACATGTACAGCACAGTCAATGGGGAATTCCAGACCTGCCAGCATATAGCCCACACTGCAGAAACGGCAGTTTTAATCGTCTATGGAAGTCACAGAAACAAGGCTGAAATAATTAGTTTTCACCACTGGTGGGACATGGTAGTTACTTTGTCTTTTAAAAATGACATGTATCAGGAAAATCCATTCTAAGGGTGTGACAACTCCTCTTTTGAACAAAGATTATGTTCAGTACTCATATCAGCCAAGGTCTGTAGACACCCGCATAGATAATTAGCAAGGAACCGTACAGTGGGTTTTAATGACAAGGGCCCATCTTTCTATGTCCTGTAATTTAGATGCGAATTAGAGTCATTTCCCACACACTTTTGAGAGGAGGCACATACTTATGGACCCAAAGAGTCAGATATGCATTTTAGTAAAACCATGGGCACCTACCTAAGCTCTGTTCCTAACTCTGCAAGGAGAAGGTATGTGAAGGATTAGGCTGTTCTTAATCAAACTCATGCACCAAAGACTTTGCTAAGCATTCAAACTGGCATCCTGAATGATGCATGCCTGAAAACAGGTGCCAAGCACAGGCACTGGTAACACGGGTGAATACATTCAGGAATATTTGTCGTGTAGAACATAAAATCACTTGTTTGTTACAAATAACTTCTTCTAACTAAAAAGTATATGACCAAAGAGGATCTCAGTTTTCAAAGAAACATAGTAGACTTACATTGTAATAGTGCCTTTGCCCACATTCTTCCCAGGAATGATATGTTAACGGCTGGTAGCTGGATTTCCCCAAATGCACAGAAGTGCCAGCAGGTCACAAGTAGCAGCCACTCTAGTAAAGACATTTCATAGAATCATAGAATGGTTTGTGTTGGAAGCAATCTTTAAAGGTCATCTAGTCCAACCCTCCTGCAATGAGCAGGGACATCTTCAACTAGATCGGGTTGCTCAGAGCCTCATCCATCCTGACCTTGAATGTTTCCATGACCTTGACTGTTCCCAGGGATGGGGCATCTACCACCTCTCTGGGCAACCTGTTCCGGTGTTTCACCGCTCATTGTAGAAAATTTCCTGCTTATATCTAGTCTGAATCTACCCTCTTTTAGTTTAAAACCACTACCCCTTGTCCTACGACTACATGCCCTACCACAAAGTCTGTCCCCATCTTTCTTATAAGCCCCCTTTAAGTACTGAAAAGCTGCAATAAGGCCTCCCCAGAGCCTTTTCTTCTCCAGGCTAAACAACCCCAACTCTCCCAGCCTGTCCTCATAGGAGACATGTTCCGTTGCTGTGATCACTTCTGTGGCCCTCCTCTGGACCTGCTCCAACAGGTCCATGTCTTTCCTGTACTGGGGACCCCAGAGCTGGGGCTGCCCCAACCCAGGTGCAGCACCTTGCACTTGGCCTTGCTGAGCCTCATGAGGCTCACATGGGCCCACTTCTCAAGCTAGTCCAGGTCCCTCTGAATGGCTTCCTGTCCCTCAGGCACATCAACCACACCACTCAGCTTGGTGTCATCTGCAAACCTGCTGAGGATGCACTCAATCCCACCTTCTATGTCATGGACGAAGACAATCTCAACACAGACCCCTGAGGGACACCACTCACCACTGATCTCTATCTGGACATTGAGCCATTGACCACTACTGTCTGGATGCGATTTACTACAGGCTTCTTCCTCATTAAACTATATTGACACTAATCACCCTGCTAGCAAGTCAAAACCCTTCCGCAGACTAAATTAGAACTTCCTAGCATTTTCATTGTCCAGGGTTAGCTTCATCTGCCTCAAGCATCTGGAGATTCTCCAAATCCTCAGATCCCTCTCCTCCTCATTTCATCCTCCTCCCTTTCAGTGCTTCCTTTGCAGCTCCTATGCATGCAGCAGCAACTATTTAAATATTAGCAGCATATCAGCTCTTTCGCAGCCAGCCCAAGCTCTTCAGGGATGGGTGTGCAAACTTGTGAGGCACTGCAGCAGCTTTTGTTTCACTGTGCGATCAGCAGAAGCACTGGCTTTGCCTTAGAGGTCAAGTGGGTCGAGGGAGGCAGCATGGTTGCCAGGGAACAACCTGCTTGAACATCAGGGAAATCAAAGATTCAGCTGTACTATCATGATATGTCAGGTGCAAGTCATATGGAAGGGCAGGGAGGTAGACTAATAGGATGGATGGGGTCTGTCCCTGTGGTACAGCTTGTAAAGTGCCAAGTTCCCACATAAAACAAGTATGATAAGTACGAGGAAATTCAAGTCTTTCTGTTGCACACATTCTAATACCTGATAATTCAGAGTAGACAGCAGGTAAGATTCAAAGTAGATGACAGGAAATGGAACTAAACTCTCTTCCTTCCCTGGTTCATCACAAGCAGAGCCAGTTCTAAAGGAACATCACAGAAAACATCTAGCTTTTAAATCTTTATGTATTTAAATTGAGACTACGTAGCTATCTTCAGTTTTCCCATTTCTTGAAGTAGCTTTCTGCTACTTCACATATATACTAGGCAAGTATTTTCAGAGGGAGATGGAAGAAATGGTAATTTGAATGATGCACTTTCGGTATGCAGTTCTCATTCAAAAAAGTCAAATTGGAGACCTGTATTAATTTCTACAATTACTGATGTTTCCTAGTCAGGACTCTTCCAACTGAATTAAACTTCTATAGCGTGGCTTTCATTCATTAGTTATAGGCAGGATCTCAGGATAAATCAGGTTGGAAAGGAATTGAAGAGGTTTCTAGTCCAACTCCCTTCTCTCCAAGCAGGATCAGCTATGAGTTTAGACCAGGTTGCTCAGGGCTTTATCCAATCTGATCTGGAAAGTCTTCAAGGCTGGCGATAGTCCAGCCCCCTGGGTAGCCTGCTCCACTGCTTGACTGCCTTTAAGGGGGAAAAAGATTTTGTGTATATCCATGAACTGCTCTTATGCCAACTTGCACCCATTGTCTCTCATCTTCCTACCACACACTGTTGTGAGAGCCTGGTTTCATCTTCTTGATAACCACCCTATAAGGATCTTTCCCAACAGCATCCCTATATACTGGGACAACTTTTCTAAATTCCTCCTTTGTAGCCTGTCCATTCTTCCACCCCCCGTACGCTGCTTTTTTGAATCTGAGCTCTGTCATGAGTCCCCTGCTTAGCCAAGGTAGTCTTCTGACATATCTGCTTGTTTTCCTGAATGTCAGGACAAATCCTTCTTGTGCCTGGAGTGGCTTGCAGTAACAAGGCAATCTTTGGATGAACCCACCCCCTGTGAGGATGTTTTTTGGTCAGTGTGAAAGACGTATCTGAGCCTGCACTGATGTGATAATTCAGCTAGGAAATTTATAACACTAAGTATAAACTAGACCGTTGGTAATTCTACAGAAAAGTCTTTATCAGAATAACTCCACTTAATGCTTCGGTAATATTTTTCCTGTTTAAAAGTGTCTAAAAACATTTTCAAAATGGAAACCAAGAGTTTTACCTTGCTGTCTGTGTTCAATAAAATCGTTTGTTATTTTAAAAGTGAAGGATACAGAATTTTACCATCTACTAGAGCAGTAAGAGAGAAAAAGCATCTGATTTTTCTCCATTAAGATTCAGGTGAAACTGAAGCCTGCAAATTTCAAAAGCTAAACTGGTATTGTGCGCACATACCACATTTCCATGTTGAGAGTGAAAACACTCAGCAAACTCTGCTTCACACCCCACCACCTCAGGCCCTCAGTTCTCACATTTTTTTGCTTAATAACTCACAAGAAACAATGCACTGGTTCAGTGCATCAGTGTGCGACTGCATAAAAATGTGAGTAGGTAATCAGAAATGTGTCCGTTTCCCAGATGGTGCATGATGAACACATTTCCTGCGCTACCAAACATCAGACACAGGAAGCATCACCATGAGTACCCAAAAGTCACTGTACTGCATTTTTCTCTCTCGTTTTTTTTTTCTAATCCAGGTGTCAGTCAGTATGGCTGAGAATCAAAAGTACCCTGATTTCACAGAAATAAAACAGTTAATTTACTTCAGAGGGAAAGCCCCAGAATGAAAAGGATATGATTTCTGATAAGCTGTATAAGCTTATTACACTCTAATTAAGAAATGGTCATAAGAAAAAAGAGAGTTACTGGGTATGCGTGTCTTATAGTGAAATGTGCTTCAGTATGATGAGGAAATATACATGTAATTCCTTGCACTGACTCTATACTATAAACAGCATTGTTAACACTAACAGCATTTATCATAAAATAATGTTAATTTTTTTCTGTAAAGATAAATCATAAAAGATTGAAAAGATGCCATAGAGAAAATAGCAACTGTAAGAACAACTTATATTCAGCTATGTTTTTTACCGGAGACTTCCAATAGGTAACGGTGACTCACAAGAACCACATGAAGTAGCCAGAGAAGTTAGTAACATGACTAAAGTCACACAAGCTGGGAGCTCAGCGCTCATGGAAACATTTAGAGGTTGAGACAGACAAAGGAAAAACCTGTTGTAATCTCCTTACAGAGCTAGTAGGCATACCAAAATGGATGTGGGTAATGGACTACTTTTTAATCTCCATATGAGCCATAAAAACAGGGAACGCTTCGCTTGTAGGCTCTCCATAGTCATTTCAAGAGCTCCTGCCAGGTCTCCCCTTCACTGCCATGGTAAAAAAACTCCACAAGGCCCTCTACAGCAGCTAGGGGAACCCCTAAAAAAAATCCCCTAAAAGTATTCTGCAGATACTTCAGAAGTAGACAGGGTGACTTTGGACACAACTGGCAGTTTGCAGGAGTGTTTCTGTGAAGCCATTTTATACTGAGGAAGTGAAAGAGCTAAAACAGAATTCAGGAAATCTCTGGTCACTTGTCCTCCAGAGTCAAGTGTCTGGCTCTGTCCATGCGGGAGCTGAAACACTGAGCTAGGTATGTCCTTTACTTGTTTTATGCTGCCCAAAGAACAAATGCATCAAGGCTTTTTCAAGTGGAACATTGTTACCCAAAATTTAACTTGTGGCAGTCCTCGCTCTAGGTTGGTATTAGACTTCAGATATTTTTCAAATATAAAAGTCCTCTTGTATTTTGAGAAGTCTGATGCCATTCAGCCCTGGTTATGCCTTACTGGTTGCAAAAAATTGAACTACCATTGAATTAATCAGGAATAAAAGCTAACGTTGGGAACATCTGAAAGTTCAAACCAAAGTAATATCTCTCAAAAAATCCCCATTCTCAACCAAATCAGTCCAACACCAAGAATGAGACCACTAAAACCAGTAGCAAGATTTTAATATCACTGGCTTCAGGATTTCATTCCAGAAGACATTTTCTTGTAGCAGAAATTAGATCGAAAAGAAAATTGATAACAGATACCATCACTGCATTACGGACTGACTGCATGATATTAGAGAAAATTTTAGTATTCCAAAATCTTACCCCTGCAGGTCAAAAGTGCCGCCTCCTCCCTTTTTTTTTTTGTAAAATGAACACTATTTCCTCTCACATAGAAACTAGTTTCTATTTCCGTTAAATGCCTCTTTTACTTGAGAGATGGATTATCAGTAGTTTACCTCTTTAGGTCATATAAAAGACAGAAGCATTTCAAAGAAATCACTTGTTTTCATAGTTAAGTTAAAGCTCAGCTATGTGACCGGCGAGTGGATATTCTGCAATGGGGCAGCATTGCTTGGCTGGCCACTCAAGCTCAGCCCTCCGGCCCAGCACAGGTTTGGCCAGCTAATTCCAGAGAAGTGTGTGATGAACAGCAAGAGTACAGTAAAGTTAAAAAATGGCCATACATGGAAGCTAACAGCTTGCCTAAGCCAAAACATAACGTTCAGAAACAAAACGGGGCTGAAATGGAGAATGAATGAGGGTAAGGCCAGTTAAGAGCGAACAAAAAGAAACCTAAAAGCAGAAGTCAGAAGGAGAAGCTTGAAATTGTTTACACCAGCTAGTGGGACTGGGGCTCTTTATCTTCTTTGCTTTAACTAAACCTGTCTAGTGTTGAAATCTTGGAAATTCTCTCACTTTTTTCTCTCTTGCACTCTACCAAGAGGTCACCAGAAAGAATGGAAAACAATGCATGGAAACAGGCTGAATACTAGCAAGTCTTTGCAAGTTTCTTCTGTGCACATTAAGAGGTTAGATGAATTACTTATCACAAACCTACAAGAGATGTGGAAAACAGTAAAAAACAGCTGGTGATAGCCAGCTGTGCTACTGTTGTTGCAAAAAATGCTCCCCTGTCCTTTTATTGGACAGAGTCGAATGAGGCGATGCCAACCTTAAGGCAAAGAGTGTTCTGTATCAAATGATGGGGTTATTCTAATAAGCCCTAAAACTGTAAAGCTCAAAATATATTTTTTGCAATTTCCTGTAGTAGTAATAATAGAAGAGAAGGAGACTAATTATTAAACAAGAAAGTATTTCAAGCAGCAATCAAGCAGCATCATGTTCCGCATGAAATAGAGCCAAGTATTATATAGGTAGGTTAAGATGACGGGAGATGAAAGAGACAGGTCTGTTACCAACCATCTTATGATGAAGCTGAAAAAACCCCAGCAAATTAGGAGGACAGAAATTATGTGAAAAGCTTTCCACTGGGTCAGGCCTATTCCTCATGATATCATGTTAAATCCCACCAGAGCCTGGACTACACTTCTGTCTACAAGAAACAAGGATAGCGAACCTGAATATGGATGAATGCATAAGATTTTGAAGTATTATATTTTTAAAGTTATGTTAAAAATTAGTAGCACTTTTGACACCACAAATGTCAAGTCAGGGTATTCAGAACAATAGAATCATGCAAGCTGGAAGGGACCAACATCTAGTCCATTTGTGGGATCTAGTCCAACTCCTGCTCAAAGCAGGATCCTCTACAATAACCATATTCATAGTTAGCAAAATATTTTTAATTTAGGAAAGTCCATGCAGGTGTTTTCCTGGTTTCCTGTGGTCTACAGCAGCAGAATGTAACTCAAGTAACAGAAAAATTCTTGTCATCCCTATTAATCTTATAGTTTCTCTTTTTCCTTTAATTCTTTTTCACTTTAATTCTACACATACTTAAGTCTTGCAGACGTTTTTCCCATTCTTGAAATTAGGTAATTCGCATTGGGCTCAACAAATAAACCTTAAAGATGAGTAGGCTTGCATAGAAAGAGTGAATCAGAGTCAGTGAAACATTCCATCAAGAGAAAAAAGGATGCCTTGAAGATCAGATTTACTCAGAAGAAGAAAGTAATTGTCCACAGTGGAAAAAAAAAAAAAGAAATGTGAATAATAAAGTCCCGTGTTGACATACCTGCTCCTGAATGCAGTAGGCTTTAATTTTGCAGAGTTTGAGCAAGGCTTACAGGAGAATGTGAGGATATTGTTGCTTTACATTGTCTTTACACCTACTACTACCCTAAGCTTGAAGTTCAGGTGCCACACTTCTCCCTAGACACACATTGTTCATCCCTTCTCCAAGTCAGATACTCATCACTCCCAGTCTTCTTTCTACTTTTGCCAATCTTACATGAATCTTTACACACGTTGACAAAGACGTGGCTTAGAGTGAACCAGAGAGGCAGCATTGATTTTCTTTGTACAGATATAAAGAGCAGCAGTAATAATCCAGAAATTGGGGCTTACTGATTTGGAAGACTGGAGAGGACTCTCAGATGACAGCTAAAGGGTCAGGACATAAGATTAGTATATTAAGAGCATTATAAATTCAGAACATGAGAACAGCAGAACATAAGAACATCAGCTAATGCCAGGTGGTCTGCTCGGTAACCACAACTTTTTCTTCCTTTACAGTACAGTACTCCACCTACTCCTCTTGCCCTTTTGACTACCTTCAAGTCCAGTAGCACCAGGATCCTAAAAGCAAAGGCTACCACCGACCCCAGAGCCCAGCGGTGTAATATCTTCCAAGGGGCTACATACAATCTTTCCACTAGTAGGCATTTGTCTTGAATGTACTTTAACTCCCACCTGTTCCAAACTTCCTCCAACCTGTAGCAAATGAAGCCAGTAAAAAATCTCCTGCATTTATTTCTGTTGGCGTCTGTTAACATAAAAATATTCTTGAGTGCATTCAGTGCAACATTATCAAAAAAAGTAATAGCATCTCCTATTGATCTTCCAACAAAATGGTCAGGAGTAGAATAGGCTGTACCAAGATGAAGCTGGAAAAGACTTCAGACTCACAGAAGTTTGTCAGATATAAGCCCAGGTAATTTATGCAATGTGCCAGAAACAAGCCTGTGGCCTCTGCAGAGGCCTCATTTCAGAATCCTTCAAGAGAGCAAGGCCAAAGCTCACAGTGAGATGAATATATGTCACCCTACAAACTATACTGTTATTTAATACTAACATAACTGATCTCCTCCATCAAATAAAATACCTGGAAAACAATGCAAATACTGTGTGACAGCAGCATTACCTTGATGTAAGTGACAAGAACACTATTCTTCATTTACTGAGGAGAATATTTATTGCAAGAAGGTGAAGTACAAAGTCTATGCAGTACCACGTGATAAGCCCTTTCTAGAGGGAGGTCTGAAGCAACACCTGTAACATGCATTGACATGTTTAACAAAGCACAAAGGTAAAGATAGTAACTTAATTTTAAATGGAGAACAGACATTCCTTGTCTGGTAAACGAACTGTCAACAGTCCTGCATTGATAATAGGCACAAGCAAGCAAATGGTCTTATTTTTCAGGGGAGAAACTCCACCTAGTCCCTCTTAGACTCACAGAACCTAATTTGTGGCCTACTTATAATAAGTTCAAGACATTGCCCCCCTTTTAGCTTGAGGCTACAAAGTACAGAGAGATGTGGTAGGGAATAGGGATTTTCCCTTGATGTAACTTTTGTCTGTTGCCTTTTACCCTCTTACCGTACCCTTCTGAGAAGGGTTTGGATACAGCCCCTCTACAACTCTCCCAGTAATACACTGGGGACAGCTACTAACTGAAGAAGCACAATGAGACGCTGAGGGGGCTGAATGTCAAAAACCAGCACGCAGGTATGAAAACAAATATGGTACTGATAACATCTCTTCTTTTTCAGCCTTTTTCAGGGGGTTAAGAGCAATTAGTAAATACCTGTGCCTTACAAAGGTCAGTGTTTACCTGATAGCGTGGAGATAAATATTTCCTGCAGTACAACCTGTGCAGACACATTGATGTCACTGCTAATATTCAGAGGATCAGTAGCCTCCTGTGGTTAAAACCACCCTGATACAGACTGTCTGTCCCTGCATGCACATCTGTCCACAGGCCACTTTCCATCTGATTCCTTTGCATCACATCCTGCTACAAAACTGTAGATAAGTGAGCAATTACCATGATCATATGCAGCCCTGTACAAATCACTCATGAGCTGTTTATAAGTAATCAAAGTTGTATGCATTATTCAATAAAACAAAATCTTTGAAACTTCCCAGAAAAAAAACCCCAACAAACAAGCAGAAATGGGATGCCCAGGGACCCGATTAAGTACTTAAACCTCTAAAACATCAACCCAGACAGATAAATAGAGGGTAACAATTAATTCCTCATCTTGCTTTGTATCCATGGTTTCTTCTTTGCAGTGGAACTCAAGTATGTACAAAGAACACACACCTCCCTCAAACACATTGTAATGTTCACATTGTCTTTACAAAAAAACCAGCTCTTTAGCTTTAATCAATCTTTATACACGCCGAATCACTTAAAATTATGGCAGCACTCCTGAAATATGGCAATGTGCTTCCAAATAATCTAACTTGGAAAAATTAAACCAAATTAAATAAGTTCTTGCTACTTCGAAACCCTTTCCTATGAAAATCACTTTCAAATATTTTCACAGCACATGTGTCTAGACAAATCAGGTATCTCTACCTAACATAGTGTTCTAGTTTGAAGAGCAACTGGTGACTTGCAAATAGCTTGTTGCATATGGAAGCTTAATACTGGCATTCTTAAAATACTTTTTACTAATATTGCATTGAGCGCATCTAATCAATTGTAAAGTATGAAATTTCAGAACACGGGCATGTAGCAAGTGAATTCTGTCAAGACAAAACTGCAGTATTTGCAGCCCATTTTATAAAACTAAGAAGTACTTATAATTTGAAAGTACCAATCAGAAAGGGAAAATAATTCAAATTTATAGAGGGGATTTTTTTTTTTTTTTTTTTTTTTTTAAACACAGACATACACAGACACACAAAACAAACCCAAAGTAAGTCAGTCTCATCCGGTTTAACCTCAACCACGAGACATCGCTGTCTGTTTTCTTTCTCAAATGACTCACGTCACTGCGCACTGAAAAAAGGGAACTTCCACAGTTTGTGGTGTGGATACACGATAAACAGATCTGTTCACACCAACTGGCAGGGCTGCCTGCGTCAATAAAAGGCGGTAGCAGAGTCAGTGAACCGACATTTGCTGCTTGGAGGATTATCGTTGCAGAAGTCACTTCACATTAAAGTTAAGTAAAATGCCAGGATTTTTTTTCTCCCATAACAACATGACTGAATTAAATGGAAAAGAAGACTGCAAGCTTGCAGAAGGCAGAATCTATAAAAAGAAGCAAAAGCCTTTGTAAGTATATACATCTTAGTATAAACTCTAATGTTTTAGAAGGGAAAATAACACTTGAATCTTGGAGATTAAAACTATCACTGTTTGGGGCTAAATGACTGCAAAGCCTGCTCAAAGCCCAGGACTATGGCATCATTAAAAATGGCTTAAGCTGATGCATACCAATGAATTGATTCCCCTAAGTAATCAGGAGTAGATTTGGATACACTTGGAGCCTCTTAGTCTTTTAAAAAAAATTCCTTGGATATGTGATTTCCCAGGCTTCAGTCATAGGATGGAGCCATCCGCCTCTGTTTAAAATTTTAAGAGATTTAAGTAGAATTGAAATGCAACAACAATTTTAATGGATTACAAAAATGTTTGTTCATTGGTTTCAGTGGTGCAGATCTCAAAAATTATTTGAAGTGCATGGTACCACATATTGAATCTGGGATCAAGACTTCTAACACCAGAAATGTCAGGTAAGTATTGTGATACACTGTTATAACAAAATGTAACTATAATTAGATTACTATATAGTAAACTATTATATTAATTTCTAAACTACTTCTAGAACAAAATTATAATAATGCCTAGAATTTCCAAAATACAAAAGAGGTGAACATTAGGAAGTAGAAACTATTCATGGAGTTAAGGATTTTTTCTTAGTGATGTGATATGTTTGCATCAAACAGTGAGGGAGAAGAGACCTCAGTTAAATTTATTTTCTTCAGAGGGACATTGTATCCCTTCTTTAAAGATTTACAAGAAATGATGCTACACACTTAAGAGCAGGGGTATTACCATTCTTATTTCAGGAATATGGAAACAGAAGTATAGATACAAAACCATTTGGTCATAGTTACAGTAAAAGCTTATCTTTTTGGGAACAGAATTTGGGATAACATCACATTTCCTTGTTTTTCCAGCTCTGATTATTTTTCTCAATGTGGGCTTGCCTCCAGGGTCTCAGATTATGAGAAAGACGTATGTTTAATAAATACCTGGTACATATTCCTAGAATAGAATTGTAAATTATAAAATTTGTCTCCTTTAAACATTCAAACAAAACCATATGGTTTCTTGCCTAAAGTCCTTTCTTTTTCTTGTCATCTTAGGCTTTCTGCAGAGGAAGTAATACAGTGGTCCCAGTCTTTGGAAAAGCTCTTGGCCAGCCAAAGTAAGTCTATGACTTCGTTCTTATTCTGAAAACAAAATTTTATCTAATCTTGCCAAACAGGCAGAGCTGTAGCATTCTGCAAACACTGCCGGAGAATGGCCAGTTGCATTTCAGTTATTTACAGCTCCAGTGTAACATGGCTACTGTTACAGCTTTGCTTCCAAGTTTGGTTTTTTTCCCTTCCATTTCCTACTCCCAGTATAGCAAATAAACCCCAAATAACTCAGTTCGGTGATTTTCAACCAGTCTTCTGTCCTTCATAACACATCAGTTTGTTTTGGAATTTGCTCTCTACTTGTGCCCTATAACAATCCAGTTAGGGAGGACTAGAATCCATTGATGTATTTTGGTACCCAGCATCTAGATCTAAACACACTGAACATAATTAGGAAGACTCCTATCACCCTTAATATTACAGTATCTGTAGCATGTTGAAGAAGGGAAGAACAGTGTATTTTGGCAAAATTTTGTAACAGATACTTGAATACAACTCCTGCTATTTATTTTATCCTCCCTGGTCACAAATATCATGCTATAAATGATGATGTATTTGTGTTGGTTTTAGGTGGTCAGGGTGTCTTTCGGGAGTTCCTGAAGTCAGAGTTCAGCGAGGAAAACATCGAGTTCTGGTTGGCTTGTGAGGACTACAAGAAAACCAAGTCCGATCACTTACATGGCAAAGCAGAGAGGATTTATGAGGAGTTTGTTCAGTCAGATGCTATTAAACAGGTACGTACAAAGTTAACCTGTGTAGTGTTACAGTACAAGGATTCTGAAAAATCAGAAGATAGAAGTGTAGCTTCACTGAGATGCTCATACATTCACTCAGTTACATAGGATGAAGACACAGACATGTTTTTATGAGTGTACTTGCATTAGTAGGGTCACACGATATGGGCCAGTACTGGGGAGCACCACTAGCAGCAGCTCAGCACGTGATGCTGTTGTCTGAGTCAGGCCAGTTTGAATTGCTTCTGGTGTTCGGAGTTATATACTTAGAAAGAGCTTTGCTAGTAAGAGCGCCACGGAATATTTCTTGTCTTTTAAAATATGTGGACATTCTGGAGAATTAAAAGTTACGTATGTTGATCATATTTCAAACTGGAGAATCTCATTCTATGCAAGATTTCTCCTGTTGTTTTAATAGGAGGTTTAACTGGAAGTTGTTTCTCTACTTACTCCATTGTTGAGTTGTATTACTTTTGACTCCATAAGAAACTGCATTTCTATAGCAAGTAGCAATTTTTGTGCATAACGGAGACATAAGCATTAAAATTCCCTCATTTTACTGTTCTGATATTGAACTGTCACACTGAGTTCTAAGGTTGTGGATTTGTTTATTTACAAAAAAGTGATAGATATAGAAAGAGAGTACATTTTTAAGATGTCAATGGCATTTGTTTTTCACTTTCCAGATCAATATTGACTATCAGATGAGGGAAGCAACAGCCAAAAGGGCTCAAGACCCAACTCACACAAGTTTTGATGAAGCCCAGAAAACTGTGTACATCCTTATGGAAAGGGATTCATATCCCAGATTTTTGAAATCCAAAGCCTACCTGAACCTTTTGAACCAGCTGCAAGCCAACACTTCAAAATGAAGTGTTTGAGGCAGTGAAGAGCCAAGTAGAGTTTATGTCAAATATGCCATGGAGAGATCCTTCCAGGGTGGTTGGATCTCAGCAAGGAGGACCCCCACCTTGGGAGAAGAGGTACAAGAGAGGTGCAAGCAGCTCCACAGCCAAGAGAACGCATGATGAAAGCTGGCAAGACTGTTACAAGAGTGACAGCAGCACAGAGGGGAGAAAATCCTCTCCTCCCATATGCCATGGAGTCAAGACGGGGTATGGGTACTATTTATTGTTTTAACTATGCTATGAACACTGAACCAAGTTTAACATCCCAAAGAACTGCTAATTATTAGAAAGTGCAAGACTAGCAAGCTGAGTGTTGGGAAAATATTATCAAGTTCAGAAGAAAAATAAGGATGACTGACAATTTTGTGCATAACAAGAAAATGCCCAGACAAGACTGATTAATGGCTGGTTTTTAATCTGTGAAGTGTTAATAAGTGTGAGTGCAGCTCCATGATGCTATTGTGCTATGTAAATATATTATAAGTTGACATGTCTTAAAATTGATATATTTTAAATTATATAAGAATTATATAAGCTGTACTTTTACTAAGTTAGTATTCAACAGGCAAGTATGTAGCATCTTTTCTGTTTAATTTATTACAAAATAATAAGCAACTCGTCAATTGAATCTACTTAAAAATAAAGTTTTATGGTCATTTTACATATTATTTTAAGTGATCTTTTCATCATAATTACTGAACTATTGAAACACATGGTTCCCTTCTGTCCCACTATGACACTACTTCACACCTCCTTATCCAAATATTAGTTTTCCCCACACCACCTTTTCTCTTTTTTTACCCATTTTACACAACCATAATCTTAGTTATCTGGAGTAGGTGATCCTGACCTACGTAGACCTGTCCTCATGACTCCCCGAGAAAACAAAACAAAACAAAACAAAAAAAGAGTGAGAAGCAGGTCTAAATTTCCTTCCTATTTTTCATACTTCCCCAGCTACCAGCACCCAAGTCAAATCTCAAATATAGAAAACATTTAATCACTGACCCCACAGTTCAATCTGTTTCAATACTGCTGTGCTCAACACATCGTCAGATCGCCCACACTTGCTTATGTAGAGAGGCAGTAACTGGTGAGACTCACTAGCAGTCACATTCCTTGTGATATTAGTACTACTGAACCTAATCTTGGCAAGATCCAGACTCTAATTTACAATACCAACACTAGCATCAAAGGTAATTTAATTTCACTTCAAATGTTGTATTAAAATTACTCTGAAATATGCAATGTTACAAGTAGCCTACGCCACAGTGGGTAGTGACGAGAACTACAGTAAAAGAAGAAAAGTTGCAATTAAGCTTGAACTATGTAACTACGAACAGGGGCACTACCAAATCTGAAGCGTTTAAGACCTTGTGACATTAGAGCTCATAACTAAAATAAATCAAAGCGTGCCCTGGTCTTAATGAGTTACCATCATAAGACATAGCTATCACACGGGTGGGAATACAATATTTCTCTCACCCTTGCAGATTTTCCATTTTCCAAAATAACATGAGCTTGGTCAGGCACACTCCGTTATTCTGTACCAAATGGAGAAGCTGTAAACCCACAGACGTCACCTCCCGGGGAGAGCAGACCGTGTTCGTACTGCCACCCTTTGGGGACCTCCAAGGGAGGACAAGATCTTCAGCCTTACAGGCAAAACTCTGCTGGAAGGAACAGAGCACTTAGCTTGGCAGTTGCTGCCAACTTCCACCATCGCCTACTGTTGTAGCTGGAAGCCACTGCAAATCACATCTTCCTACTTTCAAGGACAGTAAATGCAGAAAAAAAGAATCTGGTCTTGCAGTATTATTTTCCTGTTGTTAAACATATATACCTGAGGGAGTCTCTGACTGTAAAGCTGGAGTGCCTCTGAAATAATGTAAACCAGTCGCCAGTTGGCTCTCTCTTACATGAATTAATCTTCCAGGATCAGTAGGAATAAATCTAATTCCTGTGAAGTAGGAATAACAACCGTGCCTCCCACACAAGGGGCATCCTCATGGTTGTTCTGACACAGTTAACGTGGACCAAATGTCAATGTTTGCATAGCTTTAACCTCACAGAAGACAAAAGAGAACTATGAAGTATCAGCTACCCTCTAAACAGACACTGTCTTCAAGTAACATTATTCTTTAGACTGTAAATCCCTTAAATTAGCATGGGCCCAGTCTTCATTTACTCCTCCTGCAGTTTCACAATTTTGCCATGACTTAGCCAAACACCTGTATGAAATTGCTGACTAAAATAATTTTTTATAGTATGGCTAGTTAGGATTATTTATTTTTTTAATGGCTTGTTGCTGCCAGAGAAGACCGTTCATCAGAAACATTTCATCTACTGTTGGGGAGAGTGCTGGGTGGGGTAACGGGTGGATACAGGTTTCCAACTCAACATAGGTCTCAGAGGCAGGTAGAGTGAAAAGGAGAAGGTAGACTCTGGAGTCGTGCCATGGTTTTGGGTGCTGCAGCAGCCACTGCTCACTTCAAGAGATGGCCGACATTGCCGCCTGTGCCCTATGGCTTTGCATCGGGCAGAGCAAATCTTTTCGCTAAAGACTGAGGGCAACTACCACAGCTGCTCAGGTATTCACAGCTACTGCCTGGCACCCTGACCTCCTGCAAAGAGTCACTGGGGTGCCCTACCAGGAGAGGGGGAGAAAGTGACAGTGTAACCTGCTGGTTACAGCCCTCTGGAAATACACCGAACCCATCCATAGAAGAGACTAACACCTGTATTACTCAGAGTTAGTACAGACCAGAATATTTCAGGAGGGAAGAAGGGACTTTTCACTCTTTTTCCACTAGCATCTTTCCCTGGTTCATGATTTGGTATAGTGTGAGAACAGAAAGTTTGCTGTGGGTTTGTTTTTTTTTTTTTTTCCCCCAAAAAAGAAACTATTCCACTCTTTACAGCCCAACCCTGGTACGTTTGTAGGTCTTATGCCTTATTTACAGTAGGAATCTGAAAACAACTACAAAGGTCAATCACCTAGGTTCTTAATTCCAGAGCTATTCCAGCCCACTCCAGTGTCCCTGGCAACACGACCGTGTTTCACCAAGCAATAAACAGCGTAGCTGAAATTCAGAGCTGTCTCTAGGATGCTGTCATAAGCCTAGTATTATATATCTGTTGCTATAGCAGGGCTATACAAAGCTGGTTGTTTAAACAAGGTCCAAGAGATCTGGAAGTATTTTATGGTAATTTATAGCGCCATCCATACTAATCTACTTTAAAAAAAGGAAGAAGCTATAAATAATAGTTCAATGGTACAACTGAAACAATTTTTACAGTGTTTTAAGACACTTCACAATATGTATATGCTGTAAAATAGTCCAGAGATAGGTATTTTTATGATTTCTTCAAAATACCTTTTTCAAAATGCTGTATGCAATGCTTATTTTGCAGAGAATTCTTTTTTTGAAATATCACCTAAATGGAGGTTCTTTGGACTCAGAGAAACAGTGGAACATACAGATCAAAGAGACTGAGGACTCAGTATTTTCTGTGACCCTTGGTTCATTCACAAGGTGCGAGCACCATATCAAGTTCATCTGCGATTTCCTACCCATGTCCTTCCCCCACCCATGCACACAACCTCAGTACTGCGGAGTGGTTTCACAGCTGTGGGTTGTGCCCTGCCCAGCATGGCAGACTCTTCCAAAACGGGACATGTTACACATCGAATACGAAAAGCATGCCTCCCTGGAAATTTCCCATACTCAAAGGAGAAACTTATGAACACAAGCTCTATTTACTATCTTGTAAATAAATTAGTAGGCAACTGGGGGAAACAGTCCTTTTTCAACATATGCTAGACTGAGTTAATTGTCAGTTAGCTGTTAAAACTTTCCAGAATAATCAGGGTCTGACTGTGATCCAACACTTATTAAAATATTAAATGTGTATGACAAACAGCTTATTTGATTTTTATACTAGATTTAGCTTTCCCTTTTTGGAAAAAAATATACTGTAAGAGGATGGAAATTTGCTGTTCCATTCATGGTCTCTAAGAAAAATGGTTCAATCAGATTGGCCATCAGCTATGCATCAGTGTAGGAAAACAGGATGCAGTACATGGAGAAGCTTTAATATTTGACAGCAGTGACTCAGACCTTTCTTTAAGTATTCTACCTTACCCCTGAAGGAAACATTTTCATTGTCAGTGTTTCAGTATAAAAATCAATCATAAAATTGATTCCAAATTCACATTACTTATTACATATACTTTTGAAGTTAATTAACTTCTCCCTGTTTTCTTTATAGGAGGCCTCAAGAGTCCAACAGACCCTGAATGTGAATTTGGAAGACTAACTTTAACCTCTCAAATTTAGAAAACCTCTAAATGTGTTCCCTGAAATAGACATTTATAATATTATCTCAAATAGAACTAAAAATATGGTACAACACAGTATCATTCTCTCTAATATATGGAAACGGCCATCCATGGAAGCCTGTTAGTAGAGACATCCTGTTGCAATGCGCAGTGAAGCAGGAAGGAAATTAAAGCAGAGACAGTGATGAATAGTACAAATTCATCACCTTAGACTCTTAAGTGCCACTCATCCCTGACCACACTATGAAGTAACAGGCTTTCCGGATGTCATCTCCTTTATTGTTGTGAAATGAGTTTGAAAAACAAAAATAGATGACAATAGGTGGAAAAATTAGATGTTCTCATCTTCCATTCAGGGGCATGGGTTGATTGTATCACAGACTGTAATGTCTACAAATGAAGCTTTTTGAAATTAAATTTTTAGTCATTATACACAGGCAGAAATTGCAAAACAAGTTCTTGCTTAATATTCATTAGATGGTTTAAATTTGTCTTGGATGCTCAGAAACAAAATCATAGAGGAGTTAAGGTTATCCCCTGGCTTTGTTTGGATAAATACAGCCTCAAAGGTTTTAGTCACAAAAAAAGAGATTTACATCCATCAAGAACTGATGTGCTTATTTTGGAAATAAACTCATTCCCTCTCATTTCTCAAAACAGCCCCAGAAAGTACTTTCTTGAAAGACCCCAAAGATGATCAACATTTAAATTTTGCTAAGCACTTCCCTTCAATTTCTTCAAACAGCCTAAGCACCAAACAGCCTTAAAAGACTTAGCTAAAATAGTTCAATGGCCAGCTTTCACAGGGTCCCTTTCACTAACAAAACTAAAAAATACCTTGAGTAAAAAATGAAATGCAGAAATGTAAATCTTTCAGGATCACTCTAGACTTGTGTGCAGAGAGAAACAGAGCAGATTAGTAATGCTTCTCTTCAAAGTTTGTTATACACAGCCAAAGTACTAAAGTGACAGTGCAACTGCCTACAAACTTGACATCACTCAAGTCACAAGAGGTTTTGGTGTTTTTTTTCCAAGTTACTGTGGTCAGAGGGCTTCTGCTATTAGAGGACAACCTTTAAAAATAAAACAAAATAAACACTCTTTGCATAATAGTAATAACTTGGTAACCCATGAATTTCATACCACTTACGGAAAAAGTCAGTACTATATTTACTGTAGCAAACGGTTTGTCAGCCATGAAGGTCAAGAAGCCAGCTTTAGACACAGGGAAGAGACTTGCTATTGAACAGAATTTGACCAGCCATGAATTTTGATCAAGCCAACATGCTCGTTCACGCCATTCTGAGTGAACACACTCAGGATGTTCAAAGCCCAAAGTCCAACGGAACTGTTCATGTGCTGGAACAAACATCTGGAGGACAGGCCGCCCTGGACTAACATGGTCAGATATTCTAACTTGGACCAAACTGTAATCAATAACTTTACACTAAAACAACTGCGAGATGAACAACTGGCATCTTCAAAATGAGTACACTTGAAGGACGTGTAAGTAGCCTTGTTTACTGCCGAGTTTTTGTGCAAGTGTGTATGCAGAGTCTGACACGAGAGCTAAGGGCACACAGTGCTTTGTGCCCAAACCAGAGTACCCACCTCTCTGAAGCCTGATTGAATGGGAGGCTTGAAAGTTCATGTAAAACTAGTCCAAGCTTCCAGTCACATGATTTCCCTTTCTACTTTGATAGTTGCAGAATATCAGGCTCACACAATGACATCACAGTTTTCAGGAAGAAAAAGGAAAGAGAAAGGTCATAGTGTACAACTGAGGTAAGGTTTTCAGAAGTGCTATCTAGACTTCAGCCTGTTTTCACTCAGCAGTTGATATTAGAGTTTGCAGAGACTGGTTGCAATGTAACATTTGTCCAACATTATCGATAAAACCTGAAGCCATAAATATAGAAACTATTCAACTTTTTGAAGTCAGTGGCTTCTAGTAGGCTGTGCCTACTTCCACCCAGAGACAGAACCCACTTCATCTGTATAGCTGCAGACAGTTTCTTGGTTGTTGTGGCCTACAGTAAGGAGCTGAACCTGTGAATGCTGTTCTCTGTTGCCCTGTGAGCAGATCTTTGCTGCACACTGAACCTAACTTTTCTTGAGGTTATTTTCAATTCTATAGCAAGAAAGTTCCCAACAGAACCTGACCAAAGCCACCAAGTAAGATGCAACCAGAGGAACAGGACTGTCTGCTGGAAACATCAATGGCTGTACTAACGGAAAAGCAAGAACCTTGATCCATTATTTCTATACTATGCCCACTCAAACAGCAATGAGGATGAGTAGCACCTAGATCAGAATATCCACTTTGTGCTCTCCTTAAGGTTAACAAAGGCCACTTAATATTTCATTGCTTTTCCTGTGCTTGGCCCTAGATCTCTAGGCACATCCTCTGTGCTATTTAACATGTCCTTGTAAGACACTGCTTCAGGAATGAGAGTACCAGGCAAGCCCCAGCAAGCAGTGTTCCTACGTTCATGAATGGCAGTGCGTGGGTGTGCTGCAGGAGAAAAGGGTAGCAATGTGCAACCAAGGGAGCGTGTGGGTAGATGGAAAGAATGGGTACAACACAGAGAATGAGACAGGCAGCACTTCCATGTTCACTAGTGTGAAACAGATGTAGGTGGGTGAGATATTTATTGAGCAGAAGAGCATTAAAATAGAAACACAAATAGGAAAGAATTAATATAAGGGCAAGAGAAAAATTTAAAGAGAAGGCATAAGAATTAACAAAGATGCTACTAGGCAAGTGGACATAAGAAAACAGAAAAGGAATACAAGACTATGGGCAAGAACTCATCTGGGAGCATTATCCTCACTGATAAGAAGAAATTGTTGCAATCAAAATGGTCAACATACATTGTTTAAACTACCTGGCAAATGATAGTTAATCCCTAGAAAATGAACAGGCCAGAACAACTGACAAATTCAGCAGCTTTGGTATTATATAGCCATTTTCTCCATTTTGATACTTCAGCTTTTCAATTTTCCTCATAATTTTTTCTGAAAAGCATGTCCAGATCAATTGTTGAATGAACCAAGCAATAATTGATTCCCACATAGCACATACCCTCACAACACTAAAGTTGTTCTGTGCTCCTCTACCTCCTCCAGTTTTGTACTCTTGCCGCCTCCTCCTCTTCCTCACATATTGCCTCCTACTTTAACTGCTCATCATCTTCATCCTCCTGTTGCTTTCTCTTACCTCCTTTCTCCTCCTGCAGTTACCTCCTTTTTCCTCCTTGTCCTCCTGTTGCCTCCTGTTCCCTTCTCCTCCTCCTCCTCTGTTTGCCTCCTTTTCCTTTCACAACGCTGTGGCATCCAGAATTACTAGGTAGTGCCTAGAAGCACTGCAACAACTCCTGCAGTGATATGCCCAAAGTTTACGTGCAGAGCCACATAAATTCAGGGTTCTTTGCTTGCCAGTACTTCATGGGTACCAGAATGCTGCTGTACTGTTTGTTCCAGACACACTTTAAATCATCGGCATACTTTATTTATTGAGAACCAACATTAGAAAGGCATGGAAAAACCACACGCTAACAATATCTACTAATTGTGATGAAGAGGCATGTCTTTAAGAAGGCTGGAAAACATGACCATTCGAACAATGTTAATGTAGGTGAAATAGAACTGGAATGTATGAGCACATAAATGACAGCAATAATCCTGTAGTCAGGATTGCATTTGAATATCTGTAATTTTAATCAATACACCTGATTATCCTCTGTAAATCTTAGGAATACAGAATTAAAACCTGGAGCATAGACATCAGCTAAATTTGTTTTTACCTAAGAAAGGTAGCTGGTAACATTTGTTAATGTGCTAAACTGCTTACAAAAGGCAATACACTTTAGGATATTGTACTTTTTCTTTTGCCTGAGAGGGTCATTGTCATTAGGAAACTGATAGAAATCACTTATGAATGAAACTTCTTGTTTGCAGTGTTCACCGGCTGCAACCCTTGGTCTTTCCTCTATAGCTAGCATATAAAAACCTCAGATTTGGGGTGTAAGAATACCTGCCATATCCCACCCTCCCTACTCCAAATGCAAGAAATAGTCAAACACTGAGAATCAGACTCTTCTGATATGGGAACAAATCATAAGTTTACACTACAATGCCTATCCGTCTTTACTATAAAAGCAAGCACATATAATAAGGAATCTCTCCACATAGTGGAAGCAACATCTACAATTTGGGTCTCAGAAAAATCAACTCCAAGAAAAAACCCAATAGAATCACCTCAAAAGCTACCCTTGTTGGAGTCTGAACCACATGTCCCAGCAGGCCTAAAAATGTAACTCTGCTTTGGGACAGATACATTAAAACCTACCCCATGACAACAAACTTTAACAGCAACTTTAAAAAGAAAGATACAATCTGAATGCCCCTGTAAACTAATATCCATTAAAATAGTTAACACACTGAAACCCCTGACAAAGAAAACGATGCTTCATGGATACTTACATAACATATGTTTCTCCTAACAATTGCCAATGAGTTCTTCGGAATCAGGGCATTATCATCTCTGTATTCTGAAAACACTGTGGAATGATTGCTGGAGGTGACTTATCGATATGACACACAGCCCCTCAAGGGAAGGTGAACCTCCAGGGTGAAATGCAGTGGACATGAAAAGAATCAGTTCCATGGTAGTTCTCTAAGCAACATAACCTGCAACTTTAGATGTTAGCAACACAAGGGAAGCTTGGTATGCTGACTCTGAAAAGTAACACGGAGGGTGGAGTGGAGTGGAGACACTGCAGCCAGGCTCTGTGATTGCAGGGATAAGGAACTGGAACGATAGGAACAAGAACAGTTGGTCCCTCCATTGAATCCACTGAAGCAAGGAAGTAAAATAGGTGGCGTTCTGCCGACCTAATGCCCTGCTTCTCATTTATATCACACATGCCCAGTTCTGAGGTACTGACATGCAACACCATGTCTTTTGGGTGAACTTTGCTCATTATAATATTATTATAATACCAAAACACACCCCCACCCCCAAAATTACCCACCTCCAAGGTGTAACCACCACCCCATGGAGCACGTGCTCTGAATTTTTTCTAGCGTATACCTTTAAAAGCAAACCAGGAGAACTTTATACCAATCAAAGTAAAGGTATGTATGACTGCAGTCACTCAAACTCCACCTGAAAGGAAAAATAGAATAAAAAGACCTAAAAAGAGGAAGACTATTAGGGAAGATGCCATCATAGACAAATCAGGAGGACATCGCTGACTTCTGGGATCAATCGACAGCCTGAACCTCTCTTGCCCCCATAGGGATGCCTGTTGGGTGAGACTTGAACACTCAGCTTTAGCAAGTGCTTCCCCGGGAAACTTTGAATTCTTTAGAGCTCTTTTCTTTCATAATTTAATGCACTTGTAGTCGAATGTATTATCATTTGCATGTGCTTTGCAGACATGTACATTTATCACTGGCAATACAAAAGAACCTGTACTGTTGCTTTAATGAACTGTGCTGCTCATTAAGCTAGTCATGACAGTTTGGTAACAGAATGAAACTCCCTAAGTCTGGTAATACTCGTGCGTTGAACGTGGCTAAGCCGAGAGTGCAGTGTGCTATAAGTGCATCCGTCATTGTGATAGTTACACGACCAGGCTTATAGTGCTGAATTGGACATTACTCTGAAACTAAACCTAGCCACCCCCAGCCCCTCTGACATCTGAGGATAAGCTGGAATGCAAGGCGGTTTGTTTTCTGCCAAATTCCTTTACCCTTTAATGCAACAAACACAAATACAGAAAAAACAATTAGTCACTTCCTAAGAATGTATATTAATATGTAATTAAATAGCACTTCAAAGAATCCCTTTACAGATAGAAAAGCAAAATTTTATATGCAACATGGCACTTTTATTGTCTCAATACACTAACGGTACCTTTCAAGAAATCTTCAGGTTTGATCAACGCAAGCAGCAAAACATTTTTCATTTTTTTAGAATAGTTTGAATGCCAACAGCAAAACGGTCTCAAAGGTCACTAAAGGAGAGTCTGCTAATGCATGAGGTTCTTTCCTGATCTAGCTTCAGTCGCTTTTGCTTCTGTTAGGCTACAAAACCAACAGATCTTTGGAGAAAACCAAACCACAGCAAAGTCTCATCTGCATAAACCAGATATTAAGGTTTGACTGTCTTGTCCTGCAACAAAACAGGCACTTAACTAAAGCATGACAACTCTGCACCACTGCTTTCAGAGCTGTTACCTAAAAATGGTTCACCTATGCTGCTAGCGCTCAAGACTGAGAGAACACAGAAGAGAGCCTGCCATTGCTGTCTATTTCTTGGAGCTTAATCCATCAACAACATCATTTCTCAGCTGCTCAGTGCTTTACATTTAAATGGAAACAAAACTGGTAGTGCTAGAATTTGGATCACAGAAATGTTGGGGAGGGGGTTGAGCTTGCTATCACAAGTAGGGCAGAATTAGCTCAAATTAAAATGGTATCTCCCCTCTTAAGCTGAACATCTAGTTTGAATTGACCACAGGGATGTGAATTCTTTCAATTCACTTTCTGTAGAGCAGAGAGACTCAAAAGAAATTACTTGGGAAGACAGCCTTGAAAATCCTTTCAAAACCAATGTGTGTCTGAAGCTATCCATGCTTTGCCTTGGATTACACCAGGTTGGTCTTTTGAAGAGACCATTTTAAGACCATGCTTTCCTCTCTGCAAAGGGCCATGCAAGGCGAATGAATGCTGACATAGCACATCCTGAAACAATTAGCTATACCTGTACTAACTGCATTCCCGTACTGGGGGGGGACACAGTATGGGAATGCAATCCCATAAATTGGGCCCCACAATTTGAAAAGGGTGTGAAGGTACTTGAAGGCATCCAGAGGAGGGCAACAAAGCTGGAAGGCATGTCCTCTGAGGAGCAGCTGAGCACCCTGTGTTTGTCTCATTTGGAGAAAAGGAGGCTGAGAGGTGATCTTGTTGCTCTCTGTGGC
>JAVJGG010000090.1:36847530-36867738 GCA_035590195.1 Aviceda cuculoides
GGGAAGCTGGAGGTGAGCGGGCAGCGGGCGGTGGGTAAAGTGACGGCGGGACCCCGTGGAGCTGGCGGTGCCGGGAGGGGGGTGGGGGGCGCTGCCTGAAAGGATAACGGGGGAGCCGGCAGTGACCGAGGAGGGAGGGGTAGCGACGCCAGGGCTGTGAGCGCTGCCGAGGGGCACGGGCTCCCCCTCGGTCTGCAGAAACCCCGCTGGGAAGGGGGTTTTGGGGAACCAGCTCCTCATGCCGGTCCCGCCCCGGGACCCTTTTCTGAGGGAAAAGCTGCGAGGACCTGGCTTCCCACCTGCCGAGGGGCGCCCGGCGGGGTGGGGAGGAGGCCGGGTGGGCTCTTGGTGGCTGCGACAAGCTGGAGGAGAGAAAAGTCCTTCGCGCAGCTCTCTCGGAGGAGTTTTCGCGCCGCTGGTACAGCGCAGCCAGATCGTATGAAATCAATACAGAAATAAAGGGTTATATTGAGCTGTCTTTGCGGTGAAGAAGGTCAGAGCAGGCGATCGTAGTGGTCCTTTTTGAGGAGCCAGTCTGTGCTCCTGTAAGTAGCTCTTAGTTGAGTCTTCAGTACTTCACTCTTAACCCTTTGCATGAAAAATTAGGAAATCGAGGGAGGATTTTCTTGCTGGCAATGAAAACCGTTCCCAGAGAAAAGGATGGCAAAGCTGGCCACGAGTCTGAAAGGATGTGTTTGTGATTATGATTCTTTTTAAAAAGACTTGTGTAATGGTCACGATTCAAGTAGTGTACGGGGGGAAAAAATCGCCTTGAGTTAAAGTTGCCAAAAAACCCCAACCACGTGCTTGATGGTGGATTCCACTTCTGGAATCGTTCAAAGCCAGATCAGATGGTAGGTTTTAGGAAGCACTGGCATTTCAGTGAGACTAGTAAGTCAGGTATCAGAGCATGAGGTGTTTCCAGGATAGATAACGGTGCTTAATGTGAAGTCAGACACATGATTTCTAGCTAATCAGATTTGAAAATGCTTGCTTATTTATCTACATCATTTATCAGCATCTAAAGGCAATTCCTTGTTTTGCAAGTGTAATGTGAAGTTTTATGAGCTAAGTTTTGCAAAAGTCAGGTGGAAGGTGCATTTGAGAGAACAAACGTGGTGATGTTTGTCCTCCAAAGGAGCCAATCTTTCCTTCGGCCAACAGGGACAACTGGTTGTGAGATGTAAGACTGTGCTGGTGACTGATCTATCGCCAAGCTCAAGTTTATCAAGATAGTAAGGAGACTTCCAGGAGTCAGAAGACTTAAAATTGCAGAGGAGCTTTTTCATAATTTCTGTTTAATAATTAAAAAATAAAATAAAAGGAAAAAGCTTTTATGTTGTTAACCTAAGGTGGTATGTTGGAAGATAAGGACTTTGCGAGTTGCTTGTGTTCAGAGCAGCAAAGAAGCTGGCAAAATTGAAGAGTGCATCTGATGTTAAGCCAAAAGTGCTTTTTATCTAGAATCAATGTTGCTGAGTGAGGAATACCTGTTCTGGGTTATTAGCTGTTACAAAATGGTGAAATTCATATAAAATATTAATTTTCTTAATCTAATTCCCATGTCATGTTAGAGTTATTAAGGAGATAAAGTAGAGAGTAGAGATTTCTCAGCTTGATAGATGCTTCCAGGCAAGAAGGAAGGCAAATACCTGCAATTAAAAATGATTATTACATTGTCCTTCTGTTATAGTCCACCTAAATCCGCAGAAACTGGATTTACTTTTGCAGTCTGTCACACAGGTAATTCAGAGAGACTCAGCTTTTCTGTTCACATGTGGCAAAGATTAGATTCCTGCTGCCAACTCTACAGGCTGCGATTGAGGAACTAATGCTATATGTCAGCTCTAATCAAAACAAAAATGTGTCTTCTGAGTTGGTGCCCTTTTCCCATGTTCTTAGTGTCTGGGGAGACCCTACTCTACCAAGAAAGACAGATGAATGGTGGTGCTTGGGGATGTCTAAACTACTGCTCTTACCTCCCAAGCCTATGTAGGGACACCGACCTGTCTGAACTCCGAAGCTCTGACGTTGTGTACTCGTGCAGACATCATCACAGACTTAAAAGTTCAGTTTTCTAGTATGCACTTTTGGGGCAGAAATAGAGCTAAAGAAAGGTTCTTTTTAAAACTTGTCCACTTGAGGGAGTTCCTTTTCTTCTCTTCATGAGGCCACCAGCTTGGTGGAAGGCATTTTTACTGTAGGTTCGAAGGCTACTTACGGTATCCTGACATCCTTTTGAGTGCAGAACGTAAATGGTGTTCGGTCTGAAGGAGAGCATGAGCTCTGAAGAGTCAATATGACAACAACAGCCAATTTGTTATAGACATAGCAGTGTTCAGTAAATACAAAAACAATTATATCAGTCATTCCTGCAATTGAGAATTTTTCTGAAAGGGAGCTGATGAGGATCTTTGATTATATTAATGACCCCAAGAGAACTCAAGAAACAAAAAGATGTCAAGAAAGTCTAACTGCTTTCTGTCCTTTGAGATATATGAGGAACATTAATACTGTTTTTCTAAATTTTTATTCTGTATTATAACACCAGCTTCAATAATATTCTAAGCTCTTCCCTGCAGAGCTTTTTCGGAAAAAAACTGCTTTTGGGTTCATAGAGTGAGACAAATTTTTCTTTTCTGAAATGTTTATGGCAGAGGACAATACTTCACAGACCAGGGAAGGAACTGAAAGCCTATGTAGATCATGCATTTTAGCATTCTCTGATTCTAGGAAGCAGCGTATATGGGCTCGATACACAAAAATCAAACTGCAAACCAGTTTTTTCTGCTTGTGAATAGTGATTATGGTAAATGAGTGTTTAGTCAGTACAGCTGCAGGTGGTAAGGCTGTAGCTATCTAGGCATACTTCTGAGCTTTGCCTCATTTTCTTCCAAGGTACTTATAACCATGGGACTTCTCTTTCTGTGAGGGCACTGCACACAGAACTACTATAAAAGACTTTGGTTTGTGACCACTGCTTGCAGCAGATCGAGTGATCTAACATATGTTCTGTAGCAGCTGGGTTGCCATGTATCCAGGTTATGATGATTTATCAAGGCTTTGGAAGCAGTTGTTTTAAACGAAAGATCTATCGAGGAATCTTCAGACCTTAATTCATAGCCAATCTCTCTGCAAGAGAGTAAATGCAGCTAGAATGTTATCGTACACTACTTTTTCAGGTCTAAGATGAGCAGGGGAAAGTTTTATAAGCTTGCTACTTACCTGTAAGAGAAATATGGGAGAAACACAGACATAGCATCTTATGTGATGTGATGTGATGCTGAGGGTCCCTGCAAGTTAGTTGCGCATGTGTACACTCAGAAATTGCTTTGGGCTCCGTGTATGATATATTCAGGCTTAATTTTGTGTTTTGGGTTTTTTTTCCAGGTTCTTTTTGCAGAGGCCAGTAAGGACTTGATGACATGAATCCAGATATTTCCAGGTATGGGTAGCAGCATTTGGACATTTGGAACTAAATGGAGGCATTTTCTGCAACAGTACAGCTTGATCAGCTTGAGCTGCATTTCTGTAGAGAAAAGTAACACCTTGGCCTGCCCCAAGCCACTTGTGCTTTTCTCTTGTACCTTGCATTGAGCCTGCACAAATGATTTTGAAGCCAGGTAGTGAATTGCACTGAGGAACCGGCATAGGGTAAATCAACCCAAGTAAAAAGAAAAAGGTTTAAGTTTTAACCCAGATCTTCTCAGCCTGGCTCTCTGTGAAGCCTCAGAAATTCTCGTATTGAGTACGGGGAGGTAGTGGTGGTGAAGTGGGAGTGCTGGTCAGGAACGGGTGGAGGCCAGGGTCCAGTCTTTGATGGCAATGTTGGTTTACACTGGCTCTAAGTTACAAGGAACCTGTCTCAGCAGGGGAATCTTTTCACGCTGGAAAGAGCAGCAGTTTCGTTTTAAGGATTGTAGTGGATCTCTCCACCCATTGATATAATCTTAAAGGAAACACATCTGTTTCTTCCCTCGCTGTGGTCGCCTGTGCTCCAGTCTTTGGCTTTGTTCGGTGAAAGCAAACTTAGAAGAAATGAGATTATAGAATCTCAAAGGACTAACATCCACAAGTCAAAACAAACAGTCTGTCTTGATTTTCTGTACTGTGGGCTGTAACTAACATGTACTTGTTCTCTGAAATGCTGAAAATTGTGTCAGTATCTCACAGCACTATCTGGAAGATCACATTTTTGAAAATTTGGACTCTTTGGATGCATCCAAACATTACTGTGCCATAACAAGTACACGCTAAAATCCAATGTAAAGTAGGGAATACAGTTTTGAATCGCTTCTACTTTAGCTGTGAATTTAGAGCCTGTTGATAAGAACAGAAGTGTAGTAAGATTTCCAGGGTCAGGATTGGTTATTGTGCTCTGTGTTTTATCTCCTGCTTGTATTTCTAATGGCTATTCCAGATTTCTTCCCTGTAGGAGAAAACCCATGCTTTCACCTAAAGGATCTTGGCTTCCCCTTTCCCTTAATCTAATACCAGAACTTACTTAAAAATAGATTACTCTTTAGAAAGCCAAAATTGTGTAATGATTTCCTACTAGTAAAATTAATTATCCTCATTTTAGTTAATATTAATAGAGTAATTGAACACTTCAATGGAGTATGTCACAGGTTTAGAATTTATACCACCATTTTCATTGCAATGCAACACGCTGCAGGTTATGTTGTAAAAGCTGCAGCTAACACAGTCTGTAGACCTGGAGTACTTCTGTTAAAGAGATGTATAGGAAGCTCTGCCAAGAGCTGGGGCACTGCATCCTTGCCCAGCAGGTTATAAAGCCCCAGCATACACAGTGCAGGTCCTTGTCTTGTTATATTGGGTAGATCAGTTCCAGGAGCCATTATCCAGCCCAGAGTGATGTCTGGTGCAAAGCTACCATAAAGGGCTTAGGTGCACAAATGTTGCTCTCTACCAGTTGCATCCTTGCCATCAAATGAAAGAGACAGAGCTACTCTTCTTGGTCTTGCTGTGCAGTCATGATGTGACTCAGTGGTGGTTCTGGTCTCTCACACTGACCTTCTAGCTGTAGGCTGTTTCCTACAGATTGCTGAAATATATTGCAAGTCCTCGTTCCATGTCCTTGACTGACCTCCTCTTTTAATTAAAGGCTTTCATTTTATTGTGGGTCTCTATTGTATGCATGTATTAACCTTTAGTATATCTGTATTGAAGGTTTAATATTTAATTCCACTGGCATTCCACGGCATGTCCTTCTTAAGTGAAGAGAAATCAAATGTTGTTTTCCCAGTTTTGAAAATCCACTGAAGGCTGTTTGTTCTGTTGGGGGTCATTTTTGTGGTATATTCATGTTTACTGAGGAGTACACCTCAGCATGTTTGTCCATAATTACACAGCAGTGTCAAGTATCTAGTGCATGTTCCCCACTCCTTTTTCAAATATGCTTTAATTCTAATTAATTCAAGGGTAGCTTTCATTTGAAAAAATAGTGAATGTGCTCAAAGACGACCAAGTGCAGTAATTCCATTACCTTCAAGATTGATTCAGCTTTTACCGAAATTGGTTTTGATACCAACTGGTTTCTTCGTTTTAAAAGTCAGTTCCAAAAATCAATAAATTCTTCAAATATTTTGCTTTGTAAGGTTGTTGCACAGATGGCCACAGAAACAAGTATGGCATATGCCTTTCAACCCAACAAGTGCCAAGGCTTTGAATCAAAATAGAGAAGGCAAAAAAAAAATACTTTTGAAAGAGGTAAACTACAGGCTGTATTCAGGGTGGGTTTTTTTGTAATAAGCAGTGTTATTTTAAGCCCTGGGGTACTATCAGAGCTTTTGGGGCAACTTCTTTATTGTTCATCTGTCTTTCTTCATACATATATGAAAGATGGCTTCCTTCTGGAGGACTTGAAAGTTGTTATGTCAGAGTTTGTCTTTAATGTTTTCAAAGAAAAGATCAGAGGGGTTTTTCTGTTTAGAGATGATGCTGAAGTAAAAGCGTGAAGGCAGAATTCCCAAAATAATAATTTCTGTGTGATTTTTCTTGTAAAGTCACTTGTGGTGAATTGAAGTAAGGAGAAAGTGACCCTTAGTATCTGTATTTTAAAAATAAACCCTGAGCTCAGCCAGCATGAATGAGGGCTGTGCTGCGAGAGCCGGAGGTGCTGACTTTGTGCAGGAGGATCCAAATGGCTGTGGCTGTCACTCTGGCCTCTGCTCAGGGCTGGCATATTCCCCCTCTGCAGCTGGGGTAGGCATGATTGTCTCAGCTCAGGCGGGGCAGAACAACTGGCTGCAGTGAAGGTAAATTAATATATGTATTGTAGAGAGATTGTCCCAGTGTGGAATAAATGTGGTGTTTGAGTTACTGTCACAGTCACCTCATGCCTGCAGCATAACACTCCTCATTAGCAGAGCAGGAGGTGGAATCTGCAGCTTAAGGAGTGACCGTGTTAATAAGAGAAGACCACCTAGACTAAGCAATCTGAAGTAAACGTTTTATCTGCATTCGGCAGGATCGTTTATTAAAATGGTCCCATCGTACATGAAATTCAGAAACCATCTCGTAATGTCAAAATTGCTGGATAAATAACACAGTGTGGTTGCAGCCTTCAATATCATGACAATTAATGTAGTCTTATAATGATTTGTTTATGTCATAGGTAAAGCTCAGTTGGAGACAGGTTCTCTTGATGTTAGATACTATTCCAGCAAAAAGGATAGTGCCTGGTTGAAAGAACTTGAGTTTTACATTCTGCTTTATAAGTTATCCATATTACAGGGCTTTTAAGTTATCTGTGCTAATAACGAATATTCATATTCAATTTTTTTTTTAAATAACCATCATATGGTAGATTGCAGTACTCGTTAAGCAGTAATGATTGTGAAAAGTGACTCACAATTGTTTTAATCTGGAGAAAGGAAAATCTTTCTACCGGTTGCTGTTTCTTTCTCAGTGTTTTTAATGTATTTTGCTTTTGCGGTAATGTTGGGAATGTAGATGTTATTCTCAGATAAGGGTTTAAGTTTTGTGTTTCAAAATGAAAAAATGAAAACATGTACTAGTATAAGAGTATTGTTTTTAAAAATCTTAAATTTAGACTAATTAAATTTCTTTTTTTTTCTCTAATCTTTGGAACAGCCTGGAGAGTTTGTTGGAACAAATACCTGGGAAGCTGATGGAACTGTTGATACTGGAATTCAAAGTCAACTCACACAAACTAATAAAAGCCTGTATGTTTCCTGCACAAGGGAGAACGAGCATTGTGTGAAAAGTCATGCTCTGCATCTTGTAGATGTACTAGGTTGTAATACAGATATGTCCCTCAAGTTCATACAAATTCATCCCAACTGATAGAGAAGCACTTTCCCAATCTGTGTTGGCATTCAAGATGATCCAGTTCCACTTTGACATTTTATCTTTGCTAGGTCTGTGGCAGAGAAGTCATGCACATCTATCCCTTTGTCTTCCTTATTTATCACAACCGATTCTCTGATTTTGACCTAAGATTAGCAGTTCAGGAGTTCAGTGCTTTGCTTAGCTGAATGCTCACAGCTGCTGGTGTGACGAATTACAAAACGTCTCTTTGGGGAAATGGCCCATTTGTGGGAGAGAGAAGGATAACCAAGAGCTTGACTCACTGAAGGGGTTGACTGTACAAATAAGGAGCAATGGTGAAGCTTTGAACTGCAGGGAAGTCAGAACTCTGGATGAAGCTAGGGTTGAAGAGCTTCTGAGGGCTACTACAAACTGTAGAATTAAGCATGTGGCCAGAGGTGACAGGGCAGAAGAGGAAGAGCTCTCCTGGAAGGGAACAGAAAGGCTTGCCGAGGGTGATTCTTAGAGGACAGATTAGGAGAGGGCCGTCAGACCAGAACCGTACGCCTATTTAGGAATATTTATGCTTTGAAAGGACTGAAGAATCAGGTAATGCATTGGACAAGCATTGCACTGTCCCGTCAGCTTCTAGGAAAGAGGCTTTATTGAGAGCTGTGCAGTATTTTAATGTGACTTGAGTATGGCTTGGAAACTTGAACCTACTACCCGCTCTTTATTTTTCCCAGTTTTTAAGTTAGAATTAAACTTTTTGAGGCCTGATATGTGATTGTTGAGTAACCAGGTTAGAGATAATCAGTTGAAAAATTTCAATTGGCGGTAGGAAAGATGTCTGGAGTATGTATGGTATCGACAACTCTGGCCAAGTATTTTCTGTTTCTCCACCACCTGAACCTCGATGCACAGGACCTGAGTTATAAGGCCAGAATTAGCCTTTGGAAGAGTTTTGAGGATCTCACAAAATTATTGCTGCTCGTGCTTAAAGTTTTGAGCCTTATTCAGTGTGTATTCTTGCAGTGCATGATTCCTTTTTGTCCCTTTCTCCTTCCAAAATCTGTGAAAATGCTTCTATTGGTGTACAGTCTGCTTATTGGTACAGCCTTTGGGGATAAATAGCATTTCTGCTTAGAGGGCTTTTTGGCAGTTTTCACTGTCTTTTAACTCAGTTTGAAGGAGAAGGTCTCACTAAGACTGCCTGACTCTTGCTTTATTTGGTACTGATGAATTCAGAGAAAGGAGAGATGAGCAGTTCAGGTGGAAGTAAGCTCCATTTTGATTTCTTTGTGTGGTCTCACAGCCTGAATTCTTAGCTCACTGTGGCCTGAGGCCACTAACTTAATTTTCTTGCTCAGTTCTATCAAGTGATGTCAGCCAGTGGCTGCTATTTCTGCAGTGAGACTGGAGGAAATAGCAGGCATTAGAAAGAAGAATGAGGGAAAAAATCCAAAGAAATTGCTGAGTAGCTTGTTTGGATTTTATAGGTGCCACCTTCTTGCATTTTACATTTGTACTTTCTCAAGAAACACACATAGATCTGGGAATACGTGTCTTTATGTATTTGCTGGTACTTTAGATGCCTCAGCTGCCTTACTTGGACACTAGTCATGTCTGATGTTCATACTAAGATGTAGTATCGTCTGTAGTTTTTTTTATGCAGTGATGGTAGAACATGGTGTTCTTGTGCCTCACCAAAACAATCAGCATGTGCTCTCCGGTGGTTTTTGTTGAAATTTTTTTTGTTTGTAGAGTTAGTGTTAAGTAGCAGAATACTGATTGTTCCCAAGAGTCAGGACAACAAGGTTTATGTTACTTCACCCTGCCCGGGAAGTAATGAAGGAATGTTGCTTCATTTAATAATACAGCCATGGGGTAAGTGCCAGATAGAGCCTGCAAAGGTCTTCTGCTTTTGTCTCTGCTGCTTTTTACACTGGTAACTTAGCACTCTGGTTTTGGAACTAGTTTGACAACAGGTGCTGCAGTTCAAGCCAGGTTTCTTAAGCCTTAGTAGGGAAGCATGTCCAGGTTCCTGGAGGAGGAATATGGCAGAAACAGCCATGGTATTTCAAAATGTGCATATGATTCTTGGGTTTTTCTTAAATTTCAGGAGGGTAGGTTTTGGCTTGTTCAGGGATCTGCTTGGCAGGATCTCATGGGAGACTGTCCTGACAGGCAAAGGAGCCCAGACAGCTGGTTGATCTTTCAGGACAATCTCCTCCAAGTATGAGTGAGTTCATCCTGAAATGCAAGAAGGCAAACAAAAATAGTAGGAGGCCAGCAGGGATGAGCATGGAACTGTTGACTGAGCTCAGACACAGAAGGGAAGTATCAGAAAGGTGGAAGAGGGGGTGGGTGTCCAGGAGGAATATAGAAGTGTTGCCTGAGCATACAAGAATAGAGATAGGAAAGCTAAAGCTCAGCTGGAGTGAGGGATGTGAAGGGCAACCAGAAGGGCTTCTGTAAGTGCACCGGCAGCAAGAGGAAGAATAAGAAAAATTTGGGCCCACTGGGCCTTCCTGACCAAAGACATCGTGAAGCCAGAGGTACTTAGTGCCTTTTCTGGCCTTGTTTTTAACTCGTTATGACGTGTGGAAAACGGACTCCACAATCCGTGAGATTGTAAAGTAGGTGTGTTTATCCAGCGTTGGGTAGCACAGGGGGTAGTCCCACCAAAGTCGTGTGTGCCCGTCATGGCAACTCGCTTCAAATTTAAACGATCAAGTGTTACATATACATAAGATTTCTTAATATGTCTATAAATATGCATGACTCATCTCTGTTTCATATTAAAATTAGTTCCAAGAAGTTATTTCTCTAAGTTTCTCTTAACTGTGCTTGTGTAGTGCTTTCTTATGGTGGTCGTCAGGGGTTGTGGGGATGAAGGTAAATAGTCTCTCTTCATCACCGCTAGTAACCTTTTGTTTTTGTGCAGGTTTAGTTGTTCCTTGGTTTTTATCTAAACTGTAAGGTCAGTTTTAACTGGTTTTTAAGGTAAGTTCTTGACTCTTATCAATGACTGTCTTTCTTGAAGAACTATAGGACTTCTTGTTTCAGTTGATTTACACAGTAGTCAGCAAAACATTAAGCAATATTTTATCTATTAAGATTCCCTTAACTCTTTCTCTCAGTTAAACCAGTACTTGTTTTTTACTGAGCAAAACCAAGGAGTTGTACTCATACACCTCAGTGAGGGATGATCAAGTGAGAAGAAGTGTCTGATTTGCATTCTGAAGTGGATGAGTGGCATCAGCCTGAAAGCTGTACTGTCAGTCATACCTGGCAGTCTGCTTGGGAGCCAAACACTCGGCAGTCAGAGCAGCCTAGCAGCAGAGGAGCTGGCAAGGGGAGCACAAGGTATGGAAGTTAGTAAGTAGTTTATGCTGGGTGAGGAAGATGTTCGCTGGAGATCTAGGTAAGCAAGTTTGTCTGCTTGCTGGACGTTTATTTGCAGCTTCTAATGTTTGTTTGGGCATTTTATACTTTTTTCTGGCACAGAAGTCTCCCAAGAGTGGGTGTATATGAAAATTATTGCCTTTGAACAGAGCAGCACATGATGAGCCTGCACCATGAGGCTGGGGTTAATGGCGGTGAAAAGCTGGAAAGTTTAGGACCCAAGGCAGAGCAACCCAGTTCTCTCAGTGGGCTGAGGTGTTATCTTAGTCAGGGGGTTATGGAGGCAAATTTTGCCTTTCTGCTTTTAAAATTAGGAGTGAAGAATCAAGCTTGTGTTGAACTAGTAGTGGAAGTAAACAAACTGTGAAAAGGTCCTTGAAAAAGTTGAAAAATTGCAAAATTAATTTATTCTTGGGTGGGCAGCAGACATGAAATAATTTGATAGGAAATGTCAGCTGATAGATCTAAGTGAGGAGAACATCTGAAAGCCAGGAGGTTGAGGATCAACTGGTAATTCATGGAGAAACAAGGCTGCACACATAATTTCAAATTTTCAGCCAGCTTTCAGGAAGAGGATGTGGAGAACGAAGTCTGGGTGAGGAGAGCGAGTCTGGAGAACATAGTATTGATGATTACAAAGAGAAGGAGATTGTGGTTTTGTTTCTTTTACTACTAGTCAGAGTTGAAAAACAGTCTTATTTCATGCAAAAACAAAGGGGGGATTCTGACAGAAGTTGTGATTTTAGGGAAAAGACAAGGTCATTCAGAATCACAAGAGAAAGAGATGAGAAAGCTGGAGAACAGAGGAGAAATAAAGCAGAATTAGCTGCAGGTAAAAAGAGATTCGTACCCAAGATTTGTACCAGAATCCATTCATGTGATTGGAGATTCTGCATCAGTTATGGCCAGAGCAAGCAGGCTTATAATAATCTGCAAAAGAAGTTCAGAGAAATAGAGGTGTAGAGGGTGGTGGGTTCTGTAGGAAAGTTACTTTGACAAAGAGAGTGAGGAGAAGGCAGGCCAAGAAAGGGAGGGTTAATAGGTGGTTCATGGACTGGAACTGTAATGAAAGATTTTGATGATTTTTTTTTTTTTCTTTTTTTTTTGTTTCCATGGGAGGACATTCTTAGAGAGGCTTTTTTTTTTTTAATTGATAAATTTCAGCAGAGTCCCTTGGACACTGTCAATCCGTGGTTAAATTCACTTGGTGATAAGAAAAGCCTTAAAGTGGTGAAGAACCAACAGAGGGATAGAGAAAGAGAGGGATCTCAGGCAAAGGAAATGTTGTTATGGGTAAGGCTAGATCAGAAAACAGGTATGACGCCAGGATAGCTAACAGGGATGAGGAAATGGAAATGAACATATCAAAGCTGAAGTGAAATTTGAAAAGGTTAATGTATTCCCTTCAGAAAGGAGACTGGAACTAGCTGATCTCGATCTCAGCATGCCGAAAATAATGGTACATGTAATTAAGAACTTTGGAGCAAAGACTTTTTATCTATAAATTTTACCAAGTCTTTAGTGACAATACTTGATATACATTAGAAAAAAAGTATGAAAAATGTTAGAAGAAATACGTGAAGAAAAAATTATCCCAGCAACTATAATCCCAGTATTATGATCTTTAGTGTGAAGTTTTTACAAAAAAAAAAGAGGACAAAAAAACCCTGGAGACTTGAGATTAAGAGATATTAAATATAATATGGGCATTCCAAAGATAGCCTATGTCACGTTAATCTGAGCTTTCTTTGTTAAAATTACTTATTTCTGCATAAGAGAGGTGCAGTAAACTCCATGTCTAAACTTGTAACTTCTCTTGTGTAGCTGTAACAGGTAGTTTTATTTAAAGTGGAAGACACTAGGATTATGGGAAGTATCAAATAGGTAAGAAAGTGCCTAAAAGAGCTATCAGGAGATAATTTACCCATGGAATTATTAAATAATTTATTTCTTAGCAAAGTTAGTTAAAGGTTCAAATGCATAATATGCAGTGGTAACCCAAATTCAGGAACTATGGACCAGAGTAGGACTAGAACACAATGGCTCTTCCAATTTGAAAAAGCAGTAGTAACCTTTATAAATATGGAGATGACTGTTTCTTGACCCTAGCTGCTTCTTAGAAAGATAGGACAAGCCTCTCCATTTTGCTCTCCAGCATGTCAAGTTTTAAGAGGCTTTTCTGGTTTTAATTATTTCAGCCAAAGCCCCATGGAAGAACTAAAGCAACTTGAACCAAAAACAATGTAGCTGCATCCTTATGGTGGTGTACTTCCACGTTAACTAATAATTTCCCCTAGGGCAGTACTGTGCTGCTGGTGTTTAATTAAGCCTTGGGAAAACTGGCTATACCAGGAAGGCTTCTGCAGGAATACTTGTGCTGGTTCTGGCAGCAATGTTGTTAGCATGATGCTGCACTTAAGCTAATAAGACTTGGCAGACCTAAACAGCTTGGCCCGGAGCCACTTCAAGGATGTTTGTACCTGTGGCATTGTCTACCCACAAACCTGTATAATCTACCTGCAGACAATGGACCATCTCTGGCACAATCGAGAACTGGAATGCCTTCGTAGCCAGAGTAAGAGGATTGAGGTGACCTGGAAGAGCACAGTGTGCAGAGTTGTGTATTTGGGGACTAATTTGTATTAAAAAAATTTGTATTAAAAAATGTTGATGTTAATACTAGACACTCCTCTCAGAATTCCTCTTCAGAAACAGAATCTAGTCAGAAACGGAGGAATATGCGAAGAAAGGTTTTCTGTTTCTCTGGCTATAGCTAGCTGTATTAGCTATATACAATATAGAGAGGTTTAGAAGCAATGGGCTTGTTTAGCCTAGACAATGAACTATGAGAGAAAAGTATTGTTCTATAAACAGTAAGAACAACTTGTTTGTCGTGAAACCCAGTGTTAGTGCAAAAACAAATGGCATTAAAATTTTTTATTGTGGTTATTTTGTACCCACCAGAGGTTTTAGGAATTGGGATTTCTAGTATGAGCAATTGATGCAAAAACGTTGAGACACCTCTAATACAGCTTGGTACCCTTATTGAACAGATTATTGTTGCCTGTCATAGCAAAAACCTGAAAATGGCCCAGCGAAGTCTTGGCTATTCCTAAAACTAACAGCTTCCTGAGTTCAAGAGGAGGAGGAGACAACTTAGTGAGTTGTATGTTGGATTTTGGAAAGAAGTTGGGAGTTCTGTGCTATTGGGTTCAGAATTTCTGCAGCAAAGGCCAAAATTACCATCACATCAATGTTACCAGGATCTGCTGCTCTGAGATTAAGGCAGGGAGAGGAGGGTTGGGGGAAAGAATATTAGTTAGTCAAAAAGCAAATTGAAAACTCCCATGTAAGCTTTTTAAAAAAAAATTATGGACTTTTTTCTTGTTTTAAAAGCAACTTGAAAGCTCCAATGTAACCTTGTCTTTTATTATGGATCTTATCTTAACAGTATAAGCAGTGAACACTGGCTAATGCAGTAATGTCTAGCATAACACTGTAGATGTAAACTGCAGGGCAGATACCTACACCTAGTCGTCTTCACAGTGAGAGTTCTTCACAAAGACTCATAAGCCTTTTCTCTGTTTTTCATCCACCCTTATCTCCTATATTCACGTATGTAAATTTACATGAGTATTAATGTACCTATATATTAATGTTTAGCTTGGGAATAGGTTCTGTAACTGAAGCAGCAGAGTAACTCTTTGAAGATGTAAGCAACACTTTGTTTTCTTGCTAAACCTGCTTAGCCATTTTACTTGTGAGACAAGGAGTAACCTTTCTAGCTAGATGCCGTGCTGCTTCTCAAACAGTTCTGCTTTGAAAGTGAAACTGTATATAAATATGTCCCTAAGGGGTTTAAGTATAGTAGTGTTCCAGATCTATGGCTTAGGGTTCAGGGAGCCGTGCAGTGCTGCTCTCTGCTGCAGCATGCAGATACTGCAGGTGCATTCCTGCATGCCAGCACAGCAGTTTCTGCTTTCCTTGGAGCAGCGTAGTGCAGCCTGACAGCAGAGACCTTCGTAACTCTAAGGATTCAGATAAAACCACCAAGTTAAAAAAAAAAAAAATCATCAGGAAAGGCAAGATTTAACGAAGTAAATACAGTGGACAGGGCTGCAGGGCTGCACAAAGTCCAGTTGCTTCAAGACCTTCTAGGTGTGGCAACTTAAAGGAGCTTTGTTGGATTAATATATTGAGTGCCTGATCTTGTCACAGTATAGGCTCACTAAGTGCCAAAGCCTTGTCCTCACTGTCCCCATGGCATAGCTGTGATACTTCTCTATTCTTCATTTCATCCTTACATGTATATTCTATGACAAACTTAATGCTGTTCTTCCAGCATTTACTATTTTACTCACTGTTTGTGAAATCCTAATGCTGATCTGTTTAGTGTCAGGTATGGGAGAGTGTTTTGCAGTGTTGGTTTTTTCCTTTGTTCTTGCTGAACTTGTTGTGCAAGAGGCTCTCTCTGTTACACTTGTACTGAGAGCTGGAGGGCTTCGTCCTGTATATTATTACTAGCTACAACGAATAGCACAGGGTGCTCTGTGAGGCATAAAGAACTTTTGAGAAAGAAATGGGCCTGTTTATGCTTTTCTGTGTGTGCTCGAATGGAATTTTATCTTTTCAGCTGCTTCGACTTGGGAACTTCGACTGTGTAAATTGCAAAAGATAAATATGTTGCTTCATACTGTACCTTTCTCTATATTTTTTGTGATGTATAAAGATAGCTGCAGAGATAAAGAAATCTTCCAAGAAGGCAATCCTGACTACATATAGTTTGTACATGAGACTAGATTAGATAATGGCTGTTTACTTCCTAAGTGCTTTGAATCTAAAGATGTTCCCCCTAAGCAAATTGGAAGACTTATTTTATATACTCCCCACAGAGAGCCCTCGGCAGAGTTCAGTTGCGGTCCCCTACCAAGTGTCTGTTGCATCTTTTTGTATTGGCGCCAGATATATAGAGTTCTGGAGGGAGAATCCTTGGTTGCATAATTGCAAAGCTAGCTATTGTGGCAGCTTTCCCTAGTGTGCCTGCTGTCTCTGCACTGTGTGATAACCCTGTCGTACTGAAGCAATGTTTTCTGATGAGTTGAGGCAGGGAGGAAGTATAATTTATCTCTGTAGTTTTCCTAAGTTATTCTTGATATCCTGATGCTTTTCCTGACTAGACCTGAGGTTTTTAACAGCTAAGAAAGTTTACCAACACTTTTGAGGTTGGTGTCTTTCATGCCTTTTAAAGCTCTTCATAATTCAGACACCTCACTTAGGTTACCTGACTTTTCTAAGCTGGTATCCAGTACCTATCTGAAGTGCACAAGCTGTTTTGGAACACTGTCACCTCACTTTCAGAGTGACAGTGTGTTGAATTCATTATAGGCTAAGCCCATACTCATACAGTTTGCTTCTACATAGACACTTTCTGCTCTGCTCTATAACTGTAGAGTTTTGTCCAGAAACCTGTGTTCACACAGTCTACAGGAGACTCGGGGACATGCTGAAAACATGGTTCACCAAGGCTCTGAGGTTCAGCACAAAGCCAGCCTGTCCCGTGGGCTTATGTCTGTGTCACCTAAATGGAGCTATACTGGTTAATAGCATGTGTATTGAGTAGTCTGAAAAGCTTTCTCTAGCATGTATGTATCTGTGCTTCAGTTAGCTTCTCTCTTTTTAATGCACAACAAGCCCTGTCACCACTCTCCCATGGTCCTGGCTTCAGGTGCCTTTGCTGAATCACCAAAGGCCAGACAGAAAGGGAACTAGTGCTAAAGGATCCTACATCCCTGGCAGAGGAAAAGGGGACAGATAGTAAGTAGCAGATGTTCCCACCTTAAAACAGCCTTGATGGGGAAAGTTAACTTACACTTTAGGCCCCAGAGAGTTGTAGAAACTCAAGATTTGGCAGGCAACTTGAAAACTGTTGCGTCTTGATTGTCAGGCTCTTATAACAGAATTTGAAGAGTCTACGTTTATTTTATGTTCCAATTTTTGTCCAGACATTGCACTGGAAGGAGAGCTAACAGAAGGAATGGAGAACAGCCTAGAAGTAAGAGCAAACCCACAGTTTCCAGAGTCCCAGAAGCTGCACCAGAAAGAAAAGACTGTGATTATTGTCAAACTGAAAGCTGGTAAAAGACCTGGATGTTCTTTTTGATGCTAGTGAGGTTGGATATTAGACTTACTGCCACTTCTTTTGGATGCAGTTCTGCAGTATATCAGGCTTTTGATTTTTAGGAGGTATTTTTATGTTGTGGGTTTTGGTATCAAAAGCTGAAATCAGGGAATGCAGGGAGGAAAAGAATGCATTTTTAGTAAGATAGTTTTTCTTTGGGGAAAAGGGGAAAGTGTGTTTCCGCTTTGTATATCTTAAATGGCAGAAAGTTTGCATCCACTTGGTATCAATTACACATATATTTGTAATCAGCTTTGTCATCATACTGAATTGGCTGTGCATGCTTCAGGAGAAGTGAGAGTCAAATTTGAAGAAATACGGTCCTGTTCTTCCCTGATGTAGTCAGATCAAAAGACACATTGAGATGAATAATAAAGTCCAAGTCAAAAAAAGACATTATGATTCAGATGATATCCCTCAGACTCTGCAAAATTCTGGTATAAGGCAGATCTTTAGTTTAACTAACAAAGAAACTACTTCTGAATTAGAGGTATCTTCAAAGTCAAATGTATAATTCAGTAGAGGCCTCTGCTGGGTGAGATGCTTTATGACAGGTCAGACACTTAAATTACATGTTTTTTCCCCTGGTTTCGTAAGATGGTGTTTCCCATGTGCTGTTCAGATGATCTCAATGGGCATCTCACTACTATGCTTCCCCTTTCCTTATTCTGTGCCTGCACAGAGTCTGTTTGACTTCTGTTCAGAGCTTCTTTTTGGGATATTTGTTGTTACCGGCTAGAATGAGCAGTCTATATTGGAGGGCAGTGCAGCTTATATCTGTGTATAAGGTAGAATTATCTAGCAGCAGTATTTTTGTGTTGAATGCATCATTACACCCATTCCACTGTGTTTTATGCTCCTAAATTCTCTGATCATGTACGTAAATCCCACCTTCAGGCATGATCTTCAAAATTACGTTAAGAATCCAGCTTACCACTTAGCACAAAATTCTTACCTGGAAGTACTTTACTTAATCATTTAAAGCAGAAGATATATCTTTTTTTTTTTTTTTTAAAGGAGAAATCTCAGAATACTACTAATCATAATGCATACGCACACATGCATACAGTGGAATTGCAATGTGTAAATAGAAACAAATAAATACAAAAGATCAAAGACTAAAAAATAAGGATATGTACATATAAAAGAACAGCTGACAGCCAGCCCTGGGGCACACTTGCTGCATCCTTGTGATACCAAGCTGTCAGTCCTGTAGAAAGGAACCTATGAACTTGAGAAGCTGCAGTATTAAACTTGAAACTTTCCGATACATCTTGCTGAGAATGACACTAAAGTTCTGTTGAATTCTGAGGCACTTATCTCCATTTCAGCCCTCTTTTGGTTCTGTGCCAGGAGGCAGCAGTCACCTAGCACCTGATAAAAATCTGCGAGCAGATTACCAGTTCCTTGGGCACTGATGCATTCCCCACCTCTTCGGCTTTCACAGCCAGATGCAGCCTCAGTGAGGGTGTAATCCTTCCTCTGCTTCACTGGCTTGTGCTGACAGGTTTGCAGTGTACGAGGCCGTCCTCAGTTTTTCTGGTCTCTCTTCCTTCCAGAATGGCGCGCTCTCTGAATGAGTGGCTGTGGCAGCATGAGTTCTGGCTGCCCCCAGGAATCACCTGGCAGGACATGCAAGAGTCTGAAGACGTCCATTACCCTCAGCCTCGTGATCTCCTGCTCAGTATCCCTTTTGCTTTAATCTTGGTTGTCATTCGATGTGCCTTTGAAAGGTAAGTTATTTAGTAGTGTTTGGGGTTTTTTAGGGATAATGCTGGCAGTTTGGGTTCAAAAGCTCGCTTTATTGTCTGTGCCAATGTATAACTGCAGAGGTCCACAGAAACTCCAGGTCATAAAGTCTGCTGAGGTGCATTTTCCAGCTCTTTCTTTCCAGCCCTGTGTACTGGCTAAAGAAGTGTGTTGAATAGAGAACATAAACCCTACCCTTAAGGTCTAATTGTAAGCAATGTGACTTCCTACACTTAAAACAGGTAGGCCCTATATGAGGTTTATACTTGTGTTTTAGAAGGCAGACGTGCAGTTTTGTATTCTGTTGCACATTGCTTGCTGTTTCTGGGTCAAGTGCAGCAGAAATCATGTTTAGACTATGCAAATACAGTTACGTCTCCTTTATCTTGGGTAATGGGGATCCGGGGTATTGCACCTGACAGACAAGCCTGAATAAGATGCATTAGATGGGGCTGAGTCATCTGACCTCAGACTCAGCACCACATAGCCACACAAACATGTGCATGTCACTGACCACTGCTCAGGATTCAGGAGTGTCATTTCCTTGGGAGTGCCATGTAGAGATATTTGTAGCTGCTTCTTTCTGGCCAGAGCCGTTTGAGTGTTTTGCCTATTACTCTTCACTGCAGAAAATTTGGGAGTTATGGCAAAGGCACAGCTAGAAATCCTGCAGGGTTCGTTGTCTCTGAGCTTCATAAAGGTCCTGAGCTGGTGTTGTTGCTTTATGCAGTTTAGTCAATAGTTAGTGTGGTCTGCAATACAGTATGATTTGCCAGTAGATAACTGAGATTTACCATAATGTCAGCCATTGTCAAGACTGCAAAGTCCCCTTTCATGATTTTGAATACTCTTCAAAGTTGTCTTCACTGGATTGAAAAATCCCTGTTCCTAGTTGCTGATCAAAGAGGTAATCTTTTGAAATAGTTTAGTCAAATCTAGAGTGGCTTTAAGCTTAGAAAGAGGGGAAAAAAGACTTTTAAAGTGTTTTTGTCATCTTTTTTTTAAAAAGTGGCTGCACAAGAAGAGGAAGCAGACCTCTGTAAGCTAGAAAGATGTTTCTTCTCCAGATTCTCTGTGATACGAAGACAGCTTGGAAAAGTTTATAGAACTTGAAATGATTCAGAGCTCTGCTGTGAGAATGTTTCTAATAAAATATAAAATCATTATAGACAGTATTTTTACATTAACACAAATCTGTGAATGATTCTTCAAATAATAATTTTATGAAGCTACAAAATTGGAATCCAAATCTCTTCTTTGTAAACAATACGTTTAGTATGCATTCCATAAATTCCATGGATTTTATCCTGCACTTTCCTGGGGACATAGGTGTCTTGGTTACCTCTGCTGATGTGGGAACCAAGGTATTGTAGGTAACCATTAAAACACAAGTGACTCGCATTTCTTCCTTGCTGATCTGCAAGACATGGCTGGATACAGTACTCCTTCAGGCAGGCACTGTTAGTGACTTGGACACATTTGCAATGTGAAGCTGGAGATTACCCCCCATGTCCTGCATTGACTAGAACTGCCCAGTTCTAGGCTCCCCAGTACAAGAAATGAACAGGAAGAAGAAGGAG
>JAVJGG010000090.1:36869527-36888844 GCA_035590195.1 Aviceda cuculoides
GAGACCCTTTTCCATAAAAATCAAACTCTTGGAGTTTTATGATTCTGAAGGAATCACAGCTTCTATTGCAAAGTGTTCCTTGCCTGTATGGTTAGGAAAAATGTGGGAATTGAAGTGCTTTGAGGGGATAGTAAAGCAGAAAATTGAAAAGCAGAATTTACATACAATTTAATTGTCTGATTTTGGACTTGACCAGTGGTTTTTGGATATTGGGGAACTGAAAGCCAGTGTCAGTGAATTTGAATCCAGATAGGTGCCAAATTGCACTAGAGGAGGATTTCAGTCAGAAAGATTAGGTCTTTTCTTAGGAGGATTGTGACAGTACATGAGCCATGTGTTGTATGTTAAAAGAAAGGGATACTGTTGATCTGCAGGGAACAGACACTTGAACTGAGAACCAGAAGAAAGATAGAAGAGGGCACCCTTTTCAGATATTTTATTTTTAAATGTATCTTTCTGAAATTCCTTTTGCACAGAGACTTTTGTTGTTGATCAATGATCAGGAAGGATCTGAAAACAGCTTCCTGTTAGGTCCTATAGGCAGGTTTTTTATGCAAAGATGTGGTACACGTTGTAGTATTTGACTGAAAACTGGGAGCTGACTTGACTCAGTTTGGACAGTAGCACTGTAGTGACTTGAGATCTTGTATCAAACAGAATAGTCAGTTTAACTTCAATGTGAAGCATTCCCCGTAAGCAAGAGAAGGCAGAGACTATTCCAGGAGCACAGGGATAGCCCTCTGCCGAACAAAAGCATGAGGCTAGAAGAGATGGAGCAGTTCAAAGAGTAGAAGTTCTGGTTGCTGCTGTCACTGATTCTGCATTTCTTAGTACTAGAAGATATTTGCAGAGTGGCACCCTTATAAATTAAAAAAATTTAAAAAACCAAACCAAAACCCACCACACCACCTCCAAAGTTAACCTATTTCTTGTATCTCACGCTAACTCTGAAAGCCTCTGCAGAAGGCACGTAGCCCACTTTTGGAAGGTGGAGGAGTATCAATTTATGCCCCTTCATGATAAATGCATTTAGTTTCAACTTCAGCAGGTTTCACACAAGACCGATTGTTCTTTGGTGATTACTGAATAAAATGCCTTAGTATGAACTTTCCTGTATAAACCATGAAGTGAGAGGGGCTCACTGATGAATAAGTAGGCTTGAGGTAAGAATCATCTCACTTACTGCATCTTGCCTTACCTAGCATGGCCAGCGATACAGTTTAGTCCTCAGACTTTCTCCTTCTGTCTTCCAGAGAGCTGATAAACTGCCATGATGAGACCATCCCTGCAACTAAGACGATGAACCTGTGATGTTGAAATCAGTACAAGCATCATCCTCTTAGGGTTATGCTTAGAACAAGATTTAACTGAAAACTGAGTCAGAGCATACATCCAACATGTACAAACATCCCTTAGGAAGAATTTCAGGCCTTGATTTCCCAATGATGTTCATAAAAGTAGGACTGGTCCCATAATTCATGGTTAAACTCAAAACCTCAACAACAAAGTAATTGTAACTTTGGTTAATTACACCCTGTCTTCATTAACTGCAACCGGCTTGCTTCTGTTATAGTGAAATTTTATGCCGTGACCATGGCAAACTGGCAGGAAAGAGAGAGAAGACAGGGATTAAACAAAAATAAGAAATCAGTCAGGATAATTTAAATAGTTTTTTAAAAAAAAACTTGTTGGCAAGCTGCCCTGACATCTGGCAGAAACATTCCCTTTCCTTTTAATGTGTCTGGAAAATTTCAGACCTTTCAGTTCCCAATGTGGACTGATAAGAAGCTGCAATAAGGTGGTTCTTCAACAGAACTTGATTACATCTTCCTCTTCAGAGGAGTTTGTATCAAATGACTTACCTTTGAAAAAGAAAGATCAGGCCCACTTCAAGGAATTGCTTAATATAAGAACCAAGACCTAGTGCAGAGCTTAGGTAAATGTTTCCTTAATTTCTGTATAGTTACAGATAACATTGAAAACTATGTCATTGTTCTTGGCACAGGACCTACTGGTCCAATGTCACTGTTAACCCCTTTGATATTAAACAGATCATAAGATATAACTGAAACATTTCTTAAGAGCAATCAGAGCTGAAAAACAAAATTCCCAATGATGGCTATATTCCTCTGCCATCCAGCAGTCTGCTGGTTGCAGCAATGCCAGGGTGGTGCTGAACTTCTCTGAAACTAATCAAAGCTTACACATAGCTTTTGCAATAACTATGTGTCTTGTCGGAAGGTAGCTAGCAAGCATATTTACCCCGGTCCTTCTCTTACAGTAGAAACATATCTTTGTCATTTGTCTTGGTACATCTTTGAATGTTCCTGTAGCCAGTGACGCCAAAGGAATTTTCCAGGGATGGTGAAAAAGAACAGCTGATATACAGGCTGGTGGGCTGGCTGTGCAAAAGAAAGGTGTAAATCAGCTGTTACACGAGTGAACAAAATGTGTAACCATTCTGTGGTTTACGCCTTAATATAAGAGAAGTTAAAACATTCCTTAGGTAGGTGGTCTGTTTATAAAATTGCTTTTGATACCTGTTAATTAAATTAAGAAACGGGTTCTCAAAAAGAAAACTTCCAGAAGACCCTTCTGGAAGGATGCTTTATCTAGAGTAGTCCCTAAGCACATGCACATATGGAGTATAGCTGTATGGTTAGAAGAGACCACAGGCAATGACACCATATAATCACAGTCATAAATATATCCCATACTGCTTCTGAGTAAAACATCTTTAAACACCTACATAGTGAAGTAGTTTCCACTGCTTTTTTGCTGCAAAGTAAAGAAATGGAGAAAAAAAAAAAAGAAATCCTGTTCTGTGTCTGAATCATTAGGGATAACTGATCAGAGGACCTACCTGAACAGCATGAAGACTGACCAGGCAGAGCAGGCTTGGGTCTCAGTGCCTGCTTCCTCTGCGTGGTATTCATCAGCTCGTAACCACCCCCAACACCCATTTACAGCTGGTAACCCAACAACTATTCAGGGAATCTGTTAGCACCTTAAACAAACTACTTTTATTCCAAAATCCAGATACAAGGTTTTCCAGAGGTTTTGCATGTTCAGTGTTCAGCAACAGTGCTGAAAAGTGCTTCTAGGCAGACAGTCTGCTCTTTTTTCTAATGAGACTAATTGCATGCCAGTGGTAATGTGTAAAAGGTAGTGATTAATAAGGAACAACTAATTCTCCAGAAGTTCAAGGAGAATGCGGTTAATTTGGGCAGGGTTTTTTTTTTAAATTGATTTGCCAAGTTTCCTGTTTGTGCAGGACCTTGCTGCACACTATTGATGAGTCTGTTTCTTACTGCCGAGGGAAAGAAGAGTGTTTGTAGTGGAGGAGTTGAATTGTTGAGCACAGCAATTCTGTGCTGTTTTGTTACCTCTTGGTAACTTTTTTCTGTTTATGCAGATTTTTTTATTTGCGTTGTTTCACTGTGAAAAACTGAAGATGCACAGGTAGCACAAGCATGCATTCCTTGTGACTAAGTTTCTAGTTGCTATGTCCTGATTTTACAAGTGATGTTTGACTTGCATTAGGAAAAACAGAGGGAAGTTATTCCAGTAAAGACCAAGTGGCCTCCTGTTTCAGCAGGACATTTCTTCTGCATTAATGTCACACATCCAGTAGAGCCTCCCTCTTGATCCTGAGCCAAGTCCTTAGTTCAAGTGGATGCCATGTGTGTTCAGTGTTCTAGATCAAGCAGTGAACAACATATCGGCCTTACCATCGATGTGGTACGCCACATAAGCTGCAAGCAAGCCAAAGACCAATGATAGGTATCATGGCTGTCCCTGCAAGCCTGGGCTTTGTGCCATAATCCCGGACACCCAAGCACCGTGGATTCAGAAGTTGACAAAGCAGGATGTAGCATTCCCAACCTCATGTAGTTTTGGATATTACAGCACAGAGCTCAGGACAGTAGAATACAAGTCCCGCTGTTTCTGCTGTTAAGTTTGGGTTTTTTTCTTCTCAGTTTCTTTGTCTGTCTTACCTGCTTGACACGATACTTGTGCTTAGATTCAAAATGTGGGAGGCAGCTGTTATGTGCTTGTGCTGCTTTTGGCTTGGATAGAGTTAATGTTCTTCATAGTAGCTAGTATGGGGCTATGTATTGGATTTGTGCTGAAGACAGTGTTGATGATACAGAGATGTTTCGTTACTGCTGAGCAGTGCTTACGCAGTGTCAAGGCCTTTTCTGCTTCTCACCCCACTCCACCAGCGAGTAGGCTGGGGGTGCACAAGGAGTTGGGAGGCAATACAGCTGGGACAGCTGACCTCAGCTGACCCAAGGGATATTCCATACCATATGATGTCATGCTCAGCATATAAAGCTGGGGGAAGAAGAAGGAGGGGGGCGACATTTGGAGTAATGGCATTTGTCGTCCCAAGTAACGGTTACACATGATGGAGCCCTGCTTTCCTGGAGATGGCTGAACATGTGCCTGCTGATGGGAAGTGGTGAAGAAATTCCTTGTTTTGCTTAACTTTGCTTGCGTGCGTGGCTTTTGCTTTATTTCTTAAACCGTCTTTATCTCAACCCATGAGTTTTCTCACTTTTACTCTTGTGATTCTCTCCTCCATCCCACCAGGAGGGAGTGAGGGAGGGCTCTGTGGTGCTTAGTTGCTGGCTGGGGTTAAACCACAACAGTACTGCATCATGTTTTAACAGTGCTGCGATATCAGAAATCACTGTTCTATTTTTGGCTGGACCTTTATCTTTTCTTCTGCAGAGCCATAGCCCTGCCCCTCAGTAGCAAACTGGGTGTGAGAGACAAGCAGAGACCAAAAGCTCAGTCCAACCCCATGCTGGAAACATTCTACAGTACACGCTGCAAGAACCCTGAAGAGGTGGGTCCTTTCTTGCTTTGCTTTCGCCTAGCTTTTGTGTCCTTAGCCAAATAAAATCCCATTTGGAATCCTGAAGTTTGGTTATGCCACTCATATTTGGAAGCTCAACAAAGTAGCAGGAACCCCTACAGCACTGGCCACCTGACACCAGCCAGTCACCGGGGTCATTCTCCAAATGCCACCAGCTATCAACTCTGCTTCTGAACATGTGCAAGTAGCAGTTTTCTGTAGGTAGCATTCAAAAAATTTAAATCCCAAACTAACTTCTATGGACAGGAAACTGTTCTCCCAAAGGAAATAATGACAATTCCTGTCTCCTCTTGTGTTTGCCTTATACATGGCACAAACTGAAACACAGGACGCTGTGTCTGAACATGAGGAAACACTTTCTTACTGTGAGGGTGACCAAGCACTGGAACAGGTTGCCCAAAGGAGGTTGTAGAATCTCCATCCTTGGGGATACTCAAAAGCCATCTGGACATGGTCCTGGGCAACCAACTCTACATAGCTCTATTTGAGCAGGCGGGTTGGACCAGATGACCTCCAGAGGTCCCTTCCAACCCCAGCCATTCTGTGATGGCTTCTTTTCATATATTAGCAAATCCCTGTCACATCAGCTGCCTTGAACTGACTCCCACATTGCTAGTCCTTGCAGCTCAGCAGATGTGGATTGCTTGATGCTCCTAGTTCTGGGGTGGGTCATTCTGTTGCTGTGCAATCCATGAGTTCGAGATTGGCATTTCAGGAAGCCAGCTAAAGTCTTGGCTGTCATCACAGTGATGGTAAGGAGCGTCAGAAAACTGCAAACACAAATAGTGGGTAGTTTTCCCATGAGAGATAAAAACGGTGTTCTCAAAGAACTTGGCAGAATAATCCAGAGTTATAATGGCTGCTGCTGAGGGAAAAAGCATTGGCAGGATTGTGAATTGTCAGGCAGTATTAGGATTTAACCTTGTCAGTGAAGTCCCTGGATGTGACCCCTGTGAGAGGGAAAGGAATCAGATTTTCTTTCAGCTCCTTTTTCCAGGATTTCTTGGCCTTGAAGCAGTAGCTATTAACCCTTACCAAGGATGTATGAGCAGGGAGCTGGGGTTCCAGTCCCAAGGGGCAGTCCTAGCATGAACACATTGCTGCCTTGACAAGGCTGTTGCTGCATGGTTCGTGCTGCAGTGGGGCATGTGAAGCCCCAGGACATTCAGTACGAGGTTAAAAAAAGAATGGAGGCTACAATAAAAATGCAGACATTCATCTGGGTTGTGTAGCCAGCCTTTCTTCCCAGCAGTAGGAAGGAGTGTTGTCAGGAACACTTACCAGTATGGCGGTCCCCAGCCTTCCTCCTGCCTGTCTGTCTGTGAAATCTGCACATTTCTCAGTAAAACTGCTCCTATCACAGAGATCTAACTCAAGGTGCAGCTTTGCAAGCAGGGTTTCCCCACAGCTCTCCCTACACCCACACTGTGTTGAAGCCAGCACTTTTATCCCAGAGAATCTGTGATACTGGTGCACATCCTCACCATGAGACTCCTGACATCAGTGTGATGTGGAGCAAGAACAGTGTAGCTGACTGCTGCCTTGCTCTCTCTGTTCACCAGTTACACCTCAGCCAGTTTTCTAGCGTCCTCCCTCTCCCACGAGCTGTCAGACACCTGCCTATGAGTCAGCTTTTACTTGTGCAATACAAGGTGAGATTTTGCTGTTCTCAGCAGCCTTCTCCTTGAGAGGAATTCCACGTTATGGAGCAGCTGGAGAATATAAGTCAATGTCTCCATTTCTCTCCACCTCAAGAACAGAAGTCACTAAGTAAGAGCAGAAAGAATAACATCTGAAAGTTGGTAATGAACATACTTCTGTACAACATGCTCGAACTATGCAAGTCATTCACATGATACCATTAAGGTAAATGCATTCCATGAAAAACTATTGCTTTACTTAAAAAATAAGGCTATCCATGGTGAAACTTCCAGAAGGAATATAAAACATGACAAACTTTTTTAATGTCACATGCCAAACTCTTAAGAGCCTAAGGATGGGAAGAAAGGTAGTTGCAGGATTTCTGTGGGTAATCTATTGAAAAATTATCCCTAACAGGTTTACCGCAACAGGAGAATATCCAGTAGGAAAATGGTGTTGCCTCTGCTCACGACGTCATTCAGGTTATTGGCTGATACTGCACCAGAATGCTGAAAGGCATGACAAGATTTGGTGCAGAACTTTATTTAAGCTGCAGTAAATCTTTCTTGGAGTGACAGATTTAAGGGACTTGGTCCCTGAAGACAGGGTGAGGGAGTGATTCAACAACAAACTCCTTTAAGGCAGCGAGACCAGACTTTGAAAGGTGAAACTGGAGAAGGTCACATAAAAAATGTAAAGTTTCAACATTTAGCATTAATAACCAGTTGCTTATGGGGGGAATGGAAAGATTTTCCACAATCTGAGGTCTTTACACTAAGAATGAACAGCTTTCTGAAAGATGCCTTAGCCTGAACAGATTTGGGCTTGCCAGGAGCCTCCAGCTGGGCTCTGTGGTGGGTCAGACAAGATGCCCATATTGCCCCTTCTGACCTTTGAACCTGGATCTGAACCCTCCTTCCTCACCTCTTTTCCAGGGTGAGCTGATCAGTTTAGCCAAACAGTGCGACCTGCCAGTGAGGAAGGTGGAGAGGTGGTTCCGGCGCCGGAGGAACACAGACCGACCCAGCCTGTCGAAGAAGTTTTGCGAGGCCTGGTGAGTGGGAGCACAAGTCATGAGCAGCAGCGGCCTTTCACCGGCGCTGAGCTCCGCAGGCAGCTCACTGCCTCCCAGCCTGCCCTCCACCCCTACACAGAGAGCATCCTGGGTCTTCTGCAACTCTGCTGCTTCTCCATTACTGAAACATTCCTTGCTTTTCACTCCCAAATCTCCTTTTACTTCTGTCTCACCTTTATTCCTTATAGGGCCTCTGTTTCTGACTTTGTAAGACTGGCATTCTGCTTTAAAACACAATTGTACCTGAAAAATTCCCTACTGTTTTGCATCTTACTGCTTCTTGCTGCTTTGCTGCTGTTTCGGTGCCTCCAACATAGTCAGCCTTTCTGTTGCCTTTCCCATGACTTGCCTTTGCCTCAGTGCAGGCCGATTCCCTCTGCTGTGTCTTTTCTGCAACTGTTCTGCACGCTGTTGTTTTCTAAAGTCACAGGCAGCGGGCTAGATTGTATTCTGCTGTCGGTTGACTGGAGCATCCTGAAAGTCAAAAACCAGCACCCTTTTATAGCAGCATAAAAAGGGGCCTATGTGCAAGCTTGTGTTTTCCAAAGAGCAAAACTCTTCTTGGAAACAGCTGTGTGGAAATCCTCCTTATTATGTGGAGGCACAAAATAAATCTCACATCAGACAGTTCTGTGAATGTTAGTCCTGGCTAAGCTTTCCACAGTAAAGGAGGATTCTCCTAAGCTTGGTTGAAATGCTTTACTTATGAGTGGCTGCTCTGCTTGTTCATGTAAGGAAGTAGGTTCTCCCAGGAAAGACACAGAGATGAAAGAAATCATTAAATACCTGCAGGGCTATTCATCTGTCTAAAAGTGTGTATCCATAGGGTAGACATCAACTTTGAGCTAATCACCTCGTGCTCCATTTAGCACTTAACCTCTAATTCAAAACCCCTCTCTAAAAAACCTAATTGAAAAAGAAAAAATAAAAAAGGATGTGTGTTATTTATTTATAATACTCCAGAGAGTTGCAGTTAGAGATATTTACAAAGTCTGTGGACAAAGAGTTGTAAAGCAACCATGCTTAATCTGCTGCCATCGAGATGAAATCTAAGTTCTCCCTACACTCCCTACACTCAGCTTACTTGCAGTAAATAGTAACACTAAACAGTAAATTCTTTTCTGACTCAACTCACTGATGATGGTGTCCTTCCATCTGCCTGCTGTCATCATTTGCAGTCTGTAGATGTCCTTCCAATGTGACGTAGTAGCTTTGTACAGTTCATGTCTGTCTTGGAGTTCCAGGTGGAGTCCCTCTTAAAATGTAGTTACTTCTGATTTGTTATGGAGATTTTTGGAAATTAAAGGACTGGTTTAGACAGTTTTACTCCTTTGAAGATTTCCTGTGTTTAGTTTATTAATAACTTGTTTATTCTATTGGGGTGAAATTTCCCTCATTCCTTCCTGTGTGTGTGTATATTCAGTGTGACCTGCCTCTGTCCAGTGAACTTGGCAAACATTTTATATGTACGTCTGTGTGGGTTTAATGTGGGTAAATCATTACCAGCTCCTGACTGAGACCAAACATGACAGTAATTATTTATTTTACATGATAATGAATTTAGCATGCCTAATCTCCAAAAGCCTAGGAGAGAGATTGACATTGTTTGACTTCTACCCATGCATCTGCTAGTGCGGGGAAGGTTTGGGATGATTATCTGGGTGACCTTAATCAACAGGATTCTTGTACTTTCTGCCGTCTCTAAAGCAGAAGAATTGCTCTTTGTGAAGTCTGTTGAATATGCTAGTGATGCACAAAGAGCCACTCCTGTTATGATCTGGGCAAACTTTGAACGTATTAATGTATGACTTTGCCTTGATAGTGTCATTCTTTGAGTGAGTGTGATTGATACGCAGAGTTGCAGTTTGGTGGTTAATGAATGGGATTCTAACATACTTTGTTTTATTTGTTTGTAGTTGGAGGTTTACATTTTACGTCATTTCTTTCTTCACTGGACTTGCTGTCCTGTATGATGTGAGTATCCAAGCAGTGCCGCTTGCTGTTCTACCTAGCCAGTGCCTGCAAGAATGGCAGGGTTTGTTGTCAAACATGTCCTTTCAGACCTTCTGATAGAGGTTTTCCCACCACATCAGTCTGTGTCCTCTGCACAGTACACTTATGAGACCGCAAACATACTGGACGGTGCTCATTTTAAAAACTCTAACTCAAAACTAAGAGGTTTCATCTTCTGGCAAAGCAGAAGACAATGGGGATTGTGTAAAAATACATTTCTGTGGGGTAGGAGATGGAACACATGGAGACTGCAGGGCCCGTTTGTATGTTGTATCCAATACCTGTTTAAGGTAAAAAACTTAGGCTTCATTTGGAGCATGGACTGCAGTTTAATAATTTTCTTTTTTAATTTTCTTTTCCTTACCCAAGGTGGATTGGTTCAGGCTCATGGCTCTGCCTTTTCCCTGATTTGTTAAATAATGAGTTCTCTTGATACGAATTGAACTGTCTCAACAGGCAGAGGAGGTAATAGAAGCTGTGCATATGCTTTAAGCACTGAGCTGTCTTCACTAAGCTGGGACTAGGGGCACTGGTCATCCTCTGGCTATGTTTTAAAGGTTACCCTGGCTTTTTTGCTGAATCCAATTCCATAGGTGAGCTTTGCAAAAGTCTTCCACACTGGCATCTCCTGAGGGGTTAAGTAATGGAAAACCTGCAGATCCCAAGACAGCAGGCACAAACTATGCTTGTCACTTCTTGTTATTGTAACAAGTGAAGAACTTTTGAACTTACACTGACTTTCAAGTCAGAATTTAAGGTACTCTGGGAGTATGAGTATTACAGGATGAGCTAGCAGAGGAGTGAAGGTATCTAAATCCCAACTGCAGTGTTTTGTGGACCTGTACATCAAAATAGAAGGTTATTCTTTGAGGCCAGGTATGAAAGTTTGGTATGGGTGGCCTGCTTAGCATAGTACAAGAGTCCTGTGGTAACAGAACAGGCAAAATCCCGTTCTGCATGTTATCTGACCATTCTCAGAATGAAAGATCATCTTCACTTTTTGTGAAAGTCTTTTCTTTATTCGGTACACATCTTGCAATTTTCACAAAAAAAGGAGGCATCTATCCTATGGACAGCACCTCTAGATCGGATAGCAAATAGCATGTTATTCTGTTATCGAAAATTGTACAAAAATGACTATGTTAAAAAGAAGGACAAAGAATTAATGTGGCAGGGTGTATTTGCATGTGACATTTCCTGACTTTTGCATGTTTACTTTGTAATTTGAGTAGTATTTTAATATGCATTTCTTTTTGTGAAACACCCTTCTTTCTTTAGAAAAAAAGCAAGTGTTTAAATTCTGTATTAGTAGCTTTAGACTGATGGCAAAAACGTCTGCCCCATGAGTCAGTGAAATAGCAGGTAGCAATAGAAAGTTATCTCACAGTAGGCCACCAGAAAACAGCTTTATTTGCTGGGAGTAGAGGAATGATGAAATTCAGGGATCTGGGGTTCCTTTCTAGTTTAGGTAACATGGTGTGCCATAGTTGTTTCAGAGTTTTTGCTTTGTCCTCTCTGATTCTATATCACACGTCTCTCCTGGTTCTGTACCTGTGTATTTGCTGTAAATCCTACTCCCAGCCCCAAACGCTGGCAACAGAAGGCTGTGTCTACTCCTAATTAGCACTGCTCGTAAATAAACACTGCTTCCTGCTTCCCTTCTGAATTGCTCATGCACCAGCAGGTGCTCAATGAGAGAAGAAGAAATGTTGCCTTCTTGCTCTTAGCTCTGATATCTGGAGCCTTGTAGAACTGTTACAGAAAATCACCCTTACAGATGTGGCATAGAATATGTTCCATCACTGTATGCCTAGGACGTGCTTGCTCTGATCAGATCTGGGCACAGCGAAGGGTCAGAGCATGCTCCGTGCAGGACGAACTTTTGGGGACTTCAGTTGCCATGTTTCTGTGAAAGTTTCTAAGCTGCCAAGTTCTAAACTACCAATTTTCTGTGAAGTGTAAACAGAGTACGATCTTTTCAGAGGTTCATTACTTAACAGGCTGCAGCATGATCCTCACCATTAGAGGACAGACCATGTTCCTGACACACGCGTTTTCAGCTGCCTTACCACGTTTAAGTGTTGTTGTCCAAACCACAGAGATTCTTAATGAAATAGTTGTAAGAATATTTTAATATATTCAAAACATAACCACCACCACCTCCCAAACTTCTAGAAGGCTGCAACAAGTTGGTAGAAATCTTCCATGAGCTATTTTATTTAGAAATGGGCTAAACAGCATGTGAAATTTCAGCACAGTAGCCACAAATTGACAATGTCACAAGCAACTGCAAGTTCTTGTAGTGGAAATCTCTTGGCAACTGAATTCCAGACACTGCGACCAGCTCTGCTTGCAATAAAGCACAACAAAGTCTGTAGTAGTAACAAACTAAAGGAGTTAGATAGTTGGTAAGAGAAGAATTTCTCTCACATTCGTGTTGCATTTTCTTTCCAGAAGCCTTGGCTTTGGGACCATAAAGAGTGCTGGACAGGATATCCACAACAGGTGAGCCATGCAAGAGGGAAAATTGCTGTTATCATGCATTGTCTTTCAATATCTTTGGAAAATCAGGTTATATTAGTGACAAAAGAGAGGGCACTGAATTAAATTCAGACTCATGAGCCCTAAGAATTCAAAGCCAGACCCTTGTCAAAGGAGAATGTCTTTGTATCTGATATAATCCAAGCCCAATAGAGGCTGAGTCAAGAAAGCAGGAGGAGACTGCAGAAATAAAGGGAAAGTGAGAGTTCTGACCAGGTGAGCCAAGAAACTGAAAAATGGGAATGCTCCAAGGTTGTTTAGTTTGTAGAAGAGACTGAGGGCAGAGAAGAACATGTTGCCTGAGGGGAAGTGAAGACTTCAGTGGAGAGTATGTAGAGCAGAGGACATGCTCTGAATGGTATGCTGTGTACTTTCAGCTATACTGAAGAATCATGTCCACGGTGCCCCCCAAGGAGTTTCCCAGTGGAACTGGCAGTATAGCCAGTAGCAATACAGCATCATTCCCATTAAGTTCAGAGGATGCTGTCTTACACTGTAAAACTGTATATTCTGAGTTTTTTCACAACAGTACTGTGAGAAGCTGTCCAGTGGGTTGGAAAGCCTACATCTCTTATCAGCCCAGGCCAGAATTACCTCAATGAAAATTGCCGGCTAGGCACAAAATTTGCTCCTTGTTCCTCAACACAAGGAGCAAAGGTAGCAACCAAAAGCCAGGTACTTTTTTGACCAGCCGCCTCCCTTGTTATGCCTACTCCCATAACTTGAGAAGTTGGAAGAGTTAGAAAGGAGCTTCACCCACTGAGCACAGGAGCAATTGCCTGCATTGCCTTTCCCCTTATGTTTTTATGTGCTCTGAATTCTCTAGAGAAGATGATTATTGCCTGTTCTATAGCAGGAGCCTTCCTATATCATACTGCTTTGGATGCCAGAGCAGACATAGTAAAGAGAGGTAAATTTCATTAAAGTGAAAAATCTGATTCCAACTTTGGAAGAGGTTCCTCTATCCTATGAGAGCAGCTGGTAAGTGTTTCTAGCAGGATAGTAATCTCCTGTATTATCATGCAGGGAGCTACCATGCATAGGATTTTACAGTACCAGAATTTCCTGGGTAGGAAATAAAATCTTTCATTAACTGAAGAGGAGGCTGAAGGAAACTTGATCCCAGTACCAAGACAAATTGAAGACTGCCTATGTTCCAGGACTTTTTGGTCTGGCAATCAAAGTTAGAGCAAGACCTCATGACTGTATATTGAGTTGGCAGACCCATGAAGGGAAATGTAATGCACAATTTTAACAGTGTGAGCAACAGGTAACGTAACGGAACAAATGAGTGAAGAATAAGGTAATATCTTTCAAGCCAAGTCTCAAAACAATCCACTGTCACTCAAAGGTAGAAATTTTAGGCGCAAATCTGTAGTTCAGTGTGAAAGCCAAACCATACAAATAGGTGGTGCTTGAAGAGGAATGTAAGACTAAAAGGATCACTTGGGTCCTTGCCTCCCGTTCTGTACATTTGGAGTCCATGTCTTTCCAAAAACAATCCAAGCCATCATAACAGCACACTGGGGTGGGCTGACCCTGGCTGGCCACCAGGTGCCCACCAACCCTCTCTGTCTCCTCTCTCCTCAACTGGACAGGGGAGAGGAAATACGACAAAAGACTTGTGGGTCGAGATAAGGACAGGGAGATCACTTACCAATTACCATCACAGGCAAACCAGGCTTGTCTTGGGGAAATTAATTTAATTTATTGCCAATCAAATCAGAGTAGGACTGTGAGAAATAAGAACAAATCTAAAAACACCTTTCCCCCACCCCTCTCTTCTTCCTGGGCTCAGCTTCACTCCTGACTTCTGTACTTCCTCGCCCCAAGCCACACAGGGGGATGGGGAACAGGGGTTGCGGTAAGTTCATCACACGTTGTCTCTGCTGCTCCTTCCTCCTCACGCTCTTCCCCTGCTCCAGCATGGGGTCCCACCTACAGGAGACAGTCCTCCACGAACTTCTCCACCATGGGTCCTTCCCATAGGGAACAGTTCTTCAGGAACAGACTGCTCTGGCATGGGTCCTGCTAGGAGCCTGCTCCCGTGTGGGCTCTCCATGGGGTCACAGCCTTCTTTGGGCACATCAGCCTTCTCCAGCGTCATGTCCTCCACAGGCTGCAGGGGAATTTGCTCCAGCACCTGGAGCACCTCGTCCCCCTCCTTCTTCACTGACCTGGGGGTCTGCAGAGTTGTTTCTCTCACATATTCTCACTCCTGTCTACCAGCTGCTGGTGTGCAGTGGTTTTTACCCCTTCTTAAATATGTTATCACAGAGGTGCTACCACCATTGCTGATGGGCTAGGCTTTGGCCAGCGGCAGGTCCATCGTGGAGCTGTCTGGAACTGGCTCTGTCAGGCATGGGGCAGCTTCTGGCATCTTCTCACAGAAGCCACCCCTGCAGCCCCCCTGCTACCAAAACCTTGCCACACAAACCCCATACACACACTTTGCAACATCTGTAACAAACAGAAAAGACCAAACCCAGAGCTAGTCAGTTCCACTGGCAAAGAGGAAGAAAAGTCAAGGACAAACCTGTGTATTGGCAGGAACAAAGAATGTATTAAATACAATTTCTACTACACAGACTACGCCCTCTGCTAAAGACAATGACAAAAGAAATGCCAGTTCTCCCAGATAATCTTATCTTTGGGGAAAAAAAATCCCTTCTGATCGAGAGCTCCTGTTTGGATAACCTGCAGAGTGCGAACAGCATGTACCAGCCTGGGAGATGTTACTATCTCCCCTGGTAGCACCCGTGCATCCAGCTGTGCTTCCTCTTGTGGCCAATCACTAGTGCCACAAAGGAAAACAAACTAAATTCTATGAAGGCCATAAATCAACACTTTGGGTAGAGAAAGCCCAAATAAATTGGTATTTGGGAGCACCATACTCCATGATTCTTTGGAAATGGTAGTTGCAAAGCCCCTGTAGTCATAGTCTTTTTTTTTTTTTTTTTATTGAATAGGTTCAGGTTTAAGGAGGCCATATAGTGCCACAACAGTGAAAAATTACTTGTTAAATAGCACATATCTTGCTAAGTGGGTCTAAGCTTTTAGTTTTCCAGCTGTAAAACCCCAGAAAAATTACCCAGAAGAATGCAAATTACTGTTCACACTGAGATTGCACTTTCCCCCCATTAGTTTGATTAAACTGAAAAATTTGTGATAGAGTACAATGTGTCTGAAGCATCTGCTTGAATCCTAAAAAGGGAATGATTTATTCAGCTACTACTTAGCTATTTCACCATAATGAAATGGTTTACATAGCTTTTAAAGCTCTATACTGACTGCTTAGGAATCTGCACAGTGCTGAAGAAATGCTGAAAATATTCGGGATCTTCTGGGTGATTCCCTAAATGTTCCACATGGTGCACTGAAGTGGAATTTCCCCTGCTATTTGCATTTGCTTCAGTACAGATGAGATTTAGTAAGTAACCATATTGTTCAATTGAAGTATTTCCCCTTGAAGCTCCAAGAACCAGTTTTGTTGGTTTGGTTGTCTGATATTCTTTTGCCTAGGAAGCAGTCTTCGCTTCTAGCCCTTGCTCTACTTTATCTGATGGGTATTTCACTGTCTCTCCCCCTCTCACAGCCTCTCCAACCCTCCCTGTTCTGGTACTACCTGCTGGAGCTCTCCTTCTACTGGTCACTGGTCTTCACCCTGCCTTTTGATGTGAAGAGGAAGGTGAGTGGCAGCCTCAGAGAAGAATCAAGCACAAACAGGACCCAAGCTGATCGCTCAGGAGAGTGGTCTCCAAGAGCATGTGTGTAGTGTTAGTCTGGGGTTTTGGGGATTCTGCCCTTGCTCACTCCCAGGAATTTCCATTCCCAGCCACTGGCTTCCCTCTCCTCTGGGAAGTGGAGAACACAAACCCTGACAAAAAGGTGCAAACTACTGCAGAGTTCTCAATCCAAACTTCAAAATTGCTCTTCTGGGATTCTTCTAAGCTGCACTGATCGTAGAGATGGAAAAAGAGATGATTCTCTGCCAGTTAAGCTGCATGTGTTCCTAGGTGCCAGTGCCCCAGCAGACAGGGTGCTGCATGATTACATAGGCATACATGTGCATTGAGGCTGCAAATATACCCTTACAAGTAAAGGGTGGTTGTGAGTCTCCATCAGTGAGCCTGGGGTATGAGATGATTGTGCAAACAGGTAGGCATACACAGGGGCACAGCGCAGAGATGGATATGGCCACTGCTTTGTGACAGATAGGAAGCGCTCTTTATGTTGAATTTGTCTGTACTGAATCATTGGCTTTTATTATTCTGTCTTCTGATTTGCACCATCATCGGACCATTACTGGTAGACTGGAGGGAAAGAGTGTTCTTTGTTGTGAGATCCTCAGTTTACGCTATAAACTCTTCATTCCTGCTTCTCTTGGTTGCCTGCATTTCTAGAATGTTTTTGATAAAACAGTTATATGGATAAGACCTTATAGTGGGAGGTTTCTTAAGTCGTTGGGTAGAGAGATTTCATTGGTACCTGCAGGAGGCATGCTGTAACCAGGGCAGAAGGTGTATTATGTATTTTATTCTCTGCTGTCCCCTTTCTCATCAGGATTTCAAGGAGCAGATAGTCCATCATGCTGCAACCATCTTCCTGATCAGTTTCTCCTACTGTGCCAATTACATCCGCATTGGGACACTGGTGCTGGTGATTCACGATGCTTCTGATTGCTTCCTAGAGGTAAGCTCTACAACTTAAATGCCAGGCAAAGCCTAGTTAGCAATGGTGCTCTTCAGCCAAAGGGTGTCTTTTGATCTAGCACTGTAGGGGCCAAGCATTATAGTGTTTCACAGATAACTCAGTACTGATCTCCTGACCCAGCCCAGGGTGCCCTGCAGAGAGCCAGGAAGAAGCATGATTACCTGCATGTAGATTGTATCGTGTCTGGCTCATTAGCTTCCTGGAGCATGTGCAGATGCACTGTCTTGGCCTGCTGTTTTATTGTTCTTTCTCCTTCCAGCCATCTAAGATATTCAATTACATGAAGTGGAAAAAAACTTGTGACAGCCTCTTTATGATCTTCTCAGCTGTTTTCCTCATCAGCCGCCTGGTCATTTTCCCCTACACGTGAGTCTGCTGCAGTCAAGGGAAATGGAAAAGCTGCTTTCTGAGACAGGATAATTCAGCTGGGTGCTGAATCTTTTGCTGCAGCCTTTGCTTTTCAATCCTTGAGCACATGTCCCAGCCCTTTGCATAGGCTACAATGCCACATGGCTGTTGCACCTGCCTTGTGGTAAACTAGGGTGGTCTGCCTTGGAGTTCATAGAGTAGTTTTAAAGTCCTGAAGTATACTGCAGAGGAGGAGCCCTTGGCCTGTGGCTCTACCTTGCTTATTTCTGGTGGGGACCTGAGAGTTGGCTCACTTGTGTTGTATATAAGAAGGAGGTGACTGACCTGAAGCTTCCTCGGTGACTAGAGCTTTCTGGGGCTTAATTACGGCCCTACTAACAACAAGCTTTCCCTCCACTGCAATTCCCTCTCTCTTGCAGAGTGCTCTATAACACCTACTATTACTCCATGGAGATATTCCAACCCTTCTTTGGATACTACTTCATGAATGGTCTCCTGATAATTCTGCAGCTGCTCCATGTCTTCTGGTCCTGCCTAATTATTCACATGGTCTACAAGTTCATCCTCCAGGGCACGGTATGGATCAGTTTTTATTCCCCTGTACATCACATGGGGAGGGAGGGTCCACCTAGGCCACTTGGGAGCACAGGGGTTCATCTGGGATGGATTCCTTCTTACCCTAGTGAAATTATACATGTACATTCCTAACAGTGGGTTGAAAGGAACATTCAATATTATTAGGGAAAGTTGACCAAAAAAAGGTAAAGTTTTTATGAGTCACTACAATATTGGGTCCACTTCTGATGCTTGTATTCAAGAAAAATGTGGATTGGACTCCAGGGAAGATTTCCATGAACAAAGCCAATGACATCTGAGTAAGGATCCCAACACTTGGGCCAGTATGCTTTGCATTTGTAGCAAAACTAAGATATCGAGGCAGGGAAAGTTGTCATGATTGGTGAGGCCAGTGCAAAAGCACTTCCGTTATAGTACAGTATTTTTAATTACAGTGTTACTGAGATCACAGAATCACAGAATGGCTGAGGTTGGAAGGTACCTCTGAAAGTCTTGTCCATATTCCCAGGCTCAAGCAAGGTCACCTAGAGTAGGTTGCCCAGGACCACATCCAGACAGCTTTAGAATATCTCCAAGGATGGAGACTCCACAACCTCTCTGGACACCCTGTGCCAGTGCTTGGTCACCCCCAGTAAAAAAGTGTTTCCTGATGTTCAGAGGGAGCATCCTGTGTTTCAGTTTGTGCCCACTGCCACTTGTCCTGTCACTGGGCACTACTGAGAAGAGCCTGGCTCTGTCTTCTTTACATCTTCCCTTCAGGTATTAATATACATTGATAACATCTCCCTGAGCCTTCCCTTCTCCAGGCTGAACAGTCCCAGCTCTCTCAGCCTTTCCTCCTATGTGAGGTGTTCCAGTCCTTTGTCTTTGCAGTCCTTCACTGGACTCTCTCCAGTATGTCCATGTCTCTCTTGTACTGAGAAGCCCAGAACTGGACAGAGCACTCCAGGTCTGGCCTTACCAGTGCTGAGTAGAGCGGAAGGATCACCTCCGTCAACCTGCTGGCAACAGTCCTCCTAATGCAGGCCCAGAAGGGCAAGCGCCCATTGCTGGCTCATGTTCAACTTGATGTCTGCCAGGACCTCCAGGTTTTTCTTAGAAAAGCTGGTCAGCCCCCAGCATTTACTGGTGCCTAGGGTTCTTCCTCCCCAGGTGTACGACTTCACACTTCCCCATGTTGAACTTCACAAGGTTCCTGTCAACCCACTTCTCCAGCCTGTCAAGGTCCCTCTGGATGGCAGCACAATCCTCTGGCATATCAGCCACTCCTCCCAGTTTCATGTCTTCAGCAAACTTGCTTAGGGTACACTCTGCCCCATTATCCAGATCATTAATCACAGAATCATAGAATGGTTTGGATTGGAAGGGACCTTAAAGATCGTCTAGTTCCAACCCCCTTGCCATGGGCAGGGTCAGTTTCCACTAGACCAGGTTGCTCAAAGCCCCATCCAACCTAGACTTGGAACACTTCCAGGGGTGGGGCATCCACAGCTTCTCTGTGCAA
>JAVJGG010000090.1:36888944-36934223 GCA_035590195.1 Aviceda cuculoides
AAACAAAATAAACAGTTTCCATATATAACAAATAATAGCTTCCATTACCAAAATAGTTTTGTTTTTTTTCCTCAAACTCCTAAGGAGCTGTAATATTTATCTCTTTCCCATACTGGCTACGTCTACATCAGCAAACAGGAAACTCATTAAGAGCCAAACTGTACAGCAGAACAGGTAGGGTCAAGGACCTGACTTCCACACCATCGTCAAAAGCCAGGGAGAGGAGGAAGTGGGGAGTGAACGACATTTCAGACTTTGCTCTAGGCCTGTACTAGACTGAGTGCCCATAAATGGCTGGAACTTTTTCAGTGCATTCCTGGAACACTCCTTTTGTTCCAGTTTGCCACCAGAGAAATTGAGTTCACGGAGCCCAGGACTACTCTTAAGAATTGAATCAAAGGATGCTAAGCAGACACAACTGGGAGATATATTTCAGAAATGCATGACTGATCCAAGCCAAAATTTCAATGCGTCCATACACATGACACAGTGGATATGGGCATAACCATGCTGGAGAATACAAGATTTTTTTCTGCATAAACACAGGTAGTGCTACCTTCCAGTTACAACAGCAGTTTGAGGAAACTCAAATAAAATGCTTGAACTGGTTCCTTTGTACTGCTGTAGAAAACATTGAACTCACCTGCACTAGGTGCCTGACCATGGATAAGTATTGGTGGCTTTAGCCGGAATCCACTGCTCTTTTCCTCTAGAAGCAAAATACAAAATTGCAAGGACACAGCTGTAACATACTACATACATTCATTCAGTCAAAATTCTTCATGCTTTCCCCACTGTAGCAACCCACAAGTTTTACAAATATCCAAATTCATAAGGAGACTTCTAAAGAACATATTCCCTTCTTCCAGAAGTCTGAATTTCCAGTGATCATCACAGCAAATATACATCACAAAGACAGAAACACCAGTTGTTGCAAGAAGAAAAAGTAAAAATTGTTTTTCAGGAGAAACATGAAACAGACTATTTTCACAAGAGAAATGGAGTTCCTTCCATGAAGGGCTTAACAGAGGTTTTATAGAGGTAGCAGAGGTTTTAAGTGAGAATCAAACTAAAGAAAGGACAATCAAAACCCATCACTGAACATGACAGCTCCTAACAAGCACACAACTGCTAATTATCATAAATTTAATATTAAGCAATTAAAATTAATTTGTTTCTTGTAATTCCATTAGCTTTTACCTTATGCTTTTATAGTATGAAGGTAAAATAAATTCCTTTGCTTGCACTCACTACAGTTAAGGCTTTCAGATAAGATACCAAAATCTCAAAAAAATAATATTCATAAATCCACAGCTATTACAAAATGAGTTCTTAAGAACTTACAAGGTATAATTATAAAATGTTTCATTTTAGGGGCATAATGGCTGTGCTCAGAATAAAACAACTCAGCACTTCACCATCTTCCTGTACTTAATTATTCTCACACTATTTAAGTATAAGATAACAATGTGCTATACAGCAATACCAACACAACCAAACTGCAGAACGACAATGATTAACAAGCTAAGCAGTACGGTCAACACAGAGTTCACAGGTCATGGCTGAACATCATCATGACCATAGATTATGGTTGATGTGATTTTCAGTATCAAAACACCCCAGTATCCAAAGTAGATAAATGAAAATTTCCCCTTGGTTTTATCTTGAGGTTAATGGGTGGGCATAGAGTCATATTGCAGTCTTCCACCACCACTCCCAAAGCATTTAAGAATTTTGATACTTGTTATTTTAATTACCTCCAGCAAGCATGAAATCAAGCAATGAAATGAGCAAGAGAACAACTCAGAATCATTACCACTTCCATTCTCCCAGATAGGGTCTTACTTCTGAAGTATCAGACTACTTTGGATCGTGACAGACTTAACAGCAGTTTGCTGAGAAAAAACAGAAAAACGAGGAATCTCACCTGGTTCTGAGTCAGAATTGCCTGTAGAGGGTTCACAGAAGCTTGATGGCATAAAGACATTGTTCTTTGTTACTGCAGTCAATGAAAAAAAAAAAGTTGTGTATGTTGTTCTTAATTATAAACTCTGTTCCCAGACATATTAAGGCTGCAAATTGAAAATTATTTTTCTAGTAATTTGTTTTGTTTATTTTAGACTTTTCTTTCTTCTAAACTAAAACAGCATTACAGCCACAGAAGTAAACAGGTCATTGTCCAGAAAATCCCCTTAGTTTCTCCTGAAACAGAGAAAGAGCAAATTTCATTTATTCTGGAGGGCAGATAAACACAGCATTCCTGGTCTGAACTGTATCTGAAGTAGGAATGAAAAGTGATGTTAGAATGTATAATATCATTACAAAATACATATAACATTTCAAAAGGCCTCTGCAGAGAGAGCAGAAAGGAGTGCAATGCCTGCTAAATAGTGGAAGCTAACACCTGTGCTCCTCAAAAGGCTTAAGAGGGATAGCACAGTTTGCCCTAAGAGCTAAGCAACTTGTTCGAACTGGCCTGCAAGGACAAAATTTCTACAGAAACCAAGGAGAGTACATCAGAGTATTTGCAGATGTCACACTTAAGCGTTAACAGTCAACAAAAGAGCAAAAAATGTTTGAAAGGAACAGGCAAAGGACTGTTTCTTTTCCACACTTTGCTGGGACCTAAAGAAGCAAGTAATAAGGAGCTTGGTCAAGGCCCTGCTCAGCATTTGAAGTACTTTTGGTATTGTACAAAGGATCACAGACAATGCAGTTTATGAAACATGACGATCAGAGCAGGACGTAGATGCATCAAGAGTCACATGGCAACAATAGTAGGCTGGGTTTTTTTATCTCCAAGAGATCATCTTGCATGAGCTAAAGTACAACAGTATTTATCAGCTCTTTTAGCTCCTATGAGGCTATGGAAGAAGCTTAAGTATGTTAAAAAGAAAAAGGAGATTAATCTCTGAACACCTTTATACCATAAGATGCAGCACTTGCCTTTTGTATTTAAGTTTCAGAGTTGTTTGGTTTTTCTTTCAATGTTTGCCTCTTTCCTTTAATTCCATCTTCTCTCTTTTTATTATGGTCTGCCTTAATCTTAAACATGATGTAGGTTTCATCTAAGCAAAATTTCCCTACCCTTGAAAGAAACGTAACCCCACAAAAAAAATTTAAGAGGTTTGGAAAAATGAAAGATTTTCTGTAAACCAAGGCCAAATATTGTCAGCAATATTCAAAGAAGCCTTTATGGAAGTTGCAATTCCATTAAAAGTTGACACTGCTTGACAACACCACACATCAGAAGAGAACATGGGAGTCAAATAGGGAATAAACTACTGTATGTAGTCAAAATGCATTAGCCAAGCAAATGCTTCAGGAAGTATGTGGACTCTTGAAACAGACAGTATTTAACTGTAAGAGTGCCAAATAAATGTTTTCCTCTACTTCTTAACAAATGTTAGCATTAAGCAAAATCTGAGATTTTACAGATTCTAATCTCAAAAGGTATTATGGTGTTACAGACTATAAGAGTTAGTGATTGCAGGGAACCTAGGAATCTAAGGTCCAATTAATAAGTAAGCAAGCTCCTAACAGGCTATACACATTCTGTTATCCTAACAGAAAATCTACAGACAAAAACCCCCTATTCGTTATTTTTGTCCGGTGTTCTTTTACTAAGAGTGATTGGCACGCAGACAGCAGCAACACTGGTCCCCTGAACCATACTCAAGTAACAGGACTACACCTTGAAACCCACTAAGCTGCACATCAGAAAACCTAGATCTTAAGACGGGATTCTTCCCTTGACTAGCACTGGCAGCATGAAATGAGAATATTGTGCCCATAAGATATCAGCAACTACATTTTAAATTCCATAATCACTTATTTCTTTAAAATTAAAAGCAAAGTAACTAGGTTTTCATCTTTTAGTCACACTTCCCAAATGTGCTGTATGTTAGAGGAATATTTTTTACTGTTCTCTCCTTTACTGTTTTTCTCATCTCCATTATTTCAACTAAGATGGTGGAAACAAAGTAACTTAAGTCTCCAAACCTGCTCCTAGCACTGACATATCTCAGCTAAAATAATTCTTGACCAAAGCTAAAAAGTTCATATTGTCTGTGAAGAGAGAAAGCATAAATTTTAAAGCATGTTCCTGTGGGTGAACACAAATATCAAACATAACCATTCCTGTGTACGTGAATTGCAGGAATTTACCCCTGGCCTTCCCAGTGATTTTGCTACCTTGACTGTATACACGAGCAGGCAGCAGTCATTCTCTCTTGCATTTGCCAGGTGAGAATGTTGCTGAAATGCACTAAATCCTCTCCACTTTAAAGGAATGGGAGAATAAGAAAGGACTAAAAGAACTTAGGCACGACCTGAGACTTGGAAGATTTGCCTGGCAGCAGAGTAACTAAGAAAAAAAGTAGCATTTATATAAATTTGTTAAGAAGCAACCTGATCACAACAAATAAAAAAGATTTCTGGTAAATTCTTCAGTTTAACAGTGTAAGAGTAAAAGCTGAAACTACAAATATATATAAACTTACAGATAGAAAACATTTTAAAAAACATATCTATCAACTCCTTTGGGCTTCACTGAATTTGCTAACACAGACCACAGAAAAAGTCAGAGTACACGGCTGCTGTGGTCTTCTGACAAAGCACAGCATACAGCAGTAAGACTGCTGACATGACTGGGAAAAAAAATGCGTGAGAAGGAAACCCACCTCATATATAATAGTGTAGCAACATTTACCTGACTGAGAAGGAGGGAACTGAGTTAAGGATGAAGTCCTCTCACGCTTTACAGGTGGACAGTAGCTCCCATCCTCTCGATCAGATTCTGTAGAAAAAAGCAATTAGAAAAAATGCACAAAATCCTGGAGAGACATATACTTGTGGTTTTTTTAATCTGACAATCAAATCTCTTACCATCTCCATCTTCTGGACTTGATCCATCTGCTGATCTCTGAAATCAGATGACAGTGATAAAATGAAAATCACATATTGAACATTACAATCTCTTAGGACACATCCAAATGTTTTAATCATCAGTTTAGAGATTTTCTTTACTGTCAATGATACACACTCAAGGCAAAGCATTTTTTTATGACTTACATGTAGGCATATTGAGTTTCACCCAGACACTATTAAGTAACATTAATTCCAAATATTTCATTTACAAATAAGACAACTGAAAATTCATATCCAAGCACTAACATCCTTAGAGAGTATCCAATGTTTATTACAGTTACATTTTCTATATATTGAAAATCTGAAAATGACAATTTTCAAATTTGGTTTGATTTTGAATATCATAGAAGTTCCAAGCTCATCATGAACATACCCATTATTCGAGTGCTCATTCCAAAGCACTTTTCCTAACTAATGTAACTGACATCAGCTCCTTCAACAAAAGGACAGCACTGGAGGAATGTCTTTCAAAGGGCGCTCTATAAACCTGTACTATGATATTTTGATAGGAATTAGCAACGGACAGGCTCCTAGCATCTTCCACAGTACCAGGAACAGAACAGGAAACATCACAGGCTACCAGCTATCACAATATTCAAAAAGTCTTTGAACAAAGGTTTCACATCTTTCCTAAGGATTTCTAGGTCTCTCTCCTACTTGCTCTGCCAGTTCCTCAGCTGATATAATTTCCCTTGTTCCTGCAAAACATAATCCCATGATGGATTCCCATGGAAGGTCACTAGGGCAGCATTAGCATCTTCACGTCATTACAAACCTCTTAACATACTGGACCTTCTCCCCAGTCCAACACTGCCCTTTCATCCCACTCCTGCCCCAGGACACACAGACAGACACCTCCTCTTCACACAGTCTCACTTCTGTTCTTTCTCCCCAAGTCAGCCAAGCTCTGCTCCCGGACAGAGCCTGCTGCATCCCCAGAGCTCATCCTTCCCCACTGCAGCTAGTCATACTTCGGCACGGAGAACAGGCAGACACGGAAGGATCGGGCAAGACACGACAGGACTGGTTAAGGCTGCACAGGACTACCATCTGAAAGACATACCTTGGATGTAAGAACACCAGAAAGTACACAACTTTCTATTTCACACTGCATATATTTAGAATCTAGATATTACCATACTATCACTATTTCACTAAATGCTAATAAAAACCTGTTTACACTGCATTTTGCCTATGCAATTAAGTTTAAGGGTTTTTCCATTCTGTTTTACATTAACAGAAAAAGTAGTAGCTACCTCATTAGCATCCTAGTCAAGTACTTTTGAAACCTTTAGCGTGGGGAATGAAAAGCTATTGACAGTTCTGGAACACAACCTCCCCACATCCACACGTATCTATCAGCCCAATCGCATCAATACTGTATTTGATGATCCATGTTCTTCGTAGATAATCAGTGAAGTACTCCACACTACTGGAAGATGATCTTATTAGGCATCCCCCTTGCCAACATACACTAGTTTCCCACAAGATAAGGCTAAAGTGGAAAACCATGATGTCATCTGTTTCAGCAATCAGCACCTGAAGTTGGAACAAATTCTGTTTTGCACAGAAAGGGTTGTCACATACACCAGCAATTTGTTTCAATTTTTAGCAAAAATCCTGAAAGCAAAAGGAAACCATTTGGTAAAAAATTTGCATGAATGGAACTGCAGATCTCTATGTGCAAAAATCCTTAAAAAACCCAAACTATTTCCCCCTGAAGTTCAAAAACTTCTTAAGCTGTTACTAATACGTACTGTATTCTCAATGCTCAAGTAACACAGACAAAAAAGTCAAACCTGTATAGCACAAGCTTCAAATTATCACATCATTGTCATTTCACTAACTGATCAAGCACAACTAAATATACCATCACTACATTCAGTGGGCAAAGAGCATCAATATCCAAAAGCAACTCTGTAATCAAGTGAAGACAAAGCAGAGCTAAGTATCTCCTCTCTCCGAATTATTTCCATGCTTCCTAGTTCAAGAGTTTTAGAAAATTAAAGCTATGCAAGAGTCCAGGTGACAAGTGTTACAGCTGTTACCAACATTGCCAATCTTAGTCAAAGTAGATGCTGCACAGAATTCAAAAAGGACTTCCCGTTCTCCCAAATGTATTTTTTCCTACATAGGTATCTAAATATCTAGATCATTTGGTATGCTACCTCCCACCCTTACCCATTCACACACAGTTCACACTGTTAATTATTGCTTGGGGAAGTTGTGACAGACCTTGCAAATAACTCCCACAAGAAAAATGCAACAGATTTAAATCCTTTATGGACTCAGGAATTTAAAGGCTAGGGAAGAAAAAAAGTCATAATCCCTTAGGTTGATCCCCAAGCACAGACAGGCCAAAGAACCTCGTTTATGTCTACCTCACTACTGAACCTCCTAGCTGAGCATTTAAGATATCCAGGTTCAATTTTCTGTTTTCAAATGAATGAGAACACACACAAGTTACTCCACTGCAGAGTCACCAACACTACTGGGAACTATTTTTTAATTTTGTTACACTCAGCATCCAGTAAAAGACACACACCACTTTGTTTCCTTGCTTTTATTAAAAAACTTGCTGTCAATATTCACTCTCTGTTACTTGGTCATTCACCTATCAGGTCATCTCAACCTTGGATAAATCTCACATTTTTTCACTAAAATAATGCTTTCACCAATGACCAATTTACTCTTACAGGTCTTGAAAAATATTCCTAAATCCTTCATCGTTAGAAGAAAGGCTTTCAAGGAAATAAAGCTGTATGCACACGACCTAATGAAGCCTGATTTCCCATACATCCTACCTAGATGACAAACAATGTGTAATAACCTGCAATAAGAAGTCAAATGCTTGAGGCAGCAAGATGTTTTCTCTCTCTCTCATCTGCCTCTACCCACAGACCGTAGAGGAATCCAGAGCCAAGATCTCCATACCTCTCAGCACCTTTGGACAGCCCTGGCAGAGTTAAAGGTAAATGGCACAGGGGTGGGGGTACATAGATATACTGTATTAGCACAAGCTTCATTTTCTTATGAAGCCATACTATAAAGTAAGCTACTGCTGCAGCCAGAAGTTGCTTACCAGCATTGCTTATTCGGGAGAAGCTGGGGAGACTAGACAAAAATAGGGAGAATATAGGCATGACAAACAGTTTACCTAACAGACTGCAAAACCATCAGATTACAATCAGTGATTACAAACAGCAGTCCAGCCTTTCCATTTCAGGCCAATCTTTCCAGGTTACTCAATCTGTACTTTACAGCAATACATGTTTTACACAAGTATACTACACACCAAAAATGAAAGCCAGGACCATCTCATCCTATAAGGAATCATTAGGGTGACTCAACTTCTCTCCATTCAGTTCTTTGAAATTAGAAGCTGTAGAGACACTTAAACCAGTAACATCACAATCCAACCTACAATTTACTCCTCATTTAATAGAAGCCACCTTTCCCTTATTCCCTTCTCCCCCTACTTTTAGAAACCCAGCTACAGAAAAGTTACAATTATTTCTAAATAGAGGCTCCTAGAATTCTGACACATTTCTGATTAACCAAATTACCTTTTTAAAGGCTACCAACTGCTTTTTAAAAAGCGGAAATGAAAGTAATTAACCATCCCATATACTGAAGTACAAACGCTGCTTCTTTACACCCATTACTTCCTCACACAGTCATCACAACAAACTAACAGAGAAGAACTTGCACAAACATCAACAAATCTGTCAGGTTTTGTTTATTCACAATAATGAGCAGAAACAGGCATGGGAAAATTCAGGTAAAGCAAAAAAAGTCAATATAATTAGGTGAAATCTGTAGGAGTACACTTAAATGTATTTTTCAAAGATAAATGATGTAAGATGCAAAAAGTCATATATACAAGGGCTTCAGAACATGGTACAGCAAGTCTGCAATCCAGATACTCTGCACATATATAAAAATATTATTGAACTGCCATGGCTGTTTCTTAAAAGCTGTTCCAGAATCTCTTAAACAATGGAGTCCTGCTGGCACAGCTACATGTTGCTTTAGGCTGGCTTGGGTCAACTGGAAGTCAAGACATCATAATCGGCTCTGCAAAAGGCCGTATCTCTGGCCACGCTGTATTAATGTCTTAGCAAAAATATGTGCCTGTCTGTGTACAGATGATACTGAGTAAACAAAAAAATATGCAGTGCCTCTTCTTCAGAACTCAGTCTCAATTCATCTATCTTCCTGAGGTCCCGGGAAGATTACATGAAGCTTTCTGCTCCAGCAAACCAGTATGAGCACTCTGAAGATGCATCGACCTTCTGTATATTTCAAGGTAAGAGACAATTTTACCTTAAGAAACTGGGATAATTTGAAGAACATTTGCCAGTGCATATGAAGGCTATTTACATGCCTATACCAAGCACTGCACTATTCCATAAATTTAAGTGAATGGAGTAAAGTTCAAGGATGCAGCCAAGAATTACTGCATACATTCCCCAACAGCATTTTTGGTTCTTAAATTTCTTTCAGGCCTGGGTTAACTGGGGTAAGATTTTCTGCTCTTTGAGAAGAAGTCTAAGATAATGACAACTTGCCGCAGTTTTCCTGAAAGTCTAGTTAATATAGTTCTCTTGGCCAATTCTAGTAACACTGGCAATTTCAAGTGATAGAAAACTGAAATAAAAAGTCTGTGACTACATTTACCAGCTATATTGTAAAATATCAACCCTTGAAAACTTTAACCTTCAAAAGAAAATTGAAATAGAAAGATTTCTCAGCAGGTCATCAAGCAGCAGTCTAGACACTGAAAGGTGCTTAACCTACAGCTATTTCTACCTTGTCATGACAAGCCATTTGGCACTGGCTTTACTTGAAATGGCCCATTCTTGGGAAAAAATAAAACAAACCCCAAAACCCCAATGCAAGAAAAGGGTGCAGGTATTGTGTGGAGTAGCCTTAACAGGGAAATATCTATGAAAGAGTACATGCCTAGTGTGTGGTCACAATGAGCAGTGACATTAACCTGCACCAAGACAACATGCTCCACCAACCAGAAAGATAGGAACACTTGTAAAATCACTCCAAAAGACTGTATGGTAGCAGTCATTTAGTCATCTAATCTTTCAAAGAATATTTCGCTGTATCACCAGTAGAAAAATCTTAACAGCACCAACAGCTTTTCCTACCTCAAGGTACTGATTCCCACCCACCCCCCCCCCAAGTACCTAAACTCAAAAATTTTGCTTTAGCATATTTCTTGCTGCTTTTAATCTCTATTAAGTACATTACAGGTTGGCATGACAAGCTCCTGTTTATAACCAATGGAAACACAGCATTAGCTGCTCACTTTATCAAGCCGCAGCATTACGGCTCAGAGGGAATAAACAATCCTTCTCTAACTGCTTGAAGCAAATCCCTCACATATACCCACTTTCTCACTCATTTAGAAGAGCTCTTTTCCTTAACAAACACACAGTTTACACCCTAAATTTTACAATTAATACTTGATGCATCTTCTATAATTATACCAGCTAGGGACTCCCAAACAAATTTCATTTCTACTAATTGGAACAACAGCTTAGAGGGGACTAATGCCCGAGATCAAAGAACCAGACAGATAGTGAGCTGCACTACCTAAAGTTAACAGTAACAGTTTCCTCCTAGTTAAAGGGACTTTTTTTCCTTTAATCCCCTCAGCAGCAGAAGTACTTGGTAGGTTCACACTTACCCCTGCCAGTTCTTGTTGAATAGGAGCAAGCTGGGCTTCAGAAGTGGGACTCGGGGTAGCACTGACTGAGGCAACAGCGGGAGCAGGGTGCTCAGAGTCGCACTCACCAGCTGATTCTTTGTGACCCAGACCATGGTGGGGGGGCTCAACCTCTCCCTGGGGGTCCTCGCCTGAATCCGACAAACCTTTTTGCTCTGCAGGGGACTGGGAGCAGAAAAGACAACGTCCCTTCAATGCAAGGCTGCAACATGAGAGAGCAGTCGTCCTAGTGAGAGGATCTGCTAATCCCTTTTTAAATTCCACTGTTTTCACAGTATGGTGGATGGAATCGCTTGCTGCTGAGACACCAATTAAAATACACACAAACCAGGTAACAGAACCTGCTGACTGAATTGGCTTCCCCTCCCCACAAAAAGCACCAGTTGGAGCAAATGCACTTTTTTGAAAGTTAGCTAAAAATGTCAGCGTCCCTGGCAAAAAAGCATTTTGCCAGCCACGGGGTTGTTGGGGTTTAACTCCTCCTTCTCTCAAGGCCTGAAGGATAGCTAATTGCTTTTACCCCCACATTCAGATGTAAGAATTAAATAGACAATTACTGTAAGTAACTGTCCTTCACTGCTTCTTCAATGTTTGAGGGAGGTGGGGTTGATTATAAAATTCTCCACAGAAATTCATTATTATAACATTCACAAGATACACAATCCTTTCATATTCATGTGACAGTAAATTATCTGAAAAGCAACACCCGTGTTTTCTTTTGTAAATTAAAAAGTTTGCATATCTATTTCAACGAGGGTGGTGATAGGATAGCTAGTGCACTCTAATGGGATCTTATATTGGCTGAACTTCTGCAACAGACTCTTTACATTTCCTCAGATCATTTAATACTGCAGGTCTCCACTTGTAGAACGGAAGTTAAGCATTACCATATTCTGCACACATCTGAAGAATGAAAAAGTTAAGTCAAAGGTTTTGAGCCTGAACAACTGTATTGTGGTAAAGGACTAAATTATAGTCCATGGATAATATGCAGGCCAAGGACATTCTCCCAGCTGCGATCTGTGGGCCAAGCCTCCTGGTGTCTTATGGTGAAGTATCTGGAGATTCAAGCGGTTAGGCAAAGATGTTGCTCAGAAGCACGTAACCTTTGCTTGCTCTCAGAAAGCATTCAGTAGAATGGAGAGAGACTAAAAATGCTGATCATTGCCCAGGTCCATGCGAAACAGTAAACAGCAACCTCAAAAATAAACAGCAGCTTTTAAATCTTAAGGGCCCAAAGTTCTTCAGCTATGGCTTGGCCTGTCCTCAAACAGAAGCAGTTATTAAAAGACAGCAAAACATGCAATTTTATCAGCAGGTTCATTTCAGTTCAGTGCAGTTACTCAAGTTTTAAATCTTGCAAGAAATTACTATCATTAAGGCTCAAAATAGAAAAAATATATTTAATGGGGATAACATTATGTCAGGTAAAGCTGGGGATGCTGGATTTTTGTATTTTCAAAATTTTCTGGTTTTAATATGAAGCTGTTACTAACAGACCCAAACACTAACTTAAAATCCCACAGAACAAGAGAGAAGAGTTAAAGAACAGTTTTGGTTTAATTTTTGGTGACAAGTCTAGCATTCTGCTATTCTTACCTCTTTGGCTCAGAAGAGCATGAAAAGGCTCTCTGGAACTGGCCACAGCACTTACAACATATGTATGTTATTCATACATAAAGACAAGGGGTAGACACCTCAGTCCTCCACTCGATGTTTTATACCCATTACTCCTAGTCCCTTTTTTATGCTAACCCTCACTTTCAAACTTAACAGTATTCCAAATGTCACTCAAACTGTTTTCTTCCACTTCAAGGGCAGACAGCCATGAACAAGTACAAGAATTAAGTCACAAGTTACCTGCATCACACTAACTACAAAAGCAATTTTGCAAGCAGCAGCACTGAAGATGGGATTTTTCTCTCAGCTTACGTTGCATGTGTCCTCTGGTCCTCTCACTCCGCTACCCCAAATCCTCCCCACGTACCTCACAACACAAACCTCTCCCCATCTCTCCTCAACTTCACCAAACCAGATTCTCTGGCCATCCACAGGGCAGAGATAGCAGGGCCACACATCCAACAGCAGCTCTCCCTCACAAGGGAGGTAATTTGGGTCTCGCTGATCCAGTCAGGTTTCTAGTTTTCAGGAACATGCAGAACAGTTTAAACATTTAAACCTGTATCACCTTGTCAATAGTTACCAGAATCTGCGAGCTTTCAGCCTGAGGATCAGAAGAGAGCTGGCAGCATAACCAACTTCACTTGGCTTCCTAGCTGAAAGACTTCCCACTTCTCCAGTGGTCGAGAGTGCCAGACCACTACAGAAGAGATGACTGCAGTAGGACTGACAGACCACAGCCGAAGTCCAACTGCTGTACAGGTGATGAAGACAACCCTGCCATTATTCACACAGCCTTTGAAGAACCTGGGGCGGGGGTACAGACACCCTGAAAACCACAGTGGGGAAAATCTGAAAGCCATAACCAGAATAGTACTAGGAAATGGGGATGGGGAGACCATCCTTGTCAACAGCCAGAATGAACCTAAGGATGAGCTAACCATCACCAGGGATCTGGAGGCAACGGGGAACAATTCAGAAACTGTAGACAGACAGACTCTGGGGCTGAAGATGACTAAGAAGATTCAGTGCCCATAAGAGGCAAAACGCATAGGAAGAGGGTATGGAAGTGTTTCCACATAAAAATAGCTAAAGACCTTATTCTTCAGCCATAATACACAGAATTTGGAGGGAAGAGGAGTAGGAATGTAACTATGAAAACAGGATTGGCATATAGTATGGCAATGCAGTGACTCCCCCAGAGCAAGAGCTGGAAGGTATCAAATTAAACCAGGCTATAACAGGTTCAAAAAACCCCAACAAAACTAAAGGAGACAAAAACCCATCCTGCTGAACGCCTTGTCAGAGGATCATGCGGATGGTAGTAGCTCACATGCTTGGGTTCAGCAAGCAAGTGGAAAATTTCAAAGAAAAAAAAAAAAAAAAAGAGCCTTACCAGCAATTTACGCTGACTTTTAGCTACAGATCATAAAATTGCTAATAATGCAAGAATAGGCAAGAACATTCAATGCACACTTGTCCTATAAACTTAGAAGTGAAAATGACAAATATTTTACAAGTGATTCATATCAATACAGTTTAGAACACCTCAAAGTAGGCTAAGAAACATGCATAGATTTTAGTAATTTTTGTAATACATGGTGAGTATTTTAAGAAGTGAAATAAGCAAGGTAACCTTCCAGCATAAATCTGAATTCTATCTTAAGCAAAACTAGAATACGTGCTTCAAGACTTAGAAAAGAAACAAACCCAAAATAACAATTATTGCCAATCACCACTTCTATGCAGAAAAATCTGACACCAAGATGAGAATTTCTTGGCCAGGTCAATACATAAAATTATATTTTTTAAAAAAATATATATTAGGTGGATCAAAAACTACTGCAAGTTCAGAATTTTGTGAATAGTATGTGATTTAAGACATGGAAGACAAAACCAACAAAGACCTCAAGGATTTGTCAAACCAAAACTGCTCCAGACAGAAGTTTGTACAGCTGTTCTCAAAAAAGCATGTCCAAGGGAAATTGCAAGCTCTCTAAATTCATTTTAATCTTCAGTCATGTTTACTATTGTGTTTTCTAATCTCTTAACTTCATAAATTCTGATCTAAGTTCTTGTTTGAAGTTCTTTGGAGCTGGTGAAGAACAGTTCATCCTTTTCCTTTTTGCTGTCATGTTTTACGTCTATGATGATTTCTGCATCTTTTTGAGCCTCCTCTTCTCTACAGGAATCATTCCTTATAAGTACAGCTCTAGGAAGACCTTGGCAGAAATCTATTCCTGTCTCTTAAATACTAAGGCAAAGATCAATGGAGAGATTAATAATGTTAGAAAGCCAGCTACACAAACTCACCTTGCTCAGCCAGATCAAACAACATCTATTTTATTAAAACACAAAAATAACACACCTAGACTAAATATCTAAGAGTCTACTTGGAGATTTGGCTTCCTCTGCATTGCAGGAAATGAGGGACATGAAGAAATATGTAAGAGCTAAGATTAATATGATACTAAAACCACCAAATATATGCAAGGAAATAATATTCCTTTTTCATAATGACTGGCACAAACACTTGGGTCAGTTTTTACTCCCAATTCTAAGTTGAGCTATTTATGCCTCCTTTCCTCATTTTCCCCAAACTAGCACCCATATCCAATGGCCCAAAAAGACTACCCTCAATATATCTTTTCACAATCTTCACCTGCTTAGAGCTGAGGACAACTCTTGCTGGTATTCTCAGTAGCCTTTGACATTATCAGCCTCTCTATATGCCTCTAAGCTTTGCTTTGTACAACTGTCCTCTCCAAATATGTTTATGACTGCTCTTCTAAGTGCAGCAGTGTAGCAATATATTCACAATCATGAAGTCTTAAGCATTAATTTTAATCCCTTAAGTATACTATTGACTTACAACTAGGTCTTCCTAACAAAACCTCTTGGTATCTGTGCTAACCATGCTAAGAGAGCCTGGAAAATGAAATATTGTTGCCTCTCCCTAACCAAGTGACTTCCTCCACAGTTCTCTCTCTACCACCATCCTAAACCTACAAGTCATGCCCATTGCACGAACAACATTTTCTAATCATCCATCTCCTCAAACCACCAAAACCCAGGCATTTCCAAATCACGCTACATCAAACCAGGACTTCAACCAACCCCTACTTTATGTATTGTCTAATACAACTTCCTCTTTTCTAAACTCATGATCTTGCTCTCCAGACTACATGGGAATGCCATCTTTCTAATCACTTAAATCATTTTTACAACTCCACATCTATTTTTTAAAGCTCCACAGTTAAAAACCACAATGACAGATCTAACAATTTAAGGATGTAAATCCTTGTTCACTCCAAGAACCACCCCTTTACCACCCAGCTGCCAGTTATACCTTAATTTTGCAGCACCACTTAGGTATGGGACACGGCCAAAATACCACTTATCTTCCTTCAGAGCCATCCTTAAAAGCTCGTCACTACCAACTCACCTATAGAAAGCAGTACACTGACCAAAACTAGTTATATAACAAGCTAGAAATGAAGTATTCTTTTCTATATTCTACCATTACCTCCAACCCAGGCTGGTGGGGGAAAAAGGACACAGTGCAAGCTACCTATTAGTTAATGCCTTGTTTTAAAGTGCAAAAACATTTTTAAATTCTGAGTTGAGTACCTTCTGTAGTACTCATGACTAGGGAGTCATGATGATCCTCGTATTGCAACAATCAATAATGACTGGAAGAATACCACAGCTCACACTTACAAAACAAAGGACACTACTTTAAAAGCATTTTTAGACAAATTGTTTCTTTACAACACTACTGGTTAAATGTGTTTGAGCTATTATACCTACTTAATGTGTAAATGTAAGAAAGACTTCAGCATACTTTGACCTCAGAAACGCAAGTTAACTTTTAACTTCATAAAATGACTTCAAGTAACCTACAGCCAGAAACTGTCATGAAATGGTTTTATGGCAGAAGTTAAAATTAGTTTCAGAGCAGAAACACAAGTCTAACAAGTGACAAAAATTAATCATAGAAAAAGTTGTATCTATCAATTGAAAACTTTAATTCAAGAAGTGCTATGAAAAGTACAGTATAGTTCATGTACAAGTTATCAGGACAGATAACGGAGTAACAGTAACATTCTATGCTTAACATAACAAGGTTAGGACTTTATGTTGCTTTCAGATCTTAACAGCTATGAGTCTTCCTAAGCTGATGCAATTTTCCAACTAGTATCAGCACTAGAAGCTCTGCTTGTCAGAAGAATGAATTGCAATGTATAAACAAGGACGATATTTGGATGCTGTGATTCAGACATTTGCAAGAACTATCTCTATTTCACACATTGTAAAAAAATAGTCCTCAAAGAGTTAAGGAGATATGAAAATAATGAAAATGGAGACTCACTTGACAAATGTGGAAACAGCCAACTTTACAACCACCATTAATTGAGATCTATAATGAAAATCAGAACAGACTAATCCTATCTTTTTACCTGTGAAAGAAGACAACCAGAACCTCCTTACTGAAAGTAAAATTAAGAGGCATCATTCTGAACACCATACGCTTTTTGTCCCCTCCAAATAATCATGACAAACTGCAGGTTCTGATCATAGAATCATAATGTTTTAGGTTGGAAGGGGCCTTAAAGATCATCTAGTTCCAACCCCCTTGCCATGGGCAGGGTCAGTTTCCACTAGACCAGGTTGCTCAAAGCCCCATCCAACCTGGACGTGGAACACTTCCAGGGGTGGGGCATCCACAACTTCTCTGGGCAACCTGTTCCAATGCCTCGCCATCCTCACAATAAAACATTTCTTCCTTATGTCCAATCTAAATCTACCCGCTTTCAGTTTAAAACTGCTACCCCTTGTCCTATCACTATACTCCCTGATGAAGAGTCTGTCCCCATCTTTCCTGTAGGCCTCCGTTAAGTACTGGAAGGCCACTATAAGGTTGCCTCCAGAGCCTTCTCTTCTCCAGGCTCAACAAGCCCAACTCTCTCAGCCTGTCCTCATCAGAGAGGTTCTCCAGCCCCCTGATCATCTTCATGTCCCTACTCTGGACCTGCTTGAGCAGGTCTATGTCTTTCTTATGCTGGGGGCTCCAGAGCTGAACACAGTACGGCAGACGGGGTCTCACGAGAGTGGAGTAGAGGGGGAGGATCACCTCCCTCAACCTGCTAGCCACACTTCTTTTGATGCAGCCCAGAATGCTATTGGCTTTCTGGGTTGTGAGGACACGTTGCTGGCTGATATTCAGTTTTTCATCCACTAATACCCACAAGTCCTTCTTCACAGGGCTGCTCTCAATCCACTCATTGCCCAGCCTGTATTTGTGCTTGGGATTGCCCCGACCCATGTGCAGGACTTTGCATTTGGCCTTGTTGAACTTCATGAGGTTCACACGGACCCACCTCTCAAGCCTGTCAGGATCCCTCTGGATGGCATCCCTTCCCTCTAGCGTGTCAACCGCACCACACAGCTTGGTGTTGTTGGCAAAATTCCTGAGGGTGCACTCAACCCCACTGTCCATGTCTCCGACAAAGATGTTAAACAGCACCTGTCCCAGTACTGACCCCTGAGGAACACCACTCATCACTGCTTTCCATTTGGACATTGAGCCATTGACAGCAACTCTTCGAGTGCGACCATCCAGCCAATTCCTTATCTACCCAGTGGTCCATCTGTCAAATCCATGTCTCTCCAATTTAGAGACAAGGATGTTGTACAGGACAGTGTCAAATGCTCTGCACAAGTCCAGATAGATGACGTCCATTGCTCTTCCCTTATCCACCAACGCTGTAACCCCTTGCAGAAGGCCACCAAATTTGTCAGGCATGATTTGCCCTTAGTGAAGCCATGTTGGCTGCCACCAATCACATCCTTATTTTCCATGTGCCCTAGCATGGTTTCCAGGAGGATCTGCTCCATGATCTTGCTAGGCACAGAGGTGAGACTGGCCTGTAGCTCCCCAGGTCTACCTTTTTTTCCCCATTTTTAAAAATGGGGGTTATGTTTCCCCTTTTCCAGTCAGTGGAAACTTCCCCAGACTGCCATGACTTCTCAAATATGATGGATAGTGGCTTAGACACTTCACCTGCCAGTTCTCTCAGGACCCGCAGATGCATCTCATCAGGTCTCATGGGTTTGTGCACCTTCAGGTTCCTTAGATGGACTTGAACTTGATCTTCTCCTACAGTGGATGGTTCTTCATTCTCCCAGTCCCTGCCTGGGAGACGTGTTTTGTATGGATTGTCTTACAGTGTTGTAGATGTCTACAGAGTAGATATTTCTGTCTAAACTAGCTGTCCGGACTCTTCATAGCGGTAATAGTAAACAGGCATGCCCAAAGCATAATCCATTCAAGATTGCACCCAGGTAGTGCTGTTCATCTCTATCAGCCATAGAGCAACCCTAGATAAATGTCTCAGATGCAGCTGTATAAGCAAAATCAAAGACATGACCTAATGGAATTAGATTGGCCACATGCCAAGGACGCAGTCCAGGAGTAACAAGTCAGTGCCTTGTGGAAGTTGACCTCATCACCCAGGGTGAATTGTTCTATTAGTATCCAACTGGGGAATTCTGTCTTACGAGAACAGAGAACAAGCATTAAAGGCTCGTCTTCATCCATATTGTCCCCATTTTCTTTATCTGCCTTCCCTTAAGGTAGCACAGAGCAAATTACTTGCAAATTAGAAAACAGAAACTTCACAGGGCAGAAAATGAACGCAACTGAAGACACCCTTTTATTGTTTTCCTAATTCTAGTGTGGGCTGAATTACCATTGCAGTTATTACAGTGTAAAATGATGAGGTAATAAATAGCATTATTAGAAAGAAATGAACAATCAGGGAGAAAAATACTGAAGCGTATCCAGAATTTTTCCTATTTTATCTAAAAATCATCTGCCACATTTGATGCAAAAATATATTTGAGAGCTTTCCATATTGAGCAGTGAATAGCAAAGAAAAATAATCCTGAACAATCTGTTTCAATAATGATATTTAGTAGCCCAAAGCAGTATCAGCAAGAATACAGGACATTCTCCCCTTTTTGAGAGCCATGAAATTCTTGCTCCAGTCAGTTCACATTCTTCTCATAGGTCTTTCTGATCTCCAGTTTTCCTCTCTGGCTACAGGATCATCTGCACCACCTTCTCACATGATGTCCCCTAATGCCCAGTAATTAGAACTCAGCCTAGATCCTGAAGTACAAGTTTCATTCCCTCATACAGGAAACCTGAGATACATCATTGTAATTCATGCAGCTACCCATATTGTCCTTGGAGGCAGTTTGAATTCAGTGCAAGTTTAGATTCTAACAAATCCTGTCTGTGTTTGGGTGTAGTGATCTCTAGAAAGAGCATCAGACCAAATAGACTTCTTAATATGATCCAAGAGGTATCCCCAGAAGAACAGAGTAAGTGGAGTCTACAGGTGTTCATGCAGCAACTGACATGCCCCTGAGCAGTTTCCAATGCTCAGGTCACAGAATGGGTTTGCTGCTTTCCCTCAGAGCTCTCTTTCCAACAAGGAGTGTGACACTGTCAGTTTGTCCCCAATTTTGGCATCTTGTATTGCAGAGTAGAAACAGCCTGGGAAGCCAGCAAGTGCTAGGCTGCTTTGCTAAACTGTCATTTTATCACATTGTTTCTTCTTTGTCTTCCTTTTAAGCCCATGAATTAAATATTTAGAAAAGTGGATTACAGATCTCTCTGTCAATAGCAAGAGGAAAAACCTGAACATAAAACTGAATGTAATCAGAATTGAGTGGTTTTGTGTTAAGTTATTGGTTCGTTTGAAAGCATATGCTTTCAAACTGTCCAAAGCAGTGTGCTCAACCTACAGCCACCCAGGCCAAGCATGGTCAGAAGCTATCTCCTTGTCCCATTTGGAAAATGTAAAAGAGCTTGATTAACTGCCTCCCCCCATCCTTCCTCCACACGCTGATGCCCAAAGCAGCAATATGGATCTCCTCAGTCTTACATGGTTGTCCTCAGTCCTGGGCATCTGTGGTTTGCTGCTACTTCTCAACCTGTACAGTAATTCCTAATTTTTATCAGGATCACAGCTAGGATTCCACTCAGACTGAAATCAAAGAGACAGAGAGAATCTGTTTCCGAAGGTGATGTAAAAGCTGAAAGGACACAGTAGAACTGTGTGCCAAAGGCAAGTGGCTGAAGTAGCAGCTGAATGTTTAGCCTGTGGCTCAGCTAGCACTGCTTCTTGTGCAGACTTCCATGTTTGTATTTCTTCTCATTTACATGTTTCCATAGTTGGAAAAGGACATGAGAAGTGACACAGAAGAAAGTGACAAGGATGAAGAAAGAGAAAAGATTAGGGAAAAGGAGCAAAATGGGATCACATATTTCAGCAACGTCACAAGCAACAATTATATCCAGAGGAATGGGTCTGAGCCACTGAACAACAGAACCCATCTCACCAATGGCCATGTCAAGGAAAGATAACTACTGTTCATGTGCTTCTGATATGGTCTTTAATGAACCCAGTCCACTGTCTTTAGAAACAGTTTTGCTCATTGTGTAGATAAAATGGAGTGCAATTGCAGTATCATAGCTGAATTCCTGCTTCCCATAAACAAAGTGTTGATAGTCAGTGATATTTGAAGGAAGTTTTTGGTCTTTCTTCAATAAAAGCTTACTATAGGTTGTAGCCTTGAAGCAGATAGAAAGGGATCAAAGTGCTTTGACTTGTATTAGACTGTACCATACTTGTTAAATGTGTTAAATCTTGAAACATACTTTAAAAAAAAAAAAGGTGGATAAACTATGGCAGTGTCAAGTCTTAACCACCTAATGTTGTTTGATAGGAATCTGTTTAGCCTTGATCAACCTCTGGAGGCCCTGGCCCATTGCCACTAATGATTGTGGCTAACAAGTAAGTGTGACACTCTAAATCTTAATACAGGGACACCTCTTTTGAGAAGACAGGTGCCCCATACACACTCAGAAAATTAAAATTAAGCATAATGGAATGAGAGCTTTGGAAAGACACAGGAGAAAACATTTTCTTCTCAAGGGAAATGCTGCTGTGTGCCACATGACCAGTTTTGTAATGGTATGGATCTCAGTCCCTTCTATTGTCAGCATTATTGCCACAAAGGTGGGAACTCCAAAGCCTAGACTGGAGAGAGAGTACCCACCCAAATCATAGTTGGAAGAGCTGGAAAATCCAGGCAGCTGTGTCTCAGCTGTCAGGTAATCCTTTAAACCTGTCTTGGAAGGAAACACAGAAGAAAAGTGGCAAGAAACTAGATAATCTAGAAGACAACACTGATTAAGTGCTCGTGTTCTCACCTAGTGTGATTGGCGCAGTGGGAAATGTTTACAGAGTCAGCTTGTGGCAAGAAGGGAATACATTTCCCCTATCCTCAGAGGAAAAAGAACCCAGAGAAGATCTGCTGAACATTATGGAATAATGCTTTAATGTGGCCTTCTAACCCTAGGGCCTTTGCCTAGATGTATCAATAATAGCAAGTTTAAAGCAGTAGTCCATGAAGTCATGATGCAGTTCTGATTCAGTTTGTTTAGGTGTCCTATATCTTATACCCTGTGTAGCCTTAGACTTTGGATTCTGTAATCCCTTTAAAAAGTTAAATTAGTATGACATGGATTTCTGTTTTACAGGTCAATTAATCTATGAAACTGAAGTATTAACAAATTCGCTGTAATGATTGCAGGGACTTAGACTGCCAAGGCCATGCAGACACTTCCCTATATGTGCCCAATAAGGGCCAATGCTAACTGGGGGGGTACATGGACCAAGGAAGTGCCTTTGAAGAGGTGGTGCACATGTTTAAAATTAAAAGGCAAGTGACAGCATAGAAGGGCAAGATGGTTTTCAGCAATCCACTCAGTTGACCTGAGATGTGACTGAGAGCGCTTTGTTCTGAGCTTGTGTGTGCTTATCTCAGGTTTCAGTCAAAATACATTGGATAATTTCAGATAGGAAAAAGTGGTTCCAGCGTGGGTGATTCCATGGCAGTAACATGCTCTGGGAGGAGAGCATCTGTTCTTGCATCATCATTTAAACTTGCATTTCCTGAAGATAGTTTGTTTCTGAAACCTTGAGCTAATTTGAAGATGGAAGTACATGTTCTGTCTACTGTCATGTTTCTTTAATCTGAATCTACAATCTTGCCACTCCTCTGCAGGTGATGTGTTCAGGTGCGGTGGTTATATATCATTTTGTACTACTGAATGTAAACGTTCTTTATAAATTACTTTTGAAAGGCTTGATTGTCTGGGCTCTTTTCTACTTCTTTAACTAGCAGGAGGTAACCTGACTAATTGCACCTTATAGGTGGATGTGTGATGAGGGTGACACATATGGGTGCCATTGCCAAGGTCGATACATATGCAGTGTGCATAAGAGGATGTTGCATACGCAGGACATGCAGCTGTACTTGGCCATGCCAGTAGAGAACTGCAGCTGCCTGATTTGTCACCTACTAGGTAAAGGCCCTGTGTTTGGCCCTGGAACAAGGGACACTTTGGGGCACCCCTACATTAGACCTAGGGGCAGACTAGGTTACTTAGTACTGCCAGGGCAGTGGCAAGTCCAAGGTTGCAGCACCAGGGAGATGCTTTGGACTTGCAAGGACAGGAGGAGAGAAATTAATGACTATTCTTTTTCATGAGGTTTTAGAAGGCTAGGAAAGATCCCTGTTGTAAAATCACATCACCTCTCGCCTGAGAAGCAGAATACTTCCCAGAGACTGCACAATTCACTGTGGAGCCAGTGCAGACATATGTTGATGCCTGCTGAATTTTATCCTCAGGGCTTTGCTGTAGTCCTGAAGATTGAGATAAGCTCATTAGGAGGCAAATGTGGTTCTTGTGAAAGGATACATCAAGCATTCAGGAGAGCTGTTAGACAATTAAGAAGTACTGAGTGCTGCTTTTAGCTGAGGAACTGAGCATGACAGTGATGAATCACTGGGGCAGATCAACTGCCAAATTCGTTTTCTTGCCATCAGCTTGCTAAGGCAGCTTCTTTAAGAAGCTCTGTGTGTAATCAGCCTCCTCCCCACATTGCTCTGCCTTCTCTACATCTGCTCAAGTGTTGGGAAGCTTGTGAGTGCTATGATAATATTTATTAATTTAGTGTATCAACTCCTTGCACACTAAGGGCATCACAGTCCCCAGCACAGAGAAGCTGTTGTAGAAAACCTGCAGCAAGACTGTCATTTGTCTGCTGAAAAGCCCAGCGGAGCAGATGAAGCACTGGGTAGCACAGCATAATCTGTATCTATTATTTCCCCTGTATCTTTATCACCCCATGTGCACAGAAGAGGCGTGCATCACACAGTGTGTGCATCATGTAATGTTATCAAGCAGCTGTGGGAGATGAGGTGTCCAGCTCCAGGTGAGCTATGAAAAAAAGAACATTTACTGGTGCTCCCAGGCTGCTGTGCGGTGGGCAAGTTGAGGACTGACAAAACATGGTCCCCAGGCTGGCATCTGGCCGTCCTAGCCCAAAATTATGGCTGACATGAATCTGCTGACTCCAGTAGATGTGGACATCTAGTGCTGGTTTGGATCTTGTTTTAAGAACAGTTTGGCACAGTTGTTCCCTTCCCCCTGCACACACTTGGGAAACATCAGGGATGTGCATCCACCACATTTTTTCATTTAGACATGTATGCCCAAGGGAACCTTTACTTGGATGGCCACACTTTGAAAGACATTGCTTTTCTCATTCGTACATGTACAACAGGCACTGCCTGCAGGTAAGGGTGTCCCTAAGAAACAGCAAGGCATTGTTTAAAATGCTGAAGTCGTGTCTAAACAAGAAAAGTGGAAAGGACCTGTAACGTTGGCAGATAAATGTGAACATGCAATAAAGCAGGCCAAGAGATATTTTGAGAAACAACTTGAAAGGCAATACCAATCTCTGAAACATTGGAAGGACTGCAGGAGTCATAGATAATCAAAGCATATAGCAAGAACACTGAGACAAGGTCAGGCTAGAGCCAAAAAATTCAGTGAGCTGCCTTGCATATGACTTCCCTGCTTAGAAGATCAGAGAGGATCCAATACCTGGCATCTTGCTGAGGCTACTTCCCAAGAGGATCCATCTCAAGCTGATGGGCGAGAAGATGTTACATAGCAAACAGACTAACTGAAAAATAACATAACTTCACACCTGGGTGGCATTCACTCACGTGTCAAGAGGAAACTCATACTAGAAGGAGTTGAACTACCAACTGTGGAATGCCATTTTTTGTTTCAAATCATCTTGTTATCAGAAAAATTTAAGAAGGTTCCAAGTGGGAATGTGAGGAGCTACAGTCATCTGTAGTCTGACATCCAGACTGGTCAGACTGGTAGAAAGTGTAATAAATTATGGAATTTGTGAAAATACATATGAACATAATATTGTAGGAAAGAGTCCCCATGGGTTGTGTATGAGGAAATTATGTCTCACTCTGCTGGAGTTATCCCAAAGAGTCAGTGGGCACATGCAGAGGAGAGAACCTGTTACCTACTCAGCTTTGCAAAGGCATTCAGAAAGGTCCCTCACCACCTGCGAAATCCACCTGAGGTTACTGTGGGAGACAACAGGGTTTTTTTGCAGCTATGTATTGTTGCAGGTGCCCCAAAAAGGGGGAGGGAAAGGCAGATGGGAAAATTTGCTGATAAAGTTACTCATGATGATGATGCAGACTGATTGCAATCAGTTGCGGAAGAGTTTATGGTACTGAGGGACTGAGTGATAAAACACAAGTGAAATTGAATATGGAGGAGAGAAATGTGGTGCGTGTGAGAAGGTCTCCTGAATTGCTGGGCTGAGTGTTAGCACTTCAGAATCGTTTTGGGGAGTGGTATATCAACTTGGTGCTCAGTATGTGATGGTTCAAAATGCAAATAGGATATGGGATGTTGCTGGGCAAGATAGAGGAACCAAAACTGTGACCGTTGGGGCCCTGAGTGTGCCAGAGCTTAATAGCAGTGACCAGTCTCACCTGGGACCTCCACCATCCACACTTTCTGCCAGGTATCAGAGCTGATTAATAGGTGAGGGCTTTGCAGCCTGAGAAGGAAAAGGCTGGTAGAAAGAGGGGGCAAGAGAAAAGCCCCTGCTATTATTGCCATCAGGTAGGGACTTCAGTCGTCTATGCAGCAGGGTGTAATTGAAGTTAGCCACCTCCTTGACACCTACTAAATTATTTTCTTGTACTAGGACATCTTACCCCACCTCCAAGCTCACAGGCAGGTCAGAACAAGTGATGCTATTTCAACTAGTCTGAAATCATATCCATGGGATTGAGTGAGAGGTGGGGAGTATGAATGATGAGCTATTGGGCTGGAATCCTGATTTAGGAGTCCTGAGTTTTATGATTTGCTGCTATCTGCTTGCTGAATCCTGGAGCCTCTGCTTTCTTTGCCTACCACCTTGACCATGATGGGACTGTCAGAGGGGTTCTGGCACCATGAATACTGGCTGCCACCTGGAGCTACCTGGGAAGACATGAAGGAATCTGCAGACATACAGTACCCACAGCCTCAGGACCTCTTCCTCTGCATCCCTGGTGCCCTGCTCTTGACCATTGTCCAATGCTTCTTCGAAAGGTAAGTGCAGCAAATCTGGTTTCTCCTGTGCTGGTTGCCACCAGTGTCTTGCAGGGTCGCTACAGACTAATCCTTACCTCCTTCCTGACCACTACAAAGTGGACAGGGGGTTGTCCCCAAGAATACTGAATCTCTCTGCTTTTTGTGGCATATGGTATTTGTGTGGCAGCTCTTTGCTCTGCCCTCCCTCTCTCCTGTGCCTGTAGCAAAACCTGTACCAGCAGGGTGAAAAGACAAGCCCGTCACTCAGTCACATCTCAACTGTGGGTGGAGGGTCGCTCTGGAGAGAGTCCAAGGGGGAGCTTGCAACACAGATAAGGGATTTGCTGGGTACGTCAGTGCTCAGCCTGATCCTAGAGGATGCTCCCAAAGGTGCTATGTGAGCCCCCACTCAGCACAGAGGCAGAAGGAGAGGATGACCACGGCTCCTGGAGCTCACTGGGGGACCACTTTGCTCATACCACTCCTCCTTGCCCAGCTCTGCCCTGCTCTCTCCTCCCAGCACGAGATCCCCAGTTCGGTCAGGGGTACTCCCATGCCCTGGCTGTGGGCATTCACCTGGCTGAGGGCAGTGGTACTCCCCAGGGGAGCCTGAGGGCCAACGGGCATCTCCCCAGGACTCCCGGCTGGAAAGGAGGCAGGTACACAAGGCTCAGCACAGGAGATGGGTTCAGACTGGGCTTTGGGGCCCTTTTCCAGGAACACAGAGACTGACACATGGGGAGGTACAGACCAACCATCACGCACAGGAAACTGGGGAGCTGATCGGTAAAGTGGGGCAGCGTGCTAGTGTGGGCAAACCTGCCGAGACGCTTCCCTGCCAGGCAGAGCAGGACTTTGGGCAGCGGGTGCATGAAGCAGCAAGGCTGTGCTCGGCAAACCTGCCCTCAACTGGGACACAGGCTTCCTCCTGTGGCCTAGAGGAGCTGGGGGAGCACTGGGCCATGTCCCTGGCTCGTGCCTGCTGTGCACGGCCATGTGAGGAGCGGCGGCAGACAGGTGCTGTAGGAAGAGCCAGAATTAATTCCAGGGTCTTGAGGTCTTCTCTGAAAGATGGTGCACTTGCTTGGCTTCCTAGAAACAATGAGGTTTTAGAAACCGGTGCCTCCCGCCAGAGCTTTGCTGGGGTTTCCTGCAAAGCTAGTGTTTCCTGCAGGAATCAGCATAGTGGGACAGAGCCCCACAAGCCTGGTAACCCTTGCAGGGGATGGGAAATCCCTCAGCCCCCTCGAAGGAGAACACAGGCACACAGGACATGTGGCAATTTGTCTCTCTACAGCTTGCCAAGACGCTCCATTACATGAAATGGAAGCAGGTCTGTGAAGCAGTCTTTATTGCCTTTGCTGTGGTTTTCATCATGTCCCAGCTTGTCATTTTCCTGTTAATGTGAGTTATGTTTTAATGTTCTCTGAACATGGGTGTTATGCACTATTTGAGCTTCTGGAGAGATGACCCTCCATGCTGAGGGGAGGAAAGGCAGGGAAAAGGACTCTACAGGTAGGCTCAAAGATTAATCCAACCGGAACTGAGGAACCCAAGAGAAAAAAAACAGGGTTTAACTATATTAATTAATTAACTGTATTAATTCATCTAGAGTCACAGCCTCTGCCCTTCTATTCCCATACACTCACCGTCTCTCCTAGGCAGGGACCGTCTCCCACCTGGAGCTCTCTCATGCTGTGATGACATGCTTACACGCAGCCACAGCAGCTGACTTCTCATGAGCTATTATGGCACTGGAAATGTTTGAGGACTGTCTTTCTCCATCCTCTTAATGCCATCCCCACCACAGTCTGAGGATAATCCTTCTTCTCCTCTCCTCCTGCTCAAGACCTGATGTGACTCTTCCAGCGTGTAAGGAGTGGCCTCCTCCTGTTGCAAACACTGGGTCCTACAAGAGAATGCAGGTGCAAACTGTACTGGTTAGAATTTCCCAAGATTTTCTTAGCAGACAAAGAAAGGCCTGCTTATAACTCTATTAAGATAAAATTAATATAGAAAGAATGGCATAGTAATTTAAGGTGACCCACCGTCTATTTGAAATAAAACAAGAAAATCATGAGTACAAGCTAAGGATTCAGGAGAGAGGATACTCAACATTGTGGGAGAGTATCAGCAATGATGCCTCCAGAAGCCATGCAGAGGCATCAGTCTTGGAGAAGGGCTTTTGCCTCCACACATCTGACCACGCTCCCAGCCCTTTAACTACGCTGAAATTGTTCCCTTTTTTTTAATCACTGCCAAGTCGCCTGGAAAAGCTGATTCTAGTTAACTTCCCAGAAACTCATTCCACAACACTTGCATTATAGTCTAAGGTTTCTGTTTTCTTTCAAAACCAAACATTTCATTTATTAAACCCAGAAGAATTTTTTAAATTGGACATGTTATACACACATAGGGACAAGTCTGCATTGCTGTCCTCTGTTCCTGCCCTGGCTCCCTACCAGCACTAAAGATGCTGAGTTTTGAATTTTGGTCCTGCTGCCTTTTAGTTTGGATGCCTGTGAGACTGACTTTGCGTAACAAGTCCCAGATGCTGGTGGTGAAATGGCTCCCTTTTAGAGATAAAAGCAATAAAAGCTTGAGGCAACTTTTCTGAGGAAGAAACTAGAATAACCATGACTTCAGTTGTCTCCACTGTGAAAAGTCAAGCCCCACCATCTCAACCTGCTGTATCATAACATAAGGAGAAGGAAGATAACAGAAGTCCCAGGTCAGACCAGGCGTCCATCTAGAGCAGCACCTGTCTGCACCAGCAGCAAGAAGCAGATGTCTAGGAAGGCAAGAGCAGAGCAAATATACACACTATATCCCACAGTGTTTCCTAGCTTCCAATTTCATGTCTTAGATGATAACTTGTGGAGGAGGACACATACTAGCGTTCATGATTTCTCTCCTGTGCTGAACTGCTCTCTGTTCTGTCTGCTTTCCATTTCAAGACCAGCACTTTCCTCCTTTCTGTCCCGTAACTGATAAGATATTTCTGTGACTTCTGCCAAAAATAACGCCCTGCCCAAATGCTTATCTGTACCGTCAACTCTTCCCTAACTTCAGTTAAAAAAATCATTTAGAATCTTATTTAAGTGCCAGTGGCCAGGTCCCCTTATGGTTTAATTTTTGTCCATTGCTTCTCTCCAGACTTATTTTAGGAGAAATGCTGCTAGTTCCTGCTGCTTCTGGGAAGCATTGCAGGTTGCCGATAACCAATCTGTCTGCAAAGACTATTGTTGGTGATTTTAATACAGAGTTTCCGCAGGTCCTCTGGGACCCGGGACATTCTTTGCGAGAGCTGGGCAGAGTGTGAAGCCCGATGGTGCAGTCCTGCTTAGCTCTGCCCTGGGGATACATGAGCCAAGTATTTGCCCAGAAAGACACTTGACCCTTGTAAGTCTGAAAATACTTGGCCTGCTTTAGTCTTGTGTCTGCTGATTTATCTCTCCCTCTCTCTTTCCCACAGCATACACTATTACTTTGTGACAAAATTTCAGTTTTTCCTCATAAGCTGTCTGATAAACGCTTTCCTGATGATCCTGCAGTTGTTACACATCTTCTGGTCCTACCTAATCCAGATGATTACATAGGTCCAATCTAACCAGGTGACCTTCGGTGTCATCCTCCACGGTGTGGTATGAAAAATCTTTGGCTCCTCTGTGCCACGGCTACTCATGAGAGACCAGGAGCTCCCTGGTGACTCCTGCATGCCTGCAGGGAAGGGACTGGAGAAGCGGGACTGCCCAACAAACAGCCCGAGCTCTTCCGAAGTCACGCACTGGGAGTTGTGTGGATACCTTTGCTCACACGGATCAGAGCAGCAGCTCACTTCTAGTCTGCAGCTGCGTCCTAGTGACCTGGGACTATCCACAGTCCTTTCTCCTCACTGCCTAACAGCTGCTCAGCATGCAGTTTGGGAGAACAGGAACCTGGCGCTATGTCCAAAGTGGAGTACGGAAGGAGCAGTCAGGTAAGCCTGGTAGATAGCACGCTGTGTATTTGCACCTCTGAGTTTTGGGTGCATTCTGAAGGCTTTTGATGCATGCCAGAGTTTGTGTAGGCATCACTGGAAGAAACCTTGTCATCAGAGATGCCAGTTCCCTGGCCTGCCTTGCTAACTTAAGCAGATGGCATCTCGGTATCCTCTGAGCGGATTTGTGAAGGCTTTGGGGATCTGTGGCCAGAAAAAAACCACCACAGTGTTGGTGTTATGTCTTCAGCTTACCTTGAACTACCCCTTCACTGAAGCTAAATTAAGAGAAAAAACAGTTTTTCTGGAGGAAATGATGGAGCAGACTCTCATCAAGTGTGTAGATGACTGAAAATGAGGAGACCAGCCAATATGCTCACTGACAAATACGTGCTGACTTTCAGAGCTTCGACAGTAATAAACTGCACAGGAAAATATGCAGAATAACTATATAATAGAATAAATACTAACTAATTTTCAGAAGGTCACATTACAAGAACATTATTAGGGTGACAAAAAAAGGCATCAGAAGTTAGGTGAAACCATAACAAAGTGAACCTCTGGCAGTTTTTTACATCAACCTCCCAGAGCAGGGCCAATTTCAACACTGGCTTTAAGGACATGATCACACCTGTTATTTTATCTTAGCTGTCAGGTTAACACACCAGTGCTGTGCAAGAAAACAGGACTAGTCCCCTCTAATATATACCACGATATAGGTTTTACAGCTCACTTAAATTGTGTCTTTCCTACAGAAAATAAAAGATGCCAGAAGTGACACCGAGGAAAGTGACAGGAGTGAAGCAGAGGATCTGGCAAATAACAGAGTAACACGGGTCTTGCTGCAAAACACCAAGAGCTGGGCAGACTCTTAAAAGCAGGGAGGGTGAGTGGGACCCTGGGGGGAGAGGCCAGACAGGCTCACAGATGGCTTCACAGCGGTCTGCCTGAGGCACCATCCAATGTCTAGATGGAAGTAATTTCATTATAGTGTTTACAGGCAGTTAAGTCACTTCAGGAGATGTTTTCTTCACTTCTCCCATTTGGACCATCTTTTACTACTACTCTATGATTTATCCAGGAAAAAAATAAGGCCTACCAGCCAAAGTCTCACTGTAAACAGGAGAAGAGGGGTTGAACAAGCTGCTGAAGTTATGACACCTAACTGTGGTTATCTCGAAACCTTCCCAAAGGTTCATGAGATAATAAATTACAACTGCTGAAGATTTAACTGACTTGCAATTTCACAAGATACTGGCAGTCATTGCTAGCCACCTCATGGTTTACACCTAAACCAAAGAGTCTGTTTCACCTAGATTTTGCATGATACTGAAGTTCTTTAGAATATCGGATCTTATGTCAGTAGGAAAATCTTCTTAGAAACTTACTGGAGGTCTGATGTCACTGCTAACTCAAAAACTCAGAAAATGCAGAGGAGAGACATATCTACATATATTTACGTCTGTAAACAATATACAGAAACCTGAAAACACTGTCTTTAAAATACCTTTTCTACTCAGGCTTTGAGTATGCTTCCAAGGGATCTGACACATTTTACACAAATACTAGGGGAAACTGTTTCTGAAAAATGCAAAGAGGTGGAGAACAAAGGATAGTGCAACTATAAGACACTGCTGTGAAGTACCATGGTCCACCTCCCACATCTGACCTATGCAAGGCAAAATATAAATACAGGCAGGAAAGACGTGCGAGAGAAAGGCAGAAGGACCTGAGCCAGCATTCCCTTGAAGGACTTTGACATTCAGATCTGCAGGCAGCAATGCTGAAAGGCAGCCAGCCGCCTATCTCTGCGGGATGCCAGCCTTGAGAAGGATGCCTGTTGCCTAGCCCCGACTAGCTGTACTTTGCTGGGAGTGCAAGGCCCTTCATTAGGATAGCTGGTGTAAGGGTTTGCACAGGAATTATTTCACCCTGTCTCTCAAGGATGATGCTTTCTTTTAAAGCCCCAAATCATACGGGAGAATCTCCGCTTTTAAAAGATGTATATAGCCTCCAGGACACAAGAGTCCAACTGGCCATTGGACTCCAAGAACAGGCCCAGCTTTTCATTGCTGCCAGCTCCATCGCAGGGGAAGCACCAATTCTGCTCTCGGCTCATGGAGCTGGCAATGCTGCATCCTGGCTGCAGGCTGACAGATGGACTAGAGCCAAGCCAGCCTGGATTGAGAGGGCTCCACATTTGCAGGCCTGGATAGAGTAGCTCCTGGCACCCTGACGTAGTTCTCAGTGGTAAGGTTGCTTTTAACCAACACCTTTGGGTTTTTAAGGCCTCTCCTGTTCTCTGGAGATGATAATCATTCAGCTCAGGAACTCTTTTAAGTACATTTTCCTTTCCATGTTGCTGCATCGCATCAAAGAACCAACAGATGACAGGAATGCTTGTAGCGCAACCTCCCAGGTCGGTGCTGTTGCACTCTCCCCTTCTCGTTCAGTCAAGCAGACTCGTGTGGCAGCCATTCTCCCAGCTGCTCCATGCTTGGGAGGCCTGACCTGCCTTGGAGATCTATCCCCGCCCGCAGCGCTAAGTCCCTAGTCCTGCCCATCAAACCCTCTTCCTCATACGCAGTCTTTAATTAAGGCTACGTGCAGGTCCCTGCTCCTTGCACTCTCATTTCAGTGCTTGGGGATGGGGATTTTTATTCTGGGTCCTTACAGCAATGAACCCAAAGGGGACTAGGGAACTGAAGCAAGACTCCTTGAGTGCGTGCCCCAGTTTGCAAATGGTTATCATCCTATTCCTGAATACATAAATCCAGAATAGCCTCTCTCCTTCTGTGGTGCTCTCCAGCCTGGAATAAAGGTAATTTTAGGAATAATTACATAACCTGGGAAACTTGCTTTTTTCAGGCTAAAATTATACTGATACTGGGTATGGCGTGACAGCAGTGGTTGGTTGTTGGGGTTTTTTTAGTGCTGTAGGACAGAGTAAAGAGTTCATAACATCCTGCTGAAGCTTCTCTTGACACACATTTGATTTGTTATTTTACTCCTACAATATTTTCTAACACTGATGCAATGACTTTCCTGTCTCTCCCAAGGACAGAAAGTCACAGAGGTTAAAGGTCAGAGCAGCCCTTTATTTAGCATCAACCCTGAGGAGTTTATGTACCATAACAATGCTGACCAGTATTTCCAGTAATGACCTGCAACCTTTGTGTAGACACAAAGGTTTCACTGGCTTTTGCTTCAAGTTCAGTTGCCAGGTAGAAAAAAAAAAGACAAAGTTATGAAGGAACAGATCTATTTTCAAAATTAAAAAATTTCACAGACCAAACTTGATGCAATCTGACTCCCATCAGCTGTAAAGCACATGACTTTTTGGATATGCTGGATCTGGCATCGCTCATGCCCATGTATCAAATCTTCGCACAGACACACATCCATGAATAGGCAGTGGGCAAGGGAGTTTGTTATCTATGACCTGGCACATATCAATGTAGGGATCAAAGAGGACTACAATGGGGAGGGCACTGTTCCCCTTCCTCTGTCCAAGGAGATAAATTCGTCCATTCACAGTGCTGCATCCCATGAAGAACTTCTGGGTCAAGCATTCCTCATCCACCTGGGTCCATTCATCTGTCTCCACATCAAATCGAAAAGCTCCCCCTCCTATGGTGTACAGAGCACCATTCAGTGACGTGATGCAGAGGTCATACCTAGGAGGGAAGAAACCCTTGATCAGAATCAATAGAAAGATCTGGCCCCTGAAATATTCAGTGTGACCTTGGTCCTCATATCAAGAGTCCCATTTAAACAGAGAGTCACAGAAATGTTAGTGGGACAGGACTTCTGGATTTCTCCAGTCCACACTCTTCTTGGAGCAAGACCAACACTAGAACCTTTCTTCTCCTGCTAGGTCCCAGAAGATTATTTCTTACCTTGGAAGCGGGGAGAATGAGATGACATCCCAGCTGTCCGTCTCTGTGTTCAGCCTTTGCACTCCATCATATACATGTCCATTTTCATCCAGGCCACAGACCACATAGATCCTGGTTCCCACACTGACCGCATCTCCTCTCTCCACAGGTTGAGCCATAGGACTCATGCTTTCCCACTCTGACTCTGTCAAAGCCATGCGCTCCACCGCTGGGATTATCCCTTCATCTGTGCTCCCTCCAAGTACGTACAGGTAGAGCCCTGCTCCTACTGCACAATGGCTATTGCGGGACTTCTTCATGGCAGGCCCTTCCAGCCAGCTATTGTCCAAGCAATTGTAGATAAGCACCCAATCCACACTATACCACACAAATTCATCCCGGAAATACCCTCCTGTCACAAAAAGGAAGCTCCCTGGAAAGACAGCAGAGAAAAGTGTCAGTTACATGAAGGCTGAAAATTGCTCCTGAGAACTAGGGTTCCCATTTCTTCCTGGGCTGTACCGATGAGGTGCAAAAGGAGCAGAGAAAATTACTGCTCTTTGTATCAGTTTGCAGTATTTGATTCCTCATCTGCACAGATATGCTGGGCCTACAGGATGCAGTAAGTCCTTCCAAGTCTGCTCCCACTCTTGAACAGAATTATGGAAACATTGTTTGGAAAGAACCCCTGGGGATCTCACATCCAAACTCCCACTTGAAATGGGACTATCACCAACACTAAATAAGGGAAGCCATGGTACTGAGCCATCTTGAAAGTCTCCAAGCATGAAGATTTCACAACATCCATGGGTAAGTTTAACTTAATGGGGACTATAAATCATAAGTCACCATCTGTCAAAACCACCATGGAAGAGAAGGCCAAAAAAATACACCGCTTACAGTGAAGTCATTAGACTCACTCCATATAGAGATAATGTAAGGAGTTCAATAGTTTCTGCTGTATGAAAAAAAATATTCAGCCTTGTCTAACATTCTCCCAGGACTAAGGAAAACAAAATCACTCTTTGAACAAATATGAGCACAAATATGAATGAGGTTTTGGCAATGCTGAACAATGCAGTTTTACAAGAGGAGCAGCTGAATTCCCTGCAATCAGGTCTCTAAGCCTCAACTTCTTTTTGCATTTGCTCAGTCCCACTTCTCTGCAGGTTACCTACTGCTGCCACTGCATACTGGGTGAGGTTCCTGCGCTGCAGCGGAGAACAAGCCTGCCAGGTCCCCGTCTTAGGTTGGAAGAGAAATAATTCTTGCTGTTCCTTGTCATGCTTTCCTCCCAGGACATATAAGGTGTCATAGCTCCGACCAGTGTAAGGACACAGTTCCATATTTTGCCAGCTGGGTGGAGGACAGCTGTCTAACTTCTTTATTATTCTGGAAAAGGTATCCGTCTCTCCAGGGTACTTGCTGCGTTTCACCAAGATATCAAGGAAGGACAAACTCAGGAAAGTGACCCTGACTTCACCCGCCAAATCCAGAAAGTCTTCTTCTCTCGTTGCTGGGTCCTCCATTATCCACCTCATAATACTGTCAAAAACCACATCTTCTCGTGAAACGAAGAGGTCATCGCTTTTTAGGAGCTGCATCAGCATTTCTTTGGGTAGTGCCTTAAATTCTTCCTGGCACATCACATCCCCCCAGTGGGTGAGAGCCACATTCATAGCAGACACATACAGCCCCATAAAGGCAAATTGCTGCGAGTAGGTCATCAGGCCCAGGCAGTTGGAAACATGCAGCTCTCTCTCCAGAAATTTCTCACACAACAGTTTCACCCTGTCAAACTGAAAAAAATCGGCTGTTTCCAGTAAGCTGGTCACATTTTCTTGACCTATAAGCACTTGGGCTGTGTGAGTGAACTCAAGTAGTGCCTGAAAAGGCACTGCATCAATCCCTCTGATCACTATGTGGTGTTCACAGCTCTCTTTCGCTCCCCCAAAAAACATGGCTTCAAAATAACGACTGTGTACTGAAAGCACCCTACGGCTGACCTGAAAGAGTCTCCCTCCAACCTCAAGAATTGTGTCTGCAATCATTTCTGTCTGAGGTCCCAGCTCCTCTGGTTCTTGTGCAGGCTCCATGCTTGTTGACTGCCAGGCAGTTAAAATTAACTCAATCCTTATGCAGCCTTTACTCATGTGAGGTCTCTGGAAACATTATCCCCCTAGCTAGTATAAATACAAGATAAGCCAATCTTGTCCTAAAAATAGAGTATGTTTTTTACCTTCCCACTTTGCTCTTCAGTCTTTCTTGCTGCTTTCACAGCAGCAATAGCAGGAGAGCTGTACAACCAAAAAACCCACAGATTTAACTGGCATCTACCTTAGCCAGGTAAGATGATAGCGAATTAGCAGAGCTGTTAGCCAAGCAAAGAGCCTGGACTATGAGCAGGAAAGAGGAGAAACAACCAAAACCTTCCTAAGCACTGACTAAATATCAAGAAGTTGTAGAAGAACATTGAACCCATTTGGAAAAAAGTATCCCTTACAATACTTTTCACTTCTGCAAATCAGTAACAGAGGAAAGCTTGAGACTTCTGGGGAAAAACCACCAATTTCCCCAAAGCCATATCCTTCATCAGTTCAAGTTTAGTATCAAATTCCAGATTGCTTGCAGTATTGAGTATATACTTAACTTTATACTTTAGTAAGAGATGGGGGAAGGAATGAGCCCCCATTCAAACCCAGATGGCTGTCACATATTTGGTCATCCTCAATCTCAATGCACTGAACAGATACAGCCATAGTACAAGCAACACCTCACTGATTCCACACAGTGAATTCCTCCAAAGTGTTTAGACCAAGCTATTAAGTGGAAGATTTGCATAGCGGCCTTGAACTAGTGCCCCTTATCCCAAAGAGCCCATCCCAGCAAGACTCAGCCCCATTTCTTGGTGGAGTTCAGCAAGCAGAATAGTGCTATCTGAGCACCTTTTTTCCCTAGAGGTTCTCTACTGCACTTCTGGAAGAGGCTTCTGCAAAACTACTGTTACAAATGGCTTTATAAACAGTCACATTTAAGAATTAATCCAATAGAAAAGCATATACATGTTTAAAATTCAGCTATACAATCACAGAATAGTTGGGTTGGAAGGGACCTTTAAAGGTCTAGTCTGACCCCCCTGCAATATACAGGGACACCTTCAACTAGATCAGGTTGCCCAGAGCCACATCCAACCTGACCTTGAACATTTCCAGGGATGGGGCATCTATCACCTCTCTGGGCAACCACCTTCATTGTAAAAAATTTCTTCCTTACATCTAGCCTGAATCTACCCTCTTTTAGTTTAAAAACATTACCCATTGTCCTACCACAACAGCCCCTGCTAAAAAGTTTGTCCCCTATCATTTCCATTTTCTCATTTTCAGGTACTTGACTCCCAAATATAACCCAGAAGTCTGCACTGCAGAAAAGGACAGCCGTGTATCTTGCAGTGAAGACTGAGCAACATATTAACTGAGCAGGAAATGCTGGAAACATGTCCATTGCCAGAGTTCATGCACTTGACACATGACTTTAGGCAGATCTCTACCTTCTGCATCTAGAGCCTAGAATCTACTGAGCAGAGCTTCAACAGGTCTGTTTCTGACACTACACTCAGAAAACAGGAGAGTGCAGAGATGGTGCAGCATGTTATTGGTATCAACAACCAGCAATCTGTCTCCCAGCTAAGGGACAGTTCAAGACACTACTCAGGCTGATGGTGAGCAAATTCTGCTCCAAACACTCTAAATAAGGAGACTCTTTTGAATTGTGCAATTGCATGAAGAACAAGCTTTGCAGTGTTAGAAAAAAAAATATGTTCGAAGGAGCATGATTCTACAGACAGCTCTGTGAAGCACTCAAAGAGTGAGCTCCTAGGAGATTAAAATCCAGAAGCACTGAGGTTTACACAGGCAGTATGCCACACAAGACAACTAGTCCCTAGTTTCATAGCCTCCTGGAGAAGTCTGACACACTGAACTGGAATTTGTTTACTTCAAGCTCCCATCCATTTCAGAGCTGATGCAGGAAAGGTTATGAATGGGAGTATGGTGCTGTTGCCAAAATGAACAGCCAATACAATCTGTCCTTGGCATGTTTTCTTGACAACCTCTAGGAACCAGACTACTGCTGCTGCTACCAAAACAATTTACTCTGCCACATCCTCCTCATAAAGGGTCCTCAGGAAAAGCAGGTGGCAGAAGCAGGTTACATACAGCTTATGGGCACATAACCTCTACTAGACAGTCTTTAAAATGCCTAACAGAAATGCACAAGTCCTCAGAAAAGGGTCCAGATGCTCTTAATCATTTCTCATTGATTTCCTGTCTTAGAGCAGAGCACAGCTTCTGATCTGGTCCCTCCTGATTTTGCTGTGTTTACACACCTCCTGAGCAAATTTTATTTAGATCTACAACTGTGGAGAACCGCAATGTCAGCTGTAGAGCACTTTTTCCAGACTAAAAAAAACACACATTCAGGAACAGATTAATTTGTATTTATTCACTCAAAACTCCTCAAATCTTACTGTTTCTGCAGTATAAAAGAAATAAAAATGTTTACTTACAAACCAAGTTATAACAAGCAGAACCACAAGTAGATAGCTACAATATAAAAATATGCAGTATTTCCAGATACTGCCTACAATTGAACATTAGGATCTCAAATATTCTGCTAAAATTCCAAGTATCAAATAGATACTTCTGTAAGGTTCATGTCACTGAGCCAAGAATCATCCTAGAAGTTAGTCCAGTCCTTTGGTAGAAATACGTAAGCCTTCCGATACACAGATCACAGCCCACAAGATCTGGAATAAGTGCTAGAAAAGATCTTAGCAACATAGCTTGTAAAGGTGATGACAAGGTACTATTCAAGGAAAGTAATTTTCCTGCATGCACTGGAGCAAGCAGGCAAAAGAGACTGAACTCAGCAGCTACAACACAATGCTTCCCAGCTGAGTACTAAAGTCTACAAGGAAGAAAAACATGTTCTAATGTATTTAAGGTTTAGATTAATTTACATTAAGTACATTTTTAATGTATTTAAAAACGTAAATAATATAACCAATATTCAGGGCATTCTTTACTAATTTTATGTGGTTGTTTGAAAACTCACAAGATCAAGAGGGTCTCAGACAATACCATGAAAATATATTCTCTCCTGTCAGCTCTAAACAATGTAGTTACACACTTATTTGCAGGAGGGGGGGAAGGAAAAAAAAAAATAAAAAAAAATCAGAACTTACTTCTTACACACCATGCCCCATCCTCTCATCATTTATGGAAAGCCACAAAAATAAAAGTTGACCTTTCTTTCACACTAACAAATACACATTCAAACTCCTCCCCCAAAACAGGAAGCTTCTCACACACTGATAGTTTTCTCCAATGATTTGCACCCTTGAAGTCTTCAGAGACAATCCAAAGAAAGCATTAGCCATCTTGCTGCTGAATGAAAGGGTTTGGAATAGCTTCCATTCCATCCTGTGGACAAATAAGAACCACAGAAGTCCCTCTGCAGACCACAAGTCCCAGCTGACGTGTGTCTTCTGTTAATTTGTATTGATCATCTGGATCTGAAAAACAGAGATCCACAGTTACAATGGCAACATAAGGAATAGAAGCCAAATTCCATCAACTTCAAAAGGCACAGACATAAGGGTTTTTTCCAGGCATCCCTGCACTGTTTTATTGAACTCACTGACTGTAAAAGTGATGCAGCGATAATATCTGATGTCTTCCAAGGCATTACTGATTTACTAATTTTCAAAAGTAGCACATGCTACAGTGAGCAATACTTCACTTTGTATGCAAAGTGGAACACATATCTTTTAAAGAATTCAAAGGTCCTTTCATTCATCTAACAAAAAGCATACATACAAGTGATTAAAAAAAGCTCCTGACCCTATTTCAAATGCCATTATAGACAAACATTTTGGGACCAATGCAAATCAGAAAAAGACCCTGACTTCAGAATGCACTGGTCTATTCCCAGACCAAGCCAAACAAGGCTGTGGATGGGGACAGACAAACACTTAACACAACAATAGCCAATTCTACCCTCCTCAAGAAGTCAACATATTTGACAAAGTGCACTACACATCTTTTAAAACTCCCTTCTGGGAACAAAATTAAAGCTTCAGGTGCTTCCTTGTAAGCAGGTGAGAGAATACTCTTCAAAAACACTGTCCTATCATTTGATAAGTTTTGTTTCGGAGAGGAGAAAGGGAAATGGGAGTATTTAACCTTGGATGGGAAAAAGAAACAAATAATAAAGGCCCTACAGCTCTATTAGATCTAAGAAGCTATAGAAGGCTTTAGTTCCACAGAAATGCAGACAGTGCATTTACAGTAGAGTTTAAGACAGTAAGATACCAGTTCTCGCCAAGATGCTTTTCTTCCTTTGAGCAAAACAGCAACCCTCCAGCAGTATAAATAAAGCCAAAGGCAATTGCCTTATCTGAAGAGACACACTACTTTATTCAAGCTTTAGAGGTCAAAAGCAGCAAATGAGTTATAGAGGAGCTCAAGCAAGGACTACCAAGAATGTTCTAATACAGTGAATATGCTTAATCTAACTTCTGTTATCCCTTTCTTTACAACTTATCATGAATGTGTCTCAGTTTGAGGTCAACCCACAGTTTATGGTTATTCACTCACAGAGCTGTAAGATTTCTGTTAAGAAAATTATTCAGGGGTGGGGAGCAGAAAAAAGGCTTTACACAGATAGCATATTACTTACCTCGCATATATTCAATGGTACCGTCTAGCACAAGGTTCAGAAGAGGGTCAAATCCTTTCAAGACACCACTTGCTGTTGAAGACCACACACAAAACAATGATTAGAGACCAAAACCAGGTATACAGCAACACAAGACTTCATGAAGGACAGATTCAGTTCTCCAGCTCTGTTCCCTCCTTCAAGCAAGGCCATCAAGCAAATGAGACCAGGGGGATTAAACAGTGCCTTCTTTATCAAAGTGCAAATGCACAAGAACCCCATTTGCGTCATGCCAATTGAAACTTACGGGTTTATCAATTAATTCTTCAAAATGCTCTTCAAGACACTAACATTTTTGTTTTCAGGCAATTTCATCAGCTTTTTAAGATGACATCAGCATAACAAATAAATACAAGCCACATCACAAAAAACCAAACCCCAAACAAAAAAACCAACCCCAAAACCAAATAAATACCCTTAGCAAAGGGATATGGCAAAAAATGAGGCAAGATAAAATTTTCAAGAGTTTTCCTGTTTTCTTCAGAAAACCCATCTTCTGGGTGCCCTCCTAGAATATAATCCCTTTAGCATAAGCTCTGGCTTCACAGGAATGCACTGCAGACAGACAGGCACTTCGTCCCAAAAGAGTATGATTCCACAAGACTGGTCACTAAATAAATCGCAAGACTACACAGAATGATCTCCCAGGTTGAAAAATACTTGTTGATTACCAGCATTACTATCATTGCTAACAGCCCAAATCAAAGAATAGACTCTTACAATCCCAGCTGTTTTATGAAGATCATAAAGGAACTTGGCATGAGTTTTTTGAGAAGAAAATCTAAACCAACAGATTTAATGGAATTGTCAACTAACCAAAAACTACCAAAAAAAACCCCAAAGCCCCCCAAAACCCCCACTTATCGGTAAGGCATCCAAGTAACTTCCACAACAAGCAGCAGGTCCCAGTGGAGTTTTAAAAGACAGTTTTAAAAGCAAACCAAGTTTGCTTTGCAAAAGCTTCTGCCGAGCATCTCCCACACAGCATGCTGTTAACTTTCAGACAAACAAGTGGCCTGCAGGTGGCACTACCAGCTGCATTGGGATGGATAGCTGTAGATACTGTGAGAGAGAAAGTAAGGGGGAGTGGGGAACAACGATATAAAAGCCTCGAAAGTGATGAAGAGACATGGTGAAATATATTGAAACAATCAATGAACTGCAGGCACATTTCGTATGTTAAGAGATGAAAGGGATGACAGGTGTATTAATCGTAATGTAGTCAAATGTTATGGCCTAACTGTGGTGATACAGCTCAATTTAGGGTTAAACACGATGCATTGTCCTTTAAGGAGGACCATTACTCAGTAGTTTCACTATGTAGGCCTAGTTACTTTGTATAAAGGATGCAGGCTTTGCCAGCAAGTATACCCTTGAAGAAGGAACTAAAGGTTGATGAAAAGGAAACATCCTGCTCCAGAAGGCACCAAAGGCCAGATGATTATCAAAGCAGCATAAACTAAGGGAAAAGTAAAGGCAGCAGGAGGAAGATCATGACCACCGACTCAATTCAAGACCTAAAAGACTTACCCCCACCCCACCTCCTTGAGCATGTGCTGTAAGAATAAAAGAACACTACTTTTAATTCAAAGCAGAGAAAAATCTTAGCCCAATAGAAATGGTGGCAGATAAGCAACTACCAATAATGATTTTGGGGAAGGACTCTGGAAACTAAGCGGATGAATCTAAAACTGTATAAATTGCTTGCCTGTTTAACTGCAGGGTGTGCTAACTTTGTGGAGTTACCACATAGCACCCATCTTTGCACAAATATGAAATAAATAATGTCTCTCCTGAGTGTGTGATTATTGGCTCGTCGCACACCAGGTGCCAAATCTGCTTTTCGGGCAAAAGTAACATCCATAAACGTTTCTTTGCTGCTTTAAGTGCATCCTTGCAATTAACTGCAAACAGTAATAAATAAAAGCACCTGCTACTCATTGTCCTTCCTTGAAAGCAAGCCACACAGGAGACAAAAGCCGACAAGCAAAGACTGAGTCAAAACACCAAAACGCAAAGTAAGCTTCATGCTGCAGAGGCACATGCCTCATGCCCGGCCCAGGGCCGACCACTGGCTTACCTTCTCTCCCACCTTGGAATTTCACCCGGATTGTTTTGTCGATGTACTTGGAGAGGTCCAAAATACTCTCCTTCTTCTTCTTCTCCTTGTCCTGAAGGCGAGGAGCAAAGACAATCTGAATGAGAAAGAACCCTCCCCTGCCCCGCCCTTCCCCCCGGTTACACAGACACTCCATAACGTTTCTTTTTATTGCGCTGTTTGTAATACCGCTACGGAAACCGCCCCAAGGCAGAGCTCCACGCCAAGGAAGAGCAAGAGGACAGAGCCGGCTGGCACGGCAGCGGGCCGGCAGCACAGGACGGGCGGGCCCATACGGCACCGCCGCGGCACACAGGGCCATAAACCCCCCCCAGAGGCCAGGCCGAGCCCACCCCTGGGCCGCCACGATCAGCGAGAGACCCTCCGGGCCCCGCTCGTCTCCTCACACAAGACCGCGCACCCGCAGAAACCCCGCTCCTCACCGCCATCTTGCTCACGCCGCCGCCACCTCCGCCGACGCTCGCCATTTCATTCGCCGCTGCCAGAAGTGACGTTGTACCTCGGCGAAGCCCATTAGCAGCTGACGGCCGCGGGGCGGGACTTCCGGGGCGGAGTTGCTAGGTTACCCGGTGCGGAAGGGGTCCGACCCGGCCCCGCTCGGAAACAAAGCGGGCGGCGGCGCAGCTGGACTGGCATGGCGGCGCGGCGGGCCTGGCTCCGCGTCTGGCTGCTCTTGTGCTTCCTGCCGCAGGTGAGGGGCTGCACCGGCCCTGGGAGCTCCTTGGGCCCCGCGCCCTGGCGGGGAGCCCTGCTGGGCTGGGGGGCAGCAACCGGGCAGAGAGCGGTCACGGGCAGAGCCGGTCCGAGGGCCCTGGCGGGGTCTGTGATGCTGTGACCTCGCCTGGTTGGACGGCGTTTCTCGGTCTGAGAGTCGTCTTTCGTGGCTGGTAGCGGCCCAGAGCAGAGCCTGGGCTGCCCGGCAGCAGGAGGAGGGTGCCGCAGCCCTCCCTGGCAGGGGGGGGAAGCTACAGGGTGTTAATGACCAAGTTGCGGCCCGCTTTTTCTGGAGGAAAGAAGGCGGCATCGTTCGTACCACAGGCCGCCTGCCCACGTCTGTGTTCTGTGTCCTCTGTGATTTAGCACTATTTATGCGTATTTGGGTTTGTTTTGGCTTTGGGGTGGTTTAGTTTTCTTCTTTTTGTAGTTAACAGAGTATTCCTCATAGTTGGGTCCCTGTCGGGCCAGCAGGCTTCTCCAGGCAGCGCTTTGGGAAGGGTGTGCAGGCCAGCAGTTGGGGTTGGGGCTGGGATCTTCACAGCAGGGATGGCTCTTGGCTTTGGGTTCATCCAGACTGACAGAGTCACTCTGAGAAAGCAGTTAGCAGGAAAGAAAGGGGATTTGTGCTGAACCTGACCCCATAGCCTGTCTTGAGTCTTGGTTCTCGTTACTTAGAGTACTAATAAGTTTTGTAGAATACATTTTTAAGGGTGTGACAAACTAGGCATGTAACCCTGATACCGGAGGGTGTGGATTTTTAGGTACTGCATTGCGTGGTACATAGCTTTTGTATTTTAAGTTCAGGTGTTTTGCATTCTGAAAATGTTGGAAGTGTCATTTAAAGTTCTTAATGGTTTGTTAGGTAATTTGGAGGATACTGTGTTGTCTTGGGTATTATCGATGACAGTCTAATTTTTCACGTTTCCTATACCTGTCTCCTTACTGATTCCTCGCCAGTGATTTTCAGTTACAGAATGCTCTGGCTGCCAGTTAAGTTCTTTTTTTTATTTCTGCATCATCCCCTTTTTTCTTTTCCTCCATCATCTTTTCCTGCATCATCCCTTCCTTATTCCACTCATGCCCTGTGCATTTTGGCATCTCTGTTAATGCTTCAAGTGGACTGGTAGTGCCAGCGTAGGCCCCACAAATTAATAAGATATAAGAATGGGTCAAGGACTAGCATGGAGTCAGTTTGAACCATCAGTTGAGAAATGGTGAGCACATCACAGTGTGAAAGGACAGCAGGTGAGATAGTCTGAGTAAGTGGATACTTGGAGATCTTGGCTTCAGCTCCATGCTTCTGTAAGCAAGTCATTTAATATCTCTGTGCAGTGGAACAGTGCTAACATGCTTGAGCAAGCTTTGAACAGGCTGGCCAGAGTGCTGAAACAGTCCTGCTGCTGCGGCAAAAAGTGAATTTACTGTATGCTGTTAGTGTGTTTCTGTTAGATGGCTCATTTAAAATTTGTTTGAATACCTCGTATTTTGCAATACTTTTACTTTTCTTGAACTTGCATTTGTCAGTATGGTTTTAGATAGTACATCATCCTCATCTTGAGGCAGAGAGGAGTGCTCTGATGCATTTGTACTACCATGTTATACCAGTGACTGATGGATGGGGTTATTCTGGGGAACAAAGCTGGCAGCTCTCATAATGAGCTGTTGTGTGCATTTGCTGTGCACCAGCTGTACTCATTATCAGCGACTTACTTTTGTCTTAGTGCTGTTGGGTATATTTGGAATATATCTTTATCTCCCTCCTTGAGATAGGATAATAGGATTTTTTTTTTTTCCCTGGGCAGGGGGAGATAGTGTCCACATTTGCTTCTAAACTCTGATTTATATAGGAAGAAGGAGCAGCTTGGTGTCCTGGTTTCATCTGGGATAGAGTTAATTGTCTTCCTAGTAGCTGGTACAGTGCTATGTTTTTGAGTTCAGTATGAGAAGAATGTTGATAACACCCTGATGTTT
>JAVJGG010000090.1:36953991-36973465 GCA_035590195.1 Aviceda cuculoides
TCAGGTTGGTCAAGCAGGACCTGCCTTTCGTAAACCCATGCTGACTGGGCCTGATCCCCTGTTTGTCCTGGACTTGCTATGTGAGTTGTCTCAAGACAAACCATTCCATAATCTTCCCCAGTACCAAAGTCAGGCTGACAGGCCTGTAGTTCTCCGGATCATCCCTCCAACCCTTCTTGTAAATGGGAGTCACATTGGACAAGCCTCCAGTCCTCTGGGACCTCCCTTGTTGACCAGGATCGCCAATAGATGGAGAGTGGCTTGGCAAGGACTTCTGCCATTTCCCTCAGTATTCTTGAATGGATCCCATCGGGTTCCATATATCTGTGAGTGTGCAGATGGTGTAGTAGGTCACTAACTGTTTCCTCCTGGGTTAAGGGGGGTATATTCTGCTCTTCATCCTCACCTTCCAGCTCAGGGGGCAGAGTACCCTGAGGATAACTGGTCTCCCTATTATTAGTTTGTAGAATCCACAGAGGTACGTGCCATGGACTTAAAAGATAACTGATGAATACAGATTTCTGTTGGCTTTGTTACAAAGTATTTGTGCTAGCAAAGACTTAAGATGCTTGCAGTTAACGTCATGAAAAATTTTCATGAAAATCTGCTTTAGAAATTCTTTTGAAAAAGTAGCTGGGTTCTTGGAGACTTATAGCAGCGTTAGAGAGATGCTTTTATTTCAGTGTACCAAATCTTACATAATTTCCTCTCATATATACTTAAATGAAACTGTTGTCTTACCTGGTACTTTCAAAACACATTTACAGAAATTGATAGAAAGATATTGTATCGATGAAGAGTCAACAGTGTACTATTGCAGCAACGAACACTAACCATATACAGGGTTGTGTTAGCAAGATTGAGTCAGCAGTATGAGAGAAGTGATTATTCCCCTCAATTTGGCAGTTAAGACTGAGTCTTAACCAGGATCCCTGGTGCAAGACAGACTGACATATGGGAGTAAATCCAGTGGAGGCCATCAAGATGGCTGAGGGCTGGAGCACATGATTTTAAAAGAAGAGAAGCAAAGAGGACATTCTGTTGTTGTCCACAGCTACCTAATGTGAGGATGCAGAGAAGACAGACAGACTTCTCTTACGAGTGGACAGGGATAAGATGTGAGGCAATGGACTTAAGTCACAAGAAGAAATATTTCAACTAGATATAAGGAACTCTCACCAATAACATAATGTGCCCTGAAAAAACCACTTTTGAAGAATTGCAAAAAGTTATTGAGTATTCTAATCATAGAATCATTTAGGTTAGAAAAGAGCCTTAAGATCATCAAGCCCAACTGTAAAGCTAACACTACCAAGTTGTCACAGACAAGTATTTTAGATCACTTAATCACTGTCAAAGGTATTAGCAAAAGTGATTTTGACATAAATTTGTAAAAGGGCAACTTAACAGAGTTTGTCAAGATTCACTATTACTTACTACATGGAAGAAACATACAAAGGAAAATCAAATTGGACTCGATTTAGAATGATTTACACAGAGACTAGAGATGCAAAAAGATAAGGGAGACCCTCCCATTGAGTCACGAGGTTCAGAGTGGACCCCCTTGCTTTCTAAACTCCTTTTCAGAGAGGAGTCTAGGCGTGGCTGGATCCAGGCTTAGTCCCAGACTTGGTTAACAGTTTATGGCTAATGGAATTAGCTACATGGATTTTATTAGACACTCATTCAGCATGCTATCAGTTACTTACCAAGGGTCTGCTGCAAATAAGGGGTCTCTTAGTCTCAGGTAAGTAATCTCAAACCTTGATGTTAAAGAAGCGCCTTCCATCCAGGAGTCCGATATTAGTTTGCTCCATAGAACCCTAGGTTTCCTGAAGCAGAGACTCAAGCATCAAATTTTAAAAAAATAAATAACTTTATAGAGTAGGACAGCAGCAAGATTGGCTTGAGCTGGGTGCCTCCAGGGAGGGACCTGAACAAAGAAATCCCTGGGTAATTATACCCTTACAGACTATTCACCTGCCCCTCACGCATTCTTCACACTCCAGTAGTGATTCTGGTCTGAGATCATCTGACCCCTTATTGGATTCCTTCACTGTCTCCAGACAGGCTGTTATCTTGTTGAGTTACAGCTGCTGTAGACAGTTGTAGCCTCCTTATCTCCTGGTTTGCACTGGCTCTGGAGACCTTGTTTTGCTTGAGTAGGTACAAGTTCAGTAAGTTCAGCAAATCTAGGTGAAAGTTTACAGCTTGAGGCCTAAAACTTCAGCAAATCTAGCTACTCGTGCTAAGTAAAGCTAAGCAAACAGCGTACTAAATCACAAAACATTATACCTCTAAGTGCTTCGTTCTATTTTAAAACTTACTTATTTAGGCTAAACAACTAATATCTCTTAACACTGAGAGGCGTCCCTGCTCAAGGGGAGAGTTGCCTGGCATGCAGTCCCGTTGGTGTCCAGGGAGAACTCAAATTGGGCTCATCCAACAATCTTCCATTGGTAAAAGATCTCGTTGCTTTGAGGAGCAACCCCGAGAGGTGTCCGAACTCAAGGGGAGACCACCACCATGCAGCCATGCTGTCTAGCAGGGAGAGCTCAAAGAAGGGTCGCTTAGGCTGTCATATGTATGGGATAAAGTGGTTGGTTGGCTCATAGTCAAATTGCATACCATGGAGAGGTGTGCACGAGACCCCCTGTACCTGCAATTTTCTTTGTTCCTCAATAAATGAGGCTTGGAAAAACCACCTGCTATTCATGTGTTAATCACATGATCAGTGCTCGCCGTGTCTCTCTGCTCCTTTTGTGGGTTTCCTAGAGGACTTGTCTGGCTACGGCTCAGGCCTTTACCTCTTTTGGAGCCTGTACCAAACTACTGCTAGTTTGGTTAAGGGCGGGGAGTGCATCTGTCACACAAGTCCCCCACTAAACCATGTCCCTAAGCACCACATCTACACGTCTTTTAAATACCTCCAGGGATGGTGACTCAACCACTTCCCTGGGCAGCCTGCTCCAATGCTTGATAAACCTTTCAGTAAAGAAATTTTTCCTAATGTCCACTCTAAACCTCCTCTGGCACAACTTGAGGCTGTTTCCTCTTGTCCTATCGCTTGTTGCCAAGGAAAAGAGACCGACCCCCACCTCGCTACAACCTCCTTTCAGGTAGTTGTAGACAGCGATGACGTCTCTCCCAAGCTTCCTTTTCTCCAGACTAGAACAACCCCAGTTCCCTCAGCTGCTCCCCATAAATCTTGTTCTCTAGACCCTTCACCAGCTTCATTGCTCTTCTTTGGACACTCTGCAGCACCTCAATATCCTTCTTCTTCTGGTTCCTGAATAAAGTCAGTTGGTTTTAGCTTCATTGTTCTGAAAGTGTAATTGACATTAATTATGAGAACCTAGCTGCTTCTGTTTGATGTAATAATTTTTGCAGAATATATGCAGAAATTAAATAGAAAGTAATAACAAATTATAACATACAGCTGAATTGTTGGGTTTTTGCAGGTTTTTTAAGGGTGCTGCAGGATAGTAAGAAACAGCCAAAGCCAAGCCAAGCAAGAAGCACGTGTTATAATGGTCAAAATAATTGTCTGTATCTGAATTTGTAAATATGAGGCACAATATTTCACTTGTTTGTTTTGCCTTTCTCAAACTGCTTAAGGTAATGATTTAACTGCACAGTGTGGACTAGGCCGATCGCACTACTTTCACAACGTTATTGTAGGTAGAAAGTCTGTAGTATCTCCAAGTAAAGCACTATTCCAAGCTTACATTGTATATATAATACTTTGTGTCTAAAGAGGCATGAAAAAATTCTGGAGATGTTGTTTTACATACTACTTGAAAAAAGTTCCTGTTAGAATGCTCATCTAGCTAATTATTTAGTTGTTCTTGAGCAGAGCTATATCTGAATAACTGGGTTTTGCTCATTTTGTTTCCTTCCAGCATACGGCATAGGCCTTCTCGTGACCTTTGTTGCCTTGGCGTTGATGCAGATGGGCCAGCCCGCTCTCCTCTACTTGGTGCCCTGTACTCTTCTCACAAGCTTTGCTGTGGCTCTTTGGAGAAAGGAGCTTGCAATGTTCTGGACGGGCAGCGGCTTTGCGGTGAATACCAGTTTGATATGAGTGTCTTCAAGAAATACTAATATTATAAAAACCTAACTAGAATTAAAGTTGAGTAAAATATTGCAGTATTATTAAACAAAACCAAAGATTTTTGTTTTGCTTGTTTGCTTTTTTTACATACTTTTTTGCCTCGGTAACATTTTTCTTTTTTTAATGTCTATGGCCACTTAAACTGGCTAGTGAAAAGTAAAGTAGACCTTGTCTATCCTTCTTGATTCTGCCATAATTTTACTCTTTTGATCTCTATTGAAAGTATTATTATTTATTATGGGTAAAATATTAAAATAGTATATAAAATGTAATGTTTTATAGTATTACATAAAAAATAGCCTTAAAAATATTTTTCTTCGTATTTTTTCATAGCCTACAGCTTATGAAGTTAGAAATCTAGCTCAATATAGTAAATTATCACTTTGTTTCACTGTGGTAGAAGTGAAATTAATTTGATTCCGAAAGGAATAATTTCTATCGTGATGCATGATTATAGGTTTGAAAAATTACTTGAAAGGCAAATCTATCAAGCTAGAGGTTCCCCCCTGTGAGTTTTGTTATTCAACTATTTGTGATAACCTTCACAACTTTCCTCTAGAGAACTGAATTTAATTGTTGGAAAAATATTTGAGATCATCTGAAATGTGATGGAAAAGTTGCCAGTTGTGGTACACTGATAGTAAAGGTGGGCAAAACCAGAGAACGACGAAGTGCCAAAGTGCTGTTTGCCTGTTGCTGCATAATCAGCAGAGCGCATCTAAAATCAACAAGGAACAATCAGGCAGAAAGCAATTAAACGTATTTCTGGAAGAAAAATCCCCTTGTGTACTATAAAACACAAAGACAGGATAACTGTATGCATGTGTCCCATACTGGAGAAGAATAGAGATGGTGGACCTTTAATCTTCGTCTTGCATGACCATCACTCCTGATAACTGTTCTTGCTTTCCATCATTCTGACTGTGAACTTCTATTTACAGAAAGACCTACCTCAGCCTCCCTTGGTGATAGCTCCTGTCAACTGCCCTGAGCTTCCCAAAGACAGCAACGTACCAGCCTCTCAACAAGACACGGAGCAAATGACCAATCCTACCCTCCATGTGAAGGAGCTGCATGGCCCCACCTCGGCTGCAGAGGAGCTGGCTGATACTGACACAAAGACGGACCAGTCAGAGATTTCGGTCACGCAGAGCGAGGAACCAGCTGGTCAGAATAAGGATGACCTTGAAAGCAAATGCCTAAATGCAGAGCGAAAACAGCTGGAATAAATGATGTGATAAGAACTCCTTATTTTCCCTCACAAACATATCCATATAAAACCAGTATGTATTTAGGACTGGTTTAGTAGTGTTTGCATTCACTGAGGAACCTCACTGGGAGTCTGATCATCAAGTCCAACAATGAATGTTCTGCCTCCAGCTTTGGTACAGCTATACACTTCAAACATCTTTCTGAAATATGGTGCTCTACAAGGGTTCTGATGTATGGATTTCAATGATCATTTTAATAGTGAATGCCTTTGACCATTCCATTTTCATTTTACCGGGGTAGTATTAAGAGTGTTTATTTACACAGTACTCTGTGCTTGTGTGGCCATTTTGCTGCTTTAGCATAGTGTAGGTTAACATGGAGGAAAAGCATTGAACAAGTCTGCTACAATGCTTAGTTGAGAGCAATACGATAGGTTTTTTTAGCACTTTCCCTGTTGTCACCTTTTACTTTACTTTTCCCTACTTGTCAAAGCCATTGATACAAGGGAATGCTTTAGTATAAACTGACATTCAGGAAATGCAGAGAATGGTTAAATTACCAGCCTCTGAAAGGATTTATACTACCATGGTGCATTAAATGCATCTCTTAACTTTTTTGTCTTTGTTTTTACTTCCAGGTACCTGGGTTGGCTACTAGTCTAGTTTAAAAGGCAGGATGAATGGAGCTACAGGAAGCTTTCTAAGCACTCATATGAACTCTAGGGGCTGTCTTTGAAAATAAACAGTGTTTGTCACACTGTCTGGAAGCAAAAGCATATTAAGAATGTTTAATGTTTTAGAAATAAAATACAAGCCAAATAAGTAAGAAAATAGGTAGTAGCACTATGCTAAGCTTAATAGGCAGTATTTTCATTGGGAAAATGTTCAAGTAAAGCAGTAAAAGTTCATATGTTTGGGGTTTTGAGCTTCTACTTGTTATTTGTTTAAGGAATATAATTGTGATTTCTAATTCTTAAGAAAGTAATCTGCTTTTTTCATTCCCAAGGGAGCACATATGGTGCTACAGTCAGTTGTGGTTTAAAGCTACTTGCTGCTCAGTAACTAATCAACTGCCTCAGTCATGTTTTGGTTTTGTCACAAGACGAGCCAAAGCATGGCCTTTCAAGTTCTGGAATGAGGCTGTGATCTAGTCTATTATTTTGCACCTCTTGCTACATGACATTGTGAAGGACTAAATGTATGAATTTAAAACTTTTTGGGGTGCAGCTGGTCTTACTTTATATTCCTGAAATTGTGTGTTTTCCTGTATAACATGATTGAGTCTTTTATGCATCAACTTTAGTACACATAGAGGGATGATGTGATTTGCATATTATTTATTCCATCTAAGAACATTTGGTTTTATCAAAGTTGTCTGTTCTACGCTTAAATGACAATCCCAGAAAGCCTCAAACACTTCCCATTAAAACTGAAATAGAAAATGGAATTATTCTAGGATCCTAGAATATGATTCCAAATTGTGTGGAAGAAATACTCTTAAGAGTATTTGAGAGCCTAAAATGTTATTTACAAAAGTGTCATTACAGGGCCACAATCAGAGGCAATGCTTTTAAATTAAGAGTCTCCAGTTGGCATGTTGAATTGAATTCTGAAGCTCTCTCTTTTAATGTCTGTCTGTCTCTTAAATTTCAGCCATTGTCTTTTTGGCCAGGTCTTCCAAAAGTTTGCCCTGTGCTTTCTGGATGATAACTTCTGTTTTAATCTGTTTCACATTGGGTGGATAGTATTCTTTCTCTAGAATGTGAAAGGCTTTCTGTAAAACCACACTATGGCTTCAGAGTTTTACCAGCTTCTGCTTAAAGCCTCAAGCACTGTCTGGTAAGTTGATTGAATGGTGAGTTTCTTAAAAGGCTTCCTGAGTCCAAAGGCCTGCACTACCTTTAATTTACAAATCACCCTAATGGAAGATAGTAGTACTAAAGAGAACTGTTTTTCAACCTCCTGTTTAATGGACTATGTTACTTTTGCCAGCAGTAATCAGAACCAATTATTACTAATAAAAAGCAACAGAGACATTTTATTGAAAACTTCAGCCAGCTGGATTATGCCTTAATTTAAGCCATTGTATAAGTACATATATTAAATTAAGAAAACAATCTTGTGTTTAAATAATGAACTTGACAAATAGCAAGAAAACAAGTTTGGAGACTGACTCAAAGTTCTATGGTTTTTTGCCTCGATTGTCTTTCAGTCATAATGTTATTTAGAATAGCTTTGCATATACTTGAAAGCCAGTAGCTTTCTGATGATGAAGCATTAAGTTTTATCATCTACTTGAAAGTGTATTTTAACATTTGTTCCCATATTGTGGGTTAGGAAACAGTTTATTTCTCAAATTGTTTATAACTCAATTAAAATGGAAGAATTCGTAACACTTGTAGGCATTTAACAGTTGCTTTGCTCACACTGTGTTCTAGATAGGTCTGCTTGGAGCACATGCTTCACCTTATGTTTCTGGAAGCTTTCCATCTATGTTTAAGTGTGGTTTGGTTTTGTGTGTTTTTTTTCTCCAAACTACAAATATCAATGCAGGAAAAAAACCCAATAGCTACTCAATGCAATATCTTCAGTTAAAGTATGTAAACTGGCAATGAGTTACATACTTTGACTATTCCAGTACTGTACAAATCAGGTGACCCTGGTGCACCAGTTTGGCTCTGACTGTTCGGACCCTGATCCTGGGCAGTTCAATCACTTCCATCAAAAACCAAGGCTCTGTTTTTTTGTCTTTCAAAAACCTCCCTGACCAGCTTAATGTAAAACTTAATGTTGTATAGGAAAATTTGAAGATATGTTCAGTGTAGCTGACTCTGATTTTATTTGATGATTGCAGATATACATCCCACACCAAACTTGAGTTAAAACACTCAAAGTAATGAAAGTAATGTTAAAAGTAATGTTGATGTGCTTCTTGTTTACATCTTTCACATACTAAAGCCATTAGCTAACTGTCTAAAAAAACAATAATAAGGATTCTATTTCTGAAAAATTGTATATGTTCAAGGGAAGCATTTGTTTTAGGGGGGAAAAAAAAAAAAACCACCACCACCCAAACCAAAAACACCAACCAAAACCAAAAATCAAAACAACAATAACCAACCCCACTAAAAAAAATTTTAAAAAAACCCCAACAAACACAACCCAAAAAACTCTTTGGATCACAATAATGAGGACCAGATTCTTTTCTGGGTCTGAAATTACTAAATATCAGTGTGTTGGACCAAGTGTTTGGTTTTGAGTGTGTCCTCCTGAAGGATTGCACAAATGCAGCTGAAGGTAGAATGCAACCTGAAAGACTGTTAAGTGTGACAAGAAAGGGAGAAGTGTCCCAAACCCTCTTTTAATTTTGGGTATGTTTTTTTTTTTCTTGTCACAAATGAAGAGCATTTTAAATGGAATATATAAAAAAGAAATAGAAAAAAATATTCAAAAATATATTCTGTTTTTACTAGTGGCAGTAAAAAAGAGCACATCCACATAAGTAAGAATTATGCTTGTGACAATATTTAATGTTTTCTGTAAACTTGGACAAGTGCCAGAAGACAGAAAATCTGCAGCACAGCATATTTTCCAACAGGTTTATTAACATGTCTAATAGAAAGCTTCATTTAGAAAACTGTTGTTTTCTTTTTTTTTTTCCCCCTCCTTCTTTTATATTAACCATACCAAATTTCTTGAACTCTTTATGGGATGTCTTGATCTCAGATAATCAGTCAAGCTTTTCCTTCCGAAGCCGTTCTTTTCTTGCAGTAGCCCTCAGTATGCCTTTTGTTAAGAATGCCTTGCAAGTCTTGATGTTCTCCTATAGGTTCTTGCTTTGAAAGCTCTTTCAAAATGCAATACTTTGGTCCATATATATGCTCAGTATCTCCAGGATATCTCACCCTACAGTTTTTAGAACTTTTCCTGGCTAGGCAATTAAAAAAAAAAAAGTGTTCGGTAACAGTGTTGCCTTGAAGTAAATTCTGACATGCTGCTATTTTTGTGCAAGATCCTGCAGTTTTGTTCTTGTCTTTCTTCTCTTTAGCCCCGTGGTTGGGTAGTGCATATGTTTCTGGTCTTTTGCACTACACTGGCTGTTTAGGATGTAAAGCCCTGTAGTATTTCTTTTTAATGGGAACTTTGCGGAGTATCAATTAGCAAAACAGTATTTTGTATATGCTTTCGTTGTTTGGCATGTTATTTGTAGTACATTCATGGCTAAATAAGCTGGCTAAGCAGTGATGTGCAACTAGTGCGTCTTGACACGCATCACATTGACACAAGTAAGTGCTTGAAATATAGACATACCAGCAGATCCAAATATTTGTCCAAAGCCTGCAGAGATGGTGCCTGTTTCCATGACAAATATAATCTCTGACGTTTTAAAATAAAATCTGTAAGGGCTACATCTTCAGGAAAATGAGGACATTTTTATTAGAGAGTCCAGAAGAGAACAGGAACTATGATCAGAGGTCCAGAAAACATCAGCAACAAGGCAAGATTAATCTTCAGGTATTTTATCTAGAGCGTTTGATATGTTGGCCGGCAGGACACAAAGCACAGAGTTGCACTACCAAGCTCTTTGCCTTTTCAGTTTAGGCTCTATGCCAATGGTGCTAGGTAGGATGGAGAGGGAAAGGGCAAGAAAAAAAGCGAAGGTGGCTCAGAAAGCCTGAGGAGACACTGAAAAAGAATGCCAGTGGAAGAATTTACTCCAGAGACGTCCAAAACAACCACTACAAAGAAAAGACCTAAGGGCATATATGACAAATATCCAAAAATCTGAAATGCTACTGCCAACTGGAAAAACAAACAAATGCTTTTTTTCTTTTTCAAGTAGGGGTGGCATTAGAATTAGTAGACTTAAATTATAATAAGGGAATTTTGGGGCTGGTGGTAGCAAAATCTCTAAGAATGGCTGACAGCTTCAGTGGTTAGCCCTGGGAAGCATATGTAAACCTCCGTGGGGTAGGACTATTCCCGATGCATGCTATCGCTGAGCGCATCTTGTTCCGAGAGGAAAGAATTTAACCGCGTAGACGAGGGCCATGTCATTCCACTTGCGTTAGGGGCCACTGAACGAGCCCTGGCCCACTTTAGTCCCCATATAGTCTGAGGGTCGGGCTTTCTATAATGTAACGCCATCAGAGCATGGACTTTATCACGTAGCCGTCGCTTGGAGTGCTGTAATAAGAGTTTTGCAGGCGTTGTGACTGACAATTCAGATCGTGTATTACAAAGACTTGGGGTTTGGTTTTGCTAATTTAAAGATGATAAATCCTCTGGAAAGAAACAACATCAAAGCACACGTTAAATAGATGCAGTGCTCTTCGTACTGCTTTTTCTATTTTTTTTTTTAAATGTATGTTTAATTTGTTGAATTGCGTGGAATGTTTCTGGCGCCCTGGAACATTTTTGGAACAGGAGAGCCTTGTGTGCTACCAGAAGCTTCCTTTGGCACTGGCACAAGAGTATTCTCTCTTCACTGATCCTCTGTATCTTCTGCATTTATCAATTATGTGCTCTTCTGTAAGCGTTTCACCTTTACCTTTTCCTCTTCCAGTTTTGCAGGTAAATATTCAAATTATGTGGAGTAAAGATGAGGTTTTGCCATCTCTAGGTTAGTGATAGATGATAAATAATGTGCTTAAATTGGATTTTCTTTAATTGGGAACTAGTATATTGTGCACAGAGTCATCTATAAATTCAGGAACTAGTAGAGGACTTAACTTTGTGTGATGCAGTGCCTCAGTTTTGGTTCTGTTTTCCCAGCAGCTGTTGGGAATATTGCAACTCCTGGTCCTGTCGTTGATCTGCTGGTAGCCAAGGGTTACAAGTGCACATGCTCCTGGCAAAATTTGGAGCCACCTTCCTTAACCGAAGGCGGCATTACAGTTTATCAAGTTTCTCACAATATTGTCCTGCATGTTAGCATGCAAGTTTAGATCCAGATGGCAAATTTCATCCAGGTGTTTATCTCTGACAAATCTTTGAGATGATCTGTAGGCTAGAAATTTTAGGTCGAGGACTGCTTACTGCTGATGCACATGCACTGTCTGTCGTGAACTTTCTTTGGGTGTGTAATGTAAATGTTGATTAGCTGAAAATATGCAGAGACGTGGTCTCAAAGTAAACAAGCTCATCACAGCTCCTAAAAAAAAAATCAGTGACTTGAGCTGGTAGGGTGCCGTGCAGTAGCAGATAAACAAGACTCGATAGTCAAGTACTGCTGAAAGATTTCCAGTGCTGAGAGTGTGGTGCTCTTTATGAACAGCAATACCGTGTTCAGTCTTAGTGCAGTTAGTTCAGTGGTCCTTCCAGGAGACCAGCCCTTCAGTTTTGGGTTGTACACAAGAGTCATACTGTTTCCTATACAATAACTTTTTCCTTAAGCTGGAAGTTTGTTAAGGCTAGATATAGCTCTTTTCATCTTAAAGGTATAGCTGTAGTCAGGAAAATGCCATAAACCTGCCACTTCTCCATTGTGGAGCCAAGCTTTAAATGGCTGGGATGGGAGGAAGCTGGTGATGTTTTGGGAGGAGCACAATCCTTGACATGCATTTTGCACAGCAGTAAACCAGTACATTTCTTTTTTATTATTATTCTGCTCTGACTGTTCCATTTCACATTGAACAAAAACTTCAGAACAGTGGTTCAGGTTTAGCTTGCCAAAAAACCCCGCAGTGGTGCAGTTCAATATGGTTTGGGTCAGAATCTGTTTTTTTTCATAGCTGACAGTAGAGACTTAAAAAAAAATGGAGCGTCACAGGTGTTACCACAGACTAACACGGCAGCAAGCCTGTGTGAGGAAGGTAGCCTTATTTCTCTCTAATTGCCAGTTAATGGCAATGGTCTGCGTGTGCTGGGGTGAACACCTATTGCCTGTTTGTCTTCAACTCGCGCTTTGTCACTTGTCCTCTCCAACAACCTTTTGATTCTCAAACTTTCATAGAGCCAGCCCAGGCTGTGGGAGAGCAAAACCAAATCTGTTTCGTAGTGCACTCTAGCGCTATCTGAGAAGTGTGCAACTGGGAACCAGTCACTGGAGCCCAGCCTGATGCTGGGTTGTGTGTTGCATTCATCACAGGGTGGGTGTCACTTTTTAACACTAAAAAGTAGTCTTTTTGATCCCAGAAGTCACTGACAGTAAATATGAGCTCCAGTACTTTCAGTCTGGCTACATATGAAAGCAAAACCTTACTGTTTAAAGAAAAATAGGATTTACAACCCTGACCATGGGTGGTCTGCTCATTATTTTTAACCATGTTCCTTCAGTTTCTCCATCCAGTGCTGGAGGAACTGAGGCTCTAATAACATCCTAGCAATGTCCAATTCCCATTTGTACGATGCTAGTGTTACTTTACTAAAACTGAATTAGTGATGCTTTGGACATGGAGCAGATATGAGGCTGGAGGCAAAAATTTGGAGCAGTATAAAGAGGATTTTTAGATGAGAGTAAGATAGCTATTTGCTTAATGCTAGTTTCTTGGATGCTTGAGAGTAGCTGCTTTTAGTGAGGAAGTTTATTCTTGGGAGGTAACATTATAAGTAGAACAGTTTTAAATATCTGATGTCTTTGTGGAAGGACTTTGTAATGTTCAAATAATAGTATATAGGCTAGTGTTATGGAGAGTGCAAACTCTAAAGGTTAATTTTAGCACTTGCAAATGCATATGTTTAACTCTGCATATGCACATGTGAGGAATAAAATTTAAGCTCATTTCATATGGTGCTGAAGAAAGGATTTTCTTGTGATCCAAAACCTATGATATATTTTTGCTATTAAGATCTTCTATGCAGTTTGGCCCCTTAATTAAAAACAAACAACCAACAAAACATCAACACACAACCAAACCACCAAAAGAAGACAACTCAAAAAAAACCAGCTAAGAAAGTTGGCCGGTGTAGGAAGACTGGTGTGAAAACTCAATTTGAGTATTTTTCCTGCTCGGGGGCTACTATTGCCAACCAAAGTGAAGCTGTGGAAGTGGAGTGCAGCTGGGATGTAAAGGGTGAGGGATTTAGTGCTCTGTAAGGATGTAGTTAGTCATCAACAGCTCTGTCAGGGATGCTGGTAAAATGAATATCCTTCCCTGATTTTTATCTTGCAATTCATTTACCTTGTCAGTTAGTCAGTTAATCACGTACACTATTAGTTTTCATAGTTTTAGTTCATTGGATTGCTGAACTGTAGAAACCCTTGTGTGAGGAGGGTAACCCTCCTTTCACACAGACTGTAGAAGGTGTAGTATTTGCTAGGTGCTGACTTGCAAAATTGGTGCACGGTATCTACAAGGATAGATAAGTCATGGATTTTGTGACTTTTATCTATGATATAAGTATCTTATATCTATGGTACAAGGAAGATGGGGGTTTTTGTTGTTGTTTTTTGCAAGTAATAACAAAGAACTGAATGTATCACCTTACTTGCATCTTCCTGTGCTCGCAATAGGATAGAGCCATTGCAAAGACCAAGAGAAAAAGCAATGTCATTTCCAAGTAGTAAAAGACCTTTTTGGTAAACATTTCTGTTTTTCCAAAACTGTCGGTCTTATTGTAACACGTGCATCAGATTTTCAGTTCAGTCTGGGTGGGTTCTTTCCACCCTATGTCTATATAGCTCTTCATGGTTTTGATATCAGCCCTCCCCCTGACTGAATTACAGTCTTGTATCCAATTGCACAGCATATCATAATATATATATTTTTATATTTGTAAATACATTGTAATACATAGCATTTCCAGTGACCAAATGTAGATTTGCTTCTTCCTTCTGTGATGTAACATGGGAAAAATCCTATTTCAAAATTAACTGTGGGGGGAACAGAATTTTAGGACAAGAGATGAGAAATATCCCAAGGGTTCCTGCAGAGTGAATTTTCCATGGAGTAATTAAGCCTATTTAAGGCATATGTAGATATGTTGAAACAAAACAAAATTGAAAACGACCAGTCAACTGAAATTGCAGTGGTTTTTTTTTCTTCTGTTTTGCTTTCAAAAAACACTGGAATTTACTTTCTTTTAACCTGTTTTAGTTCAAAGCTGTAAAAGTTTTCTAAAATTGTAAAATAAAGATACTTAATTTTTGAATGGAATTTTGCTATTTTGTATCACCTTTACATTTGAAATCCAGTTGTTTGCTTCTTTTTGTTTGCACCAGGATGTGCTAAAATATCTTTTGTGATTTAAAAGATCGCTGTGCACAGCTTCCATCTTGGTCTGGATTCCACGCAAAATTCTTAAAATTTGTTTTTGGTTAATGCACAAGACTCGATACAAGAAACAGTGTTTCACATCACCAAGGGGTCCACGCAAGTCATCTCTTTTCCCCGCTTTTATAACCCTGACGTCATGGTTGTACTGATACATTCAGTTTTGACAAATCTGTTGTGTTGTAGTGCTATTGCTTGGCAAGGAAGGTGGTTACTAACAGTCCCTCTTCTTAAAAAATAGTAAATTTCTATTGAATTACAGGGGAAGTCATGGATGTACCCGAGAATGGTACAAACTGAAAACAGGTATGTTTCCACTCTGTGGTTTTGTGCCCATGGTTTTCAGTATGCTCTGCATTTCACTTTTAGATATGCAAATACAGCCAGGAAGACAAGAATTAAGAAATTTCTTGTGTTGCCTGGCTTAAAAAAAAAAAAAAAAGTTGCAGCAGCAAGACAGCTTTTCTCTTTGGGCTGTTGCTGGGGAATCAAGAGACAGCTACCTCCATTCAAACAAAGAGGGTTCCAAACCAGAAAGACTGGTTTTGTGTTAAATAAAGGGTAGTAAATAGTAAAATACAGTCTGGCCACAAAGCTCATCCTAAGGTCTTCTAAACCTCATCCTATATTAGTTGAAACAGTAACTAGTATTCTAGATTTAAACATGCACCTGTGTAGTAGAACAAAATTAGCATAATGAACAAGTTGTGTGACTTCTATATTACTATATCCGTTGCATCGACATGGACACAGCATTTGTTTTAAAGCAAAACAAAAAAACACCAACCTGAACCTAAATTATTGGTCTTGGCACAGCGTAATGCTCTAATAGGGATTTAAATCAGGTGAGACCCTAATTCTGCTGAATTCTTACAGTAGAGCTGGCCCATGGTTCTACCAGTAGTACCACACCTGCGTGGTCTATCACTATTGATTATCTTAATTACATACAAAGCATCTCCCAACTATGTCAGATATTTACTAAAGATCTGTCCTACGTGACCGTTTCTGCATCTACAGGAACGACTCTTCAGAAGCAGCTTACCTGGGTACGACTTGCTCAGTTTTGCAGCAAAAAGCCCCTGGCAGAGTCCCTGGAAGGGAAGGCTGGAATCTCCAGCCGGCAGGATGGCTCATGGAGCGCGGGAATGGGTCTGGGCACAGGTACTGCCTGGAGGGTGTCTTCAGGGCACGCCGAAACTCCCACCTGGAGACCTCCCGCACCGATCGCTCACATACTTTCTTGTGAAGCTCTTCAGTCAATTGCCAAGTTTCGAGTCAGTTCGTTGTCTCAAATTAGTTCATTATCTCAGCTGTGCAGATGATTAAGGGGGGAGTTCCTGGACCACCGAGGGACTCGATGACTTGGCCGCACTGGCTGTGCACACGGGGACAACCCTGATCCCCAGCTATACCGAAACGGAAAGACACACTTGAGTTGTATACGCACAGCTCACGTGGAGCAAGTTCCGTGGCTCTTGCCACATATCCCAAATTATTTTAATTTTTTTTCTGTTTTAGACGGGAATAAAGATTGCATTTGCAAATAAGAGAGAGCTTTTCACTCACCATAATGAACTGCAGCAGCTCAGATTTCCAGCATTCACAGGCCCAGTGCTGTTGTGTAGTAGGAGGTGGAAGAAAGTCACTGGAACAGAAAAATAGCAATGATGAGTGAAAATACAAAGCTCTGAGCTTCTTTAGCCTTTAAGCATAATACTAGGTGTGAATCTGTGGTATTTTTCTTTTTGTGGGAACTGTATTCAGGCAAATACAGTATTTTGAATTTTGATCTTAGGCTTTTCTGTTTAAATACAATTCTCGTATTCGTGCTTTGTCAGTCTCCACATTCCTCTCAGAACCACCTCCAAGACAGACTTGACTCTCTACATCGCCTTTGCATACTGCTTTCAGTAAAAGTGTTCCTTGGAGAGAGATGCGGCTTTGGGATGGGGTGTGCTGCGGGTCTCCAGTAGCTCCTAGGAGCCATCCTGTTCCCAGCAGGTGCTCCTGGGCAAGTCCAAAACAAGCCCTGGCTCTAGCTCAGGGGAACCTTCCAATCTTCTCAGATATTTTTAAAGGACTGCTTTTTTCACTTTCACCTCACTGGTTAACTGCAGTGGAGCAGAAGCAGTAATCTACTGTTATATCTTATTTGGGGGTTGATGCATCAGATCAGGACAGCCGTCACTAGTTCTTGCATAAAAGGTTTCCATAAAAAAAATCAGATGCTTTAGGGAAAAAAAAAAAGTTAGGAGGGCAAATGACCTCCCAGGTGTCCATCAAAATGTTCTTATGGTCTTTAGCCTCATCATGGTCAAGTACGTGTGCGTCCTCCACTAGTGCACAGCCATTTAGTCCAGCTGTTCAACTGTTCCGTGTTTTCCTCTGTGTGGGAGGTTTCTTCTGTCCTGCCTACTGCGCTCGATTTCCTTATTACTGTCATGTCAGCCATAGGCAGTAGCTCTTTAAAACTGGCAAAAAGATCCACAGTACCTCCTACAGTGACTAGGGTGATAGTCCTATTCCAAGCGGGAAGTTGGTTTAGAGACCTCCAGAAGTCCATATCAAGAGTATATATATATTTTGTACCTTACCTAGGATGGAGGTTAGCAAAGGGATACAAAGCTGTGGGCACTACAGGGTTGTTTAGTAGCTGCCATACATGAAAAAAATTCCATAAAAGTTCAACTAACTTTCATTAATAAGAAGTAAACAAGTCACTCAGTATTTCTACAATATTTCTGTGGAAAAAAAGAAGGGTAAACTTCTAGCAGGAAAAAGACGTATATCCATCAGTTTTCTCTATAGAAATCACTACTGCAGATCTGGATTTTATGGAAAAAATTGTTTTTTCTTCTCAAATTTCCTCATAAAGTTATATATGAACATTTCTTACTTTCCTATATTCTTTTATATTTGGATTGGTTTATTGCTCTGAAATCAAGATTTAAAATGAAATTAAATCAACAGATACTTTTGTTGTTCCCTTCAGGTCTAAGAAATGTCTCTTTCCAGTGCAGAAAAAGAAAATAAAAAAAGGAACTCTGCACTGAAAGTGCGGCTTGGGACTGGTGCTGCAGAGAGTGACGCCCATCCTTGATGTATCAGAATGGGGTTCTGATGATAAAATAACTCTTAATTTCTGATAAGTTGCCATAAACTGTTATTTTCTGTCCCTGTTCCATTTCTTAGCTGTTGTATCACAGGAAGAGAACCAAGAGACACAACCATTGAATCTCACCTTCATTTTTCCCACGCCCTCAGTAAAAAGCCTTTCCCAGGACTCAGAATGAAACAAATGGTCTTTGAAACCCTTTCATGAAAAGCCCTCCTTGCTGTGTACTTTGCACCTAGAAATTTTTGGCCATTGAAATAAATACTTATCCTGTGCAACGCATTTCCCAGCACTCCGTGTACAGCTAAATACTGTTGAAGGTGTTTAAATCCTCCTGGTGCATCATGATGTTTTCCCGAAGGTTGTGTTGAACTTCCAGTATTATGTTGCTTTAGTGCAGTGTTTATTTTATCTGTATACTGTCAGAGTGTGTGTAGCAAACCTGCAACGAGCAGAGTGGCCCCAGCTGCCCCCGTTGAGTTTGGTTGCCAGCGATCACGCTCACAGTGATTGCCTTCTCGTTTAATTTTTCTGTGTTTGCTCCCAGCCCCTCCGGTGGGAGGGCAGGGACTGCTGCTGCTACTCCTCCTTTCTAACCTATTCTACCACTAATGCACCTACTAGATTTTGCTGGTTTCTTCTCTTATCGCAGCCATATCTCCCCTCCTCCCCTTATTGCTTTTGGGGTTTGGTCAAGCAGTTTTGTCTTCCCCAGACCCACAAAGATATGTGCAGGTCGTTCTTTATCTGCTGAACTTTTAGGAGTGTATCAGTCTTCTGCTCAGCTCTTTCACGGGGACGTACGTACCGTACACGCAGTCTGTCAGTAAGGACGGGAGCTATTTGTGGCATTCACTGGCTCACATACAGCCAAATGTGTTTATATTCAGAGACTGCTGCATTTTCCTGGTTCATTCAACTTGCAGGAGGAATTTTAACCAGCCAAGTCTTCATTACTGGTGCTCAGGGGGAAACCTAAAAGTTTTCAGTGGTTGCTGCTTGGTCTGGAGAGATCTGTGGGACCGCAGATGTTAAGAATGAAAGAATAAGTTCTTATCAAAACCAACTTCAGAGAAGTCTCTAAGATAATTTTATGATTTAGAAATCTTGCATTCTTTCCTTGCTTTGCTCTTTAAACACACTAACTGCTAAAGTTTGCCGTTAATGTTGAAGCTACTTGGGATCAGAACCGGCCATTGGGTGAGAGCTGACTCTGTCAAGCAGCAGGCAAAAATTCCGATTAAAGCAAAAGGAGTTCACAGTTTTTCATGTGGTTTTCATCATTTCAAGATAGCAGAAGGGTCATTTGTGGGCTCAAACATCGACTCCAGCACAAGGAACCCTGTCCAGTTTTGGCCTCTGCTGTAGGCCGTGTGATGCTAGATAGTCCCTGCGCAGCAGCGAGGCCATTCTCCGCGTGCGGAGATTGTTACGATGATAAAACAAAGGATGGACTGTAAGGGCTGTGGATGTCCGACTGAGAAAATGAGTGGGTTTTTTTTTTTTTTGTAAAAGCGCCTCGCTTGACTGTTTTCTGTCTGCATGGGACAGCGCTTGCTAACCGCTCACCCCCCCGGCTTTACTGGGGGGGGGCTGACAAGTTCAGGTGAGTGGGGTGACTCCAGCGCTGCTGGCAGGTCAGGCGGCAGGTTTGCTTTCTGTCCGGCTGGGGAGACGCTGCCGAAGTGGAGCCGTACAGACAGACACTGTCCTGGGGGCTGGGGACGAGCAGGAGCTGGGGCATCTCTGCTCGAGTTTCAGCTCCGGGGGGGGGGGTGTGTCTGCTTACACCCAACGCCCAGTGAAGAAACAAACC
>JAVJGG010000090.1:37001719-37016550 GCA_035590195.1 Aviceda cuculoides
AGCAACAGGACAAGGGGTAATGGCTTTAAACTGAAAGCAGGTAGATTCAGGCTACATAGAAGGAAGACATTTTTTACAAGGGTGGTGAAACAGTGGCACAGGTTGCCCAGAGAGGTGGTCAGTGCCCCATCCCTGGAAACATTCACGGTCAGGTTAGACGGGCTCTGAGCAACCTGATCTAGTTGGAGACGACCCTGCCCATTGCAGGGGGCTTGGACTAGAGGACCTTGAAAGGTCCCATGCAATCCAAACCATTCCATGATTCTGTAATTTCCAATTTATATACCATGATTTTCATCACCAACACTGGTCAGGAAAGGTCCAATACCTTGCCTGAAGTTTCCTGGCCACCAATGAAACCACAACTGCATCTAGTAATTTTCCAATCCAGAACTAACTTAGATCATTGAAATGTGATAAGGCTTACACACATTTCAAAGAGTATTGGGGCTAGTAAGAACATTGTAAAGCCCGCAGTAGGAGTAAAATGACAATGCAACCTTGGACACGGAGCCCTTCTCAGTATGTGCATACTAGTTTGCAAGCTTGCTGCATCCAGGCAAAAGCCCATATTGAAATGCACCCGTTCCCCAACATCTCCAACCCATCCCTCCAGAATGCGGGCGGCTGGGCATTGGGCTGGACTGTCTGCCAGACCTGTGATGTTTTGCTGGTTAAATACAGCACAGCACTTGAGTATCATGTTTTAAGTGCAGCCCCACACACCGAGGCAACGGGAAGGGACTTAAACCAGGTTTACCACAGAGAAAAATGCTGCATAACTACATCCTGACATGAAATACAAGCATTATGACATGGGCTCCCTCCACAGAGCAACTCCCTAGTGAATTTTCTCTGGAATTAATTCTTCTGTCCTTTGAGGATATGACAATGGTTCCTTCTGCCTTAGAAGACTCAAGTAAGAGGCTCATACCCTTAAAGCCTACATTGATTCTGGGATGGTATATCCCCCCATTAAGTAAGAACATAAGAATGCTGTGTTAGTTGGTAGAAGCACATGGCAGACAACACAGCTATGGAGCTTTTTTCAGGAGTAGATGTTATGTGCACAAAGGAGATCACTGCTTATCTCTGTGAGACAAGGAATGGACCATTACATCAGAGCTAGAGCCAAAACTACTCTCATCTTCACTAGCTAGAGCCCACACTCAGAAGACAGAATATTGTGAACCATATTGTCCTCTCTGTGGGTCTGTCCCCTAGAAAAAGAAACCATTCCTACACCTCACAGAATTATCATCAACTAGTGCTAAAGATGTGGTAGCTGGCACTGGTACAATTTTATAGTGAGTACAGACTAGTGAAAAGAAGTGGACTGGAAATTGAGCTAGGCTAACAATGAACATGGCAACTCAAGAGCAATGCTTCTGCCCATTTCCTAGTTCCTGAGAAGCAATGACTGCCAGGGCTCAGTATCTGCTCTTGTCCTCTCAAGTCAGGATCAAGTGGGCTAAATGGAAGCAACCCCTTCAGTGCAGGGGCTGTAGAGGTAAGTGGGGTGATGAGAAAGATTGGGATGTTTGTTTATCTGCTCCAGCTACTCAAGTTCTTCCCTCTGCTTTTCTTGCAAGCGGTGCTATTGATCAGAGAGGACAGCACTTTCCCTGAGCACTGTGTCTGAGTACAGTTTAAAGAAAAGCATTCATTTGCTTCTGGAGCACGCCACACGATTCAGTTGACCTCTTTTAGGAGTGCAGATAGCTCCTTGTCCCCTATCTCTCTACACACAGGAAGGTCCCCCGGGATAAGTCATCTCAAACGGCCCATATGGCCTCTGTGTTGGTTAAATGAAAGAAGGAAGCAAAATGCAAAACATTTATTTGAGTGTGTTGTACAAAAAGTTTCCAGTCATAAAATGTATATTACAAATCATTGAAAAAAGACAAGACATTTGGCATGCATATTCTAAAAAGAAAAAAACCCACTTTGAAATGATAAAGTCTAGATCATTATGTAGTTTTCATTAAGTTCCATGTGAACATTTTCATAACTTTGTCTTTGTATTTGAATTTGCAACCTTTTCCACAACTCCTTATTTTAAAAACTTCAACCATCCAAAAACTCATCTGCAGCAGCTGACCGGAGGTAGTCAGTTAAACTGACCAGTGACCTAGAACCAGAGCTATCCAAATAAAGATCGTGTTAAAAAATAAAAATAAAAAAAATAAAATCACAGTTCAAGTCACAAGGCATCACTTATGAAAATAGAGTTCAACTGTATTTTGTGCCCAAATGGAAAGCATTTTGGCTTAAACTTGTTTAAAATAGCTTATTGCTTGTAATTTTAGTGTAATGATGATCTGGGTAGCTGTAACACACAATAACATCTATCTTATCAACACTGAATCTTCACTTCATTAAAAGCCAACTAGAAAATTTGGAAGTTCAATAGAACACATTTTATTTTCCTGAACTCCAAGTCGATTCACTGCTTGTGCTACTCTGAACAGAGTTGTTCAATATTAAGCATCCTTTTCACTCTCTAGACCTTAGCATTTCAAGAAAGGCATTAAGTTTACAAGTAATAATTGCATGTAAATATGGTCTTGTATTAAAAAAACAAACCACTTTTAAATTATTTTAAACTGGTTTAAAGCTAAGCATATTGAAGGGCAAATAAAAATTCTGTTTCCCAGGCCATTTTAAGTGAGAAAAGAAACTCTCCAATATAATTTGTCTTGACATTCAGCTAAAACAATGCTTTGAAAAATGCAATCACCATCTCACCTTCCACTCACTGGTTTACAACAAGGCTTTGTTTCCTGCTCACACAGGGTTTGGACCCAACAGTGGCAATAAAATCCAGTATCAAATATGGATATGCCTTTGTTTAGAGGTAAGACTTTCAAAAGAAGATACAGAAAGAAGAGACAGAATGGCTTAACAGTGAGGAAGTGAGAGAAGTGGCTACAAGAGATATAAAACAGCACGCATGTTTTCATACAGCATCAAAATCTTTCCGATGCATACAAAAGAAACAGATTCTCAAATGTTGTGGGGTGTAGAGAGGGTTTCTACAAGCCTCTTCTAACTAACCTCTGTTCAGGTTGCAGTTAAAGGGCCTTTATACAGGATGACCATTGAAAAGAAGAAAAAAGAGTATAAAAAACAGTAAGATCCCTGAACTGAACATGAGGTGTCCCGTTGCTCAAGGATAAACATGCACATTAAGTGATCTTTCACAGTACAGTCTGCTTCACGCTGCAATACTATTTTCATGACTAATGCAAGCTGCAGACAAGCTCGTCTGGCTTTTACATTGCAGGTCATGGGAAGCAGATGTTTATTTTCTTCCTGAGACTTTTGGTTCCTGCTACGAACACAAACTATGCCAGCCAACTCCCATCTAATGGCAAAATGGTGCTGAAGACAAGTGATCGATGCATCAGTGTAAACTATTGTTTTTGTCAGGGCAAATCTAGAGTCCCGAACTAGCCTAAGTAGACACTGGGAAATAAAGCTGTGCAGCAACAAAGGAATCATAGCCACTCTATTACTTGGAATAAGTCACTGCAACACAACAGATAAAGTAACAAATACAGAAGCAAGGGAGAAAGAAGTGGCATGAAATGTCAGAGGCTCTCTATAACCGTATCTCAGTCTGCAGGATGCCATGTTACTGGCACTTCTGCAGATGGATGGACGTGGTCTGACACACACATTTTCACATGGTACGAACTTAGGAGGAGGTAGTATGCATTTATCATATTTTATATGAAATTATGTTATGATCTACACAATGAAAAGATTGGCTTAACATTTCTGCTGCAGTTATGCTGTTATTCCTTCTCTGTCTTAACCAGTGAGAATCATTTATGAATCATTTTTACTATTTCATCCAGAATAAAGTTGCTTGGTTATCTTTCTGGAATAAGAACATCTATACACGTAGTTACACTCAAGTAACTACTTTGATAAAAGCTGTACTGGTTATTTTCACTAATCAGAGAAGCCTTAAAATCAGTTTTCTCCTGACAAGTCAAATCTATTTCTCCTTCAAGCTCTACACCTGATATCAGACACTGGAGTAGAAATGCTGACTATCCTCCAGCTTCTTCAAGAATGGTTCACATACAGGATCAAATAGGAAAAGAGGGCAAGGGGACACTGGATTTTATTTAAGCAAAAAGCTTTAATTATCCTGAATTAAAAAAAAAAAAAAAATCCTTGAAAGACAGAGAAGGAAAAAAAAAAGAAACAATGCTTTTTGGTTTGGTAAAGCCAAAAAACCTCCCAGTATGGAACACAAACTTTAAAGGGATAGTGCTGTTACACTGAAGCTCAGTAGCAAAAGCAAGAGGAAAGGATGGCATCTAGAGAAGACGCACACACAAGAAGAAGGTAAGTGGAATACAGTAGTTTTTCTGTGTCTTGTAATTTACAGCTAGGAATTATTTCTCATATTTTTAGTAGCCTTTTAAAAGCACTGTGGCGACAGAATCATCCAGATTTAGACTGTTGGCATTCAGCTTTTCCCACTAGGTCAATCACTGTTTTGTATAAACACCTGTTTATACCTAAACTGGTACTGAAGAATAAAATAAACTGTTTCCAAAGTTAAGGACAGATTCTGCAGACTGTTACTGAAGGGCACAATGCTATCATAGAAGATCTGCAAGCACCAGTCCTTAAGGCTACAAGATACATTCCCCATACAGTAGCTGTTAAGAAAACTATGGCTCAAGTAGCAAGAGGTTTTTCCTCATTCAAGCTGCCTTTCCTAGCCCATTCTTTACAGAGGAAAAAAAAAAAAAAAAAATCACAGAAAAAAATGCAAATTAACTACACACTCATTGCTTCAGTATTTAAGATCACAGAACAATCTTACATTTACAGGACAACCTTAAAGAAGAATAAGCAATCTGAAAACTGGCCAATGTAAAAAAAATAAATACAGATCCTTAGGAAAAAAAGCAAAAAGCCCTTAAACATTATGTAAGTGTATTATAGAAGCTGTGGGTCAGAAAGGGAAATGCTATCCAGTGGTTGGAAGGTGCATTGCAAAAAACATTTTCACATTGATTGCATTCATTTGCATAACAACAAATTTAGAAAAAGTAATTGATAACAGTATGTCTGAGAAACATAATTTCACTAGATACATTTTACAGAGAGATAGACATGATTTACTACATATTTAACCTTCTACTCAAGCAGAGTGGGAAAATTACGTTAGAAAAACGGCCAAGTACATCAAAAAAGTTATCCCGTTAACCCAAATAGCCAAATCTTCAAACTGCTTTTTTGTAATGGATTTTCTGATAATGGACTAAAAACATAATTCTAAATTTCTATTCAGTAATTCAGACATCCCACTCAAATAGAGAAAAGTAGCATCTTTGATTTATTTTTAAATGGCAAAATAAATCCAGAAGCCTAAAAAAAACCCCATTTGTTCCCACCCTGCTTGCATTACAAAGCCATCAGTCAGAGCCACTATACTGACTTTCTAGGTTACATCTGTCAGTCACAATACTGTTCAGAGAACATAATGTCCAAAAGCCACCGAAAACATCCAAACCTTGTAGCTTGTTTGATGAGTCTAAACTATTTGAATGACAAGATCAGAGTTCAAGAGTGCAGGTAAAAACAGGATTCTATGCTGTCATCAAATGGTATCCAAATTTTGTCTCCAAACTAATAATCAGTGGAAAAAACATTTGCTTGTACAGTAGCCAATACATTCTTTGGAGCAGTCATGTATTTTTCCTAGTGCTTAAAGATGCACTACTATATGAATACTAAGCCTTATGGGAGTCAGAGTTATCTTCACAGAAATGCAGCAGAAGAAACCTTGAGCTAAAAGGACACTGTCAGATACGAAATGCATCATACTGAAATAAAAATCACCTGCTACTCATACAAAGCATTTTTTATAAAAAGCATGATTCTCCCTTCACTCACTCTTAGACTTTACTTCGAGCATTTGAACATTGCAAAGTAATGGTTATGTCCTGAACAGCAGCAGTTCCTTTTAACTTTTTAAAAGTCATTAAACTATTTCTGTAGTATTTTGCAAATACTGCTCCTTAAGATATCTGACAATACTGGTTTGAACATAAGAGAAGTATGAATAAGCTGCATCTAGCTCTGATTTTAAAAGTCAACATTTACACAGGATAACCTATAAAATCCCCAATATTTATCATTGCCAAAAGTGAAAATATTTTTAACATCTAAAATCTTAATCATTCTGTTTAATGCTGGATATGTCAAAAGCATTAAATCATGATGCTTAACATCATAAATACTGTACATCACAACTTGCATCCATGATTTAATAAGGTCTCATTGTTATGTCAAAATCCCCCGAAAACAAAACAGCTAAACCTCTGGTTTTGACACTTCCATACCTTAAGATGGTGTATATATTCAGTAAGCAGAACCCATTATTCTCCATCTTCTGAAATAATGATATGGAGCTAAGGTGTTGACAGACTCATGTTTTTACCACCAGGCTGTCAAACCCTGGAGTAGGACAAGATGCCATGGTCCTGAGCCAAGAACGTCTAAAATGCAGCTTCCCTTTGTTACTTTCATTGGTGGAGTAGCATTTTTCATGAACTTGGGGTCTAATTTTCCTAAGCTGGGCACTGCTGAGGATACCAGGCAAGATACTACATTTCTTAAAGTATGGAGGAAACACTACTGTGAATCTCTCCTGGGGACCTGCAGATGAACATGCTTTCTTAAACTTTTTTTTTTTTTTTTAAGTTATCCTGGTTATTTATGCAATTATAGATTTACCATATACTCAAGGAGTCTCATCCCATTGTAGCTAAAAATTTCTTTTCTGCTGCAGGTTTGTACATAAGACTTTAAACTTCGTATGGGGAAAAATACTGTATTCCAATATAGTGTTTCAACAAAGAGGGAAAAATAAAGAAATCTATTAAAAATTCTGGCAGTTTTGTTCAGTAAAGGTTTTTTTTTTTGACATTTTTTTATAAAAAGGTACCAAGGAGTAAGCTTCAAAGAAATCAGATGATGCATATAAAAATAGTTTTCAGTGGCTCTGGAGGGAAAAAAACCAGCAAAAATAAAAGGAAATAAATGAGGGGAAAAAAAAAAAGCAAGTAGTAGTTTCTTTTTTCTTTCTTCACATCACTGAGCATCCTCTAGAGGTTGTTCTGGGATCCCCCTAAAATAAGACAGACATAGTTGAACTCAATCTTACTAGCTTTTCATATTGTAAGCGTAGACTCTGGTTATCATCTCAGTTGTTAAAAGCATTTTTTTTTGTAGTTTAGTTATACTCAAGGAACATCAAAACTATAGAGAAAGCATAGCACACGTCACAGTCCACTGCCAGGATTAAAGACACTGCTACTCTGGTTCTGCTTTTCTATGGTGGGTTGAGTGGTTAATCTCTATACTTTCAACACTGATGCAAATGATAAATTAAAATCATGTCATTAGCTTTAGAACAGGAAGTTCCTTCCTTTATTTCAAAGGATGTTTCCATTTGAGAGAGATCTATGCTGCATAGCTCCTTCTTTGGGTAAAAAAAAAGTTTGTGTTTCAGTTGCTTTATACTACAAATACACCGCGCAATCTCCTGGAGACCAAAAAAAACTTTCAGAACTCAACTTCAAGTCTGCACAGAATGAGTTCTTTGTGAAAAGAGCTACTAATGGTCACTGATCAGGAGAACAAATCACTTGAGTTTGAAATAAATTTTAAATATTTTCTGCTGTCACCTGTAAGAAGTATCTTTCTCCTTTTCACTCTGCCAACTGCTGGTCAGTTATTTCACAGTACTTAACTAAGGGTTATGAAAACATACAGGTGGTATTAAGAAAAGCCAAGTTTATTTCAGATGTAGCAGGTATATACTATCAGAAATAAACCAATAAGCTGAAGCTTGCAGCATCAGAAGCACTCCCTCTTTCCTGGTTTTTAGTGGTTGTATTTCCCAATGGTTATACCCAATGGTTATATTCTGCTTACAGCAAGAATCTCACAGACTCTTTTTTATAGAGAAGCAAATACTGGAATGGGAGGAACACTGACTGCTAAAACTAATCTTACTAACCCTAAAAATAGTCTATGTCATTGCAGTGGTGTAAATCTGTGATTTGTTGCATACTTCCGTAGATACCCTGGCATCCTGACCTGACATTAGCCACTGCTTGAGCTGTACCACTATTGATTCAAGCAGCAATTCCTGGAAGAATCACTCACAGTATAGTCTCTGTGCATTGCAGTAATTCTGCAGGGTTGCAAGCCATTCTGAGATCATCCTCTGCAAGCATCCGTTGGAGAAATGGACCAGCGAGCTCAGAGCTTGCAAAAGCTGAAGGCAACCCCCTAAATCTTATGCCTGATTAATCTAGCCAGTGAGGCACAGGTTAAACATCTGGTCCGCATCTTATTACCTGTTGGTTGAAAAGGTCTTCCTCTCCAAACTCTGCTTCATCCTCTTCCTCTTCATTCTCTCGCACGACTACTGATTTAGTAACACTTCTCACTGCAACTTCCTACACAAAATGACAGATAAGGAGATGGACAGTAGTCTCTCTCAAGTTTTTGCTATACCATCAATATAATACCCCTATTAAATTTTGGAGGGTTTAAAGCAACTTGCCCTAGATTTAACATTAGCTATGCAAGCAAATACTGGTAATATCCTGCAAACCACAACAATATTCCTATTTCTATCCACTAAAAGGCATGGTAATGTAATTTAGCTTCAGGATTTTTCTTTCATTACCTAGGGATCTGAGAGGAAGCAGCCGTGGTCGTTAGTCCATTTTATACAAGCTTATAGCAGACTTAGCTAGGAGCTGTCTGAGATATACCGTAATGTGAGAAACTAAAGTTTCTCAGTATGATTACATAGCATTAAGAATATTCCTAATTTCTACTAAATCTTCTATATTAATTGCATATATCAATTATCAAGACAGTCTTCCAAACCAGAGACCAAAAAGAATTCTAAAACCCCAGGAAGCTTCCTTTACTACTGAATTATTTTTAACACTTCTTAGTAGTAAGAAATTCTTCTGTACACTTACACCCTTGAAATCATATATGCAAATTTCTACTTGTGGAAAAAGTCACACTAAACATACACTTCTAAGTGGGGATACTAAAGGTAACCACAGTGGTAACAGACATGGATTTGAAATTTTTTCAGACACTAGTTTAACTGCTTCTATTTGAATACTAAGTCACTTAGCTTTCTACTTGTACAAATTACCCTCCCTCCTACCTTATCCCGTGCTGCTCTTCCTGCACAAAGTGCTTCCACAGAATTGCCAAAAAGAAAGGCAGCATGAAAACTGATACAACTGTGGTCTGTTTCACTTTCCTACTTCTATCAGATCACTGGGATAATGGCACATTTATGAATAACAGCCAAAGCACAATCCTCCCTTGCAGGGGTCTTCTGCAGGCATGGTTTTAAAAAAATCAGTTGTGGGCAGATGTAGGACAATGCAGAATACACAGGAACCTGTGCCAAATGAAAACTCCTGATAACTTCCAACATTGAAAGGACAGCTACCTTCCTACATTGCACACTGGAATATTGTAGGTACTATATAATGTAACTTTGAATTGCCAGCAATATTTATTTTCTTTGTCTCTTCTGAAAATACATACTCAAATTCCAAACAAAAATCCTACTAGGAGGTTATTTTTCTAAAATAGGAAAAAAAAAAAAAAAATTCTATGGATGTAATCAGGATGATCATCACAGTTTTCCAAAATTTCCCAGAAATCTCAGAGATACATACAGATATTTAATTATTTCAGTGTTATAAACTGTCTTATTTTAGAAGACAATTGGGGACATCTTAAAATCAGGATTTCGTTGCTATTCCCCACCCCCCCAAATTAAAGAGTTTGGGAGATAACCCAGCCTACCTCTCCTTCAGAGTTCACGAGGTATGTGCGGATATTTCCTCCAGTGCCCCAGCTGCCTTGATTCTTCCACACGAGAACAGAAGGGGGGCTGTGAGATACACCTGCATCTGCACCCCAAATCTAGTGAGAAAGACATTCTGTAATTAGCTACTTATGCAGATTTTATTTTTAAATACACAGAACCTCCTAATTCTCCTACTCCTCTCTATATACCAGTTGTTTCTGAATTCCAATGGCAGTTTTACCTTGCTTTTACCTACGCCATTATTTGTAGTAAGATATTATTCTGAGTCTAAAACAAAAAGTAACACTAGCCATAAAACAAAACAAAAGATTAATACAATTGTCTAATACTGCAGTCATCAATTCTTTTCTGATTTTTTTTTCTGAGAAATACACATCTCTCCTACCATTGTCTCAATGACTATACTGTATGGAGTCAAGACATACACTGCAGGCTGTATTTTATCAATTCAATCTTTTATATGTATCGGAGCAGTCGATACTTAGGTAGAAATAGCTGGAACCGATTAAAAGAAAGCCATTTTCTTCCTCTGAAATAACATCTGTTGCAGACTGAAAATAACATAACATTGTAGAAAAGCAGCTGTTCTACTACAGTTGAGGCTGAGAACAGCTAGTCTTAACTCAAGTCTGCTAGACTGAATGAATGCTCTGAAATGTTATTTATTTTATTAAGAGGTTGAGCAGGATTAGTGTTCGAAACCTGGGCAAAGGTGTTTGAAAACAAACAGTCCTTGACCCACCCCCTAAAATACCTTTTTCTTCAACTTTCTCTGGGCCTGAAATGGTCCTAAATACTGAAGTGCTAATATAGAAATCCAATTTCTGTTCTGCATTTTTATAGCTGAAATCCTGCTCCTCTAAAGTGAGATCCAAGAAACCAAAAGTTATACACCAAATCAGGCTGTACCAAACCTCAGATTTACAACTGCCACAGCATCAAAAAAAAGAGTATGTTGTTGACATACTCTAAGTATAACTTACTGTTACGGTCTGCCCAGCTCTGAGGACATACTTAGGAGTAAATTTGTAAGCAATTTCTTCTCCGTCTCCGATTTGTCTTTTCAGTCTCCAGTTACCCAAAGACTGATCCTAATGGAGAGAGTCATAAAGTTATTTAGGGTGAGCAAAACAGGCATCAGAGCTTTCTCTAGGTCTCTTTGTTATTAAAATAATGTGAATATAAATTTATTTACATGGTTGTTAGATGTCTGCATTCTAACCCAAAAGTATTTTTCTATACCCATGAATAGTCTAAAATGTAAACCCCATGAGGTCATTCAGCAAAATTTACAAAGATACAAATTGCACACAAAAAAGTTTTGCTAGACCCAGCAAGGCTATTTACATGAGCAAGGTACCAGCACACTTTTTTTAGACATTTGGGACACAAACTATGTTCTCTTCCTGCAGCAAACATTACACTCATGCTAGCACATTGTAACACCCAACTTTCAAATGCCCCTGTTAATTATTGCAGGATGCTGCACCTTGAGATGTTGCTCCTGCTCTCCAAGTGACTCCACCTACTTGTGCTACAAACTGCTGTGTAACATTTCAATTTAGCTCCTCCTCCTTGTTTTCTAGGAGTTCTGCTGACTCTTACCTTCTCCGAGTTGTTCTTCAGTTGAACATATTTGCCCTCCAGGTCTATCTCTTCTATGCTGATACTTCCTGTAGCTGAAGCTTGCTGGGACATTTGGAAGCTACTGCTACTACTGCTGCCGCTAATACTTCCAGTGCCGATTCCACTTGTTCCACTGCCTGAAAGCTCCTCTGCTTCAATACGTTTTCTCTTGCCTCGGGAAGAGCGAACAAGTGAAGTACTGCTACTGCTACTGCTGGAGGTAGCCCGAGAGACTGTAACACGGGAGGGACTCGGAGAGAGCTTCAACCTTAACACAATGAAGCAAGCATTTTAATTAAACTCATCCAAGGAACTACACGCAAAGCAATAATGCTACAATATGCTCAGTAACCAGACTGTAATATGCCCCAAGGCTGAAAGCAGCCTCACTGTGTGTGTTGGGAGGACTGCTTAGAACAGAAGGGGTGGGGGGGGCTACCCATCCCTGAGAAATTTTCTGATAGTATGATTATGTGACATGGAAAGCAGTGCTCATGAGAGCAACACAGATCACTTAACACTCCCCTCCAGTATATCTACTGCTAAACATACTATCTTGGGCCACATCATTTAAAAACAGGAATATGCAGAAGTATAAGTGCTTAAATAAAAAGAAGAGATGAATGTCAAGCACAGAATGATATATTCCACTGTACCCTGAGACCCTTATAAAACCAAAATAAAGACGGTGTTCAGATGAGAACACTTGCAAGTGTTCCATGCAACACATTGTGGTGTGAAGCCAGTATGACTTCAGTGAAACCAAATCTGGGCATTCCTGCTCAAATGGTTTAAAAAAAAAATAAATAAGAAATGAAAATAACACCTGTTACTCCTAAGAAAAGAATGTGGCATCTGTACGTACCTTTCCTCTTCTCCTTCCAGGAGTTTTCGGTAAGCACTGATCTCCATGTCCAGTGCTAATTTAACATCAAGCAGTTCTTGGTATTCTGTAAGTTGCTGCTGCATCTGGTCCCTCATTTCTGTCATTTCCCTCTCCTTTGCATCTAGCATCTTCCTAAACTTTTCCCGCTCACCAGCCATCATTTCCTCCAATTCACGAATGCGATCTTCTGCTGCACTAGCCTAGGTAGACATCACAATGGAAAACCCAGTTGGCATCTATGTGGGTACAGTAAAAAAGTTAAAAATTCATCTCCCTCCCAAATGAACACAAAGCTTTCTCTCCGTAAAATTCAGAAAATATGAAGGGACAGAAATGTTAATATATACAAACAATACAGTGCTCTGTGTTAGAGACTGAAGAAAATTTAGTCCCTTTACCTGTTTCTGAAGGCCAGAAAGCTGGTAGCTGAGAGCTTCTATTCTCATGCGAGCTTCCTTCAACTCCTCTCGAGCTGCACCAGCGGCTTTGTCATTTTGGTCAGAGGACAGTTTGGCATTCTCCAGCTGGAAGGCAAGTTTTATATAAGTCACTTGCATTGAGTTAGATATCCTGCAAATATCCTTTCAGTAAAAAATAGAAACTATTTAATCTTAAATAATTTTAGGTGGAAATCTGGTAAGTTTATGATAATAATTCCATAACATTAAGGAAATGCCCTAAGGACCAGGAAAATCTATTTCAGTCCTATCCCTACAGGATTTGCTTATACTATTAAAAAAAATAGTCTATTAGCCTTTCCGTTACACAAGCAGCCTTATAGTTTCCAAAAACAGAGGTTCATGTGTTCACACTATCTGCCTGTTTGTCATAAGAACAATCACACTGGGTCAGAGCAAAGGCTACCTAGTTCACATCCTGGTCTAACAGTTCCCTGGATGCCCAGGGACTAACCTCAATAAAATATTCCATAGGTATTATGTCTCAGCTGACCATTTGCAACTCAGGGACTTCCTAAGCCAGAGACAGTATTTTGATGCTTACTATCAAAGCTGCTACTCCTCCCATGTCCCCAGTGCTGGATGAACTGGGATTTGCTAACTCAGTATTTGCACAGGTGTGATAGATACACTTGACTCCTAGCTGTACTTTGGTTCAGGCTGACTAAGGAGCAACAGGCCTTGCATCCTTGGGATGAACTTGCTAGCTGGAAAGCCCCTCCTCACGTACAAGGGAGTGAAGGTGTCTTGAAAAATATTTCGAAAGGTGGTTTTGAAACCAAAAAGTGCAAGATAACCAAAGTATAGAACAGGATATCAGAGCTAAAATGAAGACATCTATCTTGTCTATACTATTGACTAGCAGCCAACTACTTCATCCTGTAAATATTACCGTCAGGATGGGCCCAATTTGAGCTCTCCCTGAATGGCAGCTGGACTGCACTGCAGGTGACTCTCCGCTTGAGTAGGGATGCCTCTCAAGCTTAGAGATTCCCTACCTGAGACTAAGAGATCCCTCCTTACCTAAGACAGACAGATCCCTTACATGTGACAGATCCAGTGACTGATAGCATACTGAATTAACACTATAAAATATTACTAATCCATGTAGCTATTCAATACTAGTAAAAACACTGTATGGATAATTCCCTTCAACATAAACTGTTGACCAAGTCTGAGACTAAAATTGGATCCACCCACACCTAGGCTCCAAAAGAGAGATTAGAAAGCGAGGGGGTCCATTCTGAACTTCGTGACTCAACGCGGAGGTTCTCCTTACTCTTTGAGTCTCCGATCTCTGCGTGCATCATTCTAACGCAATTTTCCTTTGTACGTTCCTTCCACACAGTAATTAATAAGGTGAACCTTGCCATCAAACTTTCTAAACCTTGTCAAACCGCTATTAAACTTTGTTAGATTCCATTGAACTTACTGAACTCTTGTCAAATTATTATTTACCTCGATAAAGCATACTGCTGCTTCTCTCTTTTGATGAGGTGCATTCCACTCATCCGCAACAACAGGCAGATAGACCAAAAGAGTGCAAATATTTTTAAGAAGTATTCTCCTAGATTAAATTACTCCTATGTTCACATTTCCCCTCTCCTCTGCTCTAGTGGCGAGACCCCACCTGCAGTACTGTGTCCAGCTCTGGAGCCCTCAGCACAGGACAGACATGGAGTGGGTCCAGAGGAGGACCACAAAAATGATCAGAGGGATGGATCAGAGCCTCTCCTACGAGGACAGGCTGAGAGAGTTGGGGTTGTTCAGCCTGGAGAAGAGAAGGCTCCGGGGAGGCTTTATTGCAGCCTTTGAGTACTTAAAGGGGGCTTATAAGAAAGATGGGAACATGCTTTAGTAGGGCCTGTAGCAACAGGACAAGGGGTAATGGCTTTAAACTGAAAGCAGGTAGATTCAGGCTACATAGAAGGAAGACATTTTTTAC
>JAVJGG010000090.1:37016996-37039265 GCA_035590195.1 Aviceda cuculoides
CTCACTATGTGCATACTAGTTTGCAAGCTCACTGCATCCAGGCAACAGCCCATATTGAAATGCACCCGTTCCCCAAACTCTCCAACCCATCCCTCCAGCTTCCTAGAGCCAATATATTGTGCCTATTGCAAGCCTCCTCCACCATCTCCATTTTGGAGGAAGAACTGGATCTACTGACATGTAGGAAAAACAAACAAACAAACAAACCACCTTATAGCAGAAGACATTGTCTAATCAGCTATTGTGTGACATCTACTATTTCTACTGTCCCATCTACAGTGACCAACAGTTCCCTGTGTTTTCACACAAACTGGCCTTTCTTTGCTAAAGCTATTCCTAGCTATTACCTCTGGCTGTAACCTCCCTGTGAAAGCATCTGCGCACAAGCACCAGTGGAGGCATTTGAACACTGGGACAAAGCTTCTTCAAATTATAATTACTTGTCTCCTTAAATACAGTAGGGCTGATGGAAATGGTTTTATCTCATCAACTGGACCTCCTGTCAGACAGTGCTGTGGATAGCAGTCGTTACCTTAGCCTGATAGGTCTGCTCAAGCTCCATTTTGTACAGTTTGACTTGTTCCTCATGTTGATTTCGCAGATCCTCCAGAGCCTGAGTCATTTTGGATTCATACTCCTGTTGGCGAGTAGTGTCCACCTCAACCAAACGATGTTCATGTCTTCTTCTTGTTTCCCTTATTTCCTACACACACACACACAGAAAAAAAGGGGACAGATTCCCACATTAGGGTAAAAAGTACAAGCAATTACATTCAGACAACAATTAACTATTTCAGTACTAATTATTTAATGTATAGGAGCTACAGTACTAAAGGCATTTAAGCCTAAGAATTGCTGTGTGTATCAACAGATGCAAGTTACTATTCTCATTTGGCAGGATACAATTCTTAAGTGATCTGACTTAAACAGGTTTAGAAATATCCGTATACAGTTTAAGTAAGGACCTCATTTATGCTACAGAAGTCAAAAGGGTCAGGGGGAGAGAAGAAAACATTAATTTTTACATAGCAAAGAGGGATTCCATGTGGTGCACTACAAACCCTTTCCTTCTCAATATACATCCCTACATTACAATAGCAGTCTACAAGGAGTCATACAAAAATGAACACCTTTTGTGATCATTATATATATTGAAAAAATAATCATTATAGAGGAAAAACTGCATCTTCAAATTTCACTTTTAAACACATGCAGATCTTTCTTTTTCTATATAGTGGATGACCTCTACTCATTAGATTTTGACTACGTTAGTAATAAAGCAGCAGCAACCCAAGCAATCCTGAAGACATAAATATGATTTTTTTCTGGTCAGAGTTTGTACTAAGAAATTTTCATTTTTAGAGAAGTATGAGTTCTCTGTGCCTAGAACACTGGTCCCAAACTGGTGACGTAAGACTTACTCATGCACTTATTCATGTTGAGCCCTGCAGAGACTTGACCAGGTCTGAATGCATGGCATGAGAAACAAACAATTTCTCCCTCCGGGGCAGGACAAACAACAAGGGAGCAGTTCTGAGTACTGGGAGGAGGCCTGAAGGTAGCAGCAAGGCCATGAGAAGGAATAGCAGGCAAGTGAAGCAAGGCTCGCTTTGCATGCCTACACTAGAATCATAGCAGGCTAACACAAATTCAGAGTGACTTTACTAGTTACTTTGCAGAAATGCTCTACATCTAAAAAGAGACTCTTAGAAGCATGCCCTTCTACTCACAGCAATGTGCCCTGATGTGATCTGGAAGAAGTGTTCCCTTCTGTGGTGAATTTTTACACCAAGAAAACTAGCAAGCAGCACTCAGTAACTGTAGACAATGACCCCCCCACCCTGGGGCCACAAAAATATCATGGGGGACTACAAAGCATCAGGTGAAGGGATGAGCTGATCTAGCAGTTCAACACCACTAGAATAAGCAGGCTTCACTTGCTACACTCCCAGTCAGGATGTTCTAACTCTAATGGAGCTTTGGATCCTCCACTGAACCAAATGAATTCACTAACCTAAAGGAAACCAGTTCCTTTTTTCCTTTGTGTGTTGAATTGGTTCATACAAGGATTGAAGAGCTCCAGGGATGGCTAAAGGAACACCCCCACTTCAGCATAGCAAGCTTTAAGATTAGCTTCTGCTGCCTCATTTAGCTTCACCTTTAGTCAGCAGCAACACAGTTCTCAGAAAGCAAAGCTCTTTTAAGGTCCTACAACCAAGCAAGGGTCTGTCATTGCAGTCCTGTGCAGCAATCCAACTACTCCAGGGCATGGAAGCGAGACAATGGTAAGTACAACTCAGGGTAACCTACCTGGTTGGTTTCTTTGCCCTGCTCCAGCCCCTGTCCTTAGCCACACAGCCCTGTGTCATCCCTTAATCCAGCCTGGGCACTCATTTGATTCCGTGGTAAGACATAACTCAGCCACTAAGCTAGCAAAAATGAAACTCAACAACAACATAAAAAAAACTTAAGTATTTTACTAGTTAATCAGGCTGATATGGTTTGCTGTATGGTGAGCCAAACATCACAACTAGCACAGGTGAGATGGAGGGCAGGAGCATGTAGCAATTGCTCAGCAGCCACTAATTGAATGAGCTTGCAGAAGAACCAAAGGTCCAAGTTGGTTTTCCCAAGATGGAATAAACCGACATAACACTTTGCATCTGGTACAGAGAGACGGTCATGCTTCCCTTTCCTAATAGCCACCTGTGCATTCCCACTATTTACTTTATAAAAACTCCAGGCCTTACTAGAACCACTATGAGTCAACTCAATTCACTAAACGGGCAGAAAACTACTCCTCCAAAAAGCAAGGTAATTGCATACTGTTCTTGTCAATGAAAACAGGTTATAGTCATGTCCAACAATCACCAAAGTTCATTCAAGTAAGGAGCAGGGCCATGCAACAAGGTCCAGAGAGAGGGAACAAGACTTTTCCTTTCCCACAGCAGTCAGCTGCTACATTAGCTCACCTGCCCATGGAACAATACCCTTGTCACTTGGCTCTCATGCCAGCTCCACCACTGAGTTACCATGTAACTCTTGCAAAAAGTTTAACTATTTTATTACTCACTCCATTTATAGCAAGGGTAATACTGATCTTCCCTACCTGGACTAGTTAGTAATTGGTTATAGTCAGTTTGAATAAAAGCTACATAAACTTCAGACTATAAGATTATTAGGTTGATAATACCTCCTCAAACACATTTTTCCTGAAATCCAGATCCTCTTGCAAGCTCTGGCACCGATTCTCCAGGTCTACACGCATGAGTGTCTCCTTCTCCAACTGCTTCTTAGCCACAGCATGACCATCTTCAGCCTAATAAAGAATTTTAAAGATAAAGATTTAATTTTGTCTGGATCCCTATTTTCCATCCATAATCCCTTTATTGTCTTCATTTGACATCTTTGGACCGATTATTCACAACAACAAATCTAATGTGAAGCCACTGATTTTTCAGGGGAAAAAAAAAAAAAAACAACAAAAAAGAAAAAAAAAAGTGTGTGTGTGTGTGCTTATGAATATTTAAAACAAGCTTTCATGTTTGGATACCAGTTATTTAAAACAGGATTATTTCAATACAGTATGATAATGGAGCTGAGGATTATTAATTCCTCAAGCGCAATATGTTGCATGTTCTTTTCCTTGCTAGCATAGTCCCCACTGGGTACTCCAGCATAAGTTTAAATTTATGCAGGACCTTATACAGGACAACATATAGTAACCTGATGTCTCATGAATATAGAAATACTTACCAGAAATGTTTAAATAAAAGCTTTTGACTAGCAAAATTTCTGAAATGCCATGTTGCTTTGGTTGTTTTACAGAAATTTCTTACAATTTAGTTTCATATCCAAGAGTGGCAGGCAAAGCTTCAGCAGTAAGCAAGCTGGATCAATGATGTTCAGACTATAAACCAATTGCAAAGAAAAATAACAAGTTTCACGCAGCCTTTCCTGTGCTAAAGCAAGGAAGCATTCACTGCCATACCTTAGCAAGTTGGGCACGCAAATCGGCCACCTCTGCTTCCAGACTGCGTTTCTCGTTGAGGACAGTATTGAGTTCTGCTTCGCTTCTGTGGAACAGCACTTCAAGATCCTTAATGCGACCCTGAGCCACAGACAAATCTCCATCTTTCTTCTTGTAGCTGAAAAAACAAAAATTAATTATATTTATACATGGGTGCACACACATCTTGAGCATGTCCTAGTTACAACTACAGATATTTTGGTTTTATACACATTTTATTAGGATTAGCGTATAACTAGGTGTCTCCGAGAGTAACCTGCGAATGCGGCTAATAAACGTAATCATAAACACCTCTTGAAACTCACAGCTTGTACCAATGTGTTTTAAATGCATTGTCTAATAAAGAAGAACATACATCATGGGCAGGCAAGGGACAAACAAGAAGGCAACTCTGACAGCTAAGAGGTGACAATAAAGTTTGTTCATCTCACTGCTGCACAGCACATTAATTGCTGACATCTATCACTTTGGACTACAGCCCCTGAGAAGCAGAGCATATGCGTCTCCCAAAGAGGCCCATAAGCATCCCCAGTGTTTTGTAATTGACATGGCCAAGCCCATTCCCTAGGATGTATCCCCACACAAAGTAGTAAAGTAATCTACCATGGAAATGTGGTCACTTTTCAGGAATAAACCAGTACGTCTTCAGCAGTATTCATTATGAGCAAAGCAACTCTGGTCACTTTAAATATGATTATTTCAGCTGTTATATCCAACTCACAGAAATCATCAAGGTCATCTTCCTCCTGCCCACCAAGTATTTGTCTACCTTTTCTTCTAACATACTGACTTTCTGCAGCTTCTGTAGTTGTGTGTCATTATGTTATTAGAAAACTGTTTTATGTGAAGTAATCTTTCCTTGCTGCAGTTTAAGCTCACTATTCTAGTCTCACACCGCTAAGAATCCAGGGAATTACTTTTTGTCTTCTTCTCTTAAACCATCTTCGAATTCATTTTTCTCCTTCCCTTTCCTCAAACTTCTCTTCTATAAATTTGTGGTTTTCAACCTGTGGTCAAGTGAGCTGTTTTTAAGGGCCTGCAGAAATAACTTTGAAGAGGAGTCCTACTACATATAGGCTTTAAAAAGCTCTCTATTTGGTCTGCAACTCCAAACATGGAAAAAACGTTTGCAAAGGAAAATAAAGCTAAAAAACCACTGCTCTAGATTATACAAACCTTGCACCCCTGCCCAAATCTTAAGTCTTGGTTCCCAAACTTCTGATCACTTGTACTGTCCTCTTGAATTTCAAATTTGCCCTTAACTCTAACAAAATGCAATGTCCAGAATTATTTTACAAAAATCCTGCTTTATGGGCTATTGGTGTGCCCTACAGACAGTATTTCTTTACATGCTTCAGCACGATGTGCATCTTTTTCTAACTACAGAATAAATAGACACACTTATTTTGTGATATGCTCTAGCTACGAGGCTCACGTGTTTTCTCTGCATTCCTTGGTGTACATCTTTGAATTTGTTTTCATTTAACTGTAACCAATTTTTCTTAATCATTTATCCAATCTGTCACTGTGAATCCTGTTCTGCAACATATGTGCAGTGTCTTCAAGCTCAGCAGCTTGCAGGAGACATAGACAAAACACAACTTCTACTTAAAAGACAGTTATTTAGCATCAACTAGAAAGTCTTCAAAATAGACTCTCCAGACACATGCCCCTGCATCACGTGTCGCATAGTAAAACAAGCCACTATGCATGTGTCAGACAATCAGATCTGGAAACCTTCTGTCTGTGCAGTACCTAAAGGCCAAATGCCACTTCACACCAAGCATGATCAGCAGTGTATGCTTACACAGCCCATAGATTCCTCCCACCTGCAGAAACCAGGCAGCATGCAAGTATTCCCAGGGAGACAGGAATGAACAGAAGTGTTCAACGTACCGCTTGACAAAGCCCCATAAAGAATTCCTGACAGTGTTAAGTAACTTCTGCTCCTTCATGAACACTGACACTGGAAGACACTCCAAGCTGCCTTCTTTCACATTTTTATTTGCATGTGTAACTTCAGCCTGGTTTATTGTCTTCATGTAAAATACTGACAGAAGTTTTTACAAAGGTGCAACCTGCTTTTGGGGGTCTCCAAGGTGCCTGGAAGTTACAAACAGCAGTCGATGTGTCTGTTGAGGTGTGCCAATGTTCTTTGAAGACACCGGATTAGGGTAACCCTCTAGAGCTCTTTCTTCCAGAAAGCAGCCAAGTTTGCTCAAGGGAAATATTTCAGTGACCATGTGGGGTAGCAGGCAGAGGAAGCTGCAGCAAGACAGTCACACAACTCAGAGCTGGGATCTTGCAGCTCAAGCAGGAATACTGCTAAAAGCAACAGATGGATGAGGCCTACATGTATCTACCTCCAGGCTTTGCTTGACCTGGGGACCTGTGACACTGGTAAAGATATTAACAGACACTTCATGAGCATCAGGACAGGAGTCTTTCCTTAACCAGGCCATCAAAGTTACTTCTGCTATGACTGAATGCACCCTGACCACTACACAGGTCTGGTTCAGCAGTCTTGTGCACCTCACTAGTAAATTAAATGTTCCCATCCATAACTCCTCCACTCATCCCCTCCCTCCATCAAGCAGTCAAAAGTTTTGTCAAGCAGCTAAAGATGCACACAAAAGTACTGGAAGCTGTTCCATAACATACAGGAAAGAACCATACTTGCTTCAGAATGATATCAGAATGTCTATTTTTACAATATTTTAATCCTAGATTTAAAAATATGTCCCTACTCCTGATACAAACATCTTTAAACTAGAAAGTTAAGCTGTTCCTTTTATCATATAAACAGTGTTAAGAACATCCTAAAGATATTTTACTTTTTATAAAGTGAAACTATCCAACTGCTTTATGAACCTAGTTACAAACCTGGCTCAATAGAAAAAATTCTAAATTCATGAGTTGTATCCAAGGTACTAATTGTACATACACGTATGCATTGTAGATGTTGTAAAATACATAGAATCCTAGAATAGGTTGGGCTGGAAGGTCCTTTCAAGATCATCTAGTTCCAACACCTCTCCTATGGGCAGGGACATCTTCCACTAGACCAGGTTGCTCAAAGCCCCATCCAACCTGGCCTTGAACACTTCCACAGAAGGGGCATCCACAGCTTCTCTGGGCAACCTGTTCCAGTGTCTCACCACCCTCACGGTAAAGAATTTCTTACTAATATCTAATCTAAATCTACCCTCTTTCAGCTTAAAACAGTTACCCTTCGTCCTATCACTACACTCCCTGATAGAATCCCTCCCCATCTTTCCTGTAGGCCCCCTTTAGGGTACTGCAAGGCCACTATAAGGCCTCCGCAGAGCCTTTTCTTCTCCAGGCTGAAAAATCCCAAGTCTCTCAGCCTGTCTTCACAGGAGAGGTTCTCCAGTCCTCTGATCATCTTCATGTCCCTCCTCTGGACCTGCTCCAACAGGTCCATGTCCTTCTTATGCTGGGGGCTCAAGAGCAGAACACAGTACTGCAGGTGGGGTCTCACCAGAGCTGAGGGGGAGAATCACCTCCCTCAACCCGCTGGCTACACTTCTTTTGATGCAGCCCAGGATGTGATCAGCTTTCTGGGCTGCTAGCACATATTACCAGCTCATATTCAGTTTTTCATCCACCAATACCCCTAAGCCCTTCTCTGCAGGGCTGCTCTCAATCCACTCATCACCCAGCCTGTATCCATGTTTGGGATTGCCCCAACCCCGGTGCAGGACCTTGCACTTGGCCTTGTTGAACTTCGTGAGGTTTGCACAGGCCCACCTGTCTAGCCTTTCAAGGTCCTTCTGGATGGTGGAATGGTCCCTTCCCTCTAGAGTATCAGTCCCACCATACATGTTTAGGTTGGTTGTTTTTTCACATTAGAAGGGGGGGGGGTGTGTGTGAGGGGGGTGAAGGTGCTTCCCCCCTGCCCCACAACAAGTCTGATGTTCAATTTCTTTTCAGGATGTTTCTTTCTTATTTTACTGGCATCGTGCAACAAAAGTAAAAGCTATAAATAACACACACATACAATTCCATCTACTAGGTTTACATTGCAAAATAATTGTCCCAAGCAATGTGAAGGCCCCTACGTCAACATGGTTTCTGTTTCTTAATCTACATTTGAAACCTGATCATTGATTTTAACTTGATTGCTGATCAAATAACACGGTAAAGGATAATGACAAATATGTGTATTGTGAATAACACCAAAAAAAGCCCATCCACCCTCCAACCCCCCCCCCTCCCCCCAAACACAGAAACAAATAAAAAATACAGGCAGTTTTATGACAACAACAAAGGCAATGATTGGAAAATTAAGATATTTTCACAGAAGACATCCCTCACAGGAAACCCTTTTAAATTTAGTCAAGATAAGGTTTAGATGCTTCAACTGGGATATCTGCAACATCCACATTGTACTGGCACACGTCACAAAAAAAGGGCCTGTGGGAGCTTCATACCATAGCACAGGATAACTGACAACGTCTACAGTACAAGAGACATTGTACAGCCATCTGAATCCCACTTGTAATGTCAGGAAATCATATATCCCTTTATTCATTTGCAAACTAAATTGAAATGTGTACAGATGCTAAAATCTTAACAAACAGCTCCTCCCTATCTTCTGCAGATGAATCCATAATTTGGAACCAAAACTAGTTTAACTCTATGACAAAGCACCCTCTAAAGAAATTACAGTTGAACATGACTTAAATTTAAACTAGACTTCAAGGGGAAAGGAGATAATATCAGGCTTGCCTCAAATGCATTAAGGTGTGTGCCTCTAAGAAGGTGACATGGCCAACAGCCCAGCTGAAGTACCTCTACACCAATACACACAGCATGGGCAATAAACAGGAAGAGCTGGAAGCCACCATGCTGCTAGAAAGCTACAACCTAGTTACCATTACTGAAACTTGGTGGGACAAATTCCCTGTCTGGAGTGCAGTTATCGATGGCTACAGGCTGTTGAGAAGGAATGGGTGAGGAAGGAGGGGGCAGAGGGGTTGCCCTCTACATTAAGAAATGAATGGATTGTGAAGAGCTGTCTCTGAAGAATAACTACAAGCAGGTTGAAAGCTTATAGGTAAGAATTAGAAACAGAGGCAACAAAGGGAACCTTGTGCTTGGTGTTTACTACAGGCTGCACGATCAAGGGGAACTACTGATGAAGCCTTCTTACTCCAGTTACAGGAGACATTGTGCTCGCAGGCTCTTGTCCTGCTGGGGGACTTCAACCACCCCAACATTTGCTGGAAAAGTAGCATGGTGAGCTGCAGGCAATCCAGGGACTCCTCGAGTGCACTGAGGATAACTTCTTAAGCCAGATAATAGACAACCCTATCAGAGAAGATGCGATACTGGACCTGATGGTCACCAATGCAAGTGAGCTAATCGGTGATGTCATGATTGGAGGCAGCCTGGGCTGCAGTAATCATGCACTGGTGGAGTTTGCAGTCTTGAGGGATATGGATCAGGTGAAGAGTGAAATCAGGACCCTGAATTTTAGGAAGGCAAAATTCCAGCTGTTCAAGGAGTTAGTCAATAGCACTTGCTGGGAAACTGTCCTCAGGGACAAGGGAGCAGAACAGAGCTGGCAGATCTTTAATGATGCTTTCCATAGAGCACAAGAGCTCTCAATCCCCAGGTGTAAGAATTCAGGAAATGAAGGCAAGAGACTGGCATGGATGAGTTGAGACCTGCTGGTCAAACTAAAGGACAAGAATGACATGCACAGGCAGTGGAAGCAGGGACAGGTATCCTGGGAAAAGTATAGGGACACTACCCAGTTGTGTAGGGATGGGGTCAGGAAGGCCAAGGTGCAGCTGGAGCTGAACTTGGCAAAGGACACAAAGAATAATAAGGGCTTCTATAGGTACGTCAGCCAGAAAAGGAAGGTCAAAGAAAGCGTACCCCCCCGATCAACACGACTGGCAAACTGGTAACAACAGATGAGAAGGCTGAGGTACTCAACAACTTTTTTGCCTCAGTCTTCACCGGCAACCTCTCTTCCCACACCTCTCGAGTGCATGGACCACAAGACAGGGACTGGGGAACAAAAGACCATCTGAGGAACCCGAACATACAGAAGTCTATGGGACCTGATGACATGCATCCCAGAACCCTGAGGGAATTGGCTAATGTAGTTGCCAAGCCACTCTCCGCTGTATTTGAAAAGTCATGGCAGTCAAGTGAAGTCCCCAGTGACTGGAAAAAGGGAAACATTGCACCCATTTTTAAAAGGGGTAGAAAGGAGGACCCTAGGAACTACCGACCTGTCAGGCTCACCTCTGAGCCTGGGAAGATCATGGAACAGATCCTCCTAGAAGCTATGCTAAGGCACATGTTGGACAGGGAGGTGATTCGAGACAGCCAGCATGGCTTCACCAAGGGCAAGTCTTGTCTGACCAACCTCATGGTCTTCTGTAATGGAGTGACTACATCAGTGGACAAGGGAAGAGCTATGAATGTCATCTACCTGGACTTCTGTAAGGCCTTTGACATGGTCCCCCACAACGTCTTTCTCTCTAAACTGGAGAGAGATTAATTTCATGGACGGACTGTTTGGTGGATGAGGAATTGGTTGGATGGTCGCATCCAGAGGGTAGTGGTCAACAGCTCCATGTCTGGATGGAGATCAGTGACAAGTGGTGTCCCTCAGGGGTCCGTATTGGGACCAGTACTGTTTAATATCTTCATCGATAACAGACAGTGGAATCAAGCACACCCTCAGCAAGTCTTCAGGTGACAACAAGCTGAGTGGTGTGATTGACACACCTGAGAGATAGGATGCCATCCAGAGAGACCTGGACAAACTTGAAAAGTGAGCACATGTGAACTTCATGAGGTTCAACAAGGCCAAGTGCAAGGTCTTACAACTGGGTTGGGGCAACCCCTGGTATCAATACAGGCTGAGAGATGAAAGGGTTGAGGGCAGCCCAGTGGAAAAGGACTTGGGGGTACTGGTGGATGAAAAGCTGGACATGAGTCAGCAATGTGCGCTCGCAGCCCAGAAAGCCATCTGTATCCTGGGCTGCATAAAAAGAAGCATGGCCAGTAGGTCGAGGGAGGGGATTCTGCCCCTCTACTCTGCTCTGATGAGACCGCACCTGGAGTACTGCATCCAGTTCTGAAGCCCTCAGCACAGGACAGACATGGAGTGGGTCCAGAGGAGGACCACAAAAATGATCAGAGGGATGGATCAGACCTGCTCGTATGAGGACAGGCTGAGAGAGTTGGGGTTGTTCAGCCTGGAGAAGAGAAGGCTCCAGGGAAGCCTTATTGCAGCCTTTGAATACTTAAAGGGGGCTTATAAGAAAGATGGGGACAGTTTTTAGTAGGGGCTGTAGTAACAGGACAAGGGATAATGGCTTTAAACTAGAAGAGGGTAGATTCAGACTACGTATAAGGAAGAAATTTTTTGCCCCATCCCTGGAAACATTCAAGGTCAGGTTAGACAGGGCTATAAGCAATAAGCAGGGACATTGGCCTAGATGACCTTTAAAAGCCCTTTGAACCCAAACCATTCTATGAACCAGCAGGGCACAGAAGTAAAAAAGGCTAAAGGCACCCTGGGCTGTACTAATAGGAACATGGCTGGCAAATCACAGGAATTGATTATCCCCTTCTGATCAGCATTCAGTAGATCACTTCTGTGTCCGTTACTGCATCCAGTTATGGACCCCCCCATGCAATAAAGATGTTGATAAATTGGAGCAAGTTCAGCAGAGACCACCAGGGTGGTCAGAGAGTTGGAGTACATGCCCTGTTAAAAGAGGCTGAGGTAACAAAGTCTGACCAGACTGGAGATAAGGCAGCTTCAGCAGGACCTGACTAGAACGACAATATGTTAAAAGAAGGAAAATGACATATGAAAACCAATTTTTCAAATGGAGAAACTCAGACCCTGATATTTGTATGGGTAAAATTAGACAAAGGCATCAATGAAGAGAAGTAGGAGGCACATGCATAAACACAAAACAATTTGGAGATTCAGAGTCAGTTTGGCTTTTGTAAAGAGAAAGTAAGGGGGGTAAGCAAAAGTAAGAACCCTTCATGGGTTCTCTGAGGGCCTTACCTCGCCTCTGCCCAAAAAGGCCATGGCTGATCTGGTTACCACGAAACACTCTAGGTTCTGTAGCACCCATGCAACTCAGAGGGGCCTTGGGAGACATCTCTGAGCCTGATGTAAAAGACTATTTGGAGCTTACCCTTCTTCACACATCAGCAGCTCAGTAGCACTCAAAATGCAACTGTATTTAAGAAATTTCTATTAAATAAAATACGGAACAAGATATTGAACCCTGTTATGGTACAACCACATCTTGAATACTGGCTGAAGTTCCAATTCTGCAGTCTTTGTCCCCAAGAGGATACACGAAAATGGGAAAAATGACAGAGAGGGAAGGTAAAGTGTTGACTGAAGGCACAGAGCAGCTTCTGTAGAAGCAGAAACTTAAGATGTTTCCACTTGAAAAAGGACATCATTAAAGAGAAAATCTTAGGAGATATGAAGAAGGAGAATACAAAAATTAGGAGATAAATGAACAGACAGAACGGGGCTGGCACATTCAAAAACATGTTTTTCTTCATGCAAAATGTAGGTAAGCTCAGAATCCCCTTGCTAAGTCTAAGAACACTACAGATTGTCTCAGGATACTGGTCACACTATGAAATGAAAACCCATGAAGGCTTACTACACAGAATCCAGCTGGACCTCAGGAAGTCCGTTAGCTGAAGGGAATTGCTGAAGACTGGAAGAGTATTCCAGAGAAGTGTTGTTGTGCACGCTCTGTTCTTATACTCTTCTCTAGATGCCTCTGGATAGATTACCAGGCTAGATGGACCTTTGGTCCAATCCAATACAAACTGCTCTAGAAAATGCCTTGGGATGCTTCTTGTTGACTTACTAGGCAAGACAATGTACAATTATCCCAAGCACTAAAAAAAACCCCAGAAAACCAGATATATTTTCCTCATATATAGTGTGCCTCAGAAAACCAAAAAAATAACTGAGTCCGTAAATTTTAGCACACAGGTCCTGACCACATGCAGGCACATCTTCTGGTATGAACTGTGCACCAAGTTCAATAGGCTTTACAGTGACTTAAATAGAGATGCTTACACTATAGCTATTTCATATTTGGACAGTTATTTTGGGGGCAAAGTCCACAAAATATCTCCGAAGGCTGACTTTAACAAGAGAAAAATTAAGATCCAGTGATATAGCAAAGTTTACAGAGAAAACAAGAAATACTTCATCATAAATCAACTAGCTAGTCAGAAAAAAAAACACAAGGGAGGGAAACACTTCATTCCTTTTATAACCACTTAGATGCAAATGAAGGGAGATGGGAGACTTACAGTAGGCCTCTACTGGCACTGCTGGATTAGAAGTAATTTTATGGCCAATACTGTTCATATGCAGGTGATGTACATACTGACATGCTCAGGAAAAATCTGTAACTTCCAAATCTTACCTACTAAAATAGGTACCGAAATTCAATCAGAAGCAATAAAATAATTTTGCCACCACATATATTCATTTTAAAATGAAGTTTCAACTGTGTTTGATTACAAAAACTCCCTAGTGGGAATAGAAATAATGAATTACACTTGGCTTCAGTAACCAGTTTATTAGGCCAATTCTCTTTGATGCAGACTGAACAGCAGTTTTTAAAACATAGCTGATACAAGGGGTTTTTTCCAGCACATTTACATTGTAGCTTCATGTGTTTTCAAGGCAACACTGCTTCCACATTCCCAAATTGCTCAGGGCCACCCTTTTAATTTTCCTTTATTTCTGCCATCATTCAATACAGTGAACCAGACAGTAAAACTGATGTTTAAAAATTAACCTTCCTTGGATGGGTCAACTCTAATCTAAATCAGTTTCTCAATCTAGTTGACCAACCAGCTGCACATGTGCATGCTCACATAAGGAGAGGTACAACAGGACAGAAGCAGGCAAAACCAATCGTTTCAGCCTCTAGATGTGTGAATTGCTCAAATCACAGTATATTAATCTTATATGTACAAATACATTTGTGTATATACTGGTCAGATTATCTGCTCTGACTAGCTAGTCACTAGTACCAGAAAGCTGAGGAATTTCCCTCTGACAAGCCTGTATCTTCTCATTGACCTCAATGCTTCCAAAATGCATTTTTAAGAAGCATCGATAGTATCATTCCCACTGCCCATTCTGATTAAAAAAAAAAAAAAGTATCATGGAGGACTTCTCTTACCTTTTATTGAACTCCTCAAGTTCCGCTCTCAGTTTTCCTATTTCAATCTGTAACCTAGCCCTCTCTTTGGCAGTTTCATCCAGAACTCTTCGAGCATCAGCCAGTTCAGACTCATAGAGACTCTTGATTCCACTCACCTAAGGGAAAAAAAGCATTCAGATATAAGAATACCCCAAAGACTAACTATCAAAGAACTGAAACGCAGCACCAGGTTTCACATAGCTTTCTTTGAAAAAAGGGTGTATGATATGATTTCTATTGTTTAGAACCTTCTTTATTGAACATTTTCAATTAATATGCACCTACAATTAGATGTGATCTAGTCTCAAAGACAAGATTTAATTTTCATTCCCAGTAGGACATAACAAAACACACTACATTTGAAGTGTGCAAGTCTTCCAGAGATAAACTGAAGCAGATCAGTACACCCTACAATCCCATCTTAAATTATTTGCCTTCATTTCCAATACTGCTGCTTTGGGAGATTTTTTTAAACACTAAAAGACTTATTTTGTGGAATACAGGTCAATTTGACTCTGCTGCTCTTGCACTACAAAGCTAAAAAGAATATGAAATTAGATGAACTACAGAAATGTGAACTGTTCAGATGAGCTTCCACTCCTGTTCCCTACGTCAGAGGACAAGGATCTACAAACCTCTCCCTGTCCCAACTCAATATATTACGTAATCAGCTATTCAGACTGCAGCAAGGCACCTCAAAGTCCTCTAGACCTTTACTTTTTTAGAATGCAAATTATCAGAAAGGTGTATCAGAGAGCTAAAGTGTCAAGACCATATAAGACTGCTGCTATTGCTTCTATGAAAGAATACCAGAACAACTATTACTAATGTAAATTCAGAAACAGAGCAATCGGGGAGTGAGAAGAGCCAAAAGCAGAATGTACCAACTTTAGGAAGAGAAATTTCATAAGAAAGCATAACATGTAGAAACAAGAAAGCAAACTCTGCTATTTCTAGGAGTGCCTATTTCAACATTGGAGTGGCACCAATGACAGACTCAACCATCTGGTCTTCAAAAAGACTGATTAAAACCAGTCAGGATATAATTAAGTTCCTGATAGACTATATTCTCTTCTGAGAAAACTTCTGAAATTAACTAAAATGACAGTATGAGGGCTGAGAAGCCTTAGTTTACAAGCATACCACATACCAGAAACAACTTGGCTGTCTATCCATGCAATCTTACTTCTTTTCTTTATAGAATTAATTCTTTCACGCTTTATTCAACTTGTTTTGTTTCTTCTCCATAGCCGATAGCCAGAGGCTGTCTACGGCACAAGTCAACACAACTCTATGTTATCAGTTACAAAATTTAGGAAGTTCTACGAAGAAGTGTACCATGACTATGCTAAACTTTCATACAGCACTCTACAATGCCAAGAAAAAAAAACTGGAGACTTTCAAGTCTGTAAAGCCTTTCATTATGGATGATCCTTGAGTGAAACTGCAGTATTTGCAAATTGCAATATAAATTAGAATTGCCCAAAGGCCAAGCACTGATTCTGCACCACCAGGTACTACACATGCAACACTCCTCCTCTAATGCCGGCCCTTCTTTAGACGATCTGCCCTTCAACTCTTAAATGTGCTAAAATCCTTGCCCTAGGACAGCTACGTGGAACTTGAGGCTGTATCGCTGCAGGTTCAGAGAGACACACTAAATCACAGTGCAGGACACAAGGACAAATCCCTTCCCAGTACTCCAGGGCATAAACTGGAATTACATGTCAAGGTACAAAGGAAGAAAGCTTTCTTTTCCTAGGTTTTTGTGAATACTGTCACAAAAAGGTGTTGCTGGCGTGATACAACAGGCAGTAAATAATTTATGCTTTTGAGGCATTACAGACAATACAGAGCTTAACAACACCAAAAAAACCAATATTCTGAACAGAGAATAAACACTTAATGCAATTCCTGTGTAGAGAATATACCTAGATGGAGCTAAAAATTGCATGATAAATTGCATGATGAAAGCCGTTTCAGAACCTGTTGGTAAAAAGATAACCAGAGATTGTGCTTCTTAATTAGAAAGGACGGATTCATTCACGGCATAACCAGTTGTGGTAGCTTAGTATATGCTTTTCTCCTGCAGCATGTTAACCTCTTCTCTGCTCTTACTGCAGTAACAAACATGAGAAGGAAACACACAGGTCCAATTCACAATCCAAAGTGTTAGTCAGAAAGCACTTCCACTAAAATTTTAAGCCAATGCACTAAGCAGACAGAAATAACTGAGACATAAGGACACACTGCAGATTCCAGCACAGGGAGGCAGCAGACAGCTGGGAGCTCTAACACCTTCAATCACTGGCGGGGGGGAAGAAAAAAAAACAAAACAAAACCAAAACAAAGCACAAAAACCAAACACCACCACAGACACGCAAAAACCCTAAAACCCAACAAAAAGCCAACCTCACCAGAACTCTAACACCAGGAGGCAAAGAGAATATGGATTCATACTAACATTGATAAAAGTTTTAAGATTATCAAACTGAACTGGAGGACAGTTCAAGATGGTCTTTCTAGATCATAAAAAATAAGATCCTGTTTATTTTCAGTACCGGTCAAGCAGAGAAGGAAGAACCGAACAAAGCAGTAGACTCAAAGGAAATTAAGTAGTGCCAGCTCAGCTGAACTATCCTTGTATTACGTGCTTGACAATACTTCTAGCCCAAGACAGTTACTCATTGAAAGCACCCTTCTACCCCAGCACTGAGAGAAATTCTGGAAAGTGTTTCTGTTCCCTTAAACCATAACCCCTCAAACTCTGTTCTGGTGGAAGGAACGTAACTTAGTCTACTGACTCTATGAAAATCTCCAGAGAAGTACAGTCCCAAAAGTGCCTTTGTTCAGTGTACACATATGATTTTGCTTTGTTTTGACTCTACAGACACTCTTCTGCCCACTCCCTTTTTTAATCACTTTACATTTGCTACTCAGTTTGGTCTCTAGTACAGTGACACTTCCAGCCATTCTTAAAAAGATGCTGCTAAACTAAAGCAGGACCTCCTAGGATAAGCCTCACATAGCACTTCGGGGTGGGGGGGTGGGGGGAGTCAAGAAGAACAACAGCCAGTATCCACAGCAACAACAGAAGCTGAACGATTGGATCTGGCAACTGTGAAGCCTGTCTCTGGTTCTTTGTCTCATCATACTTCTGAGCAGAGTGCCACCAGACACTGTCTACCTGTCCTTGAACACTCCCAAAGAATACTGGAGGCAAGAGATAACTTGTCTGACTATGTCTTCCATTTTTTGCCATCTTCTATCAGTAGAATCTATCAATTCAAATTCCTTCCTTCATTTGTTGTTTCTCATCATTTTGCTTGGGTTACCACAACCCATTCTCAGATGTGGGGACCAGGAGACAAAGATACAAACTCATCTTTGAAGCCTATGCCAATCCTTCCAGTGTAAAACAGTAAGAAGAGCAGCTGGTAGCAAATGTTGAAGGGAACAAGTACTGAGAATGAGGCAAACATGCAATGATTCTTCACTCACCTATACCCCCAGCTTCTAAAAATTAAATAATAAATAAATAAATTCTGAGCCAAAAATTGCTTCCAGGTACCGAAACCCAGTAGTCACCAAATACTGGTAATTTGTCTAATCTTTTTGTAAATCTCTTTAGCTTTTGGTTTCCACAACATCAGAGAGCCTCATACAAGCACAACTGGTGGATTAAGACCTACTGCTTGATAATTTCATTTCATGCCTTTAGCTTTTGTGTTGTGAGAAGTGCTGAATATTTGCTTCCTGAACAAATGTCTTTGTTTGGACTCATGACTTATGAGACCTCAGGTTTCTTCTCATCTCTTTTCCAGATTTGCCTCTGGTCAGAAATTATTCTGCTGCTCTGCTTATCTTTGCCATCTTTTGCTTACACAATTTTTCCAGGCTCTAGATGTTTTAAAATGGGGTAGGAGAACCGCAAGCAGTATTCAGAGCACAGAAACAACATTGATTTACACAGTGATTATTGACCATCAGCTACAAAGGAAAACAGGGACATTACAGGAGATCAGAGAGGCAAAAAATGCAGCAATTCTAACAGGTTTCAATTAGCCCAAGCTGTAATCCAGGAGGTGATACCTGAGCTATATTTTCATATGCTAGTAGTGAGGGCCATGGAGTGGCTAATCCAGGAAGCCACAGGAGAGATAGTAACTCTTCACCTAGTTCTCAGCAGCACATAGGAGCAGATTTGCCAAGATACTGTCATGAACCTCAGTTGACTTGTTTTCAGCATCCTTGCAGAAGCAAGAGAAGCCAAAAGGAAGAGGGGAAAAAAAAAAAAAAAAGTTCTAAGACTTGCAATTGTTTTAACATGGCAATTAGGGAACACCAAGGTATTTGTTAAAACAAGTAAAAAAAAGCAATTAATAATAAAATCCTTCTAGAAAGCAAGGTATTGTACGAACACATCATCATAGGCTAAAAAGACTACATATACAAAATATTTTAAGATAATCAAAACAAGGAGGATATGAGACCTAGTAAAGCATTTTTCAAAAAACTGGTCATGTACAGATGAGAAAAATAAAATTAATTGACTTCTGTTAATCACAATACAACATGGCAAGCCAAAAAACAAAGTTTGAAGAACAACTCATGAATGGTGTAGAAAGTAATTACTCTTGCTCTGCTCATGAAAAAGACATACATGAGAGTCTATGGCCCTAGGTCGATTAGTTTATGTAGAACCACCACCTAAAATAATGCAATGAAAACATACCCTCTGGTGTTTTCTTTTTTACTTATATTTGTACTAGAGAAATCTTTAAGAGATTTCTGCACTTAACCATCGGTTGAAAGTATCATAGAACAGATCAACAAAACAAGCAGTAACAAACTATCACGTTTAGAAAGTATTAACAGCTTTCTAAAGCCCACTTTTTGAACTAAATCAATCAGTACGTTATTTAAGCTCTCATTTAGAGTCCACTTTGTACTAGAAAATTAGAAGATGGTTCATGCCATACAAATTTCTAAAACAGAAACTACTTATCACTAAACTCTGAAGTCCATGGCAGTACAGTAGACATTAACCTGAAGAGTAGAATTACAGGGCACACAACTAAGAGTCATACTGATGAAGAATCAATATTACTTGTGTAAAATAAAAGTTCTGCAACCTACTGAACTTGCTCAGTCAACCAGTGAGCAGGTATTCATGAGAGATCCAGTAAACAAAAGAAGAGAAGTAGTGGGTACATGTATAAGCTCAACAGAGTGGAGAAAAAACAGTCATACAGTATGGCTTTCTTTAAAGGGAAGCAATGGACAAGGGAACAAGCACATGGACAAGGGTTTGAAAAGTCAACAAACATTCAGAAAGGGAAGATTGAGCTAGGTCAGTCTGCCTGGACTCCCAAAAGGCTTGAACAACATCCTCCATGAAAGGCCCCTACAGAGGCCATGCAGAGTCCAAGCAGGCACAAAGAAAAAAACAGAGAGAGACATCACCTTCCAGGAACTAAGGTGAGGTTGATTGGCCTGTAGTTCCCTGGATCTTCCTTCTCGCCCCTCCTGAAGATGACATTAACTTTCTTCCAGTCTTCAGGAACCTCTCCTAATCATCACAATCTTTCAAATATAACCGAGAGTGGCCTCACGACTATATCGGCCAGTTCCCTTAGCACTTATGGGTGCAACCCATCAGGTTTCATGGAATTATGTCCAGTTTGTTTACATGTTTCCTGATCCTCCTGATTCCAGATGTTTATCCTGATCCTCCTCTACCGAGAGTAAGTCTTCCTTGCTCCAGACTTTCCTCTCGTCTCAGGGGCCTGGGATTCCTCAAGGCTGGTCTGACCACAAGAAGGCATTGAGTATATCAGTCTTCCTTATATCTGAGTTTAGTCAGGACCTCCTTGCTCATCCATACAGGTTTCCTGCCACATTTGTTCCATTTCCTGATTGTTGGCATGGTCGACTCGTGAGCTTGGAGAGGTTATCCTTGAATATCAACTCAGCTCTCATGGACCCCTTTTCTCTCCAAGGCTGTAATCCATGGGATTCTTCCAAGCAGAGCCCTGAAGAGGCTAGTCTACTCTCACAATATCCAGGGTTGTGGTTGAGCTTTTTGCTCTGCTCCATCCTCTAAAGATTCCGAACTCCACCATCTCATAGTCACTGCCCTGACCTTAACATCCCTGACCAGTTCTTCCTTATTAAGTATTAGGTCCAGCAGAGCACAAAGACAAGGGCATACAAGGCTTCTTCCAGTTGACTAAAGGAGGCCTTGTTTACCTCTTCTTCTTGATCAGGTCAGTAGCAGACACATACCACAATGTCACCCATCTTGGTCTGCCCACTAATCCTGACCAACAAGCTCTCAGCTAGCTCATAACCTGTCCTCAGGCAGAGCTCCAGGCATTCCCACTGCTCTCTCACGTAAACAGCAACTCCCCCTCCTCACCTTCCTGAAAAGCTTGCATCCATCCATCATACCACTCTAATCACATGAGCCATCCCTGATCCCAATGAGGTCATAGTTCTGTAACTGCCCACAGACTTCTCGTTCCCCATTTTTTCCCCATGCTGCACATATTAGTGTTACAAGCATTTCAGAGAGGCACCCAAGTGTGATGATTCCCCAGGAAGGGCAGGAGGGCTTTCCCCAGAAGGCTGTCCTGTAGGCACTTCCTTCTTCATGTGCCTATGCTTGGGGTGTTTCCATTTAATCCTTTTTCTGTTGCTTTCTCTTCTGTTCACGTAACACCAGGCCTTTTGCTTGTTTACCCCATCCACCACTTCCTCACCTGATCTTACCTGAGAGTAATCTCTCCCTGCCTCATCATTCCCAGTTTAAAGTTCTTCTTAGCAGGTTGATCAGCCCTGTTGGCAAAAATACATTTGCCCTGCTTAGCCAGGTGGATCCTGTCTCTTTGAAGCAGCCTTCAATCCTGAAAGACGGTTCCATGGCCACAGAAACCAAAATCCTGTTGCCAACAGCAGTTATGCAATCCAGAGTTGCTCTGCAGGACCTGCTCAGCCATCCTCAAACCCTTCCCACTCCCCACACCCCTTGGGCCCCCATGCCATTAACCATCATCCAGAGCCATGCAGTCACATTTGATACTTTTCAGGTCACCCCTGCCAGTATTGCTGGTGCCCACCTGGAAGAGCAGCAGCGATAATAGTCATACAGCCAAGTGAGCCTCAGTAGCCTCTTACAATGTCCAGAGTGGAAGCCCCTGGAAGCAGCAAACCTCCTCAGATAACAAGTTAGGCCAGCAAATGGGTCCCCCCGTTCTGAAAATGTAGTGTGTCATCCCCCCCACCTGAAGGCAATGGAAGAAATAAAGCTAAAACCTCAAAAGAGAGTTCAGCAGGAACCAGAAAACAGGCTGCAGCCTGATCCACTACATGTCAACGTGCACCCAAGCCTAACTCTTCCTGCACAGACCCAAGTTGGACACCCTACAAATCGCACTATGAATGTGCTTTCACTTTTTTTTCCTCTTTTGCTGGCAGAAGAGCCTGCAAGTTTGTAATTGGGCAACACAGGGGACAACGAAAGAGAGCATATGGAGGACAATAAAACAGAGATGTTTCCATAGCACAGTCTGAAAGGCAGGACTGCTGAATGCTCTTTAACCTACCAACCTGGGCTAGGAGCACTCAAAGCTCCCTGTGCAGCAGTTCAAGGATAGACACATGAACACAGACCCTCCCACAGCAATCCCTTGAGAAAAGCTGCAAGACATCACTCAATGAAGACACAGGGAACATGCCAAGAAGGCAATTAACCTACACGCTAGGCAAGAAGCATGCTTGTCCGACCACAAGTGAATCCAGACAAACGTGGTCATGAAACATTGTCCTGGTTTCGGCTGCGATAGTCAATTGCCTTCCTAGTAGCTCATATAGTGTTATATTTTGGGTTCAGAACTATAAGAATGTTGATAACACACTGATGCTTTCAGTTGTTGCTAAGTAATGTTTAGTCTAAAGTCAAGGATTTTTCAGCTT